>OZ012735.1:706422026-707622026 GCA_963859935.3 Lathyrus sativus | reverse complement strand
GATTCTCCAAGGAATCACATCGCTCATCAGATTCTCCAAGGAATCACATCACTCATCAGATTCTCCAAGGAATCACATCACTCATCAGATTCTCCAAGGGATCACATCACTCATCAGATTCTCCAAGGAATCACATCACTCATCAGACTCTCCTAGGAATCCTATCACTCATCAGACTCTCCTAGGAATCAACAGCCCAAGAATGTACTTCATGATGCTTCACATGCAAAATGACTCCATACACTTCTTGAAATGCATACGTGTTTACAAACATACTCGTGCATTCTTCACATTCATCGCATTTATTCATTATGCATTCACAATATATATACATATCACAATACATATATACATATTCATCATTCATTCACACCAATTCATACCTGGTTTATATTCATCATTCAATCTCAACATGCATTTCTATTAAATTCAAGTAAATGCACCAAATTGCTAAACGGCCACATTCCACACTTCATAAATCACAAACTAGGATTCACGCCATACGGCTACCCACAGCACACAAAACAACATATACTTAGTCATCTCAGATAAGGAATGATCGCAACCAAACCACACAACCAATCCACGAATGGAAAACATAAGAAAAGAAAATATGCTGATGTGTTTGCTAACCTTCGCCTAGCGAAGCCTCTAGCGAACCTTCACTACTTCGTTCGCCTGGCGAACTTGCCAGCGAAGACCACCGGGAGTTATTCTGGGATTACTCGCTAGCACTCGCTAGTACACTCGCCTGGCGAACCTTCGCCACACTCATTCGCCTGACGAACTTGCCAGCGAAGACAGGGTGTTTGCTACTGACTTGGTTCGCTGCTGCTCGCTGGGCTTCGCCTGGCGAAGCTTCGCTGCCATTCGCCTGGCGAACCTGCGAACTCAGAACTCCCATGGATGTCCAAAAGCCCAAACCTCACAAACCGACCAATTTAATCCAAATCAGTTCCAGTAGCACAACCCACTCATCACCCGACTATACTACACCGTCTATTCCAAATTCTAACCGATAAAACTCAGTTTCTACCGATTAAATCAACTTCCGACCTAGAAATGGAAACATAGAAAACAATCCAACAAATCCAATCTAGCACATACATGATCATATACATTATTAAGATGATAAAACTTCTCACCCTTACCTGATTAATCGCAAGCTAGGGTTTGATCTTGATGTTTTCCAAAGTTTCCTCTTCTTTCTCTTCTCCTTCTTTCTTTCTCTTTTCTTTCCTTCCTTTCTTACTATCTTTCTTTCTCTTCTATTTCCTCTTTAATATCTTCCTATTATTTTTCCCAAAACATCTACTAACTCAATATCTCATAAAATATCCAACTTATCATTTAAATAGGAAATGTCCAAAATACCCTCCAACTATTTTCTCCGAAAACTCCCAAAATCAGGTAAAATAAAACAATATGTAAACATAGCATATTTCCACGAAAATTCCATATCAAAATATTATTCGCCCAATTAAAATCAAAAAGGACTTAACGAAAAAGGGATAATCGAAATCGGGGCATTACATAGATCAATCAAAATCAGTTCCAAACCAAAATTGGCATGTAAGTTGCAATTATGGACAAAAACGCTTGGTATGCAAAATGATAGCTTCGGCTCATGACAGAAGGGATTAATGATGTGTAATGGTATGCACAAGTCACAAATACTTTGTTCATGGGATTTGGATGAAAAAAATCATGTAGTGATGGCCTCAAACAGAAACTAGTGTGTGACTGCTACTGATGTGCACAAGCATGCTTAAAATGCTATTTTGGAAAGAAGAGTGGAAATTCATGATACAACCTCCATAAACATCATATAAAAAGTGGTTCATGCATACAAAATCAAAGTTTCAACAAGATGCAAGAACTTAACACAAGTGATGGCATATTAAATTGGAATAGAAAACAGAAACAGGACAACAAAGGTTATGACAACAAATATGGCAATATCAATGATCAAAGAAATAGCCCTAGTTTTATATGCACAAGTCATCTTGCAAGCATATGTCAAATACGAACATACAATAAGAGTGGTGCCATGGTAATTCAAGTGAACCTAGGCATATAGCATCAAATATGAACTTTGCAAAAAGGCAAGGCTAGCACAAATCATTCAAATCAGTCCTAATGTCTCTAATGCATACACCAGTTGCAAGATTAACAAAGCATTATGACAGTTGGCTCTTTCAACACAAAAAAAACATGATACAAGAATGCAAGTACTCAAGAATAATCCAAAGAAGCTGTCTGGCAGGTTCAAGGCAGATTCATGCCAAAGGGGTTTGAAATGTATCAGAATCAAGGCATACAAGTTTATCTCAGCTGGAAATGTAAAATGTGTGAACAGAACATGATTACCACCAAGACCCTATCCTAGTGCCTAAGTGACAGTGGCCAGTAACAAGCTTAAAACATATGTCATAGTAGTTACAAACATCAAAACAACAAAAATAGGCATTGGTCCCCATTATTCCAATGAGTCATTCCAACAACCTTTAACAAGTTTAATGAAGTAGAACCACTCACAAGCAAGCTCAAAATACATTAAAGACCAAGTTTAACACACACATGATCCCAAAAAAAAAAGGTAGAACCAAAAAAGGCCTATGAGTTGAAAAATGAACATGATTTTGAGAAATGGTAAGAACAGAATTTTGCAGCATCAAAACCTAACCAGATTTCAACAATGCAAACATCACATGGATCTAATATGTAAGGGCTTCCACATCAAAATGTTAGCAAACAGGTTCATGGTGTAAAAGTGGTAATGCACAGAAGCAAGTTGATATTCACAAACAGAACCAATACAAGACAACATTAAGGCATGACAAAGCAACTAACCTTACAAGTTCACACATGACAGGCAATGACATTTAAAAGACCTCAAGGCTTAACACAGCCACATAACATATTGCATAAGGATTATGAGAATAAAATGCATTAATGGGTAGGCAGATACAAAAACTGGCAGATTTGCACATAAGACATATTTTGCATTCAAACACCAACATGTCAAGTATGTATATGGCAGAATTAAACAGGATAGTAACCACTAACCTTTTGTAGACCTCCAAGCAAGCTTGTTGCAATATGGAATGCCTTGAGAAAACTCCAGCTGCTGTCTAACTTTGCTTTGATGAAAACAGCCTTTGCTTGCACTTGAAGGAACTTGTGACAAATCTCAAAATAAATGAGGATGAGGTTGTTTTATGTTAAGGACAGTTGATACATCATATATCCAAGGTATATGGGGGGTTAGGATGATGAAAACAGGTCTGGACAGAGATTTGCTTGATTTTGTGTGTGTGGTTAAACTTGCTTGGTTTGAAAGTTGACTTTTGGGAGAATGGAGTTTTTGAGTGGTTTAAGAGTATGAACACCTTCCACACATCATTTATGGATTGTGCCGATGGTTTTTGAAGGATTGGAATGTGTGGAAATGGATTTGGGAAGCCAACTGCCAAAGACAGATTTTGATAAAACTTGAAATTTTGAAAATGAGACAAGCAAGAAAAGGAATGAGAGCCGTGGTTTTCTCTTGGTTCTAATAGTGCTCTTATGTGTTGAGTATCATAGAGGAAGTCTCTATTTATAGGAAAAATGAAGGGTGAGGGCAGATTTGTAACTTGGCACTTTTGGAGGGATTTTGAAAAGGTAACTTTGCTTGAGGGTTTGATGCAGTTGCACAATTCAAATCTTTGGCTCAGCTAATGCATTGCTCAAGTGGTATGAATAAAATAATAGTGATTGGAGTGGCTAGGCAATAGAGGGGCTGTTTGCTGCAAGTGTGCCAAAAAGTTTCTCTTTCTTCCATTATATGATTAAAATACTCCCATTTGCCTCCAAGTTGCAAGATTCACTAAACCTCCTTATTTTCTGCATTTCTTCTCTTCAAATCCTCTAAATATTAGATAGAAATAAGATCCAAGGGCTGAGAATAGCTCAAGTGGTCAAAGGATGAGTTTGTGAGAAATTGAAAGTGTGAGACTCAAGTGTTAAAACCTCATCTTGTTAAATTCATAACTCTCAACTCATAAGGGCTATGGAGGAGTTCTAGTATATTTTGGAAAGCCCTCATGTAGCTCTACAACTTTCATGTTTTCATGAGTTTCAGATTCCCAAAGGAACTTGGCCAAAAAACCTCTCAAAGTTGCTGAAAAACAAGCCTAAAAGTGAAATAACTTAGAATTTTTCTAAGTTACTTTTCCCTCTTGTAATGAATTTGGTCATAACTCCAAATTTATGCATTTTATGCTCATGGACCACTTTGGGACTTTTGTAGGACTTGTCAAGAGCTTTCCAATGAGATTTGAACCAACTCAATTGGATGTGTGGTTAAGGAGTTATGGTCTTGCCCCTTTCAAAACCCTAATTCCCGACTTTTGCGATTACTCCCCAAAGCTTGATCCAATGGTCATGAAATTTTATGGGTAGGTGCAATATGTCATTAGGAACATTTTTTATTCACACCCTGAGGTCAAATTCCTTATGAGTGAAGAGTTGACTTTTCGGTCAACCGAATGATTGATCGGTGACTACCGAGTCGACTGTTGATGCTCCGGGTCTTTTGAGACCTTGAAAATTTTTAAATAGACTTTAATAAGCCATATGAACTTTATGGACCATGATCCCACCATTGTAACACCTTTTAAATCAAAAGTCAAACCACAGTTGACTTTTCCTGATCGAAAACCCTAATCGGGTATCCTGAACTGCACTGTTATCAATCTTTGGGTGACAATCTCAAATTGGATTCATATTTGATCCAATGGAGTATATTTGATGATGTGGAGACTTATCTCAAGAATAACCAATCCAAAACGTTGACTGATTAACCCTCGAAACCTCGATTTCGGCTTTACGGAACCCTGATTCCTGTATCTTAACAAAGACAAACTTGAAACAGGTTAAGGTTAGATAATCAAATGAACATGATCCTAAATTATGATGAAGATCTAAGGGGTCAAAATTTGGGGTATGACAACAAAGTTTGAAAATCACTTGACAAAAGTTAAGGTTTTTTATGGAAGCGGTTTTAAGTTTGAAAACAAGAAGTTTTTTTTTTGAAAAAGGGAGAAGATTTTGAAAGTTTAAGAAGGGGAGGATATGAAGTGACTACCCTAGAAAGCAAAATAAAATCTAGAGATAAGAAGGATCTAACCAAAAAATAGCAAACTCCATAGAAATCCAAATAAGAATTCCTTCTATCTTGAAGGATAAACAAATGAGCAAGTCAAATAAAGACAAAGATCTATAATACTACAAGCATAGGGAAAAATACATAATTCTAAGTCTAAGGGTCAAATAATAGTCCTAGAAGTCCAAGGTCTAAGAAGTCTAATAAGTCCAAGAGCATAACCACAAAGTTAAGAGCACCAAGTTTTTTAGTTGTTTAATCCTTTATTAATGTTTTAAACAAGATATGGTCCAAAGGAACAAAAGAAAAATGGCGGAAATATAAACAATAGTATGATATGAGATGATAATAATAGAGCATAAAAATAAAAGAGAGATAGGGAGCAGGAAGGAAACATAAACAAAATTAGTACAATAATATTGTTAGTGAGTTAGTGATTAGTTGTTAGAACAAATGATCAATGATGATTAACTTATGCACTTAAGCCAAAGTTAATGAAGACTCATTAGAGGATTGATAAAATCAAAGCCTCCTAACAACAAGTTTCATTGGTAATAGACCTAAGACAAGTAATTAACCATACTTGTACTTTCAAACATAAGTTTGAGCCACGAATGATCACTTTCTGATTACAGGATAATTTAGCTCTATGTTAAGCAATCGTAATCGGGTTTATGTAAAAACCACGACTATCTGAGGTAGGTCAATAAAAATGTAAGTGCTAATGTATGCTAGATAAGTGATATGTAGATCACTCTCCAAAAGCAATACCATACGAAAAGAAAATAGGTAACGATCTCATCTTCATCAAGAATTTGAAATAAGTTCCAACGATATCAAAGATTTTCATTGATCAAAAGAAAAAGAGAAGAGGAAAGAGAATGCCAAATTGAATTAAAATTTTAAGATCATTCCATCTTTAAGTTCATCCACCCATCTTGGTGGATTAAAGCACTAAACATATCACTAACTTAAAGCACCTAAAACGAATTGAACAATTCAATTTAAAGATAGATTTGAATTAATGAATATTTATCCAACTTCATCTACACCCTAAGTCCAATGAATTTAAAGAGGAAAAGAACCTCTAAAAGTGTATTCCAAAGCAAATAACCAAATGGAAATAGAAGAAGAAGAAGAAAGAACCAAAACAGTCCCAAAACAAAGCCAAAAAACACATTATGCACTGTGCAAATCGATTGCACCAATGTGAAAATCAATTGCACAGCAAAAAATCAGCAATTCTGGGCAAAAAAATACACTGTGCAATCGATTTCACAAAAGTGCAAATCGATTGCACACTGACAGACAGCAATAAAATCAACATTTACAAGGCAAAACCATGATCAATCATTTCTTCAAACATCTCATGATCAAGAATGCAATTAAGCACGGAAATTCAAGTAAAATAACCACAAATAGCACCAATGGAACACAATTTGTAAGATTCAAAGATCATGTAACAAGAATCAACAATAGATCACATTGTGAAAGATGAATCAAGAGAAACAATGGTGGATCAGGAGATTACCACTCCAATTCTGAAAATTCTTCAAATCAACTCCAAAAACCAAACTCCAAAGCCTTGATCTACAAAAATTGATGATGAAAAAGTGAATGGATGAAGGTTTAACTCAAAGATTAGTAAGTTCTAATGATGAACTTACTAACTTTCAAAGGAAGAAAGAGCTTTGGTGAGTTTGGCAATTGAAGAAAAAAGAGAGAGCCAAGAAAGAATTTGACAAGGTGAATTTGGCTATCAAAAGCTTGTGAAATGAATGAAATGAGGCCTCTATTTATAGAATTTAGGCTTGGAAATTTTGGTGATTTGAAATCAAAATTAGGTTTGGAGGGAAATTAATGATCAAGTGGTTATTAATGAGAGTGAATGATGGGAATTAATTGTGATGAGGTAGTGAAATTATTTTCGGGTGATCTAGAATATTCTCAAATGATGAAATTTGTGCCAAATGCTTCAAAATTTGAGAAATACAAATTTTGGCCAATTCTGTTCTTTTGCAATTGATTGCGCTGTAGCGCAAATAGCCTGCACTGCTAAAAACTTCAAAATCTAGGTAAATTTGTGAGTGTAAGTTATTGACTTACTTAACACAAAATGCAAGAGTCGCCACCATACTTTTATTTTATCCAAAAAGGAAAGGAAAAAGACGTACAAAACCTAAGAGTTCTAAAACAAGAACAAACAGAGAACATGTAAGGGGGTTGGTTACGCGATGGAAAAGTGCTAGCACTCAAAATATCTATAGTACTCTATAGGAGCCCTTTGAAATATTCTACGCTTTTTGGTTTGAAAAAGGTTGTTTGAAAAGAGATTGGGGAGGTGAGAAGAGAATTATTTTTTAAGATTTTTGTGTTTGGAGAGACTTACTGCCTCATGCCTATGTACCCACAAAGTGCAATATAGGATCAAAATTCCGTAGTTCGTGGTACAAATAACAAAAAATTGGTTTGTTTTAATTGATTTTTAAATGTAAAGACAAGTCGTCATTTTAAGGAGAAAACTACGACTAGTCGCCCACAAGTATAAGACAACATTTGCATCACTTAAAGATGGAGGATTTTGCTTAGATTAAAATCAACAAGTCTATCACTCAACATCTAAGTGGGAAATGTCAACATCGTAAATATTATGGGAAATATGAGAATTACATCTCAACTATGGAAATGACTCATGTTTAAACTTTTGAAAAGTTTTTAAGAGAAAAAGTGCACAAAGGCACAAAAAGTTTGAATGAGGTGAAATGTTTTTTATATCTTTCTTGAAATTGGTCCAAATATGATTAACATTGATTGATATTTATTAAAGAAAACAAATTTTGAAAATCACTTCATAAAAGTCAAGGTTTTTTATGAAAGTGGTTTTAAGTTTGAAAACAAGAAGCTTTTTTGAAAAAGGGAGAAGATTTTGAAAATTTAAGAAAAGGAGGAGATGCAGTGGCTACCCTAGAAAGAAAAATAAAATCTAGAGATAAGAAGGATTTAACCAAAAGATAGCAAACTCCATAGCAAGCCAAATAAAAATTCCTTCCATCTTGAAGCATAAGGAAATAGACCTAATGCTAAGTTCAAGGGTCCAAGAATAGTCCAAGAAGTCCAAGGTCTAAAAAGTCCAAGAAGTCCAAGGTCTAAAAAGTCCAAGAGCATAGCCACAAGGTTGAGAGCACCAAGTTTTTTAGTGGTTTAATCCTTTATTACTATTTTAAACAAGATATGGTCCAAATGGACAAAAGAAAAATGACGGAAAGATAAACAATAGTATGATATGAGATGATAATAATGGAGCATAAAAATAAAGGAGAGATAAGGAGTAAGAACGAAACATAAAAAAAATTAGTACAATAATATTATTAGTGAGTTAGTGATTAGTTGTTAGAATAAATGATCAATGATGATTAACTCATGCACTTAAGCCAAAGTTAATGAAGACTCATTAGAGGATTGATAAAATTAAAGACTGCTAACAACAAGTTTCTTAAGTAATGGACCTAAGACAAGTAATAAACCATACTTGAACTTTCAAACATATGTTTGAGCCACGAATGATCACTTTCCAATTATGGGAAAATTTAGTGCTATGTTAAGCAATCGTAATCGGGTTTATGTGAAAACCACGACTATCTGAGGCCGTTCAATAAAAATGTTACTGCTAATGTATGCTAGAGAATTGATATGTAGATCACTCTCCGAAAGCAATACCACACGAAAAGAAAATAGGTAACGATCTCATCTTCATCAAGAACTTGAAATAAGCTTCAACGATATCGAAGATTTTCATTGATCAAAAGAAAAAGAGAAGAGAGGGAATGCCAAATTGAATTACAAGTTCAAGATCATTCCATGTTTAAGTTCATCCACTCATCTTGGTGGATTAAAGCACTAAACATATCATTAACTCAAAACACCTAAAATGAATTGAACAATTCACTTTAAAGATAAATTTGAATTAATGAATGTTTATCCAACTTCATCTACACCCTAAGTCTAATGAATTTAAAGAGGAAACTAAAAGTGTATTCCAAAGAAAAAAACCAAATGGAAATGGAAGAAAAAGAAGAAAGAACAAAAACAGTCCCAAAACAAAGCCAAAAAACACATTTTGCACTATGCAAATCGACTGCACAACAGAAAATCAACAATTCTGGGCAAAAGAAATACACTGTGCAATCGATTGCGCAAAAGTGTAAATCGACTGCACACTGATAGATAACAATAAAATCAGCATTTACAAGGCAAAACCATGATCAATCATTTCTTCAAACATCTCATGATCAAGGTTGCAATTGAGCACAAAAATTCAAGTAAAATAACTGCAAATAGAACCAATGGAACACAATTTGCAAGATCTAAAGATCAAGCAACAAGAATCAACAATAGATCATATTGTGAAGGATGAATCAAGAGCAACAATGGTGGATCAAGGTATTACCACTTCAAATCTGAAAATTATTCAAATCAACTCCAAAAACCACACTCCAAAGCATTGATCTACAAAAATTGATGATGAAAATGTGAATAGATAAAGGTTTAGCTCAAAGATTAGTAAGTTATAATGATGAACTTACTAAATTTCAAAGGAAGAAAGAACTTTGGTGAATTTGGTAATTGGAGAAAAAAGAGAGAGTCAAGAAAGAATTTGGCAAGGTGAGTTTGGCTATCAAAAGCTTGTGGAATGAATGAAATGAGGTCTCTATTTATAGAATTTAAGCTTTGAAATTTGGTTTGGAATCAAAATTAGGCGTGGAATTTGAATTTGGAGGGAAATTAATAATCAAGTGGTGATTAATGAGGGTGTATAGTGGGAATTAATTGTGATGAGGTAGTGGAATTATTTTTGGGTGATCTAGAATATTCTCAAATGATGAAATTGGTGCCAAATGCTTCAAAATTTGAGAAATGCTGATTTTGGCCAATTTTGTCCTTGCGCAATTGATTGCACTGTAGCGTGAATAGACTGTACTGCTGAAAACTTTAAAATCTAGGCAAAAAATTCAGGATGCAATCGATTGGAGCAATAGTGCAATCGATTGCACAATTGAAAAAATTGAAAAATGCCATGTTGGTTGGGTTGTGCTGGTTCTGGCTCGATTCTTTTGCTCGTCAAAGAAGGCATGGAAATAAATACATGACCCTTGGAGTTTTCTTGAAAATAATCAATCAATACTTGAGAACTTTTGATCATATGAATTTGATTTGTTTTCACATCAGCTTTGACTTTTCTCAGATGAATTTCATTCGAGCTGAGAGACTGTTGATTGGTATTTTTGATTCAAACTTCCCCTGAAAAATTTAGTAAAGAGGGAAAACAAAATATTTTTTGAATTTTGATTAAAGGTTAGTAAACATAAGCAAAAACAAACACCAAGCATACAAGAAAACAAGGGTGCCCAAAGATGTCCCTCAGAGGCAAACCTGCAGAGGCAAGTATGAGAATCAAGGCTTGTGATCTTGCTTGTGGTATTAAATGAAAATGATACATGGGATCTTAGGAGTAAAAATTAGGGTATTACAATTATGTTCATCTCAAGAGACATAATCTAAAATAACTTAGTTACTCATAGTGAAATTAACAATTACCATGAGTTGATAAGAAGTATTCATCAAAATCAATAGAAAATAAGCTCTTAAATGGGCCAAATGCTCTTCAAATTCACTCACAAAAAATTCTAGCCATCACTTTCTCTCTAAAATTTGTAACCTTAAAAAAGTATCCACCTTTTTCTATTTAAAGTGTGAAAAAGTGTGTCAGAAAAAGTTGCCATCATGAACGCGTCATCCTGCATCATGATCACGATATGTGTTTATCGCGCCCACGATGGATGCATCGCTACCACGTGAAAAGAATTGCAAAATCTTATCTTTTTTTCTTTTTTCTTCTTATTTTTTCTAAGTCTCAACTTTCTTCACCTTCAGAGATTTTACTCACTTCTTCAGCATTTTGGCTTGGCTTTTGCTCATTATTCCCCAACTTTGTTAAAATTGATCGTAAATATTACATAATGACCGAGTCTCATCACAAACCCAAACTTACTTTGTTACTTGTCCTCAAGTAACCTGTCTTCAAACTAAAAACTTCATCAAAAATAAAATTCTTACCGTTACCAAAGAGCATCACCTTTCTTTTCTTGATCTACATGTCCGTCCCCTACTTCAATCCAAATAACTCTGACAAGTTTTTCCAATAACACAAGTACTCAACTGATTTATTATCTCCCCTTTGTTCACTCAAATTTACAGGGTAATCACATAATCAATGTACAAAAGCATTTAAGATTGAGTTTGTAAAACTTCTATTAAAATCAATCAAAATCATATTTAAACACACATTTTTAAGGTCTTTTCAAGGTTGCGCGTAGCTTATGTCAGGGTAGGATATTTTAGGACAATAAGATTAAACATTTGGAGTTAGGTACCTAGTTTTCCTAATGTTACCTGATTCCTTTCATATCGTTCTTTGCCTGGTCAATCAGTACTAGAGAATCCATTTTTGTTGGTCGTATTGCACTTTATTTTCTTTTTCACAAACATATATTTCTTTGGAGATGTTATGTTTAACTTTTTCCTTTTCTTTATTTTCACCAATTTCTCTTGTACTCAAATCCCAAACTTAAGTGTTTCTAACTTCCAAGAGAACCCCAAACTTATACATTTGCTTCAGACAATAAAAATAAAATGCTCTACCTAACTACAAAGAGGGGGGAGATTTAATCTTTCAAGTCAAATGGATTTATAACAGGCTAATAAAGGTGACAAGAAACACAAGAAAGAGGGAGAGAGGTTTGAATTGGATTTCCAAGATCAAAACTTTTCATACCCAAAATACTCAAAGATCAAACAAGAACAAAAATAAATGAACAAAAATAATTTTATCCTGGTTCACTGTTAATGAATTTAGTCCATTCCATTCACCAAGGTGATTTTGCCTTATCAACAAGGACTTAATCCACTATAATCAACTAGTTACAGACACACAAAGACAACCTGTCAATGTCTTTTTGAGAATCTGACTAAACCTTAGTCTCTCAAGGAATACAAACTCAATCAATGAGATACGAGAAATGTGTTTACAAGATTGCTTCTAAGAAATAAAATTACACAAAATTCAGTACAATGAATTTTTCACACAAAAAACAAACTAAATCTCTATGTGTGTTTTCTATTCTATATTCACAAGAATAATGTTCTTTTAAAAAAAGGCATTGTGAAATATTGGATAAACGTTCAAAGCATCATTTTTTCATTCTTCCAAGTATTCCTTATATAGGCAAGGAAAGATCCATTGAAGAGTGTGGTTGGAAATCTTCACAAGTGAGTTGGCACCTTTCATAGCAGTCTGCAAAGGTAGGAGACAAAATGGTACAATAGTATAGTCCTTATTCCAAAAAATCAGCATAGTGAAAGGAATAGTTGATCTTGTACTGCGTACTATTTTTCTCACAGAAAACCTTTTGATCTTATCTTCAATCTTCAGAGGATTTTTATAAGTAGGTGATGAAGCATACATAGAGAATAATAAAAACATGGTTGAGAGAATCTTCAAAAGCTTTGGTCTTCAGAGTCTTGATCCAATTCCCAAGAACCTGGTCTTCAGAGTCTGGTGACACAATTCAAAGTTGTGTGAGAGTAGTGCTTCAGAGCATATCAGCGTCAAAAGCATCAAATTTGCAAAACTTTGGATGAGCGTAGAGTCAGAAGCATTGAGGTACATAATCCAGAGCTTGAATATCTTGTAAACCATGTATCTCAGAGTTAGAGTGCACTAGGTTTAGAATCTGATGACATCACATGTCATTCATTCAGAGTCAGAAATTGAGTCTAGTATCTGCACAATATGTATTGTTATCTAAAACACTATGTATTGTTATCATCAAAACATAAGGTTGGATGCAGAACCAAATCTTGTTGTAACAATCTCCCTTTTTTTATGATGACAAAACCATATATTTTGATGAACAATTTTTACATGGTTAAATCACATAAAAGGTATTAGAGCAAGGTTTGTAAGCTCTTCTTGAATCTTATGCTATTAAAATTATTTTTCAGCTTAGAACTTCAGAGTTAGGTTTTCAAGCCCCCCTGACTTTAAGACTTAAAATAATCTTAACATATAAAATTCCTTAATCAACATGAAAGAAATAATTTCCCTAAACAAGAAAACCTTGTTGCAAAGGTCTTTAGAAAATACTTGGTTTTAAGTATCAGAAAGTCTGGTTATATATATCCTTCAGATTCATGTCTGGTTTGCTCATATATAGCTCATATGAACTTGGATAACGTCTTCTAACAAAAGTTCATAACTTCTAAATAACCTAGATAGCTTGTTTGAACAAAGAGAATGTTGCAAAGAAGGTGAACTTATACAGAGTTCCCAGAGTTAGAAATTGAAAATTCAGAGTCAAATGTTTGGATATCAGAAGAAAAATAAGTATATCAAAATCATATTCCACTATTCTCCCCCTTTGTCATCAATAAAAAGATAAATAAAGATAGACAAAGTAAAATAAACATAGAAACCTCATTTCATTGAAAGTGCATAAGCAAAGGTACAGAAGCAACGTGCATAAGTGATAAAAAAAGACTAGAAATAATAACAAGTTTTAAAACATATTTTAAAGAAGGGGGTGGTAGTTTTGACAAAATGGCTTGAAGCATCCCTTCAATCTTAGTGTTTGTTTCAGCCTGTTTCTTGAACATCTTATCTTGCTTGTCCAGGCATGATCTAACCACTTGATTCTCAGTCTTCAACTCTTGCAAAGTCTTCAGCAACAAAGAAGGTTCAAAGCCAAAATTTTCGGCTTCTACAATATCCTTGGTTCAAGAAACAGATGCCAAATCTTCAAGTACTGCAATGTCAATACCACAAACGAATTCCATGTTAAGATTCTTTCAAAGGAGTATGAGATTAGAATTGATATTATCAACAAAAAAATGGGAGTTCTCCACAACATAAAGAATGTCATATACTTAGATGAAGAATCTACTGAACCCTCTGCTCCTCCTTTTCAACCTTAAAAAGTTGGTCCAACAAATCAGATGATCATGGACTACATGGTACAATAATTCAGAAGCACTAATCATGAGTTGTTGGACTTTCTGATAGGATGGGCCATTTGAAATATTTTAAGAGACGAGATGAGAATAATGAGTATATGAATGAATAATGATCTTTGACTTTGTTTTCCCATTCTTTGTTTATTTCATTTTTTGTTAAGACATCTTATTGGATGTGTATTGGTTTAGACATCTTTTGTTTAAAAAACTATGTTGAAGTTTATGCTTGGTTTTTATATGATTGGTTTTTACTATCTCTGTTTATATGCTTGAAAATATGAATGTTATGTGTGTAGGCCTTTATACTTGATTTCCTACTATTTCGCTCATTTTTATCTTCTTTTTGATAATGTCAAAAGGGGGAGAAATATGTATGTGTTTTATCTTTGTTTAATTTCAAGTAAGGTAATAAAATGAAATAAAGATGAAGAATTCAAGAATTCATCAATTAAGGAGGAAACATCAGTCTTAGGGGTAACTTTTGAAGAAAACACAAACATCAAGTACATATTTGTCATCATAAAAAAAGGGAGATTGTGAAGACAAACTCTTAATTGAAATATTGTTTTGATGAAGATAAATTGATTCAAAGAAGGAAAATATGTCAAGATTAAATAAGTCTCAAGTCAAGAATGAATCATGCTTAAGTTATGGATATCAAGGGATTGAATCATGTTTTAAGGTACAATAACAATTCAATTGTGTGTATAAATTTTAGGTGCTCAAAACCTTTCATCTAAACTTTTCTAAAATTTTCATATCATCTATGCATAATTTTCATTCAAAGCACACATTTAGAATGACCTAGATTTAATTTTCTTAAGGGTGCAATGGATTGACCTTATAGTACAATCGATTGCTTGTTGGCTACTGAATTCCAAAATTGAATTTTCTTTTAAGAAAATCGATTGATCCAAAGGGACAATTGATTGTGGGGTTCTTTTTTGCCTTGAAAATTTGATCCTACAACCGATTGATGCATTTAAGCAATTGATTGATCCTGGATACTTTTTCAAACTTTTTGAGTGTCATACATAGAACAATCGATTGATCCAAGAGTGCAATCGATTTCTTTCTGAAGCATTGTGAAAAATATGAATGATTGTGAAGAATCTGAATCATTGTGATGCCTCTTCATTGCACATGTTCATGAAATCTTTTTCAAAACATTGCAATCAATCATAAACTTTTTGCATTCATTGTTATTCATCTTAGAGTTTTCAGATTTCAATTCACCTCTTTCATCACAAATCTTAAATAGTTCATTTGCTTTTCAAAGTGTCCATATACAATTTTTTTAGAAACTTTTACTGCATAAGTTTCATACATCAGAGAAAAAAAGTTTTCAACCATTGAGCACTTGGAGAGTTTATATCATCTTGAATCATTTATGTAAAGAGAAGATATTTCAGAATTTTGGAAATCATCCTAAATTACTTGTACTCAATGTATTTTTTATCAGTCTGTTGTAACTTGTTTACCAAGTTTGAGGTAACAAGCAAATTTAAGAGAAAGTAATGTTCTTTCTCTTCGTGTTGTAAGAAAAGAAAGTGACATACTTTCTTGATTTTGTTAGAAGATCGTAAATGGTCTTGGAGTGAGGCTGTAACAATATCTAACATAGTGAAAATCTTTCATGTGGTGTGAATAAATTAGATGCACCCTTAAAGTTAAGGGGAATTAGTATAACTCTGGTGTCTCATTTACTTTTCTGCATTTTTGTTACAAATTCTTCATCATAATTCTAGAAAAATAAAATGAAAAGAATCATCGTTTTAAAACTAGAAAAATTCATAAAATCCAATTCACCCCTCTTGAATTGCATTCTATAATTACATTTTTACCGACCAAAGAAATTTCTCAACACGATCATATCTTTTGAAGGTATATATGCAAAGAGAAGAGTAAAGAGTCTGTGTAAAACCATTAAAGGGATCCATAAACAAAACACATTAGTGTTAAGTTCTTCTCCTCCCCGAAAGCCGTGCGGGCTATAGTTACCAATTTTGAGTTACTTAATTGGTTTTTCCTAAGAGCACAACATTAATGAGCTTCTTGAGTAATCATAACTTTGGCATCGCTCCCTCGAATTTTAGTAAATCCAACAATAAACTCCCTTAAATACACACCTATGTAATGACGAAAGAACTCAAACATTTTAAATAATAAGGAAATTTATATATTAGTCCCTATAACATTTTCGTTCAAAGAATGGTCTCTTCAAATGATAAGGCATCCCTATAAATATCACAAAATCTAGTTTTAGTCTCTAGAACTTTTCGTTCAAAGAATAGTCCCTCCAAAATTTTCCATCCATACAATTAATCTCTGACGTTAAATGCCACTAACGAATGCTGACGTGGCTTGCCACATGAAACTTTTTTGACGACTGAGCATACATGTGACAACGTCAACGTGACAAAAAATGATGGCGTGGATGTCACATAACAATTTCTTCCATTTTTTAATATTTTTTTATATTAATTAAAATTATAGCGAAGGAAAGTCCGACGTTAATTCGTCGCTAAGATAAACATCATACATAAACCCAAAATTTGTAGCTAATTCCAAGCAAACCACTAGCTAATTTTAAGATATCATTCTTATGACCTAAAATTTGTTTTTTTAAATGATTTTTTGCGTGAAAGTTTATAACCTTATAATGATCTCTCACACAAAAATTTAATTTATTTTACTTGAGATGGATTAAATATGAATTTTTTTTATCACCAATTTTTTATGAAACGGAAACAACACAAACGTTGGCATATGATTGAATTTTGAGATGATGTTTTGCGAACACATATCTAATAATACATAAAATGGATCTGCAAAGTTTCATGGCATTCCAAATAAGTCTAGATTTATTTTGATTTTTTTGACCGAAACACATATAATGTATTTTTTTTTCTAGAGGCGAAAATCATTATTATGACCTAAACTTTGTTTTTTAATTATTTTTTCATGAATTTTTATCATATTATAATGATCTCTTCCACAAATATTGAAATTTATTTGACATGAGACAAATTAAATATGAATTTTTTAAGCGTCTATTTTTTATGAAATGAAAATAACGCAAACGTTAGAATATGATTTAATTTAGAGCTAATATTTTGAAGAGACCTATATAATAACACATTAAAAGAATCTTCAAAGTTTCATGACATTCCGAAAAAGTCACAATTTATTTTTATTTTTTGATCGAAACACGTATATATCTGTTTTGATCAAAAAATTAAAATAAATAGACTTATTTGAAATGCCATGAAACTTTGCAGATCCATTTTATGTATTATTAGATAAGTCTTTGCAAAATATTATTTCAAAACTCAATCATATGTCAACGTTTGCGTCGTTTCTGTTTCATAGAAAATTTGTGTTAAAATTTTTTATCTCAAGTAAAAAAAAAATTAAATTTTTGTGTAAGATTCTTATAAGGTTATAAACTTTCACTTAAAAAATTATTAAAAAAAATAAATTTTAGATCATAAGAATAATATGTTTAAATTTGCTATAAATTCTTAGTTTATTTATAATGTTCATTTTAGCGACGGATTAATGAAATACTTTCCGTTGCTATAATTTTAATTAATATAAAAAATAAAAATGGAAGTAATTGCCACGTGATATCCACAACATTATTTTTTGTCACGACATTGTCACATATATATCTAGTCATCAAAAAAGTTTTACGTAACATATTAACATGCTACGTCAGCATTCGTTAGTGACATTTAACGTCAAAGATCAATTATATAAATAAAAAATTTTAAAAAAATTATTCTTTAAACGTAAATTTTTTAAAGATTAAAACTAAATTTTGAGATATTTATAGCCCTAACAATATAAAATCTCCTTGTGTATAAACTTTAGAAAAGTGATTACTACTAAAAATACAATACAGCCCCCATGTTTATGGCTTACACGTGTGGAAAATTAAGAATAACAATGTCAATCATTTTAGAGCATCTTTAGTGGGAGTAAACTAAATGGGTAAATTAAGATACTTTTTGTGGGTCCAAAGTGATTTGTAGGATTTAAAAAATTTATAGTTGATTTGAGTAGTTTTTACTTTAATGGTGGTTGTATATAAGAAACCAAAACTTGACCCCACATGGTATTAAATGGTTAATAAAAATCTATTATTTATTTTAAATAATTAATAAAAATGTATTATTTTTGTTAAATGATGAGTTAGAGTACGTTGCTTGTGTAGAGCACGTAAACTAGTTTTAGAGCATCCCATATGCCATGTCAGCACTACTATAATGCAAATTCCTTATTACTAACGTAAGCTATAAAGAATTTTGGTTTAACAAACCTGCATTAAAGTTGCTCTATTAAATAATTTAAAATAATACTTTATATTACTTTAAACAATTAAAAATTAAAAATTAGAAATTAAAAATTAAAAAAATATGTAATCTCACCTCATTAAGTTTCAAAAACTATTTCAGTTTTTTTTAGTTTTATTAAAAAATTATACACAAGACAAAAGTACCTTATTAAATAATCATTTAAATATTTTTGACATAAAAATCAAATAGTTATAATATATAAATCATAAATTTGAATTTAAAGGTAGTACATTGTCGGTGTAAAAAAATATTACACAGACATTCAATTAAATTATTTTAAAATATTAAATCATAATAATATTTTAAAAGTAAAACTGTGATGCGGCAGAATACACTTCTATCATTGGTTGCTAGTGTAAAAATATTTTATATTGTCCGTTTATATTTATTTTTCTCAATAAATTTTTCATATTACATTTTACATTTTTTCAGAAAATGAGGCACTAAAATATATTTTTGGAATATACAAATTTTAAAGGGAATTTTTTTTTTTCATTTTTCAATCAATTAAATTAAATATAATTAAATATTTTAAACAAAATATTATAATTTATCATAAAAATATATACAAAACAAATATATGTAATAAAAAATAATTAAAAATAATAATATTTTTTTATCACCTTTGACATTAAAAAAATGAATAATTATAATGCTTCGATTATATTTTTTCCTTCATTTTATTTATTTATTTATAAAGATAAAGGCACAATTCATATAATATATCATTAATCAAATTTTAGTTTGCCAATATCATCAAAATAAAAACAGTATTATATAAATTATTCTAGACTGATCGGAATATTCATCCGTTGATCACTCAAAAGAAGTTATTGTTCGTCTAGATGACTCACGACACAAGAAAGTTACTCTAAGAAAGAGTATTTCAGGCGATCCAGATCTAAGATACATCCAACGGCTTTCTGCATCCCACACCTAATAAATAATGGGTTTTAATAATCGTTCTTCTATATAAAGAATACACACTAAGAATTAAAGTACATAATTTGAAATTTAAAATTCATTCCTTCTTTTCTTTCCCATACTAACTAAGCATTATAATGTTGACTAATTTTATAGATTAGCCTCTCTTCCATATCATGGGGAGTTAGATACTGTTGTCCTTTGCTACCATCGATACTCTAATCAATTTTGATTTCGCAACAACATAAATCATATAAGAAAATAAAATATAATGCTAATAAATTACTTAAAAATTTGAGAGCATTTCAACAGTATGCTAATAATTTTTTCATCTTAATTAAAGAAGAGCTTTATTATTCATTGCGATCTCCAATCTAATTCATAGTAAAAAAAACAATTACTTATTTTAAAAAAAATCATGTATAAAATAAAATAACAAATATAATATCTAATTATATATTTTTTTCACATTCAATGTGATGTTGACGGTTGATCAGAACCTGAAGTGGGTTAGAGACTTTATCGCTGATGCTGAGTTGCAAGGAGGAGGGGGTGTAAGGCACTCTGATGTTAAAGTAAGAATCAGGTGAAGAGAAGGCAAGTACCAAATGTATATGTCTTAGGATGGTGTGGAATAAATTAGAATACCTGACCCTCTCAAGCGAGAGGATTTTTATAGTGCCCCTAGCGCTTGGCCATTGGTCCCTATTTTTGGGGCGAGATAACTGCTCCTTAAAGAATAGGTAACTGCCAGAAACTAGTCGTTGGGACGACAGAGCTGCTCGAAACTAGCCGTTGCCATGGGAAAGGGCGCGGTCGCGGGCACGAGTGTCGTGAATATTTCTGGATGGTGAAACCGTGCGTGACAGGTAGGAATGTGACGAGGGGCAACTGATCTTGGGGGTCAGTTGGCCAGCTTTCCTTGGTAGAGGGGCAGAGGAGAGGAAACTTCACTTTGCCCTTAGCTGGCAAGGCGAAGGCTATTGGGCCTTCCTAGGAGCAGAAGTGGATTGGGTCATGCCTAGCCATTGGGCCAATGTGGAACATGAGCCCTCCAAGTCGTTACTCATAAGCATATGAGTGATGACTTAAGAGCAGCCTGTGGTCTGAGGAGGAGCATGTGTGGTTGATGCTCATTACTGAGATAGGATCGTTTCGTAGTGCTCGAAGGCGTCCACGCCCAGAATGTTGTCCTGAGTTCCCGACGGACTAGGAGACCAACGGTTGATGGGACCTGAAGAGATGGAGTGCCACATGTGCATCGAGCCACGTACTGCATTTAATACGTAATGATGGTTATGCTAGGGTCATGATGATGCCCTACGCCGCGTGTGTTCATGCATGTGTCCCTTCTCTGCCTATAAATACGGAAAGGAAGTGCTCATTTCCACTTTTCACTTCTCTTTCTTCTCTTGCTACCTGCTCTTGTTTTTTCCGCTCACCGTCGTACCTCCACCGCACGCGCAACGTTTAGGGCCGTCGACCACCTATTTTTCTTCCTCGACCACGTAAGTTTTCCGATCTCTTCTCTGTTTTAAGAGATTAGCTTCTGTTTTTTATTAGTTTACATACGAGTAAGATGAAACTGGGTAGAGTAGGGGTCGTTTCTAGCGATTGTTGGTGGATGGTGGTAGTTAGGTCATTTCATGTCGCTGGCGCCATCGTCGGAGCCTCAGGAACTTAAATTTTCAGCTGATTTTGGCACCATTGCGATGGCTGGTGGATTTATCGCTAGTGGGATTCGTGCTTTTTACGATGTACTTATGAGTTTTCTGGTGGACCTTCATCGGAGTTCTGGGTAACTCCCCGGGAAGGACCTCATCGTGGGAGTTTTGAAGGGTTGCCAGTGGCATTTCCTCGTGTTGTTGTTACACTTTTTGAGTAAGGCTTAGGTCGGGGACATTGTCCCCGGTTCTACGCGTGCCTTTTCACTTGACTAGTGGTGGAAGGGTGGATTTCACTTTGTCATCGAATTCACTTTTGTCCCCTGCTTTTCAGGTAAAGGAGATGTCTCACGAAGCTGAGGATGATGTCATGAGGGATTTGTCCGAGGAGAGCTCCTCGGAAGATAGTAGCATGGATGATATTCTCGCTCTACGGAATGATGGTGAGGCCACTGCCTCAAGTAGGACTTTGGATGAGTGGGTCGTAGCTGAGCCTCAGGAGCATACCTCTCTTTTTACTTCTCATACTAGAGATACCTTCACAAAAGTGGGGGCTGAGGGAGATTGGAGAGTCCATTTTCTCAGGGAGAATGATCGAATATGCTCGACATACAGGGAGAGGTTCCCCATGTACGAGTACGTCTTCAAAGAGATAGGGCTGAGGTTGCCCTTTACTGACTTTCAGGTGGTAGTATTTGCACACCTATATTTGGTGCCCTTGCAACTACATCCCAACTCGATTGCTTTCATACAGGAATTCAAGATGACATGCAAGTTTTTGGAGATAGGGGTCACTCTCCCTCTTTTCTTTACCGTCTTCCATCTTCAGCGCCAGGTTGTTGGCCTCCAATTCGGGTGGGTCTCGCTAAAGCAGAGGAGGAAATTATTCAAACCCTTCTCTAAGTCCATCAGGACGTTCAAGGAGAGGTTCTACATTATCGAGCTCGTGTCGGAGATGGCCACAGACTCCTCATTTGTCTGGGAGGTTTCAATGGACAAGAACGGGGAAGCCCTTATTGATAAGGAGGGAAAAGTTCATGGGCAGAGATTGTTGAAGTTCCACTTCTGCTGAAGCGGGGACCACTTTACCCGGTCAACCGACGATTATCTCGCCACTTCTCACATGCTGGGAGACGATGATCGAGCCAGCTATGCCAAACTAGTGGCCTTCGTGGACGATTTTCTCCCTGCTTAGTGTGTGAACCGAGGTGGGAAGATTATTTATTAAGAAGATGGGGGCTCAAGGTGGAAGCCCGATATATCAATACGAAGGAGCTCCTCGAGTGTAGCACTCGTGCAGAGGCTTTAGAACTTCTGGGTAGCTATTTATTTCTTCTTAGCTTGCTCGTATTGTTATTTTCTTTATTTACTAACGCGTGCCTATTATTTTGAAGGTAAGATATCTTCGTCCTAGGAGCGCATGGTGAAGAATGTCCAGGCGAAGATGAAAGCGGGCAAGAAGGCCAGAAAGAGCCACTTGAGTGAGCAAGCGGTTCCTCCCCCGACAGGGTCGGGGACTTTAACTTCTAGAGTCGCAACTGCCCAGACTTCTTCGCTTCCGGTAGCTTCTCGGGTTAAGCGCCCTCGGATAGGAGAGTTCCTCGGCCTGACTCAAGAGGGGGAGAAGAGCAAGTTCGACCTGCCTCCATGCTTTCTCAACCAAAATTTCTTCGAAGGCTCCTCCCTCTCAGTGCTTTGGGCGAAGTCCTTGCACCTTAAGCAGCTGGACCGTCCGAGCAAGAGGACCATGCTGGCCCAAGATGCCGCTACTCTGATGAGGGTCTTGGGCAAAGCTAAAAAAGTTCTAGGCCACAGTCGCAACTCTAGAAGAAAAGTTGAAGGCCACAAAGAAGGTGAAGAAGAAGTTCGTTGAGGAGGCAGTGAAGAAATACAAGGATGAGCTAGTCTAGGTCACTGAGGAGAAGGACACCGCGGTCGCGCAGAAGAAAGCTGAGGAGGAGATTTTTTCATTGCTAAGGGTTGCCACCGCTCCTGCCGAGGATGAAAGTGATGAGGTGAAGAGTCTAAAGACTCGAGCCCAGCTCGTTGCCCATATTAATCAGGCCGAGGAGGATTGTGTGGGGATCACCGAGGAAACTTTCAACAACATCGTAGGGAAGCTAAAGATAGCGAACCCCGAGGTCAAGTTGTCAACTAAGGGGATCAAGTTTCTCTACACTGTGGTAGATGGCCATATCGTGATCCCGAACTTCCTCAAATTTATCGAGAAGTAGGGCAGCCTGCCTGCGACGAGGCTCAACTTGTGGCAGACTAGTCTTCTTTTAGTAGTACTTCTGACATGTGTGTCGTAATCTTGTAATTCATTTTTTTGTATGCGGCAGGGTCCTCTTTTTATTGTAACAAGTACAATTGTGGCCCTTGTGGTCTTCCTACGTTAATATTTATTTCTGGTTCTGTATGATTTATGCATGTTATTACTTTGCTTTAAATTTGCTAAGTGTCACACACTGCTCGTTACTTGTGCCCGTTGTATGGGTCATTCAAGTGAACAATTTCGTTAAGTCTCGGGGTTTGCTCGACAAAATGGTATTCGACAGTGGGGGGAATCAGACGAAAGGCTGAAATTATTTTCGGGCATGAAAGTGGAGCTCAGGTCGCGTTTGTGGCCTGAGTTCGTGGCATGAACTTCTCATTGCGAGCTGGGCATTCTTCCTTTCATAGTACGTTGGCAATGGCGGGCTCGATCGAGGGACCACAGTCGAGAAAGGGGTTTGCCTATTTCTAGAGCAAAAGCTTGCCTTGAGTCATTTTAGTATGCAACGCTTATTTTAGGCGTGCACTTCTGGTCAAGACATTTTTAGCTTTTCGATGTTCCACGATCGAGCGAGTTCATCCCCATTAAGATGTTCTAGGTAGTAGGCCCCATTTTCTATTTTTGCTCGATTGCGATAGGGTCCTTCCCAGTTTGCGGCGAGTTTGCCTTCGCGAGAATCTTTATGATTTCTCCTTAGGATGAGACTTCCCACCTGGAAGGCTCGTCGTATGACTTTGGCGTTGTGCCTAATTGCGATTTTTTTTTAGTGAGGCCTCATGGAGGGAAGATTCTGATCAGACCTCTTTGACGAGATCTAACTGCTCTCTTAGTGCCTCGTTGTTGTTCTCCTCGTCTAGGGGGGCTTTAGTCCGCCTGAAAGGTACAAGTATTTCGATAGGGATTACCGCCTTAGTCCCGTATCCTAAACGAAAGGTGGTCTCCCTAGTTGAAGAGTGGGGCGTAGTTCGGTAGACCCAGGGCACGTTGTGCAGCTCCTCGACCCATTGTTTCTTGGTCTCGTCTAACCTTTGTTTGAGACCTCGCAGGATGACCCTGTTAGCTTCCTCGGATTGCTTGTCCGTGAACTATGTCCCGTTGTCCGTGACGATTTCTTGGGGAACTCCTAAGCAAGTAAGAATATTTCGTTTGTAGAAGCGAAGTATATTGTGGGCCGTTATTTTGGCCAGAGCTCTATCCACTTTGTAAAGTAGTTTACGCCTACTGTCAGGTATTTATTCTGGTTTGACCCTATGACGAACGGTCCTAGGATGTCCAGGCCCCACCATGCGAAGGGCTACGGGGAGGACATTGCTTTGAGCTTATTGGGCGGTGCCAGGTGCATGTCCCCCGTGACGTTGGCATTTGTCACATCTTTTCACGTGCTCTTTTGCATCGTATACCCTTGAGGCGTGAGTCTAGGGCTATGAAACAAGGCTTGAGAGGCGTGAAGAAACAAGGCTTGTATACCCTTGAGGCTGAGGTTGTAAGTGGATTACATTCATGCTGATCTTTGGGGGCCTGCAAGGAATCCTTCACACTCAAGTGCAAAGTATTTTCTATCCATTGTTGATAACTATTCCAGAAATCTATGGGTATTCATTCAGAAGACGAAGGATGAAACTTTTGAGAATTTCAAAAGTTGGAAGATTTTAGTCGAAACTCAAACTGGTAGAAAGGTTAAGAGGTTGAGAACCGACAATGGCCTTGAATTCTGCAACAAAGCGTTCGACAGTTACTGTGTTGAGTCTTGGATTGCAAGGCATAAGGCTGTAGTAGGTACTCTTAAACAAAATGGCTTAGCTGAGAGATTCAGTCGAACAATCTTTGGAAGGGTTAGATGCATGTTGGTAAGTGCTGGATTGAAGAAGGTGTTTTGGACGAAGGTTGTTTCAACAACAACTTACCTGATAGCCTTGGGAATGAAGACACCTGAAGAATTTTAGTCGAGACATCCATCTAGTCTCGATAGACTGAGAGTATTTGGATGTATATCCTATGCTCATATTAGGCAAGACAAGATCGAATCTAGAGCTCTGAAATGCATGTTCATGGGATACCCTAAAGGAGTCAAAGCTTATAGGCTATGGTGCCTAGAACCAAGTCACATAAGGTGTGTCACCAGTCGAGATGTAGTTTTCAATGAAGCAGAGATGGCTTTCAAGAAAACTAATGATGCTGACGAAGAGCTGGAACAGGGAGAGATTCCTGTTGAGGTGGAGTATGTTGATGCTGAATTGTGTACCCCATATGAAGTCGAAGAAGATGTAGAAGATGTTGTCGAAGATGAGGAAACTGATAATGACTACCTGCTAGCAAGATATAGGTCGAGGAAAGTCATCAAGCCATCTCAGAGACTTGGATATGCAGATCTTATAGCTTATGCCTTAATCTCTGCAAGTGAGGTTCTAAGTGAAAAACCTAGAGACTATAAGGAAGTTATGAGGATTCGAAAGAAGACTGAATGACTGAAGGCCATGGATGATGAGATGAAATCTCTTCATGATAACAACACCTGGGAACTGATCAAGAAACTTGTTAGAGCTTGGTTAGTCAGCTGTAAATGGATTTTCAAAGTTAAGGAAGGAATCAAAGGAGTGACATCGAAGAGATACAAGGCAAGATTGGTTGCTAGGGGGTTCACTCATAAAGAAGGTGTCGACTTCAATGATGTGTTTTCTCCTGTTGTGAAGCACATATCCATTCGAATGTTGCTTGCCATAGTGGCACAATTCGACCTTGAACTGTAACAGATGGATGTGAAAACTGCGTTCTTGTATGGTGATTTAGATGAAACAATCCTGATGAGGCAACTTGAAGGGTATGTCGAAAAATGGAAGGAAGATTATGTGTACAAGCTGAATAAATCCTTATATGGACTAAAATAATCTCCTCGAAAGTGGAATAGGAGATTCGACAAGTTCATGGCACGCATAAGTTTCATCAAAAGTCAGTCTGACCACTGTGTTTACTTCAAATTTTGATCGGGTAATTCATTTGTTATTTTATTACTCAATGTGGATGATATTCTAATAGCAAGCAACAATGTCGAAGATGTAATGAGGGTGAAGGTTGAACTCAATAAGGAGTTCGACATGAAGGATCTGGGAGCTTCGTCCAGGATTCTTGGGATTGACATCCGAAGAGATAGAAAGCAGTCGAAATTATGCTTATCTCAAGAGGCATACCTACAGAAGGTTCTCGAAAAGTTTGGTATGTCAAATTCAAAGTCTATTGTGACTCCGACAAACCCTCAATTCAAGTTGAGTATAGAACAATGTCCCAACACTGATGTTGAAAGAACTTATATAAATAGGATTCCATATGCTAATATAATGGGTTCTTTAATGTATGTTATGGTCTGCACTAGGCCTGACATAACATATGCAGTACGTCTTGTAAGCAGGTACATGGCGAATCCTGGAAAGGCTCACTGGTAAGCATTGAAGTGGATTATAAGGTACATAAATGAGTCTCTGAATAGAGTCCTAATTTATGGTGGAGCAATGGGTGAAGATAATAAAGCAACAATCAAAGGATATGTTGACTCTGATTATGCAGGTTGTATGGACTCTAAAAAATCTATTTCTGTATATGTGTTCACTATGTTTGAAACATCAATCAGTTGGAAAGAAACACTTCAGAAGATCGTTGTCTTATCAACCACTAAAGCAGAATATATTTCCCTAACTAAAGCTGTGAAGAAAGCATTATGGCTTGAAGGTTTTGCAAAGGAGCTAAAACTTCAAGGTCGAGTTATCACTGTTAAATGTAATAGCAAAGTGCAATACACCTATCGAAGAATTCAACCTATCATGAGCGAACCAAACGCATTGATGTGAGGTTGCATTTTGTCAGAGGGATAATCGAACATGGAGAAGTCCAAGTGCTAAAGGTTTCGACAGATCATAATGCTGCTGACATGATCATCAAGACGTTTCTCAGTTGCAAGTTTTTCACTGTATGCAGTTGATTAAGCTGCATGAAGAAAGCTAATTTCTTGATGTTATAGAGTTAGATCCAAGGTGGAGATTTGTGAGATGTTGGATTGAACTCTCGTATGGTTGAAGGGTAGCTTCTGGTTCGACAGGAATTAAGCATGAGGTCGAAGAATGTTCGCATGCTGCTGTCAGAGTAATGCGTTTTGTAGTCGAAGTTTGTTCTAACATGCATTAGTCAATATTGCTAGGGTTATTAGCATTTTGAATTGAGCCTTACTTGTAAGCTCAATTGTTTAAGTTAGCTTGTACCCTAAGTTAGCTTGTAATGGGTAATTGTTAAAAAGTCCATTAGGTTAGTGTGTTATTTTTCTTATAAATAGGATGTTAGTTTCTCAATCTTGGCATAATGAAAAATAGGAAGATAAAATTCTAATTTCAAGAGAGAGAGTGGGATTATTTTTTTATTCTTGTATACTTGTAATTTTGTTCTAAGAGTAAGGAAAAAATAGCAGTTTATAACCAATCCTTGTTGTTCCTTGTTGTTTTACCTTATTTTCTTTGTTAACCCTAACCCTTATGTTTCTTGATCATAAAGAAATCGTTTATATTTTGTTTAAAGACATTTGATTCACAACAAAGAGCATAAGAGAATAAAGAAAGTCAAATACAAGCTTAAAGTGTTTTTCACTGGTGCATTTTGGAATGAAGAACTTGAATCCTATCTATAGCATTAGACTCCCGCTTCCTTCACAAAACTAAGCGATGTGAAACTTCAAATAACTTGTATCCTATATATAACATTGAACTTTCACTTCATTCACAAAATTAAACGATGTGAGACATTCTTCAACATGTATATTTTAAACCAATCTTAATAAATAGATGTGCATTGATAGTGTAAATTATTTTTACATTGTCAACTAATTAATAATGTATTTTGCCAAGTCAGTCTGTAAATTTTAAATTACTTATATAATTTGACATTTTAAAATATGAATTTAATTGGTATACACTGATAGTGTAAAATTATTTTACACTATCAACCAATCACCTTTATATATCTCGTCACATCAGACTATAAATTTTAAGTTAATTGTATGACATAACAAATTGATAAATTTATATTGGTTAACAGTATAAAATTATTTTATATCAATTAAACTCTTAAAATATTTTAATCGTATACTTTTTACATCAATAATACATTACATTAACCTTCTATAAATAATGGTTGTTTAAACATTTATCAAATTTATAAAAAATAAATAATTTTATATAAATGCGGTCATAACATTCGTCTATAAATCAATTAAATTATAATATAGTATATTATTATATAATGTGTGTATTTGATATTCTGTTAATAGAAGGATTTTCTCCTCCTATGTTTTCAAGGAAATGGAACCAATAACTAAATTACTGTTAATTGTATTGAATTACGTAGTCACAATATAACATCAATAATTGAATATTATGGTCCATCTAGATAGTCCCACAATAGAACAGAAAACTTATTATTATACATAGAAAATCTGCCAAGATAATCAACACCACACAAACTCCAAAGAAAACAACATAAACTTATTGAGTTCAAAATACAAAAGTCGAAATATTAACTTATTGATAAGACAGTCCAGATCGACGACTACCCTATTCCTTAGATGCCAAGGAACGAACATAGTTAATACCAAAGCTAAAATATTCAACCACCATTTCCCTTGATGGAACACAATCTTTGATAGGTGAAGTTTTGATGAAGCTATGACCCCACTCATAAAGAGAAGGAAAATTTTCAACATTGACTAATTCAATTTCTCCAACCTCCTCAAGAACATTAAGCCAATATGATATCCAACCAGCTACAATATCAAGATACCCTATCTTCTCTCCACCAAAATACCTTTTCCCTTCAATATGCTTCTCAAGAAATGCTAGTAACTCCATGGCAGCATCAACAGCTTTTGCCTTTTCTTCTCCTTGGGCCACACAGGCTCCCCATACACTAACCAAGCACTGTTTCCATTAAAACAAGCTTAGGTCAAACAACAACTCTTAATCTAAATATAGTCTCCAAAACCCTAATAACACAGCAAAACAGATAGAAAATTTTGATCTACAAGAAGAGAAAAAAATGGATCATATGGTACTATTATTATTATATTCACCTTCTCATCAATAAACTTTGCCCAAAAACGAGCTAATGATCTCTCATATGGATCTTGTGGTAGCAAAGGGTTGTTCTTCCATGTCTCATCTATGTACTCAAGGATGACAAGTGATTCAGCAATTGATTTTCCATCGTGAAGTAGGACTGGAACTTTTTTGTGGACAGGATTGGATTCAAGAAGTAAAGTGCTCTTGTTTAATAGATCTTCTTGTATGTATTCATATTCAACTCCTTTTAACTTTAAAGCCCATTCAATTCTTGCACAAGGAAAGCTTTGAGGAGTTGCAATTAGCTTCACTTCTCCCATTATTTCCAACGACAATAATTAATGAAATGAATACTCAGTCACACACAAATATATATATATATATATATATATATATATATATATATATATATATATATATATATATATATATATATATATATATATATATATATATATATATATATATATATATATATATATATATATATATATATATATATATATATATATATATATATATATATATATATATATATCAACAACTGAGTGCGAAGGTTAATTAATAAAAAAAATGATTATAATATAGTAAAATAATCTCCATATAATTTATGTGCGAGCTTTTTTTTTTTTCAATACTTGATCAAGTTTGTAGGATTTGTTTGTCAAAATAGGACAAGATTGTTCCACTTTCTTCAAGACAAAATTGACGTTTTTCTTTTGCTTTGTTTTCTTTTTATAGGATTTTTAGAATAGTGAATGTTTGATATCTTATTTTTTTAGGAGATTTCAGCTGGTGGTGTTTTTTTTAAGGGTGAGAATATTTGATCTTGCTTGCTAGTCGCATTTAATTCAAATTCGCTTGTCTTTAGTAATTTTTTTTGTTGAAAAAAATATTACAAATATGAATAGTGTGGATAATAGTCTTATGTTGAATAAAAATATGGTGACTTGAACATTTATAAGTTAGGAAACACATATATCTTTAAAAATAAGCGTGCCATAGTGTCCGACACGCGTCGGTGTTCGACACTTGTATGACACTCGTTGAAAAAGTCAAACAAGTGTCCTTTAGAAAAATAGTTATTTTCTTTAATTCGACGTTCTTTAAATCGGTGTTCGACATTCACATGACACTTATACAACACATGTCGAATAATTCATACAAGTGTTTTATAAAAAAAAAAAATTTATTTGTTTCAACATACCGTATATATTTTTTAAACAAATCTCACTCAAATCAAAAAACACTACAACATTTTGAATATACAGCAACACAAAAAAACCGTTGCAAAATCTAAAAAAGTCGTTGCCTTTACATATGAGAACGGTTTTCAGGGCGTTCTAAACCAAGGCGTTGTTTTAGCCTTTAGGAACGGTTATTTAGCCAACGGCAACGCATTGTTCAGAGCCGTTGCTGTAATTTTATATAGAGAACGACTTAGAACAGCAACAGATGGAGGCCGTTTTCAAATTTAAATTGTTGCAATTGTTTATTAGAGAACGGCTATTTTATGGAATATAGTAACGGTTCTTAGCCGTAGCCTATTCTAAACCGTTCTAATAGAGGCTTAACTTCAATTTTTCTTCATAGGTTATAGCAACGCCTTCTTTACTACAGACACACTTTGTAATTGTTGCAAAAAAAATTATTTTATTTTATAAACCAAATAAATTTATTTATTTTTTAATAAAATAAATTTTTATTTTATTTTATAAACCTGATAATAACATCATTCACAATTTTTTTATATAATAATATTCAAATACAAAACATATTCAAATTGAAAATGATCCAACAAAACATTTTTAAAAAAAACATCTTCAATTTTTTTATAAACCTGATCTTGCATATAAAAAAAATACATGACATAATCCATTTAAATATTATAATGTCAATCATTGATTCACAATCAACAAAACATCTTCAAATTACATATCGTACCCAATCAACAAAATATTAATTATATTTTTTTTTACTATAATTCAAATATATTGAATTAGTGTTATAGTTACAACAAGGACATGCTAGTTTCCCTTTTGTACTCCACCCACTCAACATAGCATACCCAGGAAAGTCACTAATAGTCCACAAGAGAGATGTCCGCATTTGGAAAGTTTGACTTAGTGGTGCATCATATGTTTCTACACCCAAATCCCATAACACCTAAAAAATGCAAGCATTTTTAAGGCTTAATGAATTTAGTATTATCAAGGAAAATTTCATCTTGTCTTCCTGTACAAGCACAATGAGTAACTTCTTTTAAGTCATTTCCCAAGCCTGCAATCACCAGAAATTTCTTTCTATTGTTATTCATTTCGAGAGGGTCAAATGCTACATTAAGTTATGAAGTAAGAAAAAGATATAACCAATTGAACTTAAAATTCAAGCAAAACGTTTATTACCTGAATTTGGCCATCTGAAGTTCCAATCACTAACATTTCTTCATTGTTGTCTAGACTCATGCAATTAACCTTACAATTTGTACCCAACTGTAACGTCTCAACTCTAATGTGTTTCTTCTTATCCCAAATTTCTACAACACCTCCCTTGCACCCCAAATAAATTAATTCTGAAATCACTGCCATAGCCCTCACTTTTGATCCAGTTTGCAGTGATCCAACCATGTTGTAATTGGAATTGTTCCATATCTTGAGGTACAAGAAAACTCGCCAGTTAACGATGGTAATAAGACACTGATCAAAATAACATCTAGAAGCTCAGAGAATTTCTAGGCTTTAGAGTTTGTTATATCATGAAACCTGATGTTTGTAGCAAGAATTAAGTATTATTTAGACCTTTACATAACCACTATACAATATATGTATGAGATACCTTTATAGCAGTTCCGTCCACGGAAGAGCCAGCTGCATATATAAGTTCACCATGAATTTCAGAGCATGAATAGGATTGGATTTCCCAAGCAATCTTTTAGAACCACTTTGAATATTACTGATAGTTCCAGTTGCCAAATGTATCTCCTGAAATATCACAATAAGATTATTATCATTAAGTTGAGATAGCATCGCATTGGATTTAGGCTACACCATACTTCTTAAAACTTGATACCTGAACACTACTGTCATGGCATCCACAGTATAATCTTCCATGAGCATGAGCCAAACACTTCACATATTTATTAGAGTTTAACAATTTGGATTCTCCATTTAATGATTGTACCTGATGAGAGAGATAAGTAATTATGGTACACAATAACATTACTTTAGTCAATATGTATGAACTAAATCTAAAGCATTTTGAGCATTCGATGGGAAAGAAGCCAATTTGTTCCAAAAATTAGTGGCATGTCAATATTCCACTTGGGGGTTCATTTTTGGATACAATCAGATAGGAATGAAACTGCAATATCCAACTCAGAGAATGTTTGTGTTTGAGAGAAGGAACTAGTATTATTTTATAATCTTGTATGCGTACCTTGACACCAGCCCCCTGTGGAATGAAACAAGTTGTGCTACTGGTTACAACTAAATTATGAATTTGGTCCTTCATATCTTGCACCTGCTCACAATGAATTCCTTCCTTTCCAATAGACCAGATATGTTATTCAATAAAACAAAATCATTGTTAACAGGCTTCCTGATATTGAGATTAGAACTGCCATTGTTTTTACCTTTGCAGTTCGGTCAAGTGAACCACTGTAAAGTCGGTCACCAGATTCTGAAATAGTCAAGTTTGTCACGGCTTTGGTATGTTCTTGGATCTCTTGCAACAGAAGTAATAAGTTATCTTTTAATGTCCACACCTTCAAAAGTTACAAAGTATTCTCATGTAAGCTATTCAATCACAGTAAAGTTGTCATACAAGTCAAGAACCAAACATTTTTCTAATGACCAGGTATATATTATAGCCATTCAATCTTTCAAGCAAGTGGCGAACACCATGTCAAGAAAATTTACTTCTTTTTGTGAAACATTTTATGTTTCTTTTAACACATTTAGCTCAATTCTAGCACCAAATTTAATTAAGCTATAATAGTTAAAATAAGAAATATATTATCTGACAGACTGATATAAAACTTATATGGTTGTTTCAATAGTTGTAATCACGACATGTTAAAATTTACACAGTGTCATACCCTAAATTTGTCCTACCCTTTTTTGTGAATATTTTCGCATTTATTGTTTCATGCCGTTTAGACACGTGTCCACCTGAAATTGAGCGTTTTTTTTTAAAATTTATTCTTTTTTACCAATTAAAGCGTGACACGTGTCCTAAAGGTTTTCGTGAATATTATTTTCATTCCAATTTTCTAACCTTTTTCTTTTTTAAATATTCCTAATAATAATAAATATTTTGTATATATTTTTGTCTTGTTTGATAATAATATTAAATAGCAATTAATATTGTCTTTTATTAAATACTTTTGTATTTTGTAGATTTTAATTTGTTTTTATATATTGTTAATTTTAGATTATTATGGTTAAGTTAATTAGTATTATAGTTATTAGCTTGTTAATAGTTTATTAATTATTTGCAAAATTGATGAGGATTAACAAAAGAGAAGGGCCAGACTTGGGCCCAATATTTGGATACCCACGATCGCACTATAAGGGAAGGGGAAAAGTTGATTCAGAAAAAAGACCTAAGCTACTGTTCACTCTTCCCAATTCTAACAAACCCTAGCCGCCGGTGAATTTTCCCCCTTTCCAAACCCTCGTCGTCTTCCCATTCCCAAAACTCAAACATCTTATCTCCTTCCGCCATAACCCTTTACCATCTGTCATACCCTAAATTTGTCCTACCTTTTTGTAAATATTTTCGCATAATTGTTTCATGCCGTTTAGACACGTGTCCACCTGAAATTGGGCGTTTTCCAAACTTTATCTTCTTGACCAATTACAGTGTGACACGTGGCTTAATATTTTTTTTAATTTCTTAAACTTTTTTTTGTTTTAAAATATTACTAATAATTTTTGTTAATAATTATTTTTCGTTTATAAGTTTTAAGTTTGTTTTTATATATTTGTTAATATTTATCTAATTATATGATGTTAATATTTATTAAAGATATATTTAGTTTATATTAGCTCTAATGTGCATTAAGAAAAGAAAAATTGTAAAAAAAAAAGGAAGGGGAATTGGAATTGGGCAGGCCCATTTGTGGGGAGCCCGTTAGGGTTTTGTTGGCTGAACATTTATTTGAGATGAATTTCATAGTGAGGGGGATAAGAATACTGTTCATCCTCTTTTCTTTCGAAAACGGCCGCCACCCCCTTCTGAACCCTAACCGCGAAAAATCCCAAATCAATCCTTCACTGCATCACCATTTTTTACCTCCTCCTTCGCAACCTTAAACTACCACCTTCGTCCATCCTCTTTCTTAAAAATAAACCTTCACCAAAATCCAAATCCGCCGCTAACCTCACAGAAACCCCTCAATCAAATTTTTTACCATCAATCCCTTCAATCTCGCCGAAATCGGTTCAAAACCCCACTGTATCTACACAAGTCGTTCGCCGAAAGAACACGACCTCAAAACTGCTTTGGTTCGCGATTTTAACAACGACAACATCACAAAGCTTGTACTGCTGTTACCATTTGATCCTAATCAAGTCGGAGTTTCGATTACGTGATAATTTCTGCTTCGAATCGCAACGACATATCGGGCGTCAACCCTGTTTCGTAACAACATCAACCACGCGACACCGCAAAGAGCATCGCGTCCTCAACTCCACTGTCATTTCCGTCGTGAAACTCGAGGGAACCGCCGACGACACCGTCTCAAACACCAAACGCCTGCTAGCAGCAGTGCGGTGTTCTGTTTCACACAGATACCTCGTCGTATTTCACGATTGAGAACTTTGTTCACTATAATTTTCGGTTTGAAGCTGATGAGGTTAGCTTTGGTTGAAGAGGCGTGTTTGTCTCAGTAGCAGGTAATATTTACTCATATATGCCGGTGGTATATTGAGCTATCATTTTAACTTCATGCTGCAAAAATGCCGGAATTAACTAATTTAACGTATGCTTGGTCTGCAGCAGTTAGTTTTTATCAATTGTGTTTTGTCTTCATTAAATTGATAGTGAGTTTGGTTTGACACTCATGAATTGTTGTTGTTGCATTCATCTTATGCATTAATTTCAGTTTGAGTCGATTTTCGGCAAGTTTTCAACATTAATAACCGATTTAGGTTACGATAATGGTTTACTTCGTATTACATTGTTTGCTTCTGTTTTCGAGTACGACAAGAGCAACTCGCCTGCAGGGTTTATGTTTTCAGCAACGTATGCAGCAGGTTTCGGTTATGCGCGGGTCAAACTGCGACAAGTTTATGGAGATAATGATGAGCAAGAAGCAAGAAGAGTGAATGGGTTATGTATATGCTTAGTTTTTCTTTTTCATTTTCAATTTCTGTGTTGGTTTCCTGTGCTGTTTGGGTTGTGTTTCTATCCATCGCAGGTTTGAGTGTGGTGGAAGCGACTGTAAAGTTGAGCTAATTCTGAATCGCGATGTCAGTTCGTCTCGTATGTTTGCAGTTGAAAGCTCACCTGATACGACGCCGACAATGACTACGCGCTAGCTGTTGATGTTGCCACTACTCTGCGTGCTGCTGCTACAGACTTAAATTGAATAATATGTGGATTTGGTTTTACCATTTTTGAGTGCAGGATTTTGGTTTGACGGTAGCCGCAACACTAACATTGCCGGAAGCATTGATAACTTGGAAGAAAGCAATGTCAAGCGCGAATTGCAAGTTTCAGATTCCACAACCTTCACGCCATTCAACAAATCACAACGCAAGCACAACCGACAGTGAAGCAGCACCAATGACGGCAACGAGAGACTCGGCGGTTTGTCACGTTTTGAGACAAGACTGTGACAAACTTTTGGGGACAGAAAGGAGTGTAAGGAGTATATAGGTTACGAATATGAACGCTTCTCCCGCAGCAACGACAACATCGGAACAACACGGATGACACCACCAATAACATCCCAACTCAGCAGCAACTACTATTGTTTATGTCGATAATATTCTGAGCTCAGTTATGATCTGTAGTTGACTATGCCTTAGTTTATTTGATGTACTTTCCGCTACCTCTCATGATTGTCTTGTGAACTCAGTCTGCTGCATTTTAACTTGAGTGTGTGTTGATAGTATAACTTAGTATTTTGGGTAGGATGGCTTTGTGTTAAAAAGGCTCTGCAGTTTAAGTTCTATCGATAAATTATGTGGTAACAGTTGGAATTGCATACGTGCGTTGAATCTGTTGCGATATTTGTAGATTACGGTTACATTATTCCTCGCAGTTCTGTTAATAGGTTGGTGCTGTTGTTATCTTCTTTTTTCCCCCTGATGTGTGTGTTTTCCTCATGTCGTTACTGTTTAAATTGATTTTACGGAATCGAAATCATATCCAGACTTCTGTTGATTTTACTATTTTTTCTCTATACTAATAATTCTTTCTTTTGGACTATTTTTTCTCTGTACTAATAATTCTTTCTCCTGGTTTTTTATGTCGAAGTTCGTTGCAGGTTATATGTTAGATTTGATCAAGCACATTTGATTGAATTGGCATTACTTTGTGTATCATTACATGCTATGATTAAGGAACAAATATGGAGCTGCTAATTTCTTCTATTAATTTGTAAATAATTTGTTGCTTTTTCTGATAGTTTGTTAATTAATTTTTTTGAGTTTTTAGTTTAATTTGTAAACTGTAAATGGTTTGAAGGATCTAAAGTATAGAGATATATGTTTGTGATGTTTTGAATAAATATTGAAGATGTATAGAATTGAATAGAAAATAATGGCTATGTTGTATTTCTAAATGAATTGGTTAGGATTTCATTCTGGTTTAACTTGCAGTTACACTGTTATTACTTGTATTATTTGGTTCCCTTGTAAGAGTATATGAGATGATAGTATTACCTATGAGTTTGGCTAGAATGGGGTGTATACACCATCGACGCGGATTGCTGCGTTTTCACAAGAGATATGTATTATATCATTTTGCCTCTTTTTTTTCCAGTTTTTAGATAATTGTTTTGTTTTGTTTTAAAACTAATTATAATTATCTTTAAATAGCTCTTGTATTATATATTTTATGTACAAACTTAATTGGCAATAAGTGATGGTTAATTTTATTTAACATATTTAAAAAAATTTCTTTCTTATCTAATAATGAAAGTGGTGAGTTCTTGGGGTCTAGCATCCCTTGAATTCTTGAACAACTGCTCTCGAGGCGCACGCTCTTGAGTTGTGGTTGTTCCGTCTTTCGTTTTCAAAACTGTTTTTTCACTCAATTCAATTGAGATTTTTAAAAGATATTTTTAAATCAATTTTATTTAATTAGATATTTTTATAAGAAATTCTAATTATTCTTAAAAAATATATTTCAAAATTATTATCAAGTTAAATTTTAAATTTTAAACTTTTAGAAAATTATACTTTTTAAAAAAACTTTTTCTAAGATATTAAACTTTTCTCAAAAAAACAATTAATTATGATTAGTTTTTTTTTCTCAAAAATCTTTTAATAATTGATTAATCAATTTTATATATGAAAATTAAACTATCTTCCTAAAATAATTTTCAAAACAATTGAATTCTTGGATCTCGCCTTCCTTGAATTCTACGTTTTAAGCTGTGGTCACTTTCAAAACAATTTTTAAAAAATAAATTTCTCGATTTAATCAAGCCATTAACCTTTGATCACCATACACAACATTTTAAAGCTTAATCCTGGGCTTCCTTACAGTGACACCTATTTGATCAATTATTTCTAGTTGGTCACTTAGAAGACTAGCCCACTTTGCTAGTGCACACGTTTAAAATTCAAATTCAAACCTCGACTCACCTCGAGTACTTTTTCAAAGCAAACTAAATTCTTGAAGTCTAGCACTTCTTGGGTTTTTGGACGATTGTTATTGAGGCGTACGCCTTAAGTAATATATTGTTTGATATTTCATCTTTTAGTACGCTATTTTGGACAAAGAAATATCATAGGAATCTAGCATTCTGTGTGATATTTTCGTTGTTCATCCAAACATTTTGCGAATGAAAAGGTGTTGTTAGAATCTAGCATCCAAATGATACCCCGACTAATTAGTTGTGAGGCCGACGTCTCATTTACCAAATAATCGTCATTTCTCCTATACTTCTCAAATCCAATCTCGTATTCTCACTTCTCATACCGTAAACTCTTTTCATATCCTCGGTTCGATCCAAAATATTTTCAAAACATCTCCTCGATTCAAACTTCGAAAGAAGGAGGTTCTTGGAATCTAGCATTCCTTGAATCTTCTAGTGAATAATTCTTGAGGCACGCCCTTGAGTTATTATTTATTCAATCTTTCGACTTTTTTTCAAACTAAAACATTTTCAAACATTCTCCTAAGTCGAGTGCTCGCATGCATTCGCAACCATCGACATTTTGCACACACTTCACAATTCCTATTGGTTTCGATATTAGGGGCACCCTTAGGGACTAATATTGTTTCTCACAATCTTAACCCTTGACACGTCGTCAAGTCGGTTCTATCTTCAATCTGGTTCTCGACTCGTCGTCGAACCATTTTCAAACCAACTTCCTTTTGCCTCGCATCTCCATTTTCGATTCAATCTTTCTACAAACGTTTTTAAAACTTACGAAAGAGGGATATTCTTAGAATCTAACATTCTTTGAATATTCGAATGAATAACTCTTAAGACGCGCTCTTGAGTTGTTATTAATTCATTCTTTCGATTTTAAAACATCCAATTCTTTTCAAACCCAATTTTTCGAAAGAATTGAGTTCTTGGAATCGCACATTCCTTGAATTCTTGAGTGACAAGCTCTTGAGGCATGCCCTTGGGTTGCTTGTCAGTCACTCTTTCGTTTCTCAACTTATTTCGAACCTCATCTTTTCGTGGTTGTTACCACGAACTACGACTGCTCTGATTCTTCATTCTCGTCCGAATGTAAGATACGTAGGCACAAGATTGCGATGATCTTGGCGAGCACATTTCCCATTTTCCACACTTCTATCTTCCTCCATTATTCCACCCAATCCTTTCCCGCAGTCGAACTACGACGCTCTGATTTCTCATTCTCGTCCGAATGAGCATACGTAGGCACAAGGGCCCCAATCCTTGGCGAGCACCCTATCTTCTAACCACCCGTCTCTCCTTAGTGTCTTTAACATTTTATCCTACCAATTCACCTTTATCAACAAGAAGAAAACAACCAAACCTAGACAACACTCTCCACAAAATACCTTAAGAGGTTCCCGTTGAGTACAACGGACGTGAGGGTGCTAATACCTTCCCCTCGCGTAACCGACTCCCGAACCCGGAACTTGGTTGCGACAACCCTGTTCCTATCCTTTCGTTTTAGGAGGTTTTCTCGATATTTTCCTCCCCCGTTTATTCGGGAAAAATAAAGATCGGTGGCGACTCTGTCAAACCGCATTTCCGCGCCTTTCGCGCGAGGGTCGCGTTCTCCGAAATGTCTCCGTGATTTTTCGAGGTGCGACACCATCATCATCATCACTTCCGAACCACCTCCAAACCTATAAATCTCCTCATTCTGGTTCAACTCACCTTCATCTTACTCCTTGATGCGGTTTCGAACCAGCCACTGTAACATCTTCGGTGATTCCGAGCAAGCAATAACATCAGATATATTCAACTCGTGTGTGCGATGATGATAACAACTCAAACTCGCAACGGTGCTCACTTCATTTTGGGACAAACCGCGGTGACTAGAGAATGTCTCAGTTGTTCATCCTGACTCAGCAGCTCTTCAACTCGCTCCATCAACTCGTGGCAACAATAACGTGTCGATCCGGTGGCATTTTGTATTTCTGTATTGCTGATGTTTTTTTGAGTTTATTGCAGGATTTGTTGAGTTGCAGTTTAACACTAATCAAGCTTATCACACTGGATTGAGAGTTTTCGAATCAAAAGCAAATGTGTTGTTGAAGCTTTGATTTAGATTTTTGTTGTATTATAGTTTGTTTTGTGTTGTTTTTTTTCATAAAAGTTTTTTATATACTGATAATCTGATGTTATGGTGTGCTTAAACGTAAGTTGTTTTGTCTGTTGATTACCATCAAATTCTGGTTTGTGTATAAATGTATATATCAGGAAGATGAAATATGGATAATAGTTTTAATATGGTTTATGCTGAGAAGATAAGTTGATTGTAATTTAGGTGTAAATTCATGAGAACTCTTTGTATTGGGTTGTACTGCCGGCAATATTTTCATTATCACAGGTCCTAAATCATGGCAGTAGCCTCGGCATGAGGTTTCAGTTATGTCGTTTTTTGAGTTGTTGGTTGCCCTGGTATTAGATTGATAATAGGTCCTAAGTCTCTCTGTTTTCATAAAATTATGTGGTTGTCTGTGACTGGTTTGTATGCAGGTATTACCGAGTTTCAAAGTGTGCGATAATAATATCGAATGGCGTAGCAGCAGTTGATACCAGCAGCGTTTAAACTCTGCAATGGAAAGTGGAGCCGTAGCAGCAGGACAATGATATCACTCGTGTTTTAGATACAACTCTGTTTTCATCTATATTTATTTCTTTAAGAACCTGTTATCCTGTTTATGATTATTTTGTGCAAATTGCGAATCTGATTCAAGGTTGAGACGTTGCCGACAACTTCTGCTACTTTCAGTTTCCAACAGCAGTAACAACAACAACATTGCCATAACTACGGCGAGATGATAACAACGGAAGCTACAACGTTTTGCGGCTCAGATGAAGTGTGGTGACTTCGACACTGTCTGTTTTAGTTTTCGAGTTACAACTAAGCTCAATCTCACCAACCTCGTACACTATCGTATCTGCTCTGAGCTAGGATGCGACATCCCCAGCTCGTAGCGGCAAAATAATTTGTTTCATAACAAACTTCATTGACTTCAACCTTGCAGCTTCTCTTCTCGATTCCAGTTGTGCTCCTCACGAAGCCGCTGAGGACCATGACGTTTAGACGTCAGTTTTGTTTCGTAAATGTCGCTTTTGTTTTATTGAATTTCATAGCTTAGAACTTCAACAATTTGACAAGTTCAGCAACAATATAGTCAACAACAACACGACAGTTCCGGTGAGCTCCCCTGTTTTGAATCCACAACAAACAACCGCAGCTAACCATGTGTTGAAGGCTATGTTCACATGGGGAGAGCAGGAGTCCATTTTGAAGGCTTCAAGGACATAGGGTTATTTCTGTTATCTGTCATATTTCATTGCAGGTTTTAAAAGAAAGAAACTCGGAAGGGAGTGTGTGGGCCGCAGCTTTGGTTCTGTTCTGAAATCCGAGTTGGTTTCGTCGTGTTGTTTTGTTTCGACTCGGTAAATATTTCAACTATTAAACTTTATATTATTTGTTTGGATTTTTGCAATGTCGGTTGTGATTGTGGACTTGCTGTATTTAAAGTTCTGAATTTCTTTTTATTTATTTTTTTGGTGTTCAGTTTCAATTTGCTATTTTTTTCTGTGCGGTTTTGATTTGTTGTATTTTCGGTTCGGTTTCAATTCGGTTACGCCCACCATTGTGTAGTTTCATTACTGTGGTGAATGTTGAAATTTTCTCACGTATAGCTCAATTTGACGGAATTTAAGTTGCTGCTGGTGTGGTGAATGTTAAGAGTTCTCACGTACATCTCATTTTGATGGCATTCAAGTTGTCGTTGGAGTTGTACAAGTTTCATTATGCTATTTAGCATGGCCTTTATTTTTTTTAAAGAAACTTAAATTCTAATTAGTATTATATTTAGGATAACAACATGGTTTGATAAAATTTGGATTTTCCTAGTTCCTGTACCAAGTAATTGAAGTCGTTGGTGTTTGGCTTGGAAGGAGATTTCACTTTTTACTCCAAAATGCTATTAGTCATTTTCAATTATCTAGTTTTTATTTAATTAATTTTTTTAGTAATCTAAGTAATTGTTTATAAGATTAACTTAGAACAATTTGTTTCTCTCTAATAAAATTTAGATTAGTTTTTTCCAAGTACATTTTATTTGCTAATAGAATAATTGTTTATTAATTAAATTCACTTTTCTATTTTCATAGATAGTTTGTTTTAAGGACAATTCTAAATTGTATTTTATTCAATTTAATTTCCTATTTTTATCTCCGTTTGATAAAATGTATCCCACTCCCACAAATGTAATAGTTTTTATAGCTTTTTCTTTAATTATGCTTTATTGCTTCAACATCATTTTTAAAAAAAATAAAACTCTCGATTTATCGAGTCATTTTCACCCATGTAAGTCGAGTGTTTCAAAGCCTCGCCATCAACCTTTTGTCACAATACACAACATTTAAAGCTTAATCCTGGGCTTCCTTACAGTGACACCTATTTGACCAATTATTTATAATTGGTCACTTAGAAGACTAGCCCACTTTGCTAGTGCACACGCTTAAAATTTAAATTCAAACCTCGACTCACCTCGAGTACTTTTTCAAAGCAAATTAAATCTTTAAAGTCTAGCATTTCTTGGATTTTTGGATGATCATTAGCGAGGTGTACACCTTAAAAAATGTATTATTCAAACTTTTCATTTTAAATACACTATTTTGGACAAAGAAATATTATAAGAATCTAGCATTCTGTGTGATATTTCTGTCGTTCATTCAAACATTCTCCAAATGAAAAAGGTGTCGTCGAGATCTAGCATTTCGATAATACCCCAATTAATTGGTTGTGAGGCCTACGTCTCATTTATCAAATAATTGTCATTTCTCTTATTTTAAAAATCCAATATCGTATTCTCACCTCTCGTACCACAATCCTTTTTCATACACTCGATTCAATTCTTCAAAATATCTTTCTCGACCGAAAGAAGAAGGTTCTTGGAATCTAGCATTCCTTAAATTTTCGAGTGAATAGCTCTCGAGGCACGCTCTTGAGTTGTTATTCACTCAATCTTTCGACTTTTTTTCAAACTCAAACATTTTCAAACGTATCCTAAGTCGAGTGTTCATACGCATTCGCAACCATCGACATTTCGCACACACTTCACAATTCCCCGTGGTTTCGATATTAGGGGCACCCTTAGGGACTAATATCGTTTCTCACAATCTTAACCCTTGACACGTCGTCAAGTCGGTTTCATTTTCAATCAAATCCTCGACAGATCGTCGAGCCATTTTCAAACCAACTTCCTTTGGCCTTGCATGCCATTTTCCGATTCGATCTTTTTACGAACGTTTTTTAAACTTACGAAAGAGGGATATTCCTAGAGTCTAGCATTCTTTGAATATTCGAATGAGTAACTCTTGGGCGCGCCCCCGTGTTGTTATTAGTTCATTCTTTCGATTTCAAAATATCCAACTCTTATCTTCAACTTATTCAACTCAATTTCCGAAAGAACTGAGTTCTTGGGATCTCGCATTCCTTGAATTCTTGAGTGACAAGCTCTTGAGGCACGCCCTTAGGTTGTTTGTCAGTCACTCTTTCGTCTCTCAACTTAACATCAAACCAATTCAAACCTCATCTTTTCGTGATTGTTACCACGAACTACGACTGCTCTGATTCTTTATTCATTCTTGAATATAAGATACGTAGGCACAAGATTGCGATGATCTTGGCGAGCACAATTCTATCTTCATCCATTATTCCGTCAATTTCAGCCATCATTTCCCGTAGTCGAACTACGACGCTCTGATTTCTCATTCTTGTCCGAATGAGCATACGTAGACACAAGGGCCCCAATCCTTGGCGAGCACCCTATCCTCTAACCACCCCTTTCCCTTAGTGTCTTTAACCCATCAACCTACCAATTCACCTTTATCAACGATAAGAAAACCAGTAAACCTAGACAACACTCTCCACAAATACCTTAAGAGGTTCCCGTCGAGTACGACGGACGTGAGGGGTACTAATACCTTCCCTTCACGTAACCGACTCCCGAACCCGGAACTTGGTTGCGACAGCCTGGTTCCTATCCTTTCGTTTTAGGAGGTTTTCTCGATATTTTCCTCTCCCGTCTATTCGGGATAAATAAAGTTCGGTGGCGACTCTGTCGAACCGCATTTCCGCGCCTTTCGCGCGAGGGTCGTCTCTCCGAAATGTCTCCGTGATTTTTCGAGGTGCGACACACAACATATGAAATCCTAAATTTTATTACCTTGATTCTTCCATCTGTATGGCTTGAAATAATTTTTTCCTTGAACCAAATGATAGACAGCACTTCTCCATTATCTCTGCAATCTTCTTGAATTAGCTCTTTATGTCTCAAAATGTCCTGTTACACTTTAACACACCAATACACTAACTCTTTTCCAATTTCTAACAATTGTTTCAATCACCTCTAATCTCCAAACAATTAACATAACAGTTCAAACAATCCAAACTAACATCAACTAATTTCTAAGTCCAATTAACTTACTATAAGTGGTAACAACAAGCTCATATTCTTGATCCAGCTTGACATCAACAAGATCCACCAACTGTTGCTTTTCTTTCTCATGTACAGGATCATTGGTTCTATTAACAAGTAAGAACTCATAGTAGCACATGTTAGGGATAAGGTTATAAGACACATCACAAGGTTTACATGTTAGGGATAAATATAATCTTAAATTTCTCAGGACTCTGCTGCGCAGCTAGAACCTCAACAAAACCTTCATTTCTGATTTGAAATAATATTTTCAAGACTATATCAGTCAAAATGAAACTTTAACTTAAAATAGAAGATGGAGCATGTATATAGTATAGATGAAATAATACCTAACTAACCAGGTAGACGTGAAAGGTAAAAAGATGCTGCAACATCAGGATGGAAACCAATAAGAACTTCAGGGGTAGCAAAAACCTGCAAAACAGTGATAAGTTATACTTAAGTCGGTACATGCTTATCTCTCCTAAAATGAAGATAAACTTCTTAAAGTAGGAGAGGATAGAATTCACACATAGGCATACAACTTATTACTTATTGTTCAACCCCCCTTCTTCCCATCTATGATTTGTACCACCATTCAAATATGGTGCAGAAAGGATAAATCATCTATGTGAAAGTAAGTAAAGTTTTACACAATGAAGTATAATGCTAAACTTTCTAAGACCGCATCTGTGATGTTTTCCTAATCAATGTAATTACATAAACAAATACTTTGATATGCACTATAGAATTATCATGGGATAAACTATCAATATCAACATTTGCTCAGTAATAGAGTAAATAATCTGAATCTGAAGTCCCTACTTTGATATGTGTTGCACCCCAAAATTTGACCAACATTTATTTACCCATCAAGTGTTTGAAGGTTGATACCTTTATCAGAAAGTTCAAGAGATCCTCAGAGGAATTGGTTGGAACCAAGGTTGTGTGCTTCATAACTTGAGAGTTGTAGGAGCTCCTCAGGTGATTCTGAGACTATGAGAGTGAAGTTGAAGCTTTGAGAAAGCCTATGAGATGTCTTGAAAGCCATCATGAAGCCCATAGAGGTCATTATGCAGGAATTCAGAAGATTCAACCATGAATGGTAGAATTAGGGTTTTGACTGGGTCAACCCTAGGTCAACTGATGGTTTGGAGAAGGTTGAGACCCAATCCAAGGGCCATGTGATCATGGAGTGATGTATTGAGATGTTATAAGGATGATTCCTAGACCAACTCATCATGATTGAGGAGTTTGAGAAGTTTTAAGCTAGGGTTTCTAAGGATGGACAGTGTAAAATCCCCTAGTTTGATCCCTATCTTCCAGGCCGTTTTAGCTCAAGATGTGATTGTCATCTCATCTTCCCCACAACATGAATATTGTAGAGCTTGTTCTTAGCTTTGATTTGAGTGGTAGAAGTCCTTGATAGGATGTGCAGAGCTCAAGTTATGGTTTTGACAAATTACAGGTCATCTGAAGTATGTGAATCTGGGTCCTTGAAAGTCACCCAACATGCAGACAACTTTTGCCCTAGTAGGATGATTCCTATGGTCTCTTGGTCAACATGAATGTTGAATATCATCTTCTTAGCTTTCTATATAGTACTATAAGTCCTTGATAGGATTTGTAGAACTCAACTTATGGCTTTGACAAGCCAAGGGCATTTTGGTCATTTGGAAGTTATAGGTCATTTCAAGCATAAGGCCATATCTCCTACTTCCAAGCTTCAAATGGAAAAATCTTCAACATCAAAGTTGCTTATAATGATGTTTTAAGGCTAGTAGGATGGTCATGAGATGTTGGAAAGGCTCATATCAAAAAGTGATAAAAATGGCCTAAAAATGAGGCATAAGTTAATTCAAGTGAGATTGAAAATCATAAATCCCAAGTTATAAATCCAAACCATGTCATATGATAGGTCATTTTGACTCCAAATGACATTCTAAGAACAACGGTTCAGCCACAATTTTGATTTGAGGCTTGTATCATAGGGTTGCTTTGGAAAAGTCTTGCTTGCATAATAAGGCACCAAACCAAAACAAGGAAAAACTTAATAAACAAGGAAGATATGCATTGTAACTAATCCAAAATATCATGTGGGGACAAATTCAAGTTGGTTACAAGGATTATGAGGCATTTGGCATGAGATATCATATAAGGAGAAATGAAAATGCAAATTACCATATCATGAAATCTTCAAGTTCTTACTATATGATTCTAGGAGGTTCTAGACTTTTCTAAACCTCTCTATATATTGAATGCAACTTGCATTGGTGATAGTTGATGATAATTGGTGAGGGTTAGTGCAAAAAAGAGAGAATTGATCAAATTTCTTCCATTTGCAATTCAAGATCAAACTTCACATTCCTCTCCATTTTCTTTTCTTTCTTCTACACAAATCCACTCCACTCATCATAATGAACAAATGCATACTAGTTTGAGGAGCCATGGATGAAGGTTTGAAGATGTGGTGGTGAAATTGCAAAGAAGAAAATCTGGTTCGAATCCATTGGTACAAGCTTGCTACATCAATTATTTTGCAAACAGAACTCCTACAAGCATACAAAGAGTAATCTTGGAAGAGCACAAGCCTTGAAGAGGAGAGAAACTACCTCTTCCATAGCCACCAATAAGGGTTGCAAAACCTTCTCTACACCCTTATTTATGTACTTTTAGATTAGGTGGTTAGTGTAGATTCATTAGTGACCATTAGGTGATTAATCATGGGAAATTAGAGGGCATTCTGTGAAGATTGAAAATTGGACATGATTCTTTAATGGTCAAGAACTCCCTGGATAGTGAGTATTATTTCGTGTGCTATAGCTTAGGATGATGAGCATAACATGGAGGTCATTTCTGTATAAAAAAAGATGAGAAATATTGAAGTCGAAATTTGATGATATGTTGAGGTTGGTTTGGTTATCCATTCGGTTTGGAGGATAGAGTGTGTTTCAGTGGAATCTAGGATCACCATCATGTTCAGCGTGGAAAATGGGTTAAATATGGGCTTTGAACGAGTGAAATTGGTGGAGGGATGAGGGAGAACGAGAGGATGGAAGTTCATGCATGGAGTTTGTATTTTCATGGTGTTTCTAAACCCTAAGTGTTCCAAGGTTGAAGACAACACATGGACCGTTGGATGCACGTTGAAGGTTTGACTTGGGGAGGCAATCGGATGACCGAGATTTAAGCACGAAATTGGAGGGAGAATAAGCAGCCAAACGCTGCGTTTTGATTAGTGAGCCAGCATGGGCCTCACGCGTTGCTTTCCACACCCTCCTTTCCAAGGCCCAATTGCATTGCACTATGAATACCTGCTATTCACACCGTGTTTTATCCTTTTTTCTTTTATTTTTTAGTTTTCTGATTAATAAGCTGGGCCCAGGCGCGCCTTGCTACGCGCACCCCCCTTCTGGACCCATCATCCAAATCAACTTAATATCATTACTTCTTGCACCCCTCATCCATTTTCTCATTTAATTTCACTCCAAATTTTATTAAACTTCAAAAATTCATAATAAAATGAAAAATGCATATTTTTTAATGAGACTTTTTTTCCCATTTTTCATTTTCTGTCTAGAAAAATATAAAACCATAAAATAGCCATTTTATTTCATTTTTATATTTTTTGCACATTTATACTTTTAATTGATTTTTTAATTCTTTTAGTTGGTATACTAATTTGTAGAATTTAATTAGGGTAGTTCCCTTAGGATTTTGAGTTCAATCTTTTTAGGATGATTAGACGAATGGTTTAGGTTCCCCCTGATTTAATTTCATAATTTTGTGATAATTTTTAGGGTAGTTTTAATTAGGTAGTTCTAGATAGTATAGAATTTGATTAAAACTCTAATATAGGTCAATAACAATTTTAGATTTAGGTTTTGTAGGGCAATTTAGTCTATGGAGAATATATGGGACTTAAGGGTAGTTATGTAGGGTCCCCTAGCATTTATATTAGGATTTAATAGTATAATATACTATTTTTGGTTGATTTTTGAATTGAATGATTGTTTGTGTGGCCTTTAGGGCAAGTTTTGTTTAGTTTGTTTTGCTTTGGAGTTTCCCTTTGGTTTGAGGAGCTTGGTATCTCATTGTGGAGCTTAGTGGAGCATACTAGAAGATTGGAGGAGCTTGAGGAGCTTGTTCTTCTTTTCTTTTTGTTGTTTTAGGGTTAGGATTAGGGAGATCTTAGATGTAGATAATTTCTTTCTCAAATATGGATAGTATCCTTCACATCCATTCCTCCCTATGATTCAAAGTCCTTCCAGGGTATACACCTCTCTCCTTTGGAGGGATTAGTGCTATACCTAGGAGGTAGAACTTTTGAGGGAACCCTTCACTTGATATTGAACCCTTATAGGTCACCTTTAGTGATCAAATAAGCAGTTCAATATCCCCCAGCTTATCTAGTAGTGATTCTCTCTGGTTTGAGTGTCTTGAGAGTTGTCAGAACCTGAGCATGAAGATGAAGACTTCATTGAAGATTATTGAAGAGGATGAATCCTTGAAGACTGCCACTCCAGCTGAAGCTTGAAGAGCATGAAGATCAAGTTGGTACTTGAAGATCCCTGAAGATGGTGAAGCCTGAAGGTGGAGCTGATCAAAGAAGCTGAAGCTTAAGGGGAGAAAATGAGTTAATACTCATGTTGTAAGGTTGATACCTGGAAAGCAGTTGATGAATAAAGTCTGAAGACTGAGCTGCTGCTGGAGGAGCTGAAGCTTGCTTCTGTTTTTTCTTTTTCTGTATTGTGTGTTTTGTTTGACTTGTCTGTTGCATTAGATTAAGTCCATCTAGAATAAGTTCAGTCTAGGAGCATGATTGCATTAGAGGTTGAGTTGCTCCCTCTGCTTGTATTGTTATTGCATGACTTTGTTTGCGGGTATTCGGTAGAGCCCAACTCCCTTGCCCATGTGGTTTGTTTGCCTGATGGCATTTTCATTCATTTTATCTGTATGATTGCAGTTTACTGTTTATTGCTTGATAGCATGTTGTTTATTTTTCAGTATGATTACTGTTATTTCATCACTGGCTTGAGGTCGAGACGAGCTTGCGGAGGCTGAAGCCCCACACACATTTCCTACCTCACTTGCATTGCATGCATTTTACTGTTAAGCTGATGCTTTGTCTGTTTTGGTGTATCATTGACATGATCCCTTAGGACTCTCATTTCCTTTGATAAGGATTTGATGATAGAATCTTAGGTTGAAACCTATGCATGACAACATCTAGGAGTTCCCTGTTCAAACCTCAACCATAGGATGAATCCATGGCATGACAACAGTAGGACTTGATAGTCTCCCTCCTAGTTGGGCTTGTTCTCTTCTCATCTCAAAATAGTTTAAGATACAGTAATCATGGATGATTTCCTTCGTACGTTATGAGCCTTAAGTTATCTGAGAAAGGATTGTGGGAGAGTTTCTTTTCCATAGTCTGGATGTTTAGTATGGTACCCTTTGGGTGACATGCGACGCATTCACTCTCAGGTCATAGTCTCTAGTGCGGTTGAAATCGCAAACACAATAAAAAACACTTCTTTCGTAAAAAACAGGAAATAAACCGTAGTTTCCCGAACTACGTGAGCTCTGATCTCTCATGCCTGTTGAGAGTACGTAGGCACAAGATGGCGAAGTCTTGGCGAGCTACCTTCCCCCATAACCCTTCGTAGGCCAAACTACGTTGACTCTGATTTCTCATTCTCTGATGAGAATACGTAGGCATAAAGTGCGACGCTTTGCCGAGTCATTTTTCTTTTCTTTTTCAGCCAGCCTTGATAGGTAGATAGAATAAAACCAACCCGTCCAAGTAAACAAACAAGCGTGGATCCCGTCGAGTACGACGGACGTGAGGGGTGCTAATACCTTCCCCTTGCGTAACCGACTCCCGAACCCAGACAATGGTTGCGATGACCTTGTCTTATCCTTATTCGTTAGGTTTTTCCGGTCGTTTCCTTTCCCACTCTGAGGGATAAATAACGAAAGGTGGCGACTCTTCTGTTGTGCCGGCACCTTATTTTCGCAAAAGCGACAATATGCATTGTAGAATTATCAATAGATAAACTACTAATATCAACATTTGCTCAGTAATAGAGTAAATAATCCCAAGTCCTACATTAGTTTCTAACATATACATAAGGAAGTTTCTATACTACATACAGTTTTGTCTGTTGCAACTCGGAATGTCTCAGGGATTGCAATTCCTGCCCCGCCATGTAACAACCTTATTCTACCCCACAGATATTACGGCAAAATAACACGGATTTCAGAGTAAAATATTAACTTTCATTAAAAAGCCACAAAGAGCGTACATTTCTCAAAGTCAACAAAATTGGTCAATACTCCGTAACACACGGGTTTTCTCAAAATACATCAAAACATCATATACAGCAGAACTCAAAACATAACTCAATGTTTTCCTCATAAGGGAACACCAGTAAGATAACTCAGTGATATACAATCAACTCAAAGAACCTAACCCGATGTTACATATCAGAGCAAGACCCTCTAAATTAACCATAAAGGCTAACGACTCTAAAACGTCACAATACTCCTCGACGACGTCCACAGCTAAACTTGCTCATCTGCACATTACCCACATGGAGGTAAAATTCAAACAAGCAGGGTGAGTAAGACAATTCATAATAATCAATGTATAATAATTAATGCATAAACGGCATATTACTCACAGTTATATTCAACACATTGATATTCTTCAATTATGTCTCAAAGACCACAATGTCATAATTATACACAAAGGCTCATAAATGCAAATGCAACATAGACTCAATGCATGCGGTACCCATCATCACAGCACGATGGACACTGGGCCATCAACCCTCCATAGATCCCCATCAATAGGATCAGAGCACATCAAAATACTTCACATCCACACAGTGGGATTGAAGTCAAATTAATCAAGGTCCTGAACCGAAGTCCGGATGCACATGAATGCATGATACACACTTCATAATAATCCTCATAATAACATCATAGGTGCATCATTATTCATCATATTTGTCATATTCATCATCATCAAACATCATAGCTCATCAACACAGTCATCATCGTATGCTATGTCATCATAATTTGTTATAATAATCATCTTCATACATCATAGCTCATCATAATAATCATCACCACCACATAAATCATTGTATATCATATAACTCATCATAATAATCATCGTCATCACATAAATCATCATATCTCATGTTATCAAATAATTCATCATAATAATCATCATCACATAAATCATCATAATTCATCAAACATCATATAATCATAATTCATCATAATAATTAATCTCACACATCATGTCATCATGTAATCACGTAGAAATCATATATTAGCTCATAGTCATATTATCACATGTTATCCCATATTAATTCATAATGCTACCCCATATTATCTCATATTAATTTATCAAATTATACTCGCGGTAATCCTCACACTATCGCCTATCAATCACATAAACTTCATAGTCCTAATCATGTTAATTCATCATATTATCACAGTTACCCTCGTGGTAATTCATCAGGAAAATCACAGCATCAAAACATCAAGACATCCTTGAACCAGAACATGATTCATTAATAAAACATATACACAATTGACTTTTCAAACATAATTAGATATAAAAATATTGGGAAAACAATTCCCTTATCTATACTATGTTATATCCCTGTTTATTAGCTTTCCAACGCTTCGAACGGGGGTCAAAACGGGCTTACGGATCAAAAGTTACGTCCAAAACAATTTCGACCAAAAACATGAACAGTCGTGACGAACAGCAAAACGCTGTTACGCTCCGGAACCTAAACCAACCCAAAAGTCCACACGATTCACTTCCTTAATGCCCCAAAACATCCCTAAATCATCCCTAAGGTCCTACGGCGATAAAGGCACAAAACCTACGGTTTATTAGGTCAATCCGGCAACATTTGCACAACCTAAATCACTATTTTCCTACAATTGCTCTGAGTGCATCAGAGTTACTCACATATGAATATTCCTATTCCTACAGGGTCAAACATATCACAATCCAAGGTTTTGGCCACGAAGGCAAATATCATTATTTCTCATCTCTACACTTAAAGGGTCAAGAATACTAACCACTAACCTCCAGGGTCTACCGTCAATTTTCTTACAATTGCTCTGAAGGCATCGTAATTTCAAATATCAAATATTCTATCCCATATGGGCAGACATATAACGATCTAAGGTTTTGGCCACAAAGGCCTAAGATTTCCTTTCTCATATCAATATTCAGTGTTACATACCATTAACCATAACCTCAAAGCCTTATCACCAATTTTCCTATTTTCACACAACCAACCCAAAATATCTTAAATCTTAAATCAACTATAAACACACCGAAAGGCATACATGGAAAATCATGAAATGCGATACTCCCCATACCTTAGTCGATTCGCAATTTTCACGATTAATCTTTGGGATCTTCTGCTTCCAGCCTTTCCTTCAAAGCTCTAGCCACGAACTTTCACGTTAAACACAAAATGAAATCTGATTTTCTTTCAGAACTCAATTTTGTCTAACTTAGTCTTGGGCCTCACAATTTGGGCTTTTCCCATAACACCCTTACTAACTCTTCATACTGCCCAATTTACCCTTATTTCTCTTATATTCATTTTAATCAATAACAATACTAATATTCTCATATAGTATACTATTAATTAAATAAATAGTCCAACATGCACATTTTCTCAGTAATTCCCAAAGCCACCGAAAACACCAAAATACAAATATTCTCAATTAAATAAATTAAATTAAATATTTCGATTAAATTTGGGGTGTTACAACTCTCCCCCACTTAAAAGAATTTTTGCCCTCGAAAATTGCCTCAAGGAACAGAGTCGGATACGACTCCCTCAACTGATCTCCAAGTTCCCAATTCCAACTTTCTCCAGCTGGTCCTCCCAAACTACCTTCACCAAAGGAATCTCTTTACCTCGAAGTTGCTTCTTGTTCATCCACCTGAACTAGCAACGCCTCGATAGTCAAATTACCTCTCACTTGTACACCATCCATCCAAATCAATGTACTTCTTCAACTTAGACACATGCCACATCATGTAAATCCACAAGCGACAGCGGTAAAACAGTCTAACATGTTACCTCTCCCATGCTTCCGCTGTGTCACTTTTGATACAAATCAACAAAACACAGTGTGTGCTTCCGAGACTTCAAAGCTCGACCAACACCAGTCACCATCGTAACTCTCAAAACACGTCTTTTCTTGGATCTTCTTGATCTTTTCAGTCGTCCCTTACACAATTCTCAGGTCCGAGCACAGCACTCTCGCCTTAATCATATCAACACGAAGGAGTCTTACACCTTCTACCATAAAAATCCTTACACGGTGTCATTCCGATACTAGAATGCTAATTGTTATTGTAGGTAACTCAATCAACGATAATTAACTACCCACGACCAACCTTGATCCAACATACAAGCTCTCCACAAATCCTCTAAAGACTGGATAGTTCTCTCTGTCTGTCCATCCGTCCACGGATGATAGGCAGAGTTTAACTTCAACATGGTACTCAAAGCGTCTGCAAACTCTCCCAAAATCTCGATGAAAACTCAGATTCCCATCTGACACAATATTCGACGACGTCTCATACAACTTCATCGATGTACATCTCAACTAGCTTCAACATAGAATGATTAACCCTCATTGGTAAGAAAAGAGCCAATCTAGTCAATCTATCCAAAATCACCCAATTAAAATCATATCCCTCCAATTCTTCGGAAAATCCAACACAAAATCCATGGAAATACTACCTGATTTCCACCCTAGAATATCCAACTTGCATCAAGGCCAACAGTCTCTGAGGTTTATTCTTCGACTTCCGACAAGTCTTACCAGCATATACAAACTCAACCACTTCTCTCTTCATCTATGGCCATCAAAATAATTTCCTCAAATCCGGTTACATCTTCATAGCACCGGGATGGATACTCCATCTACCTCAATACTCTTATTCCACTCAATAATATCTAGAACACAAACTCTATCACAACATCTCATGATGCCATTTCCATTAATCCGAAAATCAACTCTTCGACTTTAATTCATCAAATTCAACCAATCTGCAAACTCAATTCAGATTTCTGACCTTTTTGAATCTCATTAAGAACACCACTAGTAAGCTCTAACATGCTAAGCTTAACTCCATAATAAGTCTCTTCACAACCCAAACTCATATCACCAAATTGCTCAATCAATTCTAACTCTTTTCACCATTATCACCGGTATATGCAAAGATTTCCAAATCAATGCATAAGCTACCACGTTTGCTTCACCCGAATGGTAATTTAATCCAAAACCATAATCCTTCAGGAGTCCCAATCATTTTCTCTGCCTCATATTAAACTCTTCAAACTCAAGCAAATAACTTAAGCTCTTGAGATCACCAAACATTTCAAATCTCAAACTAACCAATTGAAGCCTCCAACTCCGGCACAAACACAACAACAACCAACTCTAAATCACTCGTCAGATAATCCCTCTTATGTACTTTAAATTGCCTTAAAGTATAACTAAAACTTTCTGATGTTACACTTAACATATCTCCCAATCACATCGACAAAGCATCACAAAACATAACGAATAGTTCTGTCAGATTCGGCAAAAATCAACACACGAGCTGTTGACAGCTCTCCCAAAAACTCTCTGAGCTTCCTTCACGGTGGCATATCCCTGCTTCTTCCCCAACACTGATAACTCAAGTTCCCGATGCTCAAAATTATCATCTATACTCTTCGAATATATCAAAATAACATCGGTTAACACAACCACTGACTCGCTCAATTAAGTATGGAAAATCCCATGCCAACGGACACTTAATTTGCGAGTTATGGCGGAAACACGAACTGCACCTTCTGCACTTACCACAACATCCAAACATATTCCATCAATAAATAACTTAATTCTATGCCACTACTTCACCATCACATAGAGCATTAGACTAGCTTTCCAACGCTTCGAACCGTGCGTCATTCCGAGTTACGGTTCTCCCGTTATGACAAAAATACCAAAATAACATCCTTCTGCCCAGGACATGCTCGCTAGGCGAACACAGCAGCGAGCGGCTGTTCGCTAAGCGAAGGTCCTAGCGAACCTGACAGTCCGAAATTCTATATTCGACCATTACCTGATTTCTGGGTGTCCGATTTCGATTCTGTAAAAAGATGCGATCTCGGAATTCAACGTACAACAACAATTTCACACTTAGAAGGCCATTCAACACATTTCCAATTTTTGAAATATTTTAAAACTCAGTTATACCAATATTGCATTCCACATCTGACCTTCTTTTATAATCATCAGAAGTCATCATCCACCTTTAATATACCCGACCTCACAATCTGTTGCCTTAGCACACACACCAGACACAAGCCTCAAAACTACTCAATCCATTTAGTTCTTCGACCATCCAAACGGACATATAATATGGAGCTTTCAATATCGGACTAGTTCCCATAACTAAGTCGATCATAACTCCACTTCACGTCCTAGCTGTATATCACAATCTTGTCAGGATAACTTCCAGACAACCACAATTAATCGGTAAACCGCCAACTTCCCCACTTTCAGTAACACTCAAAATTCCCATCAAAATAAGCATCTCGGCATCATCCTACACCGAATCACCAAAACAATTCTAAGCTTTGAGCTTAACTCAAAACAATTCATTGCTCACGCCATCTAAGCTTGCAAGACACGTGCATCCCATCCAACACAATCCCAACTACTCTCAACAAGAGATTAAGGGTGACCAGTTCCTCAATTTGTCAATAGACAGCTGAAGATCATGATGGGGTACAACCCATCCTTACCGAACTATAAGAGCGTTCAACCACACACCGAGCTACAATTCCACACTTGCAGCATCCTGGAGAAGTACAAGCTTCTCCCCCACTTGAATCATTCTCACTTCTGCAGATAAAGGTTCCACAACAAAACATGTACCGACAGTGTTTTCACACACATGTCGCATACTAGGGAATACACAACATTAAACAACTTGGCCGGACGGACCGACCTGCTCTGATACCACTAATGTAACAACCTTATTCTACCCCACAGATATTACGGCAAAATAACACGGATTTCAGAGTAAAATATTAACTTTTATTAAAAAGCCACAAAGAACGTACATTTCTCAAAGTCAACAAAATTGGTCAATACTCCGTAACACACGGGTTTTCTCAAAATACATCAAAACATCATATACAGCGGAACTCAAAACATAACTCAATGTTTTCCTCATAAGTGAACACCAGTAAGATAACCCAATGATATATAATCAACTCAAAGAACCCAACCCGATGTTACATATCAGAGCAAGACCCTCTAAATTAACCATAAAGGCTAACGACTCTAAAACGTCATAATACTCCTCGACGGCGTCCACGGCTAAACTTGCTCAACTGCATGTTACCCACGTGGAGGTAACATTCAAACAGACAGGGTGAGTAAGATAATTCATAATAATCAATGTATAATAATTAATGCATAAACGGCATATTACTCATAGTTATATTCAACACATTGATATTCTTCAATTATGCCTCAAAGGCCACAATGTCATAATTATACACAAAGGCTCATAAATGCAAATGCAACATAGACTCAATGCATGCGGTACCCATCATCACAGCGCGATGGACACTGGGCCATCAACCCTCCATAGATCCCCATCAATAGGATCGGAGCACATCAAAATACTTCACATCCACACAGTGGGATTGAAGTCAAATTAATCGAGGTCCTGAACCGAAGTCCGGATGCACATGAATGCATGATGCACACTTCATAATAATCCTCATAATAACATCATAGGTGCATCATCATTCATCATATTGGTCATATTCATCATCATCAAACGTCATAGCTCATCAACACAGTCATCATCGTATGCTACGTCATCATAATTTGTTATAATAATCATCTTCATACATCATAGCTCATCATAATAATCATCATCACCACATAAATCATCGTATATCATATAACTCATCATAATAATCATCGTCATCACATAAATCATCATATCTCATGTTATCAAATAATTCATCATAATAATCATTATCACATAAATCATCATAATTCATCAAACATCATATAATTATAATTCATCATAATAATTAATCTCACCCATCATGTCATCATGTAATCACGTAGAAATCATATATTAGCTCATAGTCATATTATCACATATTATCCCATATTAATTCATAATGTTATCCCATATTATCTCATATTAATTTATCAAATTATACTCGCGGTAATCCTCACACTATCGCCTATCAATCACATAAACTTCACAGTCCTAATCATATTAATTCATCATATTATCACAGTTATCCTCATGGTAATTCATCAGGAAAATCACAACATCAAAACATCAAGACATCCTTGAACCAGAACATGATTCATTAATAGAACATATACACAATTGACTTCTCAAACATAATTAGATATATAAATAATGGGAAAATAATTCTCTTATCTATACTATGTTATAGCTCTGTTTATTAGCTTTCCAACGCTTCGAACGGGGCTCAAAACGGACTTACGGATCAAAAGTTACGTCCAAAACAATTTCGACCAAAAACATGAACAGTTGTGACGAACAGCAAAACGCTGTTACGCTCCGGAACCTAAATCAACCCAAAAGTCCACACGATTCACATCCTTAATGCCCCAAAACATCCCTAAATCATCCCTAAGGTCCTACGGCGATAAAGGCACAAAACCTACGGTTTATTAGGCCAATCTGGCAACATTTGCACAGCCTAAATCACTATTTTCCTACAATTGCTCTGAGTGCATCAGAGTTACTCACATATGAACATTCCTATTCCTACAGGGTCAAACATATCACAATTCAAGGTTTTGGCCACGAAGGCAAATATCATTATTTCTCATCTCTACACTCAAAGGGTCAAGAATACTAACCACTAACCTCCAGGGTCTACCGTCAATTTTCTTACAATTGCTCCGAAGGCATCGTAATTTCAAATATCAAATATTCTATCCCATATGGGCAGACATATAACGATCTAAGGTTTTGGCCACAAAGGCCTAAGATTTTCTTTCTCATATCAATATTCAGTGTTACATACCATTAACCATAACCTCAAAGCCTTATCACCAATTTTCCTATTTTCACACAACCAACCCAAAATATCTTAAATCTTAAATCAACCATAAACACACCGAAAGGCATACATGGAAAATCATGAAATGCGATACTCCCCATACCTTAGTCGATTCGTGTTAAATATAATTCATTGTGATTTGATATGATTAAATTTGATATCATATGATTAGATTTGGTATCATATGATTAATTTGATATGATATGATTAGATATCATATGATTAGATTTGATATCATATGATTAGATTTGATTTAGAATATTTTGGGCCTTTTATGTTTTGGGCTAGTGTAAACCTAAAACTATAAATAGAGTGCCTTGCTTTGTATTCTACATCACAACAGAACAGATTTCACAGTTGCAGTTAGCAAGTGAAAGTTCAATAAGAAATCCCACAGTTGTGGGTAACACATTCTCTCCAAATACTTCTTCTCTCATTCTTCTCTTTCTTGTTTGTTATTCTTCTTCTCTTTTGTTCTTCTTGATAATTACTTGTTATTACCATCATTATCATATTGTGGGTTTGTTCATCAATCTTGAGATCAAGAATGAAGGGAATTCTTCATAGGGTGTGAGGTGAATTTCCAACATCTGGTATCTAGAGTTCCAGTTGAGAGATTCAAGGAAGGAAGATAGTGATGGCGATGAACTATCCAAACGACAACTTTCCGGCGACCCTGCCAATTCTCAAGAAAGACAATTATGAGAATTGGTGTAAGCAGATTAAGGTGATTTTCTGTTATCAAGATCTTTGGGATCTTGTGAAGGACGAAGTAACATCGCTTGGGGAGAACGCAACGGAGGCAGAAAAGGCTGCGCACAAAGAATTGAAGAAGAAGGATTATAAAACACTCTTTATAATTCATCAGTGTGTTGATCCTGATAACTTTGAAAAGGTTAGTGATGTTGATTTAGCAAAAGAAGCATGGGAGATTCTTGAAAAGTCATTTGGAGGCGCAGAGAAGGTGAAAGAGGTGAGGTTACAAACTCACAAGAGAACTTATGAGTTGCTTCAGATGGAAGACAACGAAAGCACTACAGATTTCTTCACCAGAGTTACAAGGTTGGTGAATCAAATCAAAGTATATGGAGAAGCGCTAACAACGAAAGCAGTTGTCTCAAAGATTTTGAGATTGTTGCCTCCAAAATTCGACCACGTGGTAGTTGCCATAGAAGAGTCGAAAGATCTGTCAGTGTTGACGAAGGAAGAGCTTCAAGGGACTCTTGAGTCTCATGAACAGAGGATGGCTGAGAGAGCTGCAGGAAAGTCGAAAGATATGGCTTTGCAGGCACAGACGGAAAAGGAGAGAAAAGGCAAAGGTAGCTGGAATGGCAACAAAGGAGGAAACCAGTCGAATCAAAAGAAACCTTGGAACCAAGGCAACCAAAGAGGTGGTGCTGCAGGTAAAGGAAGAGGTGGTGATCGAAAGACAGACAAAAGCCACATTCAATGTTTCAATTGCCAGAAGTATAGTCATTATGTTAGTGATTGTCCAGAAAAGAAGAGAAATCAAGAGACTGATGCAAAGCTGGCGAAACGTGAAGAAGAAGAAACGTTGCTAATGGTCACAACAAACGATGAAGAAAGGTTCCAAGATCAGTGGTACTTGGACTCAGGATGCTCATCACACATGACTGGAAGGAAAGATTGGTTTGTCAACATGAAGCCCTCGTCGAAGAATACAGTGAAGTTTGCAAATGACAACACTCTAGCAGCTGAAGGTGTTGGTGATGTTCTGATTATGAGGAAAGATGGCAAAAGGTCAACAATTTCCAATGTGTTGTACATACCAGGCATGAAGAGTAATTTGCTCAGTATAGGGCAGCTTGTCGAAAAGAACTACAAGGTAGTTGTCGAAGACAAGATGATGAGAGTCCTCGACGCAGGTGGTAGACTAATCTTGAAGGCTCCAATGTCTCAGAATAGGACCTTCAAGATTGGACTCAATGTGATGGAGCACAAGTGTTTAGCAACTGCAGCCACTGAAGTCGAAATAGAAGTTCGACAGGAACCAGTTGCAGATGAAGCAGGTTCAAGCAGACCTTGACGAACTAGACACATGCCTGCAAGGTTGCAAGAATTTGTAATCACATCAGATGATGTAGTCGATGAAGAGGGTGAGCTGGTACGTTATGCTTTCTACGCAGATGTCGAACCAGTCAATGCAGCTGAGGCATTGAAAGATTCGAAGTGGGTGAAAGCAATGATTGAAGAGTTAGAGTCCATCAAAGTCAATGATACCTGGTCACTTGTCGAATTGCCGCAAGGCAAGAAGGCAATTGATGTGAGGTGGGTTTACAAGGTGAAGGTAAATCCTAAAGGAGAAGTAACTCGACACAAAGCGAGACTTGTGGCGAAAGGATTTCTTCAGAAGGAAGGAATCGACTTCGATGAAGTATTCGCACCTGTTGCTAGAATCGAAACAATCAGGTTGGTTGTTGGTCTAGCAAATATGAACAACTGGCACACATGTCAGATGGACGTGAAGTGTGCATTCCCTAATGGCCCCTTAGAAGAAGAAGTTTATGTTGCACAACCAGCTGGGTTTGTGAAACAAGGCAAAGAAAGAAAGGTGTACAGGCTTCATAAAGCCCTGTATGGACTTAAGCAAGCTCCAAGAGCTTGAAATAAGAAAATTGACAGCTTCTTAAGGGAGAAGGAATTTGTGAAGTGTACAACTGAGCATGGAGTATATGTAAGAAGAAGCAATGGCGAATTGCTTATACTATGTCTCTATGTTGATGATTTGTTGATAACAGGGAGTTCCAAGAAGGAGATCGAAGATTTCAAACATGACCTGAGTAAGGAGTTTGAAATGTCAGACTTGGAAAATCTCTCATATTTCCTTGGCATCGAATTCTACAAGACAAGTAAAGGTTTGATGATGCACCAAAGAAGATATGCAGGCGAGATACTCAAGAGATTTGAGATGCAAGATTGCAACCAAACTTCGACTCCAGCTGAGCCCAGATTGCAACTGTCGAAGGATTCAGATAAAGATGATGTCGACCCAACCCAATACAGAAGACTTATTGGGTCACTTAGATACCTTTGCCACACAAGGCCTGACTTAGCATACAGTGTTGGTATGGCAAGTAGATTCATGCAGAAGCCAAAGGTATCACACCTAGCAGCGGCGAAGAGGATACTGAGGTATCTGAAAGGAACTCTCGACTATAGTATTTTTTTTCCAGCAGCTGATGAAGGAAAAGAATGCAAGTTAGTGGGATACACAGACTCCAGTTGGTGTAGTGATGCTGAGGATCGAAAATCCACAGCTGGTTATGTGTTTATGTTAGGTGGTGCACCAGTTGCTTGGAATTCGAGAAAGGAACCAGTAGTGGCATTATCATCATGCAAAGCAGAATATATAGCTGCTTCTCTTTGTGCATGTCAAGCAACTTGGATGGTGAACTTGGTCGAAGAAATCACAGGGAAGAATCATGGAGCAATTACCATGAAGATAGACAGCATGTCAGCTATCAACTTGGCGAAGAATCCAATAGCTCATGGTCGAAGCAAGCACATCGAAATGAGGTTCCATTATCTTCGAGAGCAGGTAGCAGAAGGGAAGATGAAGTTGGAACACCGCAGAACTGAGAATCAGATTGCAGATATCATGACGAAGGGAGTGCAGGTCGAAGCCTTCAGAAGACTAAGGGCCATGATGAATGTAGACAGTTTAGACACAATGAATTAGGTGGTGTGTTAAATATAATTCATTGTGATTTGATATGATTAGATTTGATATCATATGATTAGATTTGATATCATATGATTAATTTGATATGATTTGATTTGATTTAGAATATTTTGGGCCTTTTATGTTTTGGGCTAGTGTAAACCTAAAACTATAAATAGGATGCCTTGCTTTGTATTCTACATCACAACAGAACAGATTTCACAGTTGCAGTTAGCAAGTGAAAGTTCAATAAGAAATCCCACAGTTGTGGGTAACACATTCTCTCCAAATACTTCTTCTCTCATTCTTGTCTTTCTTGTTTGTTATTCTTCTTCTCTTTTGTTGTTCTTGATAATTACTTTTTATTACCATCATTATCATATTGTGGGTTTGTTAATCAATCTTGAGATCAAGATTGAAGGGAATTCTTCATAGGGTGTGAGGTGAATTTCCAACAATTCGCAACTTTCACGATTAATCTTTGGGATCTTCTGCTTCCAGCCTTTCCTTCAAAGCTCTGGCCACGAACTTTCACGTTAAACACAAAATGAAATCTGATTTCCTTTCAGAACTCAATTTTGTCTAACTTAGTCTTGGGCCTCACAATTTGGGCTTTTCCTATAACACCCTTACTAACTCTTCATACTGCCCAATTTACCCTTATTTCTCTTATATTCATTTTAATCAATAACAATACTAATATTCTCATATAGTATACTATTAATTAAATAAATAGTCCAACATGCACATTTTCTCAGTAATTCCCAAAACCACCGAAAACACCAAAATACAAATATTCTCAATTAAATAAATTAAATAAAATATTTCGATTAAATTTGGGGTGTTACACGCCACCCATGGTAATGCGATTCAGAAGAGCTACCTGAACAAACATATCACTCACAACAAATCAACAAGTAGAATAAATAATTGACCAGCCTCCATATAGAGTACTCACATGTGGCTTCAAATATGTACCTAGAAGGTATATAAAGCCATATATTGTTCTAAAAAATTCTTTGCATGCTTCCATGTTTCCTACGTATATAGAAAGGGAAAAGTTAAAAGAACTGTGGAAAAAAATTCAAATTATGTAACAGCAAATAACACATTTAAAATACAAGGAGAAAGTGCCTAAAACCAAATTGTTAGAAATATCTGAAACTTAATCTATGGGATGCAACATACAGTTTCTCTTAAGCATTCTTTATTTTTGCATCGAAAATACAAATACCACAACTAGAGGGAGCTGGGTCTTAAACGCCAGCACATGTAATAAGATTCAAGGCAGTGGAACGCCGCCATACAGGACTAAAAAAATGAAAACAATTGATATAACTTACCTTCTTTTAATAAACGGTAAAGCGCGACAATATCTCCACCAACTGCAAATGCCCTGCTACTGCCCTTAAGAAAATTCAAAATGCCATATAAGTTTGAAATCCTTATATACATAAGCGGACTATATCACAGTTAGCATGAGATGTATGTAGAAAAATGTAGGAAGAAAAGACAATAGAGTATTACCTTTACCATGACAAAACCAATATCAGGATTATCTTCCCAACTTCTATAAAGTTTATGCAGTCTACCGGCCTGACATAGAATTTGAAGGGGCGGGGCTGAACAACGAGATAGAAGATAGGGTTGGGTTTGAGAGAAGCTTGTACGATGAAGAAAGGATTAGGGTTACATATGGGATGAAGAACAAAATGTTAGGGTTAGAATCAACTTGGGAGGAATGTTTCTTCTCTCTCTGTGCGTTAGAATCAATTTGGGAGGGAACTTAAAATTCCTACATACACACACATATCCAACACTTAGAATCCATAGATACACATGCTGAAAAATACCACAGATGGTTTCTACAGCCTCAAAACTACAGTATCACAGTTGCATTACAAATCCAATACACAGTTGCAAAACTTCAGAATTCAATTCAATCTCTGCAGTTTAAATGACTTTCAAAGTTGCATTACAAATCCAATACACACAATGGATCATGCATTCAATAAGTTCATTACATTTGATACAAACACATACTACTTACAATGACAATCTTCCAGAAGCAACCATACATCGAAAATTCATTAGAATTAGTAATCAACATTCTCCATTGAAACGCTATCAATCTTGTACTATACATGACACAAGCATAAAATTCAAAATCAGAGACTTAAGTTTACAAACATTTACCGAAAAATTTCAAGACTGTTGTTTCTGATTCATGACAAGCAAAACCTCACCACCATTAACAATGCTAGAATCCAAGAACTCTCTCACTTCATCTTCATCTTTATCAAAATCAGAGACTTAAGTTTACAAACATTTACCAAAAATATCACGCAAAGAAATCACAAAGATATCTCTAACTCAATGACCCACCAAAATAACACAGAGCTACAAATTATAATCAAATTATTACCTTTTTACCAGGATGAACCGAAAACTCACACACCGCCGAAAACTCGCATACCGCTGAAAACTTGCACACCGTTGAAAACTCGCACACTATTACGTTTGAAAATTGAGACCTATGAAAACAAAATCGTTAGATTTGTCGGTAGAGAATAGGGAAAGTTGAAGGAGAACATTTGCACTCATACAAGTTGAATGAGAAGCTCTTACGATGAAGAAGAACATTTACACACACAAGTTGGGAGAAGCTCGTACGATGAAGAAGAACATTTACACACACACAAGTTGGGAGAAGCTCGTACGATGAATGTTAGGGTTACAAAATCAATTTCTTCTCTCTCTGTGCGTTAGAATCAATTTGGGAGGGAAGATGTTAGGGTTACAAAATCAATTTCTTCTCTCTCTGTGCATTAGAATCAATTTGGGAGGGAAGATTGAAAATTTTACAGAGGTTTGGGAGGGAAAATGAAAAGTCTGAAACCTCTTTCCCGCTAGAGACAAGTAAATAATATTTTATTAAAATAATTAAAAATTATATAAGAACGGCTCCTAATCGTTGCTAATAGGAGCCGTTCTCATTGTCCTCTACGAGAACGGATTTGCACAGTTGTATAAAATTTACAAAAAATTATATAAGCTACCGCAACAAATTATATAATTAGTTGCCTATTACTCTCTACGAGAACAATTTTTTTACTTCCTGAAAATTAGGCGTTGCTATAGAGTAAAAATGTTGTAGTGAAGGGTTAAACATGTATTGAAACAATGTTATCCATGAAGAATTAAAAATGTTAATTTTGATTAATATATTTTTAACTTTTTGAATAATAGATGGATAAATAAAACTCAATACTATTGTATATGCAACAGATTGTCAGTGTCTTATATTATTATATTATAGGTGTCGGAGTGTCTGTGTCGTGTCTTGGTATCCGTGTAGGAGTCTATGCTTCATAGTTTATAAGTGAGAGAACCCACTCACCTATCACCTTAAGGTTTTGGGTGAATATGTGGTGTGTCTCTCACAAAGCTGTGTTGCTCTAAGAAGGATATCCCATCATTTAGAGTGCTCCACGCTTGACACCCCTTCCCATGATTATTGCGCCAACAAATGGGTATCAGAGTCTGGTTCTGATCCATTAATCTGCTACGAGAATGAGTATCATTTTCAACGATTGAACCCCCAACAACCTTCTGATTCTTGATTCGAAGAATTATGACAAGTAGTCCAAGAAAATGAAGGTTTTGTTTGGATATCAAGAAGTTCTTGAGGTGATCAACAATGAAGTTACATCACTTGAGCCAAAAGCTACAGATGATCAGAAGGCTACATTTAAGGAAGAAAAAAAGAAAGATTACAAGGCACTCTTGATTCATTCTTGTATCGATGGTGACAACTTCAAAAAAGTTAGCGATTACGAGTCAGTGGAGCAAGCTTGAGAGATCTTGGAAAAAACTTATCCAGGGGCTGTTAAAGCAAACATGGTGAGGTTATAAACTCAAAAGAGGAAATTCGAGTTAACACAAATAAAAAAGAAGGAAACAATCAAAGATTACGTGACACGTATTACACATTTGGTGAATCAAATTAAGGCGCGTGGAGAAACTATTTTGGAGTAGAATGTTGTGTCGATGATCTTACATTTTTTAACGTCAAGATTAGATAATGTTGTAGTGGCTATCAAAGAATCGAAGAACCTTGCGACATTGAACAAAGATGAACTTCAAAGCTCTCTTGAGGCTCACGAGCAAAGGACGAATGAAAGAGGAAATGATAAAGCTAAAACGGATATTCCTTTACAAGCACGACTCAACGAGAAGAGTAAAATATAAAAAATAAAATTGGCTTCATAAGGGAAGCAAAATTTCTAGAATTTGGGTGGAAAAGATCCATAAAATTCGAAGGTTTCGATGGGGAAAAAGGGTGAGAGCAGCTACAATAAATATGGTGATCAAAGCAACGGTAGAGGCGCAAGACCAAGGATTGACAAGAGTAAAATTCAGTGTGGGAATTGTCAAAAACTTGGATATTTCTCAAGGGATTGTAGTGCAAAATAGAGGGATTCCCAAGGAGATGAAGCTAAGGTTTCAAGACATGAGTAGACGAAGAGAATACACTCTTAGTGATGATCACACAAGGATATTGTAGCAGTGGCAGAGTGTTAGATGCCAAACTTTGCTTATTTTGTAACACCCTTTTCTATCCTACAATTCTAATGGCAAAATATTCACATTTATCAGAGTAAAATATTAAACTCAAAAAAATCACCTCAAAAGGCGTGCATTTCCCAATAAATCAAATATAGGTCAAGGCTCCGTAAACAACGGTTTTTCCCAAAAGATATAAAAAATTTCAGCGAAACTCAAAAAGGCATAATCCAAAGTTTTCCTTGTACGAAAACATAATCAAAATAACAAAAATCAAATAAACATGGTTTAACTCAAAGACCCCAACCTGATGTTATACTATTAGAGCAAGACCCTCTAAGTTAACCAAAATGGCCAACAACTCAAAACTCCAACAAGATCCTTGACGGCATCCACGGCTAAACCTGGTCATCTGCAAGTTACCTACGTGGAGGCAACATTCAAACATGCAAGTTGAGTAAAACAATTCATAATAATCAATATAGAAAATCAATATATAAAACAACATCATTTTCATATTATGCATCATCATATTCATCAATGGGCATCAAAGGCCACAACATCATAAATTACTCAAGATTATCTCATAAATGCAAATGCAACAAGACTCATGTATGTGGTACCAATCATCATAGCTTGATGGACACTGGGCCATCAACCCTCCATAGATCCTCATCAATAGGATCGATTCTATACAAGAACCAGAGTACATCAAAATACCTCACATCCGCACAATGGGTCTGAAGCCAAAGAAATCAAGGTCCTGAAACGAAGTCTGGATGCACATGAATGCATGACACACATGTCAATAATCATCCTCATAATAACATCATAGGTGCATCATTATTCATCAAAATCATCATCATCACAATCATCATCATATATCATGTCATCATAGAATTATCAAAACTCATGGAACTATCATCATAACTCATCATCATTACATCATAGGAATCATCATATAATCATGTACTAATCATATAGAAATCACAGTCATACTCATATTAATTCGTCAAAGAAATCACAACATCAAAACATCAAGGCATCACTGCACAAAATCAAAACTCGCGAAACTCTACTACGTTCGCTAGCAAGTTTGTTGTGCGAGTCTGGTGCGAGTTTATTCACTGTGCGAAGGATTTTCCACAGTGCGAACACGCGATTATAGCAAAACGATGCTACGCACCAGAACCTAAAATCAACCCAAAAGTCCAACGAGTCACTTCTCCAATAACCCAAAACATCCCTTAGGTCTTACGGTGATAAATGCACAAAATCTACGACTTATTAGACCAATCTCATATCATATTCAAGCTCTAATTCCCATAATTTCCTTACAACTACACCACAGTCATTAGAGTTTCTCACCATCTAATTACCCTACAGGGTTGAAACCTCAACAACAGATTTTGGCCACGAAGGCCTACCTTCCATCAAACCTAAATCGACCTCAAACCTATCAGACCATCAATTCAAATCCCTATACGATTAAAACCTCAATAATAGATTTTGGCCACGAAGGCCTAATTCCCTTTATCTCAAAATCAGCCTCAAACCCTTTAAACCCTTAAATCGGCTTTAAACACATTGAAATCACACATTAAAAACGATGAAGGCAATACTCCCCAAATCTTAATTGCTGACTCTAAGCCTTCTCCTTGATTCTCAGAAAACCTTGCGAAGCTTTTGCCTCAATCCTTTTCCTCAGAGCTTTGGCCTCTATTTCTTATCTTTTCACGGTCTAACAAGAATAAATCATAATTCCTTCAAAAATTCTTTTTTTTTTAAACCTAACTTTGGGCCTATAAATTGGGCTTTTCCAATATTACCCTCACTAACTCCTTCTTAATTATCCAATTTTCCCTTAGTTAACTTATATTTATTTAAATTAATAATAATACCAATATATTCATATTATATACTATTATTTAAATAAATAACCAAAAATCCAATATTCTCAATATTTCACACCAAGCACCGGAAATCACCAAAAATGCGAATATTCATATTTAAATAAATTAAATATATATTCCAATAATTTGGGGGTGTTACAACTCTCCTCCACTTAAAAGAATTTTCGCCCTCAAAAATTACCTCAAGGAAACAAATTCGGATACGACTCCCTCATCTGATCTTCACGCTCCTAAGTCCAACTTTCTCCAGCCGGTCCTACCCACAATACCATTACCAAGGAAATCTCTTTACCTCGCAGTTGCTTCACTTCTCGTTTATCAATCTGCACTGGCAACATCTCAACAGTCAAGTCATATCTCACTTGTACATAATCCATCTGAATCACATGCGACGGATCTGGAACGTACTTCCTCAACTGAGACACATGAAACACATCATGCAAATTCGCAAGTGACAGCGGTAAAGCAATCTGATATGCTACTTCCCCCATCCTCTGCGAAATCTGATACAGGCCAACAAAACACGACGTGAGCTTTCGAGACTTCAAAGCTCGGCCAACATCAGTTACCGGCGTAACTCTCAAAAACATGTGATCTCCCTCTTGGAATTCAAGTGCTTTCCTCCTCTTAGCATGGTAACTTTTCTGACGACTCTGCGACGCTTTCATCTTTTCTTGGATCATCTTGATCTTTTCACTCATCTCTTGCATAATCTCAGGTCCGAGTACAACACTCTCGCCTGAATCATACCAACACAAAGAAGTCCTACACCTCCTACCATACAAAGCCTCATACAGTGCCATTCCGATACTAGAGTGGTAAATTTCATTGTAGGTAAACTCAATCAACAACAAATGACTATCCCATGATCCACCTTGATCCAACACGCAAGCTCTCAACAGATCCTCGAAAGACTGGATAGTTCTCTCTGTCTGTCCATCCGTCAGCGGATGATAGGCAGAACTCAGCCTCAACTTAGTACCCAAAGTTGTCTGCAAACTCTCCCAGAACCTCGATGTAAATCTCGGATCTCTATCAGACACAATACTTGAAGGAATACCATGCAGTTTCACAATCTGATCAATATATAATTCGGCAAGCTTTTTCAATGAATAACTGATCCTCATTGGTGTAAAATGAGCCGATTTGGTCAATCTATCGACAATCACCCAAATCGAATCATATCCCTTCAAAGTCTTCGGTAAACCTGTCACAAAATCCATAGAAATGCTATCCCATTTCCATTCTGGAATATTCAGCGATTGCATCAGGCCCGACGGTCTATGATGTTCAATCTTCGACTTTTGACAAGTCAAACAAGCATACACAAACTCTGCAACTTCCTTCTTCATCCCTGGCCACCATAACAATTTCTTCAAGTCTTGATACATCTTCGTGGCACCCGGATGAATACTTAACCCACTTCTGTGACCTTCCTCAAGAATACTCTTCTTGATTTCTAGCACATCGGAAACACACACTCTATCTCTTAACCTCATCACACCATTCTCATCGATCCGAAAATCACCCCCGTTACCTTGATTGATTAACATGAGACGATCCACCAGACTCAAATCAGATTTTTGACCTTCTCTGATTTGTTGGAGAATACCACTAGTCAACTTCAGCATACCCAACTTCACACTGTTAGGAGTCTCTTCACAAACCAAACTCATATCTCTGAATTGCTCAATCAGTCCTAACTCTCGAACCATAAGCATCGACATATGTAAAGACTTCCTACTTAACGCATCAGCTACAACATTATCCTTACCAGGATGGTAACTCAATTCAAAATCATTAATATATAACTAATATATAAACTAAAGAAAATAATATATAATATATAACTAATATATATTTCCGAAATAACAGTACACATAAACATACTTACAAAAAATAATTTACATATATTTACAAAACAGGGGGTTTATGTAACAGGACCAGGGGGTGGAGAAAAAAACAAATGGGCTTTTGGGCCCAATAACAACAATCAGTTGTAAACAAAAGAACAACAAATTAGAAAAAAAATTAATGAAAAACGACGACCCCCAAACGGTCTTCTTCCTTCCACTTTCAAACTCGCTCAAAATCACCCTCTCCGCTCACTTCTCGTCACCTCTTTGCTTCCTCTTTCAGAAAACTCATCTCAAACCTCTCTCCGTCTCACTCTATTTCTTCTCTGATTATGTTTGGTCCTGGTTTTGTGGTGCTACAAAAATGGGTTTCAGATTGCTTGGGGTTTTCGGTGGGTTTATGTTGAAGAAGACAAATGTTGTGGGTGGTTACGTTGGTGGTGACGTTTGAAGGGAAACTGGTTTGTTTCGGAAATGGGTATGGTTTTTGATGGAGTTCGAAGGAGATGTGATGGGTTTATGTTTGAAGTGGAAAATGGTGGTAAGGTTTTGGTTCGTTTTGACTTAGAGTGAGTTGTTAATGGAGAATATGAAGTTTTAGCGGACATGTTAGGTTGTTTGAGTGTTATTTTCGCGGTTGTTGGTTGTTGCGTTTTCGTTTGATGTGGAGGTCGGAGGTGGTTGTTGAAGGAGAGGGTTGAGTTTCAGCGCAAATGGGTTTCTGAAGGTTTGGTGAAGTTTGTTTGGAAAATTCATATGAAGTTTGAAGATTGTGTATGGTTGGGGTTGAATGATGATGGTGAAAGTAGGAGGCGCTAGGGTTTCAGTGAGCTCTTGGGATTAGGGTTTGTGAACAGTAGCGGCGGTAGAGTTGTTGGGAGGAGAGAGACAGTGAACAGGGTATAAATACCCTCAGAGAATGACAAGTGGCACAACAAATTTTTTGATGACCTTGATTAATCGTTGATTAGTGTCATACCCCAAATTTGTCCTACCTATATGATTTGCATCTGTACGTCCATCCACCAACCATTACTCAGAAAATACAAAAAATATGTTCATCAGGCCAAGAATGAGTATTTACTAAAGGTTAGTCAGGTTTGACCTAATTTTGGTCAAATTGGTCATGTTGCATAATCAAGATCAAAAGCATTGATTTAGTTGGAGTACGGATTAAGTAACCGGACAATGGTTGAGTTATTAGTACTTCATGGTTGGTAGTAATCAAGATATGGTTCATTCTTCCATCAGAGTTTTATGTAATGCTTTGGAGTCCATATTTTAATTCACGATTTTTCCGATTTGAAAGAAGGATGCTTGATTAAGAAGGTTTATGGTGACAATTTTGGTTTGACATGATGCAAGAGGCAAGAGTTCAAGTCATGTTTCGCAAATGGCTTCAAGGTTTTAAATTCTAAATTTCAAGATTGGTTCATGATTATTTATCAAGAGACTAATTCAGAACATTATGCAAATCCAAGAGTGGCTTCGAATGTAAAACATGGAGTTCATATGAAATTTGAGTTTTAGTCATCTTTGTCTGTAATCGAAGAATCCAAAGACCATTTTCAAACAACCCGTAAGTCGAGTGCTCATACGCATTCGCCATCAACCTATTACAACTCGACCCTTGATGCGTAAGTCAAGTCGGTCTCTTTTTTCAAACAATTTCATTTTCGACACGCTTTGCACGCGATAACGAGTCAAACCCTTGATCCAACGTCAAGCGGATTTTCGAAACAAACCATCAATCAATTAACAACTATTTAATTATTTTCAAGGTGTAAAGAGTAGGTTCAAGTCTTTGATCTTGCTTTCAGTTGTTTACATGCGAGTTGTCTTATTCGGGTGTGAACAATTGACGCCTCTAAATAACATTAACAACTTGACATCGTTCAACTATCTCCAATTCAAACAACTTTCCTTTCACGATGAAAAAGAGAGTGTTCCAAGTCTTTGGTCCGCTCTCCCGATTATTTGGAGTTTGAGAAGTCTTTTTTAAGCTTCAATTAATCGTCATCATTTCAACCTCATCCTTTCAAACACAACTTCTCTTACGATGAAAAAGAGAGCGTTCCAAGTCTTTGGTTCATCCTCCCGATTATTTTGGTCCGAGAAATCTTTCTTAGGCTAAAGTAGTCGTCATCAGTTCAAACACCATTCAAACGTAACATCATTCCTTCATGATGAAAAAGAGAGTGTTCCAAGTCTTTGGTTCGCTCTCCCGATTACTTGGGTACGAGAAGTCTTTCTTAAGCTTCGAGTAATCGTCATCCGTATCCATTTCAAACTAATTCAATCCAGTTTTTTTCGTGGTCGTTACCACGAACTACGAACGCTCTGATTCTTCATTCATTCTTGAATGTAAGATACGTAGGCACAAGATTGCGATGTGTAATACCCCAAATTTTGCCCTAAGATTATTTGTTTCATCTTGCATCCCATTTCATTGTGCATTGCGTTTAAACTAACCACTAACTGGTTGTGCAGTTGTTTGATTGTTGCAAGAAAATATCATGTGGCGCGCTCTTTTAGTTTACAGGGTTTCTAGTGCCACTTTATTTTGAATGAATAAAATATCACAATTGGCAAGAGACCTTGTGTAAGGAGTTGTGAGTGCGAGAGGTCGAGAGTTCGAATCCCACCTTCTTCACTTTTTGTTTTGTTTCTTTTATTTTTATTCTAACTTTTCTATTTTCATAAAAAAAATAACAAAAATAGTTTTTTTTATTATTTAATTATTATTTTCGTATTTTATTTAAATTATTTTTTAAAAAATATTATTTTTTTACTTTTTTCCATATTATTCATAAAAACATCTAAAAATCATAAAATTAAAAATATTAGAAAAGATTTTATTCTTTTAAGTTTGTTTTAGTTTGTTTTTTTTCGCTTTGACTAATTATTTAAGTTGGGCTTTAAAGTGGACATTAGGTTAGAGTTAACCCTAATTTGTTACCTATATAAACATAAGGTGTGTTTGATAAAAGGGGGGAGGAGACAAAAGAGAAAAACGGCGGTCGTTCTCACGACTTATCAAAAGAGCGGAGATTTTTGACAAAACCTTCAAAGCTTCATCACCGGCAGAATCACCAACAAATCGTAACTCGTAAGATTTCATCAATATCACATTTGGTTTCTGTTATTCTTTTTTTTTTACAGGAAAAAGAGAAGATTATGGCGGCGCAATGAAGAAGAAGAAGAAGTTGGGTCTTTGGAAAGACAAAGTCTGAAATGAAATGCCAAACCTACCTCTTTTCGTTTATGCCTCAGTTTTATTTTCTTGTCCTTTTCTATTTTTTATATCTTTTGTTTTTTTCTCTTTTTTCTTTTTTTCTTTTTTTCTTTTTCCATTTTTATTATCATTAATTGGTTTGAGTTTTTATAGATACTAACGTAAGGTTTTGTTAATTAAGTAACTAACGTAATGTTTTGCTAATTAAATAACTAACGTAATGTTTTGTTAATTAAGTAACTAACGTAATGTTTTTGCAAATATTTTTTTTGTATTTCTAGAATAAGAGCATTTGGTAATATAAAAATAATTTCTTTTTAATAAAAACAATTACTTTTCAATAAAAACAATTTCTTTTCAATAAAAATCCAAAAAAAAACATTTGTTTCTCTAATTAAACTAAAAACACTCTTTTAAAATTTAAAACAGTTTTTTTTTAAAGTTAAACCAAAACAGTTTTTTTAAAATAAGATTAAAACATTTCTTAAATAAAAACTAAAATGTTTCTTTAAATTTTAAATTAAAAAACTAAAATTAAAAAAAAAAATTAAAACTAAAAAACATTTTCAAAATTAAAGCTAGATCTTTTTCAAAATCAACCCAAAACATTTTCAAAATCAAATTAATTTTCTTTTTAAATTAAGTTTTTTTAAAAATATAATAATAATAATGTTAAATAAACGTCCAAATTCTTAATTTTTCTTTTTCACTATTTTATTATTTGCCATGAATTTCTGTCTAACCCTTTGCACTAATGTTCTCTGTTTCTCTCCTCAGATTATATTTAAATTATTTGTTCAATTTATTTTGTTTCATGGATGTAATTTACGCGAGGCCATGGTCGCGGTTTTATTTTATCTTTCTTTTTTTGGGATTTGTAATTTACGCGAGTGATCGTCGCGACGCTTTCTTTATTTTCCGCATTTTAATTTCTGCCATATAATATTTTGCCATGTTTGCATGTTTTACCGTTATATTTCCCTCCGAAGGAATTAGGATTAACAGTTTGACCGCCGAGTCAATAACCCTAGTTTCAACCATTTCAAAACCCTAATTAGCTTAGGTGTCCCGCCGTGGACGAAAATACCATTTACCCTAGCATTAGGTCAAAGAGTCGCCGTACTTTGTTTAGGGTTTCCCGCCGTGGAATCCCTAATTTAACCCTAATTTCAATTCAACAACTTTAACATAGAAATTGGAGTTTCAAAGACTCCACGTAAGTGTTTCCTTAAGAAATGCTTACTCCCTATCGAAACCTTGACCACAGTCAAGAAGTTTCTAACCTCCCTCTCGAGGGGAACTACGATTACTCTGATTCCATTCCCTATCCAGGATACGTAGGCACAAGATGCGACGTCTTGCCGAGTAAACTTAGGACTAACCATTATGACTTTTAGGTTACTATATCCCTTAGCTCAATATATATTTCAAACAGATAATAAAAATAAAAAAAGCATACAATAAACAAAAGGTTCCTGTAGAGTACTACAGAAGTTTAGGGTGCTAGTACCTTCCCTAAATTTAACCAATCCCTTACCTAGGTCTCTCGCCGCATTGTGTTTACGATGCAAAAATAGGTTTTTCCTCTTTTGACCTTTTCCTTCTGATAAATCAAAGAGCGGTTGTGAATTAAAAATTGTGATTCAAATTAATTAATAATTTGATATCCTATTTCCACCGCAACAGAAAATGGCGACTTCACTGGGGACGGTATCTTAACTATTAAGGGTTATCCCTATTTTGTTTATTGTATGATAGTTTTCATTATTTATTCTCTTGTATATATTATTATCGTGCCTTGCTTGGGGGGTACCCTGTTATTGTGAGATAAGTCCTAACCCGGACTTGAGTGACCTTATTATAGGAAGGTGAGATATTCGACGAGGCTTGCCGGGAGTGAGTCCCGACCAAGTTGACTCGAGAATCACCGCTCAGTTGAGACCCTTTCGAAAATGGTTCGGTTGAACGAGTGTAGTCGTGAAAACTTTTACTATTTTCAATTGGTGTCTATGATACTGGGGACCGTAGTACCTTAACACCACTTTGGCCTTATATAGGACGTAGTGCGGGAACTATGTGGGAGTAGTCCTACAATAGTTGCTACGCGATACTACACTCAAAAGAGGTTCTCTTGAGAATATTATCGACCTCCGAGTCAGTTGGAAAGTTGATAATATCCGAAGGAGGGACTGATGACTTTGGGCACTTCTTAGAACCTTGTTCTGCAGGTACAATTAACCTTAGTACATACCTTATTGGGATGGGTAGACCCTAACTCCTTGCACATATCTTTAACCTAGGACTTTGTATATGTGCATTGCATCCATTAAAACATTACATTGCATTACATTTCATGGAGTTCAAACCTTGTTTATGAATATTGCAGGATACTATGGATTACAATCGAAGGAAAACTTTGAAATATACTTTTAAAAGTCCTAAGCTAGATGACCTAAGGAAGCTAGGATCATTAATCCAAGATCGAGAAGGATTTTGTAACCGGTATGGAAGGTTGTTATCTCTATTGGAATATAAGGTGAATGAAGGACTTCTTTCGGTTTTGCTATAATTCTATGATCCCGACTACCATTGCTTCACATTCCCTGATTATCAGTTATTACCTACTTTGGAAGAATATTCTCAGCTCGTAGGGTTGTCTATTTTGGATAAGACTCTGTTCCCTTTCTTGGAGAGGGATCCTAAAGGACAAGACCGTTGCTAAAGCCATATGCTCGAAGTTATCCGATATCAAGGGCAATATGATCACTAACAATTGTGAAGACTTTTTCAATGTACCCTTGTTTGGTTTTGATGAAGGATTTATTTTCCTCTAACTCTCGATCTACCTTTTGAAGATAGGCTCATCCTCAAAAAGGCCTAGCCCGAAGAGCAGAGCAAGGGGCAGAACATGAAGCTTCCTTAGGGTCATTATTAGCTTTTATTTAGCTATTATGCCAAGACTTTTCTAAGAATATTATTTGTAATCCATTTTTAATTAATAAATAAAATTTCTTTGTTATTCTGCAATATTCGTAAATATTTGAATTCCATGAAATCATTCCATTTGCATTTCGCATTTTTGCATCATATTTTTGCATCATATGTGTCTCCCGGTTTCTTATTCTCTGTTCTCCCGCCTGTCAATTTTGTCACCCTGGGTCCTCCGCATCAGTACAACACTAGAGCCCATGCTCGAAAAAGGAAGGAAGAACAAAATCAAGAGATTGACCGTGTCAGCCATGAACTCGGAGATCTTCGAGGAAGTGTGGGGCAGATTATGGAGATGTTGCAAGCCCTTAAGGTGAAGATGGATAATCAACCTACTGTTGTCTCTGAAAGTACCAATACTATTGCGGATCCTCAACCAGTTGTTACTTCCGAGAATATACCTCTTCAGAATCGTCAATGCAGTTCAGTGAATCCTATTGTTGCTCAACCAGTTCGACGAGTTACTCCTCCGAAGTGCAAAACTCCGAGCAATCTCTCGATGGCTACTCATCAACCTTGGCAACCTCCACAAAATTATGTTCAAGGTTATCCAGTTCAGTATGCTCCACAACCATATGTAGCTACTGTTGCACCTCCTTTTAGTCAGCAATTTCCTACATATCAGCCCGTGCAACCGGCTCCAGTCTATCAGCATCTGGTTTATCAACAACCTCCTATTTATCAGCCTGCACAAGCTCTTGTCAACTGTCAACGAGTGCCCAACGCTCCCGTGTGCCAACCATCAGAGGAGACGATACCTCGTCAAAATAGGAGACCATATAAGCCTTGTCCTCCGATCCCAATGACGTTCACTGAGTTGTATCCTTTCTTAGTGCAACGAGGTCTGGTTGTTACCCGAACTTTGGGTCCACCTCCCAATCCGGTACCTGTCAATTACAACGCCACCGCTCATTGTTTATTTCATGAGGGTGCGCCTGGTCACGATTTGGAAGGGTGTTACGCGCTTAAGAACATTGTCAGAGATTTGCTAGAAAAGAAGGTCCTGTCTTTTGATGATCCTCAGCCGAAAATCAAGACTCCTCTCAGAGCTCTCCTAGTGCCAGAATCAAGCTCTACAAAGCCCGTTTTCAACATATCTCAGCCAGTGACGCATACGGTGAATCAGCCGAAGCCGGTAGTTCTTCAAATGCCTAGTCCTTTTCATTTCAGCAATCCTCAAGATGATGTGACCCCGATCATTAGAGAATCTGGGAGAGTTATTCTGAGTGAAGATTTGAAGACCGATAATGAAGTAATGACAGACGTAGTTGGGGCAAGCAAGACGACTCCTTCCAGTGAGGCTCCTCCAGAGGAAACCACTACCATGCCGGTCTCAGATGCGAAGACTTCATAAACACATTTTGAAGGACTTTGAGACATTACATTTTGCTTATTTATATGTTTTATTTTCTTTGATTAAGCATAATTAGCATGTACGAACTCGTTTATTTTGAATAATTGATGCAATGCATGTTTGTCTTGAATAAATCCAGTCATTTCACTCATTAAAAATATTTTTTTCATAAACTTATAATGCCAACTATACCCGATCTCGCTTTGATAGAGAATTGGGAGGAGGAGGATGAACAAAAACACCAGATCTCTTGTCGTATGCTTTCCACTGAAACCTGCTGATGATGTAAGGCATTGTTTCAAATCCTAAACACTGGAGACATAAGGGTGATAATCCCTCTTTAACCCCTTTGAGCCTTGAAGTAGGAGTTTTCTTCTCTTCCAAAAAAAAAAACCTCATCTGAACCTGGGGCAGGGTAGTTTTTCAGTTAATTTGATCGAGCGCTCAGACTCTCAAAAAGGAGGAGCGAGCCTTCGAGAACCTATCCCTAACATCTTAAGAAGCTTAGAAGTCAATGACTATCCTTATACTACCTACAGAGTGGGGAAGTCACAAACCTTCAAAAGAGTCACACGACTTATTCAGCAAAAATAAAAATATGGCCCGCTAAGTCAAAACCTATGAAGGAGACTTAGGCAAAACTGGGGCATCCCGCTGGACTCCAAAGTCAAATCCAAAAGACGTTGTCCAGGCAAAAGTTAGGGAATGAAAAAAATATAATAAAAACAAAGGATTACCATAAAGAATTCCTAATAAAGAACAAAGTCGTGTGATCAAACACAAAAGACAATAGGTGAGTGACTGCCATGTCCAAAGCCTTAATGAGTTCTTGACCATATCAAACCCGATTAAGATATGAGTGCTCGTATCCCGTTAACTGAATAGGATTAGAGAACATCACGAAGAATGGGTGGGTGAAAATAACACTTTGAGCCTTTATCCTTTGTTTCTTAAAACGTGAACCCGCCACGATACAACCCTTAAAAGACCTAATTGAAGTAGGAATTCATTTGAAAACATACTCGACGAGATAACGTTTCCCGACTCCTACGAGCTATACTCAATTTACCGTTGGCATTGCAAGTTAAATTCATATCCTAGCTAGTGATTTCGGTCACGAGTTACAGCGATATCTTTTTCAAAAACAAAAATTTCAAGACAAATATATTGTTGCATTGATAGTTTCAGGATAGCATTTCACGCGTGTCGGTTTTGCCTGATATCTTAGAAACTTACATATAGATGTCACAGATCCTGCTAAACAGGGGCAGATGGTTTCCAATTTTCTCATCAATGAGAGCCTGACATTCTTAAGAGATATTTTTGAAGACTCAGTCATGTCACCGTCGATCTGAGCCAGTTACTCGAGATCTGACAAATCTCTCCAAGAGTTGGAAAACAGTGGGGCATCTGGACTCCATGTTTCTCTGTAAAATCCTCTTGAGCTGACTTTTCCTCACGAAGCAGGTACTCTGGGGCATGATATTTTCAAAATGGCGACTACGACAAAGTCCATTGAGATCAAAGTTAGCTTCGTTTCACGACATTCTTCATGTACCCGATGGATTTTACTCCCGACGGTCTTCATTCCCCAGTAAATCTCATCATTGCAAAATCTACGTCTTAACCATTGCCTCAACGCAGTCCCCAGAGAGACTTTAAGCTGACACAGTCCCCAGCGAGACTATAAGCTGACAACACTTTGGGCTGAGCCGGTAATCTCCAAGACAACAGAGATCATACCAGCATCTTCCCAGTAACAGTCCCCAGCGAGACTTTAAGCTGACAACACTTTTGGGATCCATCCGATAAATCCCCAGTGACTCTCAAGACAGCAGAGATATCCCCGGTATCCTCCAAGTGATATATGTTCTTGAACCCCATTCTCAGCGGAATTATCTGTTCCTCAGTGAAATTGCCTTACCTTCCTCAAGAAATACTTCCCAGGAGACTGCCATATTCTCCCCAAGAGGTCAAGATACCTTCCCCAAGAATGTCTGTTGATTTCTCCCCAGTAATTCTGATGAACTCTCTGCAGGGAAGTTTGATATATCTTATCCCCAGTCGGATATACCTTTTCCCCAGGAAGCCGAGGTACTTTTCCCAGGAAGTTGCTACATTATCTCCATGAAGCTGTCTAGCTCCACACCTTCCCCATACAACGGATATTTATTTTATCCCCGAAAATCTCTGATCCCAAGAGTTCTTGAGCTGATTATGGTTCATGATAGCAATCCCTCACGTGAAGTCATGACATTTTATCCCCATGCGGAGGTCATGAATCCCCAGTTGAAGTCAGGGCATCATACTCTCCGGTGAAGTCGTATCGCATCCCCATGTGGAAGTCATGAGATTTTCTCCCTAGGGAAATTTTAACTTTGAAGCCAGATTCAGTCTTACCATCAACTATTCCTATCCTCTAATAGATGTACTGTTGCAGAGGTCACTGGGTATTCCTGTCGAGATGTTTATTTCATCTCATGCCACCTCTCTCATCTGTTTTGTCAGCATAAGCATAAGCATGAACATTATATACTCATTTTCATTTCATTGTCATACACATGAACATACACATTCATATACACTTTGGCATACGCATTAGCATTTTCATGCTTGCTATTTATCGTCATCCTTGTCGTTACCGCCGAGTAACTGGGTTTGTCCGCTCTCTCCAAGTAGATCGTCAGCCCTAAGCATAAAATACCTACTTGTTTCCAGTTTCCCCACAGAGTTCAACCCTCGTGGACGATGGTTATTTCCGTTACCTTTCCGCGTTAAGATAAGGTAGTCCCCATTCGAGTTCGTTTCCTCAATGGAGTCTTGTTTGACAGTTCTTTCTATCCCAATTCTAGATCGAACTTCGGTCACGTTGGTCACCGAACATACCTGGATGTGCATTTATTTTGCACTATCTCTCAAGAAAAGCATTTACAATCCTTTGCAGATATGCGACAGTTCTCGCCTGAGAAGCTTATCATTACATTGCACAATAGACAAGCAACAGTTCCCAGCCGAGGAGCTTATCACATACCTTATACTTTAGAATACACTCTACAATTGATCTTCTCATACAAGGAGCTCATTATTACATTACAGTGATCTAGATGTTTGCCATCATCACAACATTCTTGACAATTTACATTACAGTGATCTAGATGTTTGCCATCATCACGACCTTCTTTACAATTTATGTTACCTGCTATCACTCAGTGATCTAGATGTTTGCCATCATCACGACCTTCTTTACAATTTATGTTACCTGCTATCACTCAGTGATCTAGATGTTTGCCATCATCACAACTTTCTTTACAATTTACATTACCTGTTACCACCTCTACAAGCAATTCTCACCCGAGAAGCTTATTATTGCCACTCTTGCAAATAAGCGGCATTTCTCGCCCGAGAAGCTTATCCTATCTTCATTATGACTTGCAGCAAATGGCCACCTCCAGCGAGTAGTTTGGTTTCCATTTCCCGTATCATTTTGAAAAAAAGGGAGGTTTGAGCGGAATCATATTCAGGAGAGTGTGAATCTTGAAGTATGAGGAAGTTCAGTTTACCCTTTAGTAAAAGAAGGAGCAGAATCATATTCAGGAGAGTGTGAATCTTGAAGTATGAGGAAGTATAATTTACCCTTTAGTAAAAGAAGGAGCAGAATCATATTCAGGAGAGCACAGATCTTGAAGTATGAGGAAGTTCAGTTTACCCTTTAGTAAAAGAAGAAGCAGAATCATATTCAGGAGAGTGTGAATCTTGAAGTATGAGGAAGTTCAGTTTACCCTTTAGTAAAAGAAGGAGCAGAATCATATTCAGGAGAGTGTGAATCTTGAAGTATGAGGAAGTTCAGTTTACCCTTTAATAAAAGAAGGAGCGGAATCATATTCAGAAGAGTGTGAATCTTGAAGTATGAGGAAGTTCAGTTTACCCTTTAGTAAAAGAAGGAGCAGAATCATATTCAGGAGAGTGTGAATCTTGAAGTATGAGGAAGTTCAGTTTACCATTTAGTAAAAGAAGGAGTAGAATCATATTCAGGAGAGTGTGAATCTTGAAGTATGAGGAAGTTCAGTTTACCCTTTAGTAAAAGAAGAATCTGAATCATATGTCCAAGGCGTCGACCTTAGATATGAGGAGGTTTATTAATTAGATAAGCAACAACCTCTTTATTTGAGAGCTTATCCATTTTGGCATATAAGTCCCTTCCAACGATAAGTGGCTATTCTCTCTCGAGAGGCTTATCAGGGCATTTCCCATTAAAGTCCATTTATTTTGGCATACAGTCGGTTTTACCCTGTATATTTTCTACGGATTCCTAAATCCCGTCTGATCCTGTCACGAGGGAGAGTTTCCAGAAGCTCGGATGTTATTCTTTGCTCAATGCTCCAGCATCTTGTTAATCGATCCTACAGTTGTGCAGATCCAGTTTTATTTTTTACTCTAGAATATCAGCCGGTCACGCCTGAACCTGTTGAATAATTACTCCTAGATTTTCCCCAGTGGAGGCCGTCTCCTCGGTGCCATCTCCATTGACGATCTCGCTCTTACCTTTCCTTTCTAAAGGTGAAAATTGGTCATCCTAGCACCAGTTGACCATCATCGTTAGAATTCCCCCAGGATCGTGCTGTCACCCAGTGCGTCGTATTCCTCAGTGTGGTTCGTCGCGTCTTTCCCCGTGTCGTCGTGTTGTCTGCATCTCTGCATTTACCATTCCATCATACGCACCATACTAAATTCATGGCATTGTCAGCATTATAGTTTATTTCCGTTTTGTCCATAGCATTGCATATCACTGCATTTAAGGGCAAAATTTTCGGTTATCTATATTTAAATCCCTCCCCCATGATTTCTCGAGCCTTCGTCGCTCAAATCATCCGGTGAAGCTATTTAAATAGGGGCAACTGTAATACCCCAAATTTTGCCCTAAGATTAGTTGTTTCATCTTGCATCCCATTTCATTGTGCATTGCGTTTAAACTAACCACTAACTGGTTGTGCAGTTGTTTGATTGTTGCAAGAAAATATCATGTGGCGCGCTCTTTTAGTTTACAGGGTTTCTAGTGCCACTTTATTTTGAATGAATAAAATAACACAATTGACAAGAGACCTTGTGTAAGGAGTTGTGAGTGTGAGAGGTCGAGAGTTCGAATCCCACCTTCTTCACTTTTTGTTTTGTTTCTTTTATTTTTATTCTAACTTTTCTATTTTTTTAAAAATATTATTTTTTTACTTTTTTCCATATTATTCATAAAAACATCTAAAAATCATAAAATTAAAAATATTAGAAAAGATTTTATTCTTTTAAGTTTGTTTTAGTTTGTTTTTTTTAGCTTTGACTAATTATTTAAGTTGGGCTTTAAAGTGGGCATTAGGTTAGAGTTAACCCTAATTTGTTACCTATATAAACATTGTGTTTGATAAAAGGGGGGAGGAGATAAAAGAGAAAAACGGCGGCCATTCTCACGACTTATCAAAAGAGGGGAGATGACAAAACCTTCAAAGCTTCATCACCGGCAGAATCACCAACAAATCGTAACTCGTAAGATTTCATCAATATCACATTTGGTTTCTGTTATTCTTTCTTTTTTTACAGGAAAAAGAGAAGATTATGGCGGCGCAATGAAGAAGAAGAAGAAGTTGGGTCTTTGGAAAGACAAAGTCTGAAATGAAATGCCAAACCTACCTCTTTTCGTTTATGCCTCAGTTTTATTTTCTTGTCCTTTTCTATTTTTTATATCTTTTGTTTTTTTTCTCTTTTTTCTTTTTTTCTTTTTCCATTTTTATTATCATTAATTGGTTTGAGTTTTTATAGATACTAACGTAAGGTTTTGTTAATTAAGTAACTAACGTAATGTTTTGCTAATTAAATAACTAACGTAATATTTTGTTAATTAAGTAACTAACGTAATGTTTTTGCAAATATTTTTTTTGTATTTCTAGAATAAGAGCATTTGGTAATATAAAAATAATTTCTTTTTAATAAAAACAATTACTTTTCAATAAAAACAATTTCTTTTCAATAAAAATCCAAAAAAAAAAACATTTGTTTCTCTAATTAAACTAAAAACACTCTTTTAAAATTTAAAACAGTTTTTTTTAAAGTTAAACCAAAACAGTTGTTTTAAAATAAGATTAAAACATTTCTTAAATAAAAACTAAAATGTTTTTTAAATTAAAAAACTAAAATTAAAAAAAAAAATTAAAACTAAAAAACATTTTCAAAATTAAAGCTAGATCTTTTTCAAAATCAACCCAAAACATTTTCAAAATCAAATTAATTTTCTTTTTAAATTAAGTTTTTTTTAAAATATAATAATAATAATGCTAAATAAACGTCCAAATTCTTAATTTTTCTTTTTCACTATTTTATTATTTGCCATGAATTTCTGTCTAACCCTTTGCACTAATGTTCTCTGTTTCTCTCCTCAGATTATATTTAAATTATTTGTTCAATTTATTTTGTTCCATGGATGTAATTTACGCGAGGCCATGGTCGCGGTTTTATTTTATCTTTCTTTTTTTGGGGATTTGTAATTTACGCGAGTGATCGTCGCGACGCTTTCTTTATTTTCCGCATTTTAATTTCTGCCATATAATATTTTACCATGTTTGCATGTTTTACCGTTATATTTTCCTCCGAAGGAATTAGGATTAACAGTTTGACCGCCGAGTCAATAACCCTAGTTTCAACCATTTCAAAACCCTAATTAGCTTAGGTGTCCCGCCGTGGACGAAAATACCATTTACCCTAGCATTAGGTCAAAGAGTCGCCGTACTCTGTTTAGGGTTTCCCGCCGTGGAATCCCTAATTTAACCCTAATTTCAATTCAACAACTTTAACATAGAAATTGGAGTTTCAAAGACTCCACGTAAGCGTTTCCTTAAGAAATGCTTACTCCCTATCGAAACCTTGACCACAGTCAAAAAGTTTCTAACCTCCCTCTCGAGGGGAACTACGATTACTCTGATTCCATTCCCTATCCAGGATACGTAGGCACAAGATGCGATGTCTTGCCGAGTAAACTTAGGACTAACCCTTATGACTTTTAGGTTACTATATCCCTTAGCTCAATATATATTTCAAACAGATAATAAAAATAAAAGAAGCATACAATAAACAAAAGGTTCCTGTAGAGTACTACAGAAGTTTAGGGTGCTAGTACCTTCCCTAAATTTAACCAACCCCTTACCTAGGTCTCTCCCCGCATTGTGTTTACGATGCAAAAATAGGTTTTTCCTCTTTTGACCTTTTCCTTCGGATAAATCAAAGAGCGGTTGTGAATTAAAAATTGTGATTCAAATTAATTAATAATTTGATATCCTATTTCCACCGCAACACGATGATCTTGGCGAGCACAATTCCTTCCATCTTCCATTTCCCCTATCCTTTTCCGTAGTCGAACTACGACGCTCTGATTTCTCATTCTCGTCCGAATGAGCATACGTAGGCACAAGGGCCCCAATCCTTGGCGAGCACCCTATCCTCTAACCATCCCATTTCCTCTAGCGTCTTTATTCTCTTTATAGTATCCTTTAGCATTTAGTAGTGATAAGAGAAGAATTAAGTTTAGCTAACATCGATTAACTCGAATTAAGAGGTTCCCGTCGAGTACGACGGACGTGAGGGGTGCTAATACCTTCCCCTCGCGTAACCGACTCCCGAACCCAGGAATATGGTTGCGACGGCCGTGTTCCTTCCGCGCTTATGAGGTTTTCTCGATATTTTCCTCTCCCGTTCATTCGGGAAAAATAAAGTTCGGTGGCGACTCTGTCGAACCGCATTTTCTGCGCCTTTCGCGCGAGGGTCGTATGTTCGAAATGAATTTTCGAGGTGCGACAATTAGCGAACAAATTCTGGTTTAAACAATGTTCTAATAATTTAACTAATTAATAAAAACTGATTCTAACCTTAATAAAATTCTAATTAAAAAAAACTATCTCTAATATCTATTAAAAATCTATTTTCTATTAAAACAAAAATAATAAAACTCTATATTAAATCCTATTTAAATCTAAGTCTAATTAAATCCTATTTAAATCTAAGTCTAATGAAAATACAACCTATTTAATAATTCTAAATAAACCTCTATGTCAAAATTAATAAAATAAATTCTAAAAAACTAATAAATAGGAATTCTATAAAAATCAATGAAAAGAAATTAAAGCAGTAAATAAAAATGCAAGAATGCAGCGAAATAAACGGTAAAAGAGCGACCACCAAAAAGATCAATAAAGACCGAATCACTGGGAAGAGCACAAATTCTGCTCGATTCCAAAATAAATCTCTTTTCCTTGAACTGGTTTGAATCGCCTGAAACGCGAGCAAAGGGGCTTTAATCCCGATAAATCACTTCGACTGACAAAATGCACAGTATGCGATAAGTGATATGCAGATGCAAATGAAATGAAACATAAGCCAAGTTACTGGAAAAGGTTGGTCAAATTTTAGGGTGCAACAATATGCCGACAAAATTCATGTACCACCGACGCATCTCAAAGTTCTATTTTCTCCATGGCATTTTTCTATATAGGGAATCGACATGATTGGCATGATTGAACCCAAAGCTTCAAACAGACACCGGTTCATCCTGGTATCCATTGATTACTTCACCAAATGGGTCAAAGCAGTATCATACGCCAATGTGACCAGGCAAGTGGTGGTCCGATTTATCAAAAATAATATCATTTATCGTTATGGTGTTCCAAGCCAGATAATTATTGATAATGGATTAAACCTGAATAATAAAATGATGAACGAATTATGTACTGGATTCAAGATTGAACACCATAACTCATCTTCCTACCGACTAAAGATGAATGGAGCAGTCGAAGCAGCTAACAAGAATATCAAGAAAATCATCCAGAAGATGATCGTGACTTACAAAGACTGACACAAGATGCTCCCTTTTGCTCTTCACGGTTATCGCACATCTGTCCGCACTTCAACAGGGGTGACCCCTTGCTCCTTAATGCATGGCATGGAAGCATTGCTCCCCATAGATGGAAATTTTCTTCAATTTACAAACATAAAAGGATATCAACAAATTCTTCAATAGCGATCCAACTTTGAAGAAACAAAGTCTCATGTGTTTCCAAATGATGAATCTTTATGGACATCTCATCCATCGTCCCCCAGAAAGGTTTTAAGTTCATAAACTCCTCTAAAAAGGGGAAAATCAAGTTCATGTTTTTGTCCCCAGTGGAGTTTCTACCTCCAGAAATTGAAACAAGAACATGAATCCCTTTTCTCCAACAAAGTGTTTCCTTCGGGAAAAAATCTCCAATGATACTTTCATCCCCAGATTGGCCAAGTATTCGATGTTGTTCATCATTAGTTTGGGTGACGTGTCTGTTTTGTTAGCATAAGCATTCATCATGCATAATTAATATTCATATTCATATTGCACAACACATCTCATTCACTCTGATCGTATTTATCTCTAAGTGATTAATGTCGTCTCTCTAAGAAGAATTATCAGCTTTAGGAAGAAAGTATTTACTTTTTTCTAATTCTCCACCAAGTTTGATCCTCGGGGAAAATTTTCCTTCAGTTCTCCCTTCCACGCTCGGAAAGGATAAATTCTTGGCTCAAACTCTTTCCTCATCAGGAAATGTCTTATTCAAACAGTCTCTCTCCGGTTCATTCCTGAATCAAAGACGACCCTTGACCATTTTGATAACTTGAACCTTTAAAAAGACGAAAAGACATCCATTGTGCATCTTTGGGACTTTTCTCTTCCTCAACAAAGACCCGAATTGCTTTCCCAGATTAAAGGAAAAATCCCCAATGAAAGCCTCTCGGTAAGACCTTTTGATAAGGGCGTCGTATCCCGTAAATTTCCAGTAAGACGAAAAATGGCAGTCTCTTTCTGAGAAATTTTCCTCCCTTACAAAGAAGTCATCAGCACCTCAAAATTAAATCACATCACATGACATCTCTCCTGAGAAGTCTCGAAGGGAAGTATGATGAAAATTCTTCAGCAAATGGCATCTCGACATAGAAGTTTACAAACATCTGCATTTTAGACAGTGGTGTTCCCCAACAAGTCTGACACCAAATTGTCATTCATCCTATGGCTATCTCCTCGGTATGATGAAGTCAATTTTTCATAAAATGGCTATCTCCCCAGTAAATCTCGGGGAGAAGTTTGGCGAAAGAGCATCATAGATTGTGTCTCTTTATTTGAGGAATTTGTCCCACAAGATAACTATGTTGCATCTCCTCAAAGATTCTCGGTGAAGTTATTGATCCAGCAAGTGATCACATTTTTCAGAGCTTGTTATCTCAACCTTGTCAAGAGAAAGATTTGATAAGAAGCAACTGAGACCAGTTCCATGGCTAAAAACTAGGATCGAGGGGAAGTTTATTTCAGAAACGAAGGCCAGTTGCATGGCTCATTGTCGCTACTGCGAAAATCGGAGCCGGCTGAACAGAAGAGTCGCCACCGTGCGTTATTTATCCCAACGGAGGGAAAGGAAATGCTCGAAGTAAACCTACCACAAAGACGGGAAAGGAATGATCATTGCAACCAAATCCTGGATTCGGGAGTCGGTTACGCAAGGGGAAGGTATTAGCACCCCTCACGTCCGTCGTACTCGACGGGATCCATGCTTGTTTTCTAGTACGGATTGTTATTCTATCTACTCTACAGGTCTGGGGTTAAAAGAAAATAAAATGACTCGGCAAAGTATCGCACTTTATACCTACGTATTCCCGTCTGGAACGAGAAATCAGAGTCAACGTAGTTCGCCTACCTACGGGAAAGGAGGGGAAGGTTGCTCGCTAGGATATCGCATCCTATGCCTACGTACTTTCATACAGCATGAAAGATCAGAGCAAACGTAGTTCGGGCTACGGAAGACACAGATTTCTCTGTTTATCTTTTATCCTTCTGAAAAAATTTTCTCCTGATTAACCGTCCAAGCGGACAAAAAATGACGTTTTGATTGGTTTTCAGTCTTTTACGCAAGAACTGTCTTTTATTGATGTTTGACCTCTTATTGTATTTTTGATTGTTTTGAGATGAGAAGAGAACGACACTCTAAAACCTAGGGTTTGAAAATGGGAATCAAAACTACCCTAATGTTGTCATGCATGGATTAACACCTAATGTCTGTCATATTTCTCTCTTGCGCAGAGAGAAACAGAGATCCTAGGGGATAAACGGAAAAGAAATAGCATATATACAGTAAAGCAGTAAAATGCATGAGATGCAGCAATACAAGCGAGGCAAGGGAGTCCCACTCAACCTCGAACCTGAGAAAACAATAGGCAAAGTGAAACAGCTTCACTTCAAACCTATGGGAAAATTAACAAACAATACAGCAAAGAAAATAAACCCCAAAACCAGCTCTGACAGCACACCAGCTCCTACAACAACAGCTCTGAAAAAACATCAAACTCTGACAGTTGATAAACAGCAAAAACAGAAACCTTCAACTGAATCACAAAATCAAACTTCAATGGCCTCCAAGCTTTAGATAAACTCCATCTTCAAGGCAAGCACTCCAGAAGAGAATCACCTAATAGAATAAGTTGGAATGATAAAACAGCTTATTGACAACCAAAGGAAGCCTATAAGTGTTTATCATCATGAGAGACTGGTTCCCTCAAAGTTCTACTTCTAAGATAAGCCACTTATCCCTCCAAAGGAGAGATGTGAATTTCTTATAAGGACTTTTAGTCATGGGGAGGAATGGAAGCACACGAAGCTTTCCATGTTTATGAAAGAAATTAGTCTAAGTCTACAGCTCTGCCTATTTTCCTTATTTCCTATGTCTTCAAAAACCATCCTCCAGGAGAGGAATCTTCATGCATCAAGCTCTATCCCTTGTCTTCAATCATCACTCAAGGTCTTCATTAACTCCAACAAGCAAAGCCCAAGCCCCAAACCCAATTGAAATGACCAAAACCCCACAAACAAAGCAACATCCCAAGTGGGAAACACACCAATATCAACCAATTTGCAAAACCCAAAAAAAAATAGAAAACTAAATTGTAAAATTATAATAAAATTCCTATGTGAACATGCATGTTTGAACATTCTAACATTCTAGAATTAGGACCTAAATCAATTTCTAGGTCATCTAAACAATTACTAAATGAAATTTGGTCATGGGAAACCATTATTTGGGAAGGCTCTAAACTACACGCCTAAAACAGAATCTAATCAATTTTACCAATTCTAAGAAAATTCCTGGGGAAACCTATGGATGTCCTCTAAATCATATTGAAAGAATCAGCTCAAAAGCATAAAGCATCAAAGAGAACAAAATTAAACAAACAGCAATATCAATTATGCATAACAATGGATATTAGCACAAAAGAAAATACGTAACTAATTCAAATAAAATCCTAAAAATGCAAACTCAACTCTTGCAGTTTCTTAAGATAATCAAGATCTACAGAAAAAAATTTCATAATTTTTCGATCATTTTTACTATTTTTAACGCAATTAATCCAAACAGCTATTAAAACAGAAAAAAAAAAGAACGAAAATGAATTAAATTAAATTTCACATACCGACTTCGGAGCGTCGAAACGGAGTAGTTGGAGCTCGTTTTTTCTTGCCAAAAAGTGTGGAAAACCTTTGTTGAAGTTTGTTGGAGAAGATTAAATTCTTGATAACTCTTGAAAATGCTTTGGTCTCTCACTTTTTCTCTTCCAAACTCCAATGTCAATCCATGGTTTTTGCACAAATGAATCACCAACCCTTGCTTTGAACCTCTTCACAAGTATATATAGAATGTATTTGAATACCCTAGAAAGTTCTAGATTGATCCAAGGAGAAAGTATTTGAAGACCCTAGAAAGTTCTAGATTGATCCAAGGAGAATGTATTTGAAGACCCTAGAAAGTTCTAGATTGATCCAAGGAGAAAATCAACTTCTCATGTCATGAAAATCTCTTCTTATGCTATGCATATACCATCTCATGTTTTTGGCTTGAAATTCACTTGGTTATGAGTTTAAATTCTCTCCAAATGAGATATTGGAGGTGTATGGATGGAAAGGAGCCTTGCATTTGCTTGGAAGTGTGGTTTTGCAATTGTGCCTTATGGTTCAAGTAACCAATTTACAAAGCAAGTCCTTGAAATAACCCTCAATTCAAAATTGTGGCAATTCCATTGTCTTTAAAATGCATTTTACAATCAAATTGGTATGTCATATGGCTTTTTTGTGACCTCTAACCCAAAATTTGATTTTTTCCACCAAACTTTATTTGACTTATTCCCTTTTTTTTAGGCCATTTTAAGTGACTTTTTGAAATAAGCCGATAAATCCACCATGATGACTTATTTGACATAAAAACATCATTTTAAGCACATTCCATGTTGAACAATTTTTCATTTGAGAAGTGGAACATGGAGATTTTGACCTATGCTCAAAAATGACATGTAATTCAACTTTCCCAAAATACCCATGGATTGCCAAGACCATAACTTGAGTTCTACAAATCCTATTGAGGACTTATAGTACTAAAATTAAAGCTAAGATCAAGATCTACAACTCTTATGTTGGCCAAGAATCCATTTGAAAACTCCTTGATGGGCAAAAGTTGCTTGGAAGTCAAGTGACGTTCACAGATAAATTTCAGTATCCTCTGGGGACCCATAACTTGCAAGAACCATAACTTGAGTTCTATAAATATCCTCGAAGACTTATAGTACTCAAATTAAAGCTATTGAGATGTTCTACAAGTTTCATGTTGATCAAGACTTCATTTGAAACTTGCATTTTGACTTATCTGGCTTGGAAGTTAGGCCTAAATTAGGGGATTTTACACTGAAACCCTAATTTAGTAACTCCTCTTCTTCTTGATTCCTTTTGATTTCTCCTTGGCACGACACCACACATGTATCCACATATTAATTCATGAATCCCATATCCTTCAACCAAGCCTTGATGCTCTTCAATCAATCATTTGACCTAGGGTTTACCCAGACGAAACCCTAGTTGACTGCATTCAACTGTAGCTCTGGTACTTGTATTAATGATTTGTCTCATCTTTAAAATGACCCTCTAGGTCTTCCATGATCTTTGTACACATTCCATGGCTCACACACTCATTGATGATCTTCAACATATCCCCCAGATTGGGAGAGAAATCCACTGGTTGACCTTCAAACTTCTCCAAGTTTTAACTCATTTCTTGATTACTTGGATGGTCTCGATCTTGAATAAAACCCTTGATGGGCCTCTTTCTGATGAAAATGACACTTGATCCCTTGTTAGATGCCTTGTTATGCTATGTTATGCAAATTATTAGACTATGTACATGACTTAGTATGCAAATGACAATGCAATTGAAACATAAACTAAGTGAAATAGGTGGAGCAAATTTTGGGGTGCAACAGCTGCCCCTATTCAAACGGATTGGACCTGAAGGGTTGAAGAGTGAACAACCTTCAAATATTCAAAGGTGGAAGACGGTTGAATACAAAATAAACCTGAAAATTTGCCAACCGCAGAAATAAACTGCACACTCGCTTGGGGAAAAAAATCCAAAGAACTGAATCTTGGTTGTTACAGCAACAACTGATCAATCGTCTGGTAAAACCACAAATCTTAACCGACCACCTCTGTTGGGGTAACTGGGAAAGTTCAGAACCTAAATGTTCAACGAGCACAAATTTTGAATCTTTCTAAGCAATTATCCGGAGTCTGAGCACTCAACGTAATAGCATGATCACGTCAGAAAAATGAATATCTATCGGAGTCGGGATACTCAACGTAATAACTGGGACCAGAATGCTCGACGAACCATCGGAGCCTGCATACTTTACGTAAACAACAACCAGAGCCATACCGCTCAACGTAACAACTATCGGAGCCAGAAAACTTCAACGAAACAATAATGCATCAGAGCCTGGCTACTCAACGAAGCACGTCCGACGAAAAGAGAATACTACAACTGCTTATCAATATCACATCACACGGGCTTTACCGGAGTCAGGATACTCGACGAGAGAACGAATCCATACAAACTGGAAATTACCGGAGCCTGGGTACTCGCCGGAATAGCCACGAATACCAAATAGGGGTCTGGACCCTCGCTTGATTTTACCGGAGTCTGAACATTCAACGCAGCAATCGGAGCCAGAACACTCAACAAACAACAATCATCGAAGCCAGAACACTCAACGAACAACAATCATCGGAGCCAGAACACTCAATGAACAACAATCATCGGAGCCAGAACACTCAACGAACCACAATAATCGGAGCCAGAACACTCAACGAACAACAATCATCGGAGCCAGAACACTCAACAAACAACCGGAGCCAGCACGCTCAACATCACCAATCATCGGAGCCAGAACACTCAACAAACAACAATCATTGGAGCCAGAACACTCAACGAACAACAATCATCGGAGCCAGAACACTTAACAAACAACAATCATCGGAGCCAGAACACTCAACGAACCACAATCATCGGAGCCAGAACACTCAATGAACAACAATCATCGGATCCAGAACACTCAACGAACAACCATCATCGGATCCAGAACACTCAACAAACAACAATCATCGGATCCAGAACACTCAACAAACAACAATCATCGGAGCCAGAACACTCAACGAACAACAATCATCGGAGCCAGAACACTCAACGAACAACAATCATCGGAGCCAGAACACTCAACGAACCACAATCATCGGAGCCAGAACACTCAACGAACAACAATCATCGGAGCCAGAACACTCAACGAACAACAATCATCGGAGCCAGAACACTCAACGAACCACAATCATCGGAGCCAGAACGCTCAACGAACCACAATCATCGGAGCCAGAACGCTCAACAAACAACAATCATCGGAGCCAGAACCCTCAACGAACCACAATCATCGGAGCCAGAACACTCAACGAACCACAATCATCGGAGCCAGAATGCTCAACAAACAACAATCATCGGAGCCAGAACACTCAACGAACAACAATCATCGGAGCCAGAACACTCAACGAACCACAATCATCGGAGCCAGAACGCTCAACGAACAACAATCATCGGAGCCAGAACACTCAACGAACAACAATCATCGGAGCCAGAACACTCAACAAACCACAATCATCGGAGCCAGAACGCTCAACGAACAACAATCATCGGAGCCAGAACACTCAACGAACCACAATCATCGGAGCCAGAACGCTCAACGAACAACAATCATCGAAGCCAGAACACTCAACGAACAACAATCATCGGAGCCAGAACACTCAACGAACAACAATCATTGGAGCCAGAACACTCAACGAACAACATCTGAATATCACAACTCCATGCTGGGGATAATACCTCTGAACAGCTTTGGAGGATATGAGCCCAACTCCGCTAAGGGCAAGAGAAACTTAACCAAGAATCTCTGTGGGGAATAAAAGAAGATGAACTATATCATTCTGTGTCTCACAGCGAGACCTCGAATATCTGGAAACATGTCTGAGCTTTAGAACTCCACACTCTTGTTGAGAAACACACCTGAAAGCAAAAGGTTAACTAACCTGATTTATGTTTCAAAATGTGTATGTTTGACAATGGCGTAATGCTCCATATAGCATGGAAATGCTACGCTTTTTGGGTAGATGCAAATATGATTATATGCAAATGAAAATGCAGGTTCAGGCTGTCGGGGAAACTCTGATAAGCTTGCTTCATCAACACGGATGTTGAGGACAAGTACCACCTTGCTGGGGAATGAACGGGTACCACCAAGTATTCCGGCAAAATAAATGCTAGGACATACAACCAACTCTGCCGGGGAGAGCTTTAAACCTTCGATTTCCACTGGGAGGAAAGAATAACACCTGCTGGGGAGAGAAAACTCCGTTGGGGAAGAAACGGCTCTCTTGGGGAACATTAACCGACTCCGCTGGGGAGAATAAACAACCCTACAATACTGTGTGAGCACGGTCTACCACTTTGGAGTTATTAGTCTGTTGAGGACAAACATCCTGATCACCGGCCTGACAACCTGTGGGGAGAAAGGAAACCATCTTCTACGGTAAAAAAATCCTTCTGAACCAACCCTGACTTGGTTAAACACCGCTGGAATCCTCTCAGCTGGGGATTGCACCTGCACATACTCTCTCTGGGGAGCGTCCACCCTGCAGGGGATACTGATTCGACTTGCTGGAGATCCTGTAGACTGCTTTCATGAGGATACTCTTCTGGGGGATTATCCCTTCCTTCGGTAAAGGCTATCATTATCTCAACTTCGGGGACGAAGTACGACCTACATGGGGATTAGCATCGCATAAAGTCAAGTTTTTCATCAAAAGCCTCTGGTTAGGGTAACATGAATTCCATTCCTTCTTGGAACTTTGCACCAAGGATACTAACATGCCCCAGTCTGAATTCTGGAATACTTCTCCTCGAAAGGAACCCTGGTCAGGACACTATCTTGAAATAGCTTGCCCCTGAATCTGCGACAATTTTGAAACAGACCTTACAGTCTTTGTACCCTGACGGCCAGACATGAACTGCTTCTGCATCTCAAACCTCGAAGAGGTGTTCCAACAAAACAGCTTCCATGCTCTTAGGGTGACCTGCCCCAGTTTTGCAATAATCTTTTGCCCCTGATTGACTGATTCGTGGAGCAGCGCCCATAACTGCGAGAGATTTGCCAAATCTCGACCTGATTGCCCCAGATTGGCTGATTCTTGGATAGCTGATTTTACTGGATTAATCGACATATCTTGCCCCAGCTCATGAAACATTCGGGCCTTCTACATTCTGTCCTGGTCAGGCCTTCCACTGTAGGAACCTTTCCTGCCGGCATGTGCTTACTCGCAAGTAACACAAGTTGTTCTGCATAAAAGATATATTAAATGCAATGCATATGACAGTTTCAAAAATCCAAGTCTGTTCACTGGAAAAACATTTTGTGACATATAATGAATCAAAATGTCAATATTAATGCTGATAAGAGGAACCCTTTTAGGAGTCAGTTTCGATGCGATCTTGTACCAAAGTATGCTCTCGAACTAAACCTGTTTCAATTAGGACTTTTTCGGGTTGTAACGTGGTCAGGTTCACGGTTTTGAAAGAAAGGATAAAGGCTCAAAATTTATTTTAACCCACCCATTCTCCTTGATGTTCTCCGATCCTACGTTCAGCTAATTCGACCTTAGCGCTCACCTCTTAGAGGTTGAAAGATAGGAGTGACAGTTCAGGATACCACACATTTTTCGGAGGGACAGTCACTTACTTTTTCATCTTTGGGTGCCTAGAGTCATACGACTTTGTCCTTTTCGAGGATTTTTCTTTGATAGTCCTTTTCGTCTTTCGTTTTTTTCGTTCCCTAACTTTTTCCTGGACCGACTCTTTTGAGTATCTTTTGCTTTTGAAGTCCAGCGGGATGCCCTAATTTTTTTTTGCCTAAGTCGCTTGTTCTCAAGATTCGACTTAGCGGGCTTTTTCTTTTGATTTTTTCTTTTTGAACAAATCATGTGACACCGGTTGTCTGACTCTTTATGGAATAATGTGACTGTTTCACTCTTGGGTCGGCGAGCCTTAACCATTGTGGTATTTAGGCACGACCTATACGGATGTAATTTATCCTTGAACGGACACTTCTTTCGCGATTTGAACGCTTGGCCAAACTAACTGACACCTACCCTGCCCCAGGTTAAGATTTAGGTTTTTTCACTTTTAGAAAGAAACTCCTACAACTAGGCCCAAAGGGGTTAACAAGGGATTATCTTCCTTATATCTCCGGTGTTTATGAATTGAAACAATGCCTGTACATCATCAACAGGTTTTTTTATCCAAAAGCATACGATCAGAAGTTTTTTCTGTCATCTGTTTTTGTCATCCTCCCCGGATTCCACTTAACAAGCGTTTGAAATAAATGAAAACACAAAGAGTGACCACGACTGGATTAATTCAAACATGCATATTTATTTCATTTATCAATATCAGTTGAGAAAACAACAAGTTTTACAAACGAAATTTGCAATTAAACAGAAAGGCAACTACAAATGCAAAGACATGAACAAGATAACATGAACAATGCCAGTGTCTCAGAACCGGACTTCTTGCACTTTGACTTATTTAGAGGTAGCCTGCTGCTGTCTTGACCTTCTTTCAACGGCCCTGCCAAACCAAAGAACCCTTTTTTGTCATTCAGACTCTGGCTTGTCCGTGACCCTGCGCCGCATTGGGGACATCATCGGAGAAGTTGATTGCCTTGCTGTCGATCAAGTCTTGCACCTTGTGCTTAAAGGCCTTGCATTGCTCAATCGAATGACTAGGTGCCCCTGAGTGAAACTCACATTGCACATTCTCATCATAACCAGGTGGTGGCGTCCCTATCAAGGGTGCTAAGGTTCTCTTCTGAACAAGCTGTAATCTCAACAAGGTTTGGAGTAGCTCAGCATAGGAGGAGTTTGGTGTGTCAAAATGTCTGTTTGCTGGCCGGACTGGATACTTTCTATACCCCTGCTGATTCTGCGGCTGCTGTGGAGCCACGAGAATGGTGACATTAGCAACCTGTTACTGCTGGTTGCCCCAGCGTTGATTCTTCCTTCTTCCACGGGAGCTAGACACGGAGCTCGTTTCCCCTTCTCCTTTTCTGCCACCGAAGGCTTTCTTCGTTCCTCCAGCCGAGGTAGACTCACTTTCTTGGAACCTTCCAACTCTGATCCCGTTCTCGATCATCTCCCCCATAAGAATTAAATCTGAGAAACTGCCCAGCGCCACAGCAAACAATTTTTCGTAGAATATCCCCGTAAATGTCCCAATGAACATGTCATTCATTTCCCTCTCAGTTAAGGGAGGATGCACTCTTGCTGCCATATCGCGCCACCTTTGCGCGTACTCTTTAAAACTCTCCCCACTTTTCTGAGACAAGCCTTGCAATTGGACTCTGTTCGGTGCCAAGTCACTGTTATATTTGTAATGTGTCACAAACGCATCAGCCAGTTGCTTCCAGGTTTTGATCTGAGTGGGTTCCAGCCCCATATACCACTCAAGTGATGGTCCGGATAAGCTGTCTTGAAAGAAATGCATCAGCATTCTTTCATCATCTGAGTACGCGGGCATTCTTCTGTAATAAGAGCGGACGTGCACCTTTGGACAAGTGTCCCTCTTATACTTATCAAATGTGGGCGCTTTGAACTTCGGCGGTACCTTCAGCCCAGGCACTAAGCCCATTGTAGTCATGTCTAGCCCAGTAGTATTCTGATTAACAACCCCTTTCATCTGTTCTTCTAACATTTTAATTCTCTGCACAGGATCCACAGGCCCTTCAATACCTCTACCCGAAAAGGCATCTTCTTGTTGGTCTTCACCCCAATTGATATTTTCATTTCCGTACCCGTCATAACCAAAATTACGACCGAATCCTGGATGATTCCTCGTAGGACCTCGTCCTCTATTACGATACCCTTGATTGGCCCTGGCGGGTCCAAACCCAGCGTTGATATGCATCAGTCCAGCACCATTTCCGTTACCGAATCCACCATAACCCTGATTAGCATTACCAAAACCATCATATCCGAAACCCTGGGTGTTGAAGCCGAACTTCCCATCCTGGTTGACGTAATCAAAACCCTGATCATTATAGCCGAACCCGTTTTTACCAAAGCCATTACCTCCATTGTTACCACCGCCCAGATTGGCATCCCCAAACCCCACATTGTTAATGACAGTCTCATTACCATTACCATGGCCAACGCCAGTGCCATTGTTCACATTCACAACAGGTATATTCACCACAGGTGGAGCTACAGGCGTAGGAGTACCATCCCCATGAATGGTTTCAACATGTACAGAATTGTAGTCTTCATTTCCATTCCCAGTAGTCTTCGCCAGCAATGGTTGCACCAAAGTCTGCAGGCCTTCCTGCCCCTTCACAACTGTCTCCATCGTCTGCATGAACAGCGCCAGCTTTTCACGCATCTCCTGCATCTCGTTTTGCATCTGGTCCATAACTCTTTTGCAGTTGGTACGAGTAGAGTATCGGTGAGGACATTGACTTTCAATCCCGGAAGAACCTGGCGAGATGCAGGAAATGAGATACAGTTCAATAATTACCTGGTGAATGCAATATGAATGTGTGTGCAAATGCAACATGTGTTTGTGCATTAGGGAATATCACTCCCCAATTCTAGTGCCAATGTGCCAGTGCAGTGATAGTGATAGCAATAAGAAGCTCGAAACCCAATCATAGAAAAACATCTCATACATTGCAGAAAATCCCATCAAGTCAGGAATACAATATTAATGAGCGTACAATAAGAAGGCATGACCTCAACCAACAATCCTGGTGATGGCCAGCACAATGCAAATAAAGCATACACATCAATACATGAGATAGTCAAGTGCGACCATACACCTGGTACTCCTCTAATAATCTCTTAGTCTTGGGATGATTTGGTTGAGTAAGCAATCCCTCGACAAGTAGATCTCTTCGCTTGAGAACACGTCGTAAATCACCAATAGATTCCTCTCATGCCCCTTCTCCAAAGCAGTTGTCTAACTTCCGTTTCTGAGATGCAGACTCCTTCTTGCACTTGATAACTTTGTTCAAGGAATTATGGACATCATACCTCCGCGTAACCTCTTCTTCCAACCTCTTCTGGCTAGCTTTCAACTGACCTTCCAGCTCAGAGATCTGCAGCCTAAGTTTGTCTTCTCTTTCCTTATTGTCGGTCAGCGTGGCGTTCTAGGTTTTGTTGAACGCAGAGATCTCCCGGTAGGCGATATCGAGTGACTTCTTCTTGGACTCTAACATGTCATGAGAGCTTTTGAAGTCTTTCCTTATGCGTTCACGCTTCTTTTGCTCTTCTGCCAGTTCAGCACCTAACTTGCTTACCAACTCAGTCTGCTGTTGGAAGGAATACACAGCTTCGTTTTTCTCCCTCCGGATTTGAGCCAATTCCTTCTCTAACTCTTCATTGATCTTTATCAAGTCTTCTTTTTCTTTTACTACCTGCTCATAGACCTCAATAGCCACAGTAGTCGGTTCCTCAACTGGAATGGGACCAGGATGTGATACTGCTGGAAAAGGCATCTGCACCTGCCTTACCCTCTCTTGAATCCACACCTTGTAAGGCATATAAGCTTGACAATCATTCTTGCCTAGTAATGGCTTTCCCCTTCTGCAAATTTGGTTCCAAGCATGTTGAAGCTTGGCCAATAATTCCCCACTCAGGTCACCAGTGAAATACAGAGATTCCTGTATTTCTTCTTCCTTCGGCGGACTCTTCAAAGCATACCCAAACTGTCGAACCAACAATGAAGGGTTGTAATTGATACATCCCTTCCTTCCAATCAAAGGAACGTTGGGAAACCCGGCGCAACTGAAGATAATCTCTGACCCTAATAAATCTCTATCGAACCAGACAATGTCTTCTGAAGAAAGTCCCATTAGACGCTCGGACCATTCAGCTGTATCTGCAGACTCAACAAAAGGACCCTTCTTGGGCAGATGGCTCTCAAACCACATATTCAGCAATGGTACACAACAATGGATATTTTCCCCCTTCTGTTTTCGTTCTTGTAGTGCAGGGAATGATAGAAATCTCCAATCAAGGTAGGCACCGGGTTGCCTGCAGCAAACAAGTAGAATGCATCCAAATCAACGAACTCAGGCAGATTAGGGAACAGTATAATCCCATAGATGCACAAGGCAAGAACAACGTTAAACACGATCCAGCAGCCACTTTTGGCATATTCTTGAGCTTTGCCAACCAAAAATTTGAGAGAAAACCCCGAAACTCCATGCCAGGAAGTCAACAACAACTCTGCAGGATCCATATGCAAGGGAACAGCTAAGTCCTCCAGCTTAGGCTTAGCATCAGAGTGAATGAAGGGCACTTTATTCTGAACTGGCAACTCTAGAAACTCAGCGTACTCCTCCATGGTCGGAGCCAAAATGAAGTCCTAGAACATAAAACACCTCAAGGAGGGATCATATAACTGCATCAATGTGTATAACCCATTCAGCTCGTATGTGGTTGGTCTGCAAACCAAATTCAGTAGCTTCCCATAACTCTTTCTAAAACTTCTCTTCACATCATCGTCAGCTAGGGAAATCAGACCCAGCAGAGAAGTCACATCAGGGTTAGGCAACTTATACGCAACAGTCTTCCTCAAAGTACTCATGGTGACAGATAGAAGTCCGGAGCACTAGAATCGAGAAGTATGAAAATGCACCTGCAGCACAGACACACGTTAATGATATGTAGGATGAGTATGCGACAATGCAGTATGCAACAATGCAGTATGCAACAATGCAATAAGGGATCAAGTGCCCCTGGCTGAGAAGCCCAATCCACGATATTGGCCTCAAATAGACCCACAAACTGCTCGAGACCATCCACAAGGTCCCAACCTGGTCTCTGACAGACCCAATAACACTGTCCTCAAACATCACTGAACCTCAATCAAGAAAAACCGGTAATCTGGAGGTTAAGTTACCTGCATGCCCCAACCCCTCTCACAGGTAGGTGTCCTAATAACTGACACAAGGTATGGCATCCTATGCGGTCGTTGGCGTCACAGACTTTCAAGACGGATGATACGATACCCAGAAGGTGTGGCATCATCATGTCCTGAAGAGGCCTCACTTGGCCAACTTCCAATTGATCGGTCCCCGGAGTCGACAATCCAACTAACCAACAACCCCCTCAACCCAAAGGGTTGAAAAAGAAGTCAACCAGAAGAACCTCGTCCGAGCGTGGATTTCATGAGACACTAGTGCCTGTAAAGCAAGCACGCGCCCACTAATTTCCACTCTAATTCTAGGTGCACTCGAGCCCAGGTCCGACTTATCTCTCAATCATAGATCCCCCTCATACCCACAGCAATAATAACAATAATATAATGCTGAATGTAAAATACAGAAAACGTAAATACATACAAAATCCACGACGGGAAAACAAGCGCTAGGATTGACTCGTGTAGGGAACCGTTGGAGTCCCCAGCAGAGTCGCCAGCTGTCGCTACTGCGAAAATCGGCGCCGGCTGAACAGAAGAGTCGCCACCGTGCGTTATTTATCCCAACGGAGGGAAAGGAAACGCTCGAAGTAAACCTACCGCAAAGACGGGAAAGGAATGGTCATTGCAACCAAATCCTGGATTCGGGAGTCGGTTACGCAAGGGGAAGGTATTAGCACCACTCACGTTCGTCGTACTCGACGGGATCCATGCTTGTTTTCTAGTATGGATTATTATTCTATCTACTCTACAGGTCTGGGGTTAAAAGAAAATAAAATGACTCGGCAAAGTATCACACTTTATGCCTACGTATTCCTGTCTGGAATGAGAAATCAGAGTCAACGTAGTTCGCCTACCTACAGGAAAGGAGGGGAAGGTTGCTCGCTAGGATATCGCATCCTATGCCTACGTACTTTCATACAGCATGAAAGATCAGAGCAAACGTAGTTCGGGCTATGGAAGACACAGATTTGTCTGTTTATCTTTTATCCTTCTGAAAAAGTTTTCTCCTGATTAACCGTCCAAGCGGACAAAAAATGACGTTTTGATTGGTTTTCAGTCTTTTACGCAAGAACTGTCTTTTATTGATGTTTGACCTCTTATTGTATTTTTGATTGTTTTGAGATGAGAAGACAACGACACTCTAAAACCTAGGGTTTGAAAATGGGAATCAAAACTACCCTAATGTTGTCATGCATGGATTAACACCTAATGTCTGTCATATTTCTCTCTTGCGCAGAGAGAAATAGAGATCCTAGGGGATAAACGGAAAAGAAATAGCATATATACAGTAAAGCAGTAAAATGCATGAGATGCAGCAATACAAGCGAGCCAAGGGAGTCTCACTCAACCTCGAACCTGAGAAAACAATAGGCAAAGTGAAACAGCTTCACTTCAAACCTATGGGAAAATTAACAAACAATACAGCAAAGAAAATAAACCCCAAAACCAGCTCTGACAGCACACCACCTCCTACAACAGCAGCTCTGAAAAAACATCAAACTCTGACAGTTGATAAACAGCAAAAACAGAAACCTTCAACTGAATCACAAAATCAAACTTCAATGGCCTCCAAGCTTTAGATAAGCTCTATCTTCAAGGCAAACACTCCAGAAGAGAATCACCTAACAAAATAAGTTGGAATGATAAAACAGCTTATTGACAACCAAAGGAAGCCTATAAGTGTTTATCATCATGAGAGACTGGTTCCCTCAAAGTTCTACTTCTAAGATAAGCCACTTATCCCTCCAAAGGAGAGATGTGAATTTCTTATAAGGACTTTTAGTCATGGGGAGGAATGGAAGCACACGAAGCTTTCCATGTTTATGAAAGAAATTAGTCTAAGTCTACAGCTCTGCCTATTTTCCTTATTTCCTATATCTTCAAAAACCATCCTCCAGGAGAGGAATCTTCATGCATCAAGCTCTATCCCTTGTCTTCAATCATCACTCAAGGTCTTCATTAACTCCAACAAGCAAAGCCCAAGCCCCAAACCCAATTGAAATGACCAAAACCCCACAAACAAAGCAACATCCCAAGTGGGAAACACACCAATATCAACCAATTTGCAAAACCCAAAAAAAAATAGCAAACTAAATTGTAAAATTCTAATAAAATTCCTATGTGAACATGCATGTTTGAACATTCTAACATTCCAGAATCAGGACCTAAATCAGTTTCTAGTTCATCTAAACAATTACTAAATGAAATTTGGTCATGGGAAACCACTGTTTGGGAAGGCTCTAAACTACACGCCTAAAACAGAATCTAATCAATTTTACCAATTCTAAGAAAATTCTTGGGGAAACCTATGGATGTCCTCTAAATCATATCGAAAGAATCAGCTCAAAAGCATAAAGCATCAAAGAGAATAAAATTAAACAAACAGCAATATCAATTATGCATAACAATGGATATTAGCACAAAAGAAAATTCGTAACTAATTCAAATAAAATCCTAAAAATGCAAACTCAACTCTTGAAGTTTCTTAAGATAATCAAGATCTACAGAAAAAAATTTCATAATTTTTTGATCATTTTTACTATTTTTAACGCAATTAATCAAAACAGCTATTAAAACAGAAAAAAAAGAACGAAAATGAATTAAATTAAATTTCACATACCGACTTCGGAGCGTCGAAACAGAGTAGTTGGAGCTCGTTTTTTCTTGCCAAAAAGTGTGGAAAACCTTTGTTGAAGTTTGTTGGAGAAGATTAAATTCTTGATAACTCTTGAAAATGCTTTGGTCTCTCACTTTTTCTCTTCCAAACTCCAATGTCAATCCATGGTTTTTGCACAAATGAATCACCAACCCTTGCTTTGAACCTCTTCACAAGTATATATAGAATGTATTTGAATACCCTAGAAAGTTCTAGATTGATCCAAGGAGAAAGTATTTGAAGACCCTAGAAAGTTCTAGATTGATCCAAGGAGAATGTATTTGAAGACCCTAGAAAGTTCTAGATTGATCCAAGGAGAAAATCAACTTCTCATGTCATGAAAATCTCTTCTTATGCTATGCATATACCATCTCATGTTTTTGGCTTGCAATTCACTTGGTTATGAGTTTAAATTCTCTCCAAATGAGATATTGGAGGTGTATGGATGGAAAGGAGCCTTGCATTTGCTTGGAAGTGTGGTTTTGCAATTGTGCCTTATGGTTCAAGTAACCAATTTACAAAGCAAGTCCTTGAAATAACCCTCAATTAAAAATTGTGGCAATGCCATTGTCTTTAAAATGCATTTTACAATCAAATTGGTATGTCATATGGCTTGTTTGTGACCTCTAACCCAAAATTTGATTTTTTCCACCAAACTTTATTTGACTTATTCCCTTTTTTTAGGCCATTTTAAGTGACTTTTTGAAATAAGCCGATCAATCCACCATGATGACTTATTTGACCTAAAAACATCATTTTAAGCACATTCCATGTTGAACAATTTTTCATTTGAGAAGTGGAACATGGAGATTTTGACCTATGCTAAAAAATGACCTGTAATTCAACTTTCCCAAAATACCCCTGGATTGCCAAGACCATAACTTGAGTTCTACAAATCCTCTTGAGGACTTCTAGTACTAAAATTAAAGCTAAGATCAAGATCTACAACTCTTATGTTGGCCAAGAATCCATTTGAAAACTCCTTGATGGGAAAACGTTGCTTGGAAGTCAAGTGACGTTCACAGATAAATTTCAGTATCCTTTGGGGACCCATAACTTGCAAGAACCATAACTTGAGTTCTATAAATATCCTCGAAGACTTCTAGTACTCAAATTAAAGCTATTGAGATGTTCTACAAGTTTCATGTTGATCAAGACTTCATTTGAAACTTGCATTTTGACTTATCTGACTTGGAAGTTAGGCCTAAATTAGGGGATTTTACACTGAAACCCTAATTTAGTAACTCCTCTTCTTCTTGATTCCTTTTGATTTCTCCTTGGCACGACACCACACATGTATCCACATATTAATTCATGAATCCCATATCCTTCAACCAAGCCTTGATGCTCTTCAATCAATCATTTGACCTAGGGTTGACCTAGGGTTTACCCAGACGAAACCCTAGTTGACTGCATTCAACTGTAGCTCTGGTACTTGTATTAATGATTTGTCTCATCTTTAAAATGACCCTCTAGGTCTTCCATGATCTTTGTACACCTTCCATGGCTCACACACTCATTGATGATCTTCAACATATCCCCCAGATTGGGAGAGAAATCCACTGGTTGACCTTCAAACTTCTCAAAGCTTTAACTCATTTCTTGATTACTTGGATGGTCTCGATCTTGAATAAAACCCCTTAATGGGCCTCTTTCTGATGAAAATGGCACTTGATCCCTTGGTAGATGCCTTGTTATGCTATGTTATGCAAATGATTAGACTATGTACATGACTTAATATGCAAATGACAATGCAATTGAAACATAAACTAAGTGAAATAGGTGGAGCAAATTTTGGGGTGCAACACTCATAACCAGAAACGCGGGGAAGTTTTACCCTTTCTAAGTAGGATTACTTTGTTAAAGAAGATGAGTAAGTATGTTCCGACAGTAGGAACCTGTTACCATTCAAATTATCAAAATCATGGTTGTGTCCCCCTGACGGAGTTGTTATCTCCCCAATCAATAAAGATACTTCTTTGTTTCCCAACAGGCTGCATCCTTCATCTTAATTTGTGCTCCCTCATAGAGTTAAACCTTTCCTAACAAGTCAAGTTAATATCAGTCTCCTATGATGTCAACACCACAATTCTCGTATCATGCATTCACTATTAATGGTGGCATCTTAGGATCCAAAATTCCAGGTATTATGATATTTAATCCTCTTTTACCTTGAATATTTGAATGATTTCGCCATTCAAACCTTCAAGTCCAAGAAGATTAAATAAAGGCATCTGTCATACCATAATTTTTGACCCTAAGATACCCACATCATTTGCATCTCATACATATACTTTTATGCATCACTAACCCATTTTAGAAATTCAAGAGTGTTGTTTGCTTCATTATGATTACCAATTAGGATTTGTAAGCCCTACAGAGGATTAAGGCAAAGGATCAATCAAGAATTGGCATGATATTCAAATTATAAAGTCCCTCAATCATCCATGGAGATAAAGAGATCACATTCACCAAGAATCAAGGACAAAATCACATCATTTCAAGTTGTTCAAGCCTCAAGATCATTTGTGTCACCAAATTAGGGTTTTGACCTAATCCAATCCTAGGGATGACTTATGGAGCAAGGCATGATACAAGACCTCAAGATATATTTCAAGGACCTCAAATACATCATATTATTCCATTTACATGATTGGATTCATCCAAAGAACCTAAGCCACAAACTAGGATTTTGATTAAAAAAAGTCAACCATATCTTTGACTTTTGACCAAGACATAATATCAACCTTTGGATATGATTCAAAACACTGAAATATACCCTTTAAGTCCATTCATAAGTTTAAAATCACCTTGGGGTACTCATTCATAAAAAATCAGGAATTAGGGTTTCCCTGTACAAAATTCATCTGATACACAAAGTCAAAGTTTGAATTTTTTAGCAAAATTGTTCATCATAAGCCACTATACAAGAAAAATGATCCATTGTTGCATTTGAACAAGGATTGATCAAGAAATCAAGGTTACTTGCAAAATAAGCAAAATTGGAAGAATTGAAAATTTCACTAAGTTATGGAAAAACATGATTTTTTTCCAACTTCCAAAGGCCATAACTTGTGATCTAAGCAACCAAATTTTTGTTCCAAAGCTTAAATGATAGATCTTATCATATACTGCAAAGTTTCTAATATGAACCATATCCAAAAACTTCATGGATTTCAAGTTATGAAGTGATCAAAATTTAAAAAAAAAATAAGAAAACGAGTTTCAACACTTAGTGAAAATTCTGACAAGTTTTAAGTATGAAACATCAATTTCCAAGGGAACTTTTTATTATGATCCAAGTAGAATCAATACAAGTTGTAAACATAAATGTTAAAGGACATCATTTGAGCTTTCTAATAAGTACAAGAACATCCATTGATTCAACTTGAGCAAGAAGTTATGAACCTCACAACTCACCTTGCTGCAACTATTTTTCAAAGACTGGTTTTGGGACTTTCTTGCACCACATGATTTTTCAGAACAAGTTTGTCATCTTGCATCTTTGTCATTATCTAAGATCAGAAGGACTTGATCGCGACTTTCTATGTCTAATACAACCTAACTGCAAGTGCACAGTCTATCGCGTAGTAATAATAGATATCGATCCCACAAGGACTCGTAATCAAACTAGTGTTCTCGGGAGTTACTATGTTTAGCTAGGTAGAATATGTTTAAGGGAATAAGATTGTCACTAAAAGGGAAACTAAGACGGTTACTTAGATTATAATTGATTGAATCGATATGCAGTAATTGTGTTCTTCAGGGATTTGACAAGTTACCGGTGTATGAAATAATTTTCAAAGTTTATTTAAGCAGAAAATGGTGATTTGAAGACTCTCGCCTCATGATGGTTATTGACGCTAATCATAATTCTAAGGGTCAAACGTACACTTTCGTATCCCATTCGGGGTTAAAATTATTTTTTGGAAATCTCTAAGTTCTAATTCATTTTAAAGTGCTTTCGCTGTTATTAAAATGAATGACTCGTGTTTACTATCTGATCTTACCGCAGCTTTCGCTTGTTGGTTCGTATCTTAATTAATTTCCCACTTTCGTGGCAAAACTACTTTTAAATAAGTTCTCGCTTTCGCGACGAAGTTTATTCAGTAAATTAATTTTAAACACTCAGACCATAAATTACTTTTGAAAAGACAATTTTCTACCAGTTGTTATCAAATCCCATTCGAATTATTTCCACATATCGATTACTTAAATTTAGCTAGACATGGATTTGGGAAAGATGAAACATAAATAAAAACAATAAATAATAATATGCATTATAATAAAACTGGAATTACGATTGAAATGAGAAACCTGTAAATATTCCAATTGGCCTTTGGGCAGATCCTCCACAGATGTTGGCAGGATTCTGGTCTTTATGCCAATTTGATCGTACAATAGAAGTAGAAATTACAGAAGAATGAAAGGAATGCAGAAAAAGTAAAGAGAAATAAATAAGAATATTAAACTGGAAAGGTTGCTCTGGAAATAAATTTGGCAGCACTTCGTTGTATGAATGTGGCCCCCTTTTCTGAGGTCCCCTTCTTCCCCTTTTATAGAAATGGAATTCTAACGGTTATAATTGGAGAGGGTGGACTTTGAGGCAGAAAAATCAGGGAGTAGTGGTCCATTATTTGGGACTTGGAACTGCTTCTTTAACGTGCAATTGAAGTGGGGTGTTTTTGCCTGCATGACGGTCGTCACAAGGTGTGACGGTCGTCACCCGTGTGACGGTCGTCATGGAGCTGTAACGGTCGTCACAGCAGCAAAAACAGCCTTCTGCGCTTTTCATGATGTTTTCACTCTTTTTTCGTCCATATTTCATCTGAGATTGCTTCTTTTCTTCATAATGCCTTGTTTAGACGTGATCATCAAATACCTGCAAAACATCAGACAAATAACACGGAAATAACCCGAAATCGGATCGAAAACAGTTAAACTTTAGTTGAATTATGCATCAAAATATATATACGATTTCGTGTTATCAAACTCCCCTAAGCTTGAATCTTTGCTTGTCCTCAAGTAAAACATGAAAAGGTCGGCAAGCACGAGGCAGCTTCTTCGTTCGCAAGGTTGGGAAAAACCGGGATTCTTGGTAAGAACAAAACGAGTACCATGACGACACTGGACTACAAGTCTTCGGAGGTCTTCTTTTTATGCAAACTGGTCCCAGTCATGCTACTGTAACTTGGTGTCAAGGTTCTCGCGGCAAGTTCACCCTGTTTGTTCTAGCGCAATCACATTAAGCCCGTTGTCCATACACTTTTATGGCAAGTCGACCTGTTAGTGAATATGATCTCATTTCTGTTTTTGATCTTCTTCATTGATCATAAGCTTATGTCATTGATTTTTCAATGAGTTTTCGTGCCGTTGGGCTAAATGCTCGGGTGAGGAGCACCTAACTTAGAAGGAAACGTGTCTTATGTTTTTGGGCTATCTAGATTTCTTTTCATGATTTTTCATCTTTTTGGAGATCATACACTTATTTGCATCGGTCGCTCGCTTAGAAGTGCTTTAGGATGGTGCTGACTGCTAGTATAAACTACTTGGGGCTGAGTTTGCGTAGACACTTGAGACTTTGGTACACGTAGGTAGTGAAACCGACTTGCATAAACCGGAGATCTAAGGTGTCAGGACGGTATTGGTTTTGTTAGAACTGTCGTTTCCTCGGAGTTTCAAAACTTGGTTTGAACTCGGGTGCATTCTCGTGGTGCTTTTGCTTTTGAGGAACGAACGAAAAATTTTTGTTTACGTTGAATAACGTGGGGATGTTTGCGTAACGGAAAAAGGATATATAAACGAGCTTTATTTGCTAAAAATAGAAAATGTTTATATAAAAATTACGAAATTCAAAGTACAGTGGAATGGAAATAAAGGCTCCGCTCCCACACTATCTCAATCAGTGTCCCCACTGATTTTTGAAGCATGCGAGAGGGAGATACAACTGGAATGAAAGTACAAATAAACTGGAAATATAGTAAACAAATAAGGAAAAATGGATAACTAATCACGTCCGCTGCCTCGGTCACGTCCGCGCTGGCGTCCTCTGGCTCTGGCAAGGGCTACTCGGTCCTCATAACTCATAGCTCCGGTGTGGTAGACGGTGTCCCGGAGTCCTTCGACCTGAAAAGTCAGATTCGTCAGGTTCTCAGTAATGGTAGCTTGGCCGGTTTGAAGTTGTTGCATTTGGGTCCGGTGCCAAGCTTCGAACTGGTCTGCTCGCTGATTCTGCTGCTGCAGCATAGCGAGTATCTGGGCCTGCTGGTCGAGAGAGCGGCGAAGGTCCTCTTCTGTGTAGTCGGGCACTGGATGATGGCGGCGGCGGCGACGGCGAGAGGATGTACCTTCAGAAGGAGGAGGCTGCGATGCCCCCGGTTGCTCGGACCTGTCCAACTCAGCTTGGATTTCATCGTCAGAACCTTGGGTGTGGTCCTGAGTAGGAACAACGGCAGCAGGAGGGGCAGTGAGGTCAAATAACCAGTTGGTACGATCCTCTGGGTGTGTGCGGGTGCGTGATGGAAGGATGATGCTTCAGACGGTTTTGCCACGCACTACCGGATGGTACTTGCCGTCGGCTCTAGAGCGGATAAGGTGGGAGGCTCTGCAGTGGTCGGTGTCAAGGAACACCGAGGGGATGGAATGGAGGTGCTGGAGGCGGTCGCCAAGGTTCAGCCCAAGTGCGATGGCAGTGACAATCCCGCCAAAGTAAAATGGCTTCGAGCCACGGTTGCAGTTGGCCTGAATGTGAGCCAGGAGGAACGGGGCGGCGTTGACAGGCTCGTTGTTGAAGACGCAATGGAGGAAGAAGAGCTCTTTCGAGTTCACCTTGTGGTTATTGTCCCTGGCGAAGATTGTGTTGCTCAATGCTCTGTGAAAGTACCGGATGGTTGGGTTATGGATATGCGTGGCGTGCAGAGAGTCCCAACCATCGGCATTGATGCTGGTCAACTGGTACCACAGCGCGAAATCTTTGTGCTGGAACTGATCGGTGAGGCGACGGTGAGCATTGTCGCCTCGAGGTAGCTGTAAGATGGCGGCAATCTGGTTTTGGTTCACCTGATAGTTTGTGCCGAACATCCGGAAACATGTGGCGCCAGAATGTTGGTTGAGGTCGCCGCTGGATGTGACGTAGGTAAACAAACTCAAGAACTCGAGAGTGAGTTGTTCGTATGTTGGCAGTGGATTGGTGCAGAGATTCCAGATGCTTGCTCTTTGAAGCATCCAAGTTACGCCTTCAAAGGGTTGTCAAACTCGCGGGTAGACTCGTAAACTCGTACGAGTTTACGAGTCTAGGAAGCGAAAACGAGTAGACTCGCGCATAGAATCATTTTTTGATAGACTCGAGTAGACTCAGGTAGACTCGCATAAACTCGTATAGACTCGCGAGTCTATGATGAGTTTACGAGTTTATAATTTTTTTTTGTATTTTGTTTTTTTTTAACCCAAAAAAGGCGTAAATTCTCCAAAAGATTTTATTTTATTTTTAAAAACCCCTTTTTTTGTACGAGAATTATAAATTCTTTCTCCTAGTCTCTTGTTTCGACAATGTTTCTTCCTCCCTTCATCCTTTCATAGACGTGTATGTTTATTAGGTCTCTTGCTTTATTCACGTTTGTTTTTGTGAGTTAATCATTTGTTGTGTAATTATTTTATAATATGTTTCACTTGAATGTTTCTCTTGTATATTCTCTTGTGTAAAGATGATGAATGGATAATTGAAGATCCTAATGAGGAAAATATGCAAGCTGAAGTTAATGTTGAGTAACATGATGTTATAATTAACAATGTTGTGGAAGTTGTTGTTTTTGTTAATAATGTTGTGTGAAGTAGTGGTGGTGGTGGAAATATTGAATTAGGTGGAAGTGGAACTTCAAGAAATCCAATTTTGGTTAATGATAAAGAAAGTGTTTCATCCGAGGTAGAATTTGTTGATGATACTCAAGATACCGATGAAGATGATGGTGATGATTTCACTGGAGTTTTGGATGTTTAAAGCCATTATCATATATAGTTTATGATTTTATTTTTTCTTTATATAGTAGTCAATTGAGAAGAAATTAGTACTTTAAGTTTTTAAATACATACTTTGCTATTTTGTTTGTTTTATTATTGAATTTTTTAAAGAAATTTGGAGTATGAAATTTAAATTTTGATGTTAATTGGTATTCTATTATATATAAGTGTAAAGATGACGCATTTATAAGTTTAAAAATACATATGTGTGTCATGTATGTGTCACATATAGGTTTTTGAAAGTTAGTTTTAATTTTCCATAGACTCGTACGAGTTTGCGAGTCGAGTCTGCGAGTCGAGTCTACAGACCCTTTACGAGTCTGAGTAGACTCGCGAGTTTGACAACCTTGAGTCCGAGCTCCGTAAGCGACGGAATGTGTGGATAATAAGTCGGCTGGAGCGACCTTTGATGGAATGCGATGTAGTTTGCCTGCTGTCTTTCGCCTAAGTCACCTTCGCTGAAGACAATGTTACTGATATCTGGGGTTTCGGTATTTCTCGCCATTGTTGGAAGATTGAGAGGGTTCTGAGGATTGAGGTTGTTCTGCAAAGTGGGAAAAATTGACAGAAGTGTGGTTGGAAGTTGAGATTGGAGTTGAAATATATGGTGCAATGTGGGGAGAACGAAAATTTGTAGTGGGGTAGGAGTTCTGATGATTGGAAGTTGAAATGAGGGTAGTGGGAGAGAAAACGCAACCCCTGTTATATCAGATAGCAGTTTTGGGTTCGTGACGGTCGTCACGTATGTGTGACGGTCGTCACCCGCGTGACGCTCGTCAGGGTCCTGTGACGGTCGTCACAGCAGCAAAATCTGCAGAACGCAGAATTTTGCTCTGAGGGCGTTCTTGCAGTGACTTTTAGGCCTAGTATTTATACGGCAATGTAATATAGCAGCCAATAAACAAAGAATAACGTAAAAACAAAATAATTGAATAAAGACTATAATTGAAATAACAAGAAATTGAAATAAATGTATGTAGTACATAAAGAAACTAACAATGCGAAAAATCCAAATGATTAAACTAAACTAAACTAAACTAAATTAAATCTAATGCTAAAACTAGTATCTAGTCTTTTCGTGCCTTCAACTCATCGAGTTTCTGAGCGTAGTAGTCGAGCTGGTCACAGACTAAGTCCATGAAGACTACCAGTTCGCTGTGTATGCCTGCGATGTCATCTTTTACAGTAGTCAGAGCTGCATCAATGTTGTCCAATCGGAGTATAACAGTATCCATTTTGTCGGTGGTGTTGCACCCCAAATTTGTCCTACCTTTACATAGTTTCTAGTGCCACTTTATTTTGAATGAATAAAATGGCACAATTGGCAAGAGACCGTGTGTAAGGAGTTGTGAGTGTGAGAGGTCGAGAGTTCAAATCCCACCTTCTTCACTTTTTGTTTTTCTTTTATTTTTATTCTAACTTTTCTATTTTTATAAAAAAAAATAACAAAATAGTTTTTTTTTATTATTTAATTATTATTTTCGTATTTTATTTAAATTATTTTTTTAAAAATATTATTTTTCACTTTTTTCCATATTATTCATAAAAACATCTAAAAATCATAAAATTAAAAATATTAGAAAAGATTTTATTCTTTTAAGTTTGTTTTTTTAGTTTTGACTAATTATTTAAGTTGGGCTTTAAAATAGGCATTAGGTTAGAGTTAACCCTAATTTGTTACCTATATAAGCATGAGTTGCATTTGATAAAAAGGGGAAGGAGACAAAAGAGAAAAACGGCGGCCGTTCTCACGATTTATCAGAAGAAGGAATTTTTTTGGAAGAACCCTAACAAGTTTGAATTCATCATCGGCCAAGCGCTACCGGCGAGCAAAAAGTCCCAACGGCGGAGGCTCAGTTCGTTCAACATCATCGTCGTTACCGTAAGCTTTCTCTTTCCTTTGATTTACGGCATTTTATGATTTTTGTGTGTTGTTTTGTTCATTGATTGTAGATTAATGGGAAGAATAAATAGAAGATGACATGCAAGGATTGAAGGAGAGGAAAAGCTTCGATAGTCATCCAGGGAGAAAACGGCAGAAGCCTTTTTATTTACGTTTCATTTTTTTATTTTATTATTCAATTGTTTATTTTTTCATTTATATTAACTATGTAGTTTGTAATTAATAATGCAATTAAGTTTAGGTAAGCTATTTCAACAAAAAAAAAACATAACGTAATCAGTTTTTTAAAAATTAAGATCTTTCTAAAAAGTTTTTTTCAAAAATTAAATCATTTTTTATTTAAAAACATATTTCTAAATAAAACAGTTTTTCTTAATTAAAGCTTTTTTCCAATTAAAACCATTTTTCATTAAGTTAACACAAAAATTAAAAAATGACCTTTCTTTCACTAAAACAAAAATTAAAACCTTTTTCGTTGAATTTAAATCAAATTTTTTCATTAAAATTTAAAACATTTTTTTAATTAAAATTTAAAACATTTATTTTCGATAACATTAAAACATTTTTTTTCAAGACATTTTTTCATTAAAATTAAAACCAGTTTCTTTATTAAAATTTTTAGTAAATAATTAGAATAGTTTCTCCATTTAAGCATGAAATTAATTCTCCTCTCCTCTTCTCAATATAAACTCAAAAAGAAATAAGTTATGATTTAGCCGTTTCATTTTTGTCTAACCCTTGTTAATTTGTTTGTTTCAACTCGTTATTATTTCATTTGTTCGTTTTTGTTCCATGGATGTAATTTACGCGAGGCCATGGTCGCAGTTATTTTATTTTGCATTTTTTGGGAATTTGTAATTTACGCGAGTGATCGTCGCGATGCTTTTTTTACCGCTTTCTTTATTTTTCCGCACTTTAATTCTGCTGAATAGTAATTTGTCGTATTTTGCATGTTTTTACCGTTAGAATCCCTCCGAAGGAATTAGGTCTAGCTGTTTGACCGCCGAGTCAATAACCCTAGTTTTAGCCGTCTCAAACCCTAATTAACCTAGGCGTCCCGCCGTGGACAAAAATACCCTTTACCCTAGTTTTAGGTCAAAGAGTCGCCGTACTTTGTTTTAGGGTTTCCCGCCGTGGAATCCCTAATTTCAACCCTAAATTTTTAATTAACAAATTCAACGTAGAAATAGGAGTTTCAAAGACTCCACATAAGCGTGTCCTTAAGATACGTTTATTCCCCATTGAAACCTTGACCACAGTCAAGACGTTTCTAACCTCCCTTTCGAGGGGAACTACAATTACTCTGATTCCATTCCCGTCAGGATATGTAGGCACAAGATGCGATGTCTTGCCGAGTAAACTTAGGACTAACCCTTAGGTCTTTAGGTCACTCTATCCCTTAGCTCAATATATATTAAAACAGATAATAAAATATAAAAAAAAGCATACAATAAACAAAAGGTTCCTGTAGAGTACTACAGAAGTTTAGGGTGCTAGTACCTTCCTTGAGCTTAACCAACCCCTTACCTAGATCTCTCCCCGCATTGTCTTTACGATGCAAAATTAGGTTTTCCTCTTTTGACCTTTTCCTTCGGATAAATCAAAGAGCGGTTGTGAACTAAATATGCGATTCAAATTAATTAATAATTTGATATCATATTCTAACCGCAACAGAAAATGGCGACTTCACTGGGGACCCTCCTAATTTTTAAGGGTTACCCCTATTTTGTTTATTGTGTGATATTTTATTAATTATTTTTATATATCATTGTACCTTGTGGGGATACCTGTTATTGTGAGATAAGTCCTAACCCGGACTTGAGTGACCTTATTATAGGAAGGTGAGATATTCGACGAGGCTTGCCGGGAGTGAGTCCCGACCAAGTCAACTCGAGAATCACCGCTCAGTTGAGACCCTTTCGAAAATGGTTCGGTTGATCGAGTGCAGTCGTGAAAACTTTTACTATTTTCAATTGGAGTCTGTGATACTGGGGACCGTAGTACCTTAACACCACCTTGGCCTTATATAGGACGTAGTGCGGGAACTATGTGGGAGTAGTCCTACAATAGTTGCTACGCGATACTACACTCAAATGAGGTTCTCTTGAGGATATTATCGACCTCCAAGTTAGTTGGAAAGTTGATAATATCCGAAAGATGGATTGATGACTTTGGGCACCGCTTTAGAGCCTTGTTCTGCAGGTACAATTAACCTATAGTACTTACCTTTTGGGAAGGGTAGACCTTAACTCCATTCGCTGTCCTCTAACCTAGGACCTTTGTGTGTGTATTTGTGCTTTGCATCCATAAAGCATCATATCATTTCCAGTTTCAAGGAATTCAACAGTCTTTTGCAAACTCAAAAAGGTCCTACATTTTAGAGTCAAAAAAAAAAAATTTCTTTCCAACTGTCCTAAAAGGGAATATTTGCAATCGACCGTTGAAATTCTTGGAACCATTACATGGCATTAGCATCACATTTTTGCATTGCATTTTTCCCCCGGTTTCTCATTCTCGGTTCTCTCGTCTTCCAGTGTACCTTTGAGTCGTCAAGCTGATTCCTTGACACAGATATCAGACTAGAGCTAACTATAGACGCCAAATGTCAGAACAAGAGGAACATAATGCGGAGGTCCGAATGGAGATTGATGAGTTGAAAGCAGGCATGACCAGGCTTACCGAGATGCTTCAAGTGTTGATTGCTAGAGGAGAGCCACCTCAGAGGACTGTCATTCAGGAAGTTTCAAGTGTTGATCCACCTCTTGTTTCAGTGCCGCCCTCTAGTTGGCCTGAGTTTGGTTTACCTCCTAACTACTCTCCACCTATTGCATCTGCTGCTATGATTGGTCAGGCTGTCAGACCGGTTTTTCAAGCTCCTATCCTTACCGAGGCCCAACCTGTGGTCCACACGGTTAATCAAACTATCCAAGCTCCCGTTGAGAATCCTCCCTATGAGTACAATGTTGCCGATGTTCAAGAAGATTTTGTTGAGCCTGAGATCACCCGGGAACAGTTTCAGATCATAAACAAGAGACTCCAAGCTGTCGAGGGTACTGATTTCTTCAATGTTGATGCCGATAATATGTGCCTAGTTTCTGGTCTTGTTTTGCCTGCCAAGTTCAAGACTCCTGAGTTCGTGAAGTATCAAGGTCATTCATGTCCAAGAGCCCATCTAGTCATGTACTTCCGAAAGATGGCAGCTTACACCAACAATCAGAAGTTGCTCATTCATTGCTTTCAGGATAGTTTGAGTGGTGCTTCTCTTAAATGGTATATGAACTTACAGCATAACAGTGTCCACTGCTTCCAAGATCTCGTCAACGCTTTTATGAAGCAATACAAATACAATTTGGATATGGCTCCCGATCGTCGTCAGCTTCAAAGTATGTCTCAGAAGGAAAAAGAGTCGTTCAAGGAGTATGCTCAGCGTTGGAGGGAGTTAGCTTCTCAAGTCGAACCCCCTATAGCAGAGAAGGAACTGACAGGAATATTCATGGATACTTTGTCTCCTTTCTATTGGGAAAAGATGATTGGGAGCGTCTCTTCAAGCTTTACAGATCTGGTGACTATTGGCCAAAGGTTAGAAGAAGGTTTGAAAAATGGGAAGGTATCCAAAGCTGCCGAATCTTCTAATGGTGCAAAGAAATCCTATGGGAATTTCCATAAGAGGAAGGACGAGCAGACCAATGCTGTCATGACTGAATCAAGAAAGCCTCGCCAGGGATCTCAACCTGTTGTTGCTCCGCAGCCAGCTCAGAATCCTCAACGTCCAGTTATTAGACAAGACCAGTATCAAAATAGGAATCAATTTGATCCTATTCCCATGACTTACACAGAACTTTATCCTTACCTGGTTCAACAAGGGCTGATCACTACAAGGGCTTTACCACCTCCTCCTAATCCTCCTCCAGCTGGATTTAGGGCTGATTTCCAGTGCGCTTTTCATGAGGGTGCCTTAGGCCATGACTTGGAGCATTGTTTTGCACTGAAAGCCAGAGTGCGTGAGCTGATGAGAGCAGGGATACTTGATTTTCCAGACAATCCTCCAAACATCCAGAAGAATCCTTTGCCAGGGCATCAGAAGTGAAGCTTCAGGCTGACCTCAGTGGGCTATTTATTTGTTTTAGACATGACAGTTTATCTTTGTATTGTTTTAATCACAGACCTTTGTTTCTCGTTGTTTGTATTTTCCTTATTTTATTAGCTGTTTTCTTTCGAACTATGTTTGTACTTTTATATCGATGAACTGAGCATTGCAACTTTTGATTTAATTAATTTTATCTATTATTTTTATCTCTATGCTTTATCTTTCAAATATTTACCTTTGTCCGAATTTTTGGTATGCAAAGATTGGAGGGAGGATGACGAAAATGTTATACCCATAACTGCTGTCAGTATGCTTTCAATCAATCCTTGTTGACGATGTGAGGCATTGTTTCAACTCCCAAACACTGGAGAAATAAGGAAGTTATCCCCTTGTCACCCCCTTCGAGCCTAGAAGTTGGAGTTTCTTTCTTTACAAAAAAACCCGCAATCTTAGCCTGGGGATGGGTAGTTCTCAGTTAACTCGGTTGTGCTTTCATGCAATACACCTTTCATATAAAGGTTGAATTCACAAGTTTTCCTTCGTACACAGCAAGTAAGTGTCGAAGATGTTTTCCAATTCAAAAGCCGATGATGGTTCATCGTGATCATTAAGCTAGGCAGTCACTTTCTTTCAAAAAAAAAAAGTCTGCTAAGTCAAAACCTATAAAGGAGACTTAGGCAAAACTGGGGCATCCCGCTGACTGTAATCTTCACAAGAAACAGCTCAGGCAAAAATTTAGGGATAATGCAGAGAGGAGTTTTAAATCCTTACCCTAAAAATCCTAAATGTCAAAACAACCAAATGTTATAGGAAAGTAGTGACGACCATCTCAAGAGTCCCTTGACTTTCGAACCATCATTACTACCATCAGTGCAATTCCTAACCTATAGGAACCTGAATGCATAATATGAGTTAACTGAGCGTAGGATTGAAGATTATCACGTAGATTGGGTGGGAACAAACAAATTTTGAGCCTTTATCCTTTGTTTCATAAACCGTAAACCAGGCCACGTTACAATCCTCAAAAGACCTAATTGAAACAAGGATATTTTGAAAGCATGCTACATCAAGGTTGCGTAAGCTGACTCCTAAAGATCTTTGTGAATCATTTATTTTGGCCGTATACCTGTATTAAACTTTGAGCGTCCTGGACCGCAGCGTTCTAATCGATGACTCATTTATTTTTCATCTTTCAAAAATAATTTTGATTTCAAAAGTTGCATGAACTTTGCATTACCATGTTTGTATGAATATTTTTGTTTGCAAACTGGCTTTCCTCTAAGGAAATTTTAAACAATCGAGAAACTTGGTCAAGTGATCCTATAAGGGGCAAAGTCTTCTCAGATCTGGTTTATCCATGAGATTTTCAATACTCAGACTGGGGTAAAACTTCTGAGGGTACAGTAAAACAGTCATTTTCAGAATTAGACAAGCTGAAGCAATTATCAGTTCATCTGTAATGGACAATTTAATCTGGGGCAGTTTACTTGAAAGATCTCCAAGCGGTTTTCCATCCTTCCTACGAGGATCATCAACCTGATTACAATTTAGCAAGTGACAGTGATCTCCGGGTTGAGGAATCAGTTTTCCAGTTTTGTCATCTCACCAACAGAGTCGAGCCTTGTCATTGACATCTGCATTTGCATGTGATCATATATCATAGCATAATTCTTATACATGTGCATATCATGGGTGTTTTATCCCTATTTGCTTTTTCTCCCGAGGTCGTGTTTTACCCGCGTCTTACCTCGTGGACGAAGTCCAATTTACTTGGCATCATGGGTGTTTTATCCCCATTTGCTTCTTCTCCCGAGGTCGTGTTTTACCCGCGTATTACCTCGTGGACGAAGTCCAATTTACCTGGCATCATGGGTGTTTTATCCCCATTTGCTTCTTCTCCCGAGGTCGTGTTTTACCCGCGTATTACCTCGTAGACGAAGTCCAATTTACCTGCCATCATGGGTGTTTTATCCCCATTTGCTTTTTCTCCCGAGGTCGTGTTTTACCCGCGTATTACCTCGTGGACGAAGTCCAATTTACCTGGCATCATGGGTGTTTTATCCCCATTTGCATTTTTCTCCCCGAGGTCGTGTTTTACCCGCGTCTTACCTTGTGGACGAATTTATTTACTTGGCATCATGGGTGCTTTATCCCCATTTGCATTTTTCTCCCCGAGGTCGTGTTTTACCCGCGTATTACCTCGTGGACGAATTTATTTACTTGGCATCATGGGTGCTTTATCCCCATTTGCATTTTTCTCCCCGAGGTCGTGTTTTATCTGCGTCTTACCTTGTGGACGAATTTAGTTACTTGGCAGCATGGGTGTTTTATCCTCATTCGCATTTTTCTCCCCGAGGTCGTGTTTTATCCGCGTCTTACCTTGTGGACAAAGTCCAGTTTACTTGGCACCCATCGACTATTTCGTGTCATGTCTATCTGACGTTCTTCCAGATACGACGTGTCTCCTTTTCGATGTTCTTCCGAAATGTTCTGATGTTGTCTCTCCCTATATGTTTTCTGGTGAGTCCTGAAGATCCCGCTCGATCTCTTCAAGGAATGTCCCGAAAATTCTAGCGTCTGTCGTTTACCTGGTCCTGCCTCCGTGTGGATCATATGTTACCTTGTCACCACCGCGTGTCTTCTTCCCCAGTGCATTTCCTCGTTGCGCCGTCCCCTGTGACGTTGTTTCGTCTGCATCCGTGCATTTTTTTCATTTTCATCATACGCATCATATTAGATTCATGGCATTGTCAGCATTATAGTTCGTGTTATTTTGTCCATATCATTGCATATCACTACATCTAGGGGCCAAATTTCTGGTTATCTGTATTTAAATCCCTTTCACCGCGATTTCTCGAGTCTCCGCTGCTCAAATCATTCGGTGAAGCAATTTAAATAGGGGCATCTGTTGCACCCCAAATTTGTCCTACCTTTACATAGTTTCTAGTGCCACTTTATTTTGAATGAATAAAATGGCACAATTGGCAAGAGACCGTGTGTAAGGAGTTGTGAGTGTGAGAGGTCGAGAGTTCAAATCCCACCTTCTTCACTTTTTGTTTTTCTTTTATTTTTATTCTAACTTTTCTATTTTTATAAAAAAAAATAACAAAATAGTTTTTTTTTATTATTTAATTATTATTTTCGTATTTTATTTAAATTATTTTTTTAAAAATATTATTTTTCACTTTTTTCCATATTATTCATAAAAACATCTAAAAATCATAAAATTAAAAATATTAGAAAAGATTTTATTCTTTTAAGTTTGTTTTTTTAGTTTTGACTAATTATTTAAGTTGGGCTTTAAAATAGGCATTAGGTTAGAGTTAACCCTAATTTGTTACCTATATAAGCATGAGTTGCATTTGATAAAAAGGGGAAGGAGACAAAAGAGAAAAACGGCGGCCGTTCTCACGATTTATCAGAAGAAGGAATTTTTTTGGAAGAACCCTAACAAGTTTGAATTCATCATCGGCCAAGCGCTACCGGCGAGCAAAAAGTCCCAACGGCGGAGGCTCAGTTCGTTCAACATCATCGTCGTTACCGTAAGCTTTCTCTTTCCTTTGATTTACGGCATTTTATGATTTTTGTGTGTTGTTTTGTTCATTGATTGTAGATTAATGGGAAGAATAAATAGAAGATGACATGCAAGGATTGAAGGAGAGGAAAAGCTTCGATAGTCATCCAGGGAGAAAACGGCAGAAGCCTTTTTATTTACGTTTCATTTTTTTATTTTATTATTCAATTGTTTATTTTTTCATTTATATTAACTATGTAGTTTGTAATTAATAATGCAATTAAGTTTAGGTAAGCTATTTCAACAAAAAAAAAACATAACGTAATCAGTTTTTTAAAAATTAAGATCTTTCTAAAAAGTTTTTTTCAAAAATTAAATCATTTTTTATTTAAAAACATATTTCTAAATAAAACAGTTTTTCTTAATTAAAGCTTTTTTCCAATTAAAACCATTTTTCATTAAGTTAACACAAAAATTAAAAAATGACCTTTCTTTCACTAAAACAAAAATTAAAACCTTTTTCGTTGAATTTAAATCAAATTTTTTCATTAAAATTTAAAACATTTTTTTAATTAAAATTTAAAACATTTATTTTCGATAACATTAAAACATTTTTTTTCAAGACATTTTTTCATTAAAATTAAAACCAGTTTCTTTATTAAAATTTTTAGTAAATAATTAGAATAGTTTCTCCATTTAAGCATGAAATTAATTCTCCTCTCCTCTTCTCAATATAAACTCAAAAAGAAATAAGTTGTGATTTAGCCGTTTCATTTTTGTCTAACCCTTGTTAATTTGTTTGTTTCAACTCGTTATTATTTCATTTGTTCGTTTTTGTTCCATGGATGTAATTTACGCGAGGCCATGGTCGCAGTTATTTTATTTTGCATTTTTTGGGAATTTGTAATTTACGCGAGTGATCGTCGCGATGCTTTTTTTACCGCTTTCTTTATTTTTCCGCACTTTAATTCTGCTGAATAGTAATTTGTCGTATTTTGCATGTTTTTACCGTTAGAATCCCTCCGAAGGAATTAGGTCTAGCTGTTTGACCGCCGAGTCAATAACCCTAGTTTTAGCCGTCTCAAACCCTAATTAACCTAGGCGTCCCGCCGTGGACAAAAATACCCTTTACCCTAGTTTTAGGTCAAAGAGTCGCCGTACTTTGTTTTAGGGTTTCCCGCCGTGGAATCCCTAATTTCAACCCTAAATTTTTAATTAACAAATTCAACGTAGAAATAGGAGTTTCAAAGACTCCACATAAGCGTGTCCTTAAGATACGTTTATTCCCCATTGAAACCTTGACCACAGTCAAGACGTTTCTAACCTCCCTTTCGAGGGGAACTACAATTACTCTGATTCCATTCCCGTCAGGATATGTAGGCACAAGATGCGATGTCTTGCCGAGTAAACTTAGGACTAACCCTTAGGTCTTTAGGTCACTCTATCCCTTAGCTCAATATATATTAAAACAGATAATAAAATATAAAAAAAGCATACAATAAACAAAAGGTTCCTGTAGAGTACTACAGAAGTTTAGGGTGCTAGTACCTTCCTTGAGCTTAACCAACCCCTTACCTAGATCTCTCCCCGCATTGTCTTTACGATGCAAAATTAGGTTTTCCTCTTTTGACCTTTTCCTTCGGATAAATCAAAGAGCGGTTGTGAACTAAATATGCGATTCAAATTAATTAATAATTTGATATCATATTCTAACCGCAACAGGTGGTCTCCTCAGGGATAGGCTCAGGATAGGTGTTGTAGTGCGGAGGAGTCATAGGGTCTACTTCAGCTTCGGATACAGCATCCTCATAGTACATATAGTCGTGTGCCTCAGAGATGTGGTCACTATCATACATATAGTTCTGTGGTGTTGACTGAGGTGAAGGAGGTCCCATAGGCTCGTCCAATTTATAAAGTCAGTTGTCCTTGTTGTGGATACTTGTCATCTGATGGTCAGGCAGTGTGAATAGCTGTACTGGTTTTTCGTTAATGAGGTACTCATACGGCCCAGGTCCCATAGTTCCTAAAATGCGCCTGTTAAAACAAAATTGTATATTCATGGGTCGGATAGTGCCAAAACGAGTGCTTGCATTTAAGTGGAATCTAAGGCCAAGCTTATGGGCAATCATTGTCACGAGGCCTCCTATAAGAATAGGTGTTTGTGGTTCCTGCGTGAGGCGTTTGAAAGATCTCATCATGAAAGGCACTGCATTTACTGTACGTCCCTGAGAAGCACAAAACATGATGAATAACTCCTCTTTAGATACTGTAGTAATATTTTCTTCTTTCCCAAACAGGGTGTGAGCTAGTATCTTATGGAAGTATCTAAAAGCTGGGTTATGAATATCATCATTATACATTCTGTCTGGTTCAGGGTGATAGTCGCCTGTGATTCTACCCCAGAATTGGTCGAGTTCAAAATCAAGATCGTCATCTTCTGCACTGATGAACACATGCGGTCCGCTAGGAAATCCTAGGAGGTTAGCTAGTGACATTCGGCTATGGGTTTGGTCCATTCCAAACATTCGAAAGGTAATCAGCTCTGTGTTGGATCCAAAACCATAGTTGGGTATGTATCTGAAAGAACTAAGGAATTCATAGGTAAGATCCTTATAGGTAGCAAAACGTGTTTTCAAAGCAGTGTTCTCCCAACCTAGTTGATTGAAAAGGTATTGAATGCTATCCGTGATTCTTAGTTTATCCATGGTAGACTTATCATAATACAGCGTTAAGGCGATTTCTCTTTCAGTTAGTGCTGCAAATCTTGCCTTTTGAGCTAATCCTCGAAAATGAACCTTTGTGAAGTCGTACTCGGCCATACTCGCAGGTAATTCGGAGAAAACAGAAGGAATGTTTTGAAGACTTTAAAAATCCTGAAAAGTTTAAAACAGGAGTTTGAAGTCAGGATTTTTAAAAACAAAAAGCGGTAGAAACAAAAGACAAAAGAGAAAAATAAAATAAAAATAAAAATATGAAAACAAACGAAAGTAGAAAGTAGTAGTAATTATAAGTTTAGAATTTTTGTTAAATTTTCAAAGTAAAATTTTAAATAAAGAATGAAATACAGTAACGAGGAAAAATGCGGGAAAAGTTGGGTTGCCTCCCAGTAAGCGCTGTTTTTAACGTCTAAAGCCTGACGATAGCTTGGTGATAAGCTATTCGGGTGTTTGAGCTGGAAGCTCAAGCAATGTTATACTGCAGACTTGAGGGCTGGTTTCATTCTTATTATAATGTTTTAGACGTTGCCCGTTTACGATAAACGGTGCATTCGTCTTATCGGTAATTTCAACAGCTCCACTCTGAAGTACTTTAGTCACTTCATAAGGTCTAGACCACCTAGATTTTAGTTTACCTGGGAAGAGTTTTAATCTTGAATTAAATAGCAATACGATGTCTCCCACACTGAATTGTTTCTTGACTGAACGTTTATCATGCCACTTTTTAGTTCGTTCTTTGTAGATACGGGCATTTTCGTAAGCGTCTAATCGAAGTTCTTCCAATTCGTGTAAGTTCAAGATTCGCTTTTCTCCTGCCTCAGTGTAGTTGAAATTGAGTGTCTTAATGGCCCAGAAGGCCTTATGCTCTAATTCTACAGGGAGATGGCAGGATTTACCGTAAACTAATTTGTAGGGTGTAGTACCTATTGGTGTCTTAAAAGCGGTCCTATAAGCCCATAAAGCTTCTTGTATCTTTGATGGCCAATCTTTCCTTGAGGTAGCGACAGTCTTTTCCAATATCTGTTTTATTTCTCTGTTTGAGACCTCTACTTGTCCGCTAGTTTGCGGGTGATAAGGTGTAGCTACCCGATGTCGGACTCCATATTTAGAGAGAAGTTTATCGAATATTCGCGATATGAAGTGAGATCCTCCGTCACTAATGACGAGTCTGGGTACACCGAATCTAGGAAAGATTGTGTTTTTGAAGAGTTTGATTACTACTCGTGCGTCGTTTGTTGGAGCAGCAATGGCTTCTATCCATTTAGACACGTAGTCTACAGCGACGAGTATGTAGTTATTACCAAAAGAAGGTGGGAATAGTCCCATGAAATCTATTCCCCATACGTCAAAGATTTCTACCTCTAAGATTCCTTTCTGAGGCATTTCATCGCGTCGTGAGATGTTGCCGGTTCGTTGGCATCAATCACATTTTAGCACAGCGACGTGAACGTCTTTCTAGAGGTTAGGCCAGAATAAGCCGGCTTGGAGAATCTTAGCGCACGTCTTGGATGTACTAGCATGACCACCATATGGTGCTGAATGGCATTGGGAAATGATATTTTCTATTTCTTCCTTTGGGACACAGCGACGGTATATGTTGTCGGCCCCTCTCTTGAAGAGTAGAGGTTCGTCCCAATAATAGTGTTTCAGATCGTGGAAGAATTTCTTCTTTTGCTGATAAGTGAGATCCGGTGGAAGCACGCCTGCAGCGAGGTAATTAACGATGTCAGCATACCAAGGTAATGTGACTTGGGCATAGACGGATTCTACGGCTTTTTCGAATTCCAGATCTTCCGAGATTGAGTTAGGTATATCACTTTCTAATTTGGCTATCAGACGTTCGTACGAGAAATCGTCGTTTATCGGTACTGGTTCGTGTCTGATGCCTTCTATTCGGGATAAGTGATCTGCAACAACGTTCTCGGTTCCTTTTTTATCTTTGATTTCTAAGTCAAACTCTTGTAATAACAGGATCCATCTCAATAGTCTTGGTTTGGCATCCTTTTTGCTTATTAGGTACCTTATGGCAGCGTGGTCTGTGTATATGATAATTTTTGCTCCTACTAAGTAAGAACGAAATTTGTCAAGCGCAAATATAACTGCTAGAAGTTCCTTTTCTGTGGTAGCGTAGTTCATTTGGGCAGGATCTAAGGTTCTACTGGCATAGTAGATGGCATGGAGTTTCTTGTCCTTCCTTTGTCCTAGAATTGCGCCTACGGCATAATCACTCGCATCACACATGATTTCGAACGGTAGTCGCCAATCGGGTGGTTGCATGATTGGTGCGGTGATAAGGGCTGATTTTAATGTTTCGAATGCTTTTAGACAGTCGTCGTCAAAGACGAACTCAGCATCTTTCATCAACAGGCCGGTCAGAGGTTTTGTGATTTTCGAAAAATCTTTTATAAATCTTCTGTAGAAACCGGCATGTCCTAGAAAACTCCGTATTTCTCGTACGAATTTTGGAGGTTGGAGATCTTTTATAATCTCTATTTTAGCTTTGTCGACCTCAATTCCTTTATTTGATATGACATGTCCTAGAACTATTCCTTGTCGGACCATAAAATGGCATTTTTCCCAATTTAGGACGAGGTTCACTTTTACACAACGTTCTAATACCATTTCTAAGTTTTGTAGGCATCCTTCGAAACTTTGTCCACATACCGAGAAATCGTCCATAAATACTTCCATGATGTTGTCTATGAAATCTGCAAAGATTGCCATCATGCATCTTTGGAAGGTTGCTGGAGCATTACAGAGTCCGAACGGCATTCGGCGGTAAGCAAAAGTACCATAAGGACAGGTGAATGTAGTCTTTTCTTAGTCATCAGGATGAATGGGAATTTGGAAGAATCCTGAATAACCATCTAGATAGCAGAAATATGAATGTTTGGCTAATCTTTCCAACATTTGGTCTATGAAGGGTAACGGGAAATGATCTTTGCGTGTGGCTTTGTTAAGCTTCCTATAATCAATACACATCCTGCTGCCAGTCACGACTCTTTTTGTTATTGATTCGCCTTTTTCGTTTTTAACTACTGTGACTCCTCATTTCTTCGGTACGACATGAACTGGGCTAACCCACTCACTATCGGAGATTGGATAGATGATTCCTGCATCTAGCAATTTTTTTACTTCATCTCTGACTACAGTGCTTAGGATGAGGTTCAGTCTTCTCTGATGCTCTCTAGAGGTTTTAGAGTCTTCCTCTATTGTAATTCGATGCATACAGATTGAAGGGCTTATACCTTTTAGATCACTTATGTTATAGCCTAACGTGGTGGGGTACTTCTTTAAGACTTCTAATAGCTTTTCAGTTTCTGGTTGTCCTAAGTCGGCGTTGACTATCACTGGTCTTTTTAGTTCATCTTCTAGAAATTCATATCTAAGGTTTTTGGGTAGTGTTTTAAGTTCTAAAGATGGATTCTTCGGACCTGGCATGTGGTTTGGGGTCAGTGCTAAGCTTTCGCTTAGGCTGTCGTCTTTATACGGTTTACGCCAATCGTCGTCTTCAGAAATATCAGGTATTTGAATCTTTATTATTTCTGAATACGTGGTCTCTTCATTTTCAAGTTCTCTTATGCATTCGTCAATTTCGTCTACTAAATAGCAGGTATCGTCTATGGCTGGTGCTTGTAAGAAATTGGTGAGAATGAACTCTATCTTTTCTTCTCCTACTTCGAATGTTAGCCTTCCTTTCTTCATGTCTATAATAGCTCCGGCTGTAGCTAGGAATGGTCTTCCTAGAATAATTGGGGTGACAGTGTCCTCCTTGATGTCCATGATTATGAAGTCGGTTGGAATGTAGAATTGTCCTATGCGTACTGGAACATTTTCCAGTATTCCGACGGGGTATTTTACTGATCGGTCAGCTAATTGAACAAACATTTTGGTTGGTCTGAGGTCTCCCATATTCAGCTTTTTGCATATAGATAAAGGCATAACACTGATACTGGCTCCTAAATCACATAGAGCTTTGTCTATTACGAACTTTCCTATGACGCAGGGTATGGAGAAACTACCTGGGTCTTTTAATTTAGGAGGCATGCGGTTTTGAATAATGGCGCTACACTCTGCAGTAAGTGTAACTGTTTCTTTATCCTCGATCTTTCTCTTATTCGACAGGATTTCTTTGAGAAATTTAGCGTATGACGGCATTTGAGTTATCGCTTCTGTAAAAGGAATAGTAATATTCAGCTGTTTAAGGAGCTCTACAAATTTCTTAAACTGTCCTGAAGTTTTGGAGTTTATTAGTCTTTGAGGATAAGGAATAGGTGGTTTATATGGCGCTGGAGGTGCTTGAGTTTTTTCACTTGCGGTATCCTCCTTCTCGTTGTCTTCCTTCTTCTCTAACTCGGATTCCTTTTCTGCTTGTTCTGTTGGTTTTTGTTGCATGGCTGAGTTTTCGGTCCTCGGATCGATCGGTTCGTCTAATTCTTTTCCGCTTTTTAGTATTACAGCATTTGCTTCGCCCTTTGGATTCTGTTCGGGTTGTCCAGGAAATGTGCCAGCAGGTGCGGCATCAGAGGCTTGTTGTTGAGCCACTTGTGATATCTGTGTTTCTAGCATTTTGTTATGGGTGGCTAAAGCGTCTACTTTTTCGGTCAACTGTTTAATTTGCTCGCTAGTGTGTATGTTTTGATTCAGGAATTCTTTGTTTGTTTGAGCTTGAGTAGCTATGAATTTTTCCATCATCAATTCGAGGTTTGATTTCCTAGGTGCAGTCTGAGCAGCAGCTGGTTTCTGATATCCTGGCGGAGCAGTAGGCATTTGCAATGCATTTTCGCTTTTGTAAGAAAAGTTTGGATGATTTCGCCAACCTGGGTTATAGGTATTTGCGTAAGGATTTCCTTGAGCATAATTTACCTGGTATGGTGGGATTCCGGCTAGCAATGGGCATTCGGGTGCATTATGAGTGGTGCTTCTGCATAACTCGCAATTTGGAGTTACGGCAGCGACGGTTGCAGTGGGGTTAACGGTCAGACTATCAATCTTCTGTGCTAGAGCATCTACTTTAGCGTTGAACTTTTCAAGACTGCTGATCTCGTACATCCCACCTTTCGCTGTGGTTTTCTCTGTTGGAGTGCGTTCACCTCCCCATTGGCAATGGTTTTGAGACATGTTTTCGATTAATTGATAGGCTTCATCGTATGGCTTATCCATAAGTGCACCGCCCGCGGCAGCGTCTATTGTCAATCTAGTATTGTATAAAAGCCCATTATAGAAAGTATGGATTGTCACCCAGTCTTCTAGACCATGGTGAGGACATGTTCTCATCATATCTTTGAATCTTTCCCATGCTTCGTAAAGAGATTCAGTATCTTTTTGTCGAAATCCGTTGATTTGAGCTCTAAGCATAGCATTTTTGCTTGGCGGAAAATATCTCGCTAAGAAGACGTTCTTCAATTGTTCCCACGTCGTAACGGAGTTGGATGGTAACGATTGTAACCATGTCCACGCTCTGTCTCTAAGAGAGAATGGGAAAAGACGAAGTCTTATCGCGTTTGGAGTTACTCCATTTGCTTTCACTGTGTCTGCGTATTGTACAAACTTCGTTAAATGTTCGTTCGGATCCTCAGTTGCGTTTCCTGAGAATTAGTTTTGTTGTACAGCTGACAGCAATGACGGTTTCAGCTCAAAATCATTTCGGGTAATAGCTGAGGCAGCAATGCTACTTCTAGGCTCCATCTGAGAGGGTGTAGCGTATGCCTTCAGCGGTTTGTTTGGAGGTCCTTCAGCCATGTTTGATTCTTCTTCGGATTTGGGAATGGGAGTGAGAGGATCGGGAATGTTATGTTTGAGTTGGTACTCAATGATTCGGCTTCTTAGATGTAAGAAGCGTTCTAGTTCTGCGACTGAAGGTTTCAAGATATCGCCTTGTGAGCGATTACTTGGCATACAATCGACAACACTAGTAAAGGAAAAATGAAAATTGTTAACCTAGTCTATACGGCGTAACAGAAGGTTACACTATTGACTAAACGGGTCCCCGGCAACGACGCCAAAAACTTGATCGCGACTTTCTATGTCTAATACAACCTAACTACAAGTGCACAGTCTATCGCGTAGTAATAATAGATATCGATCCCACAGGGACTCGTAATCAAACTAGTGTTCTCGGGAGTTACTATGTTTAGCTAGGTAGAATATGTTTAAGGGAATAAGATTGTCACTAAAAGGGAAACTAAGACGGTTACTTAGATTATAATTGATTGAATCGATATGCAGTAATTGTGTTCTTCAGGGATTTGACAAGTTATCGGTGTATGAAATAATTTTCAAAGTTTATTTAAGCAGAAAATGGTGATTTGAAGACTCTCGCCTCACGATGGTTATTGACGCTAATCATAATTCTAAGGGCCAAACGTACACTTTCGTATCCCATTCGGGGTTAAAATTATTTTTTGGAAATCTCTAAGTTCTAATTCATTTTAAAGTGCTTTCGCTGTTATTAAAATGAATGACTCATGTTTACTATCTGATCTTACCGCAGCTTTCGCTTGTTGGTTCGTATCTTAATTAATTTCCCACTTTCGTGGCAAAACTACTTTTAAATAAGTTCTCGCTTTCGCGACGAAGTTTATTCAGTAAATTAATTTTAACACTCAGACCATAAATTACTTTTGAAAAGACAATTTTCCACCAGTTGTTATCAAATCCCATTCGAATTATTTCCACATATCGATTACTTAAATTTAGCTAGACATGGATTTGGGAAAGATGAAACATAAATAAAAACAATAAATAATAATATGCATTATAATAAAATTGAAGTTACGATTGAAATGAGAAACCTGTAAATATTCCAATTGGCCTTTGGGCAGATCCTCCACAGATGTTAGCAGGATTCTGGTCTTTATGCCAATTTGATCGTACAATAGAAGTAGAAATTACCGAAGAATGAAAGGAATGCAGAAAAAGTAAAGAGAAATAAATAAGAATATTAAACTGGAAAGGTTGCTCTGGAAATAAATTTGGCAGCACTTCGTTGTATGAATGCGGCCCCCTTTTCTGAGGTCCCCTTCTTCCCCTTTTATAGAAATGGAATTCTAACGGTTATAATTGGAGAGGGTGGACTTTGAGGCAGAAAAATCAGGGAGTAGTGGTCCACTATTTGGGACTTGGAACTGCTTCTTTAACGTGCAATTGAAGTGGGGCGTTTTTGCCTGCATGACGGTCGTCACAAGGTGTGACGGTCGTCACCCGTGTGACGGTTGTCATGGAGCTGTGACGGTCGTCACAACAGCAAAAACAGCCTTCTGCGCTTTTCATGATGTTTTCACTCTTTTTTCGTCCATATTTCATCTGAGATTGCTTCTTTTCTTCATAATGCCTTGTTTAGACGTGATCATCAAATACCTGCAAAACATCAGACAAATAACACGGAAATAACCCGAAATCGGATCGAAAACAGTTAAACTTTAGTTGAATTATGCATCAAAATATATATACGATTTCGTGTTATCAGGACTCTTGATTAATCATTTGATATCTTCAACTTTGGACCAAGGAGTTAAGAATCTAGCTTAGTATGTGCAAATTCATCATTAGAAAAGCATTGAAATTCAATTTTGTTAGGTTGCATTAATATGATACATAGAGGTGGCATGGATTGTGCACAAACCAGTCAAGACATATCCAAGAACAAGAAGACTTCAAACCTGTAAAGTTGATAAGAGTCAATGCATAACTATGCTAGGAGGAGATTTTGGCTACATGACAAAATACAATGGACAATAGAGTGATCCCTCATCCAACACTATTTCTCCCAAAACAAAATTGTTTTCCTATAAATAGAAAGCATTTCTGATCATTATAAACACAACAAAACAACAATAAGCCTTGTTTTCTCACTTTCCCTCTTTTTATTCAAAGTTCAAAAATTCCAAAGTGAAAAATCGAATTTCTCATTCCAAAGCATTTATGTCCAAACCAATGATCCAAACACCTCACATACATCATATGTAAGTGATCAAAACACTTAAACATCATATGTAACATCAAATTCATCAAGATCATAGTTCATCCCAAGCAAGCTGCTGCTGGATTTGGGCCCATCAATCCATAAGGTTTCAATTTATTCCTAGCACATCAACACACTTCTTGAGGTCTAGGGAAGTTGTCCAGATCATCAAAACACTTATATAACACCTACAACTGAGGATTCAAATTCCTCTTGCAAGGTAAACATGAACTTTTCAAACTCATGAGTCATGCATCATAAATGTTATTTCAAATTACCAACATGTTTCTGGATGCTCATAGATCATTAACCCTCAAACAATTGCTACTTATAACTCGTGTATGGGATTTCACCTTTTTTTATTGATTTTTCTTTGGAAAAATATCTTAACAAATGAAACTAAGATTTTTACTTTGATTCAATCTTTCAAACTTCATAACAATCATTTGGGCCTCTATTAGAGCGTAAGACCCAACCCTTTCTGTAAATAAACAAATCTTTGAGCCTCTGCTATAGTATAAGTCCCATTGTGTTTTTCAAAATTACGGTGCGATCACTATTTTCACAATACACTTAGGTCTCTAATAGAGTGTAAGTTTCATCCCTTTGTACATAAATAAACATTTTTAGGGCCTCTACTATAATATAAGTCCCTCATCTCAGTGTTCAAAATCATTGTGTTTTCGATAATCTTGGGCCTCTCCCTGAGTATAAGCCCTAACATTCTTTTTCAAAACTTAATAAGTCAGAGTCTCCACTATAATATAAGTCCCTCTTATCTTTTTTTCAATCAATTACCATCATTTGGACCTCTGCTAGGAGTGTAAGTCTCATCCCTATTTGTATTTTCAAAATCTCCTTCATATTTTCAAAACTTCAATCTTTCAATCTTCCAAATTCAATCTAAACCTAGCATCAATTTTCTCAATCAAAATCAGGGTCTCTGCTATAGTATAAGTCCCTCATTTCTTCTTCAAAAATTATTTTAAATCTTGGGCCTCTCCCTGATTATAAGACCCAACACCTTTTGTAAATAGAAAATCTTTTAGCCTCATTCATCCTGGGCTTTGTAGAGGATACACACAATCATCTGGGCCTCTATCTAGAGTGTAAGACTCAACACCTTTGCTTCTCTCCTACTTAAGATTACGTCATATTCAAGTTTAAATACAAATCATTTCAAAACTTTCTTCAATTTCTCAAAACCCTAATTCAATCTTAAAGAAAACATTTAATCAACCACAATACACTTGGACCTCTATCCAGAGTATAAGACCCACCACCTTTTCAAATTCAATTCATACTTGTTTATATACTTGTTCATATATTTGTATATATAATTGTGCATATCTTGTTAAGTTTCCCTTAGCATTTAAATCATCCTTAGTTTAGACTAGTTCAAATAATAGGATCCATTCAATCATTATAACTTAGTTCAAACAACTAATTCTCTATTGTGCAAAGGAATTCTTCTCCCTAGTATAGTCAGCCTCCTCTTGGGATTTGTTCAATTACTTAACCTTGAAACACTTCATTAAAGAGAGGATTATTTTCGATGAAACCTCTTCTTTAAACCCTTTTAACCCTAGCACAATTCAACAAAGAAAAGATTATTTCTCGGTGAAGCCTCTCTTGAACTTTTCTTAGACTTGAAAAGTCTCAATCCCCAACCTCCTCTTAAGCTTCATACAAGGACCCAGAGGCTTCCTAAAAGCACCCCTAGCCTCCTATTGGGCTTCATACAAGGACTCACAGGCTTCCTAAAAGCATAAGATAGATCCTAGTCAGCTTTATCAATACCCTAAATCCCAAGAGAGTCAAAACCTCTAGGACATTCAATCTCATCCTTTAAGTCTCTTCTAATCCTCAACAAGGGTTGGTTTTCACCTTAAAATCCCTAGCCAGGGTCAGTTTATAATCAGTAAATCCCCAAAAGGATCAAAGTCCTTGTGGCATTTAATAATTCAACTCTCTTCTAATATTCAGTAAGAGTCAGTCTCCACTTAAATTCCCCTAGCCTCCTCTTAGGCTTCATATAATGATTTCCCCAGTCAGCCTCAATCTTGGGCTTTGTACAAGACAGATATAACACTCCCCAGTTGAGTCAGTTCTCAATTTTTTCAGCTTCAACCTTGAGTTTTGATCAGGGCATAAAATTCAACTTCCCCACAGATGAGACTATAAGTCCTCTCTGCAGGAGGATATCCCTTATATACATCACATTTCAAATCAAATTAAACATTCAAATCAAACTATTTTACATAAAGGAGGATGTGGCATTGCTCTGGATATTTCAAAGTCCAAGTTAAAAGCTTCTTCCCTTATGTTAAAACTCATGAAGAAAGATATGACATTGCTCTGGATATTTCAAAGTCCAAGTTCAAAACTTCAAACTTCATGACATTTCACTTCTCCTATAAAGGAAGATGTGACATTGTTGGATTCTACACATCCCAGTTAAAGCAACTTCCCTTATAATCATTTTCTTCAATGTTTGTGATGAATAAGTGAAATATCTCCCTTTAGAGATGACAAATTCTCTCTCAGTCAAACTTTTAGCTTTACATCTCCGGTAGTGGTCGCGTCACTAAAACTGGAGCTACATTATCCATTTAGGCAAATATCTTTAAAACTTAATAAATTCTTATGAGTCTTAGAGGAATATAATATATTATCAATGTGTAATAGTGTTCCTCCACATAACAACACATTGGATCTTTCGGAGCATTCAATAGAGAGCTCAATATATATATAAAAATATTTTATGCCATATTTGATGAAAGCTCGATATTACATTAAGATGCATTATATTTGTGATTCGAAAGTAAAATAATTTCCCTTAGTCTATGGCATCAAAATCTTCAACCATGATAACTAAAGGAGACAAAAATTTTATGTAATATCTATTGGAAGCAAAAATAAGCTCTAAATAACATAAGAGACATGATATTTGTGATTTCACAATGTAATACAGGTTTTCTTGTAATTAATAACATCAAAAATATTAAATCATGACACATAAAAATCCAAACAATAATTAAGAAAAAATGTTAAAACATTATCAATAAGATGTAGGGCTGGAAATGAGTCGAGTCGAGTCGAACTCACCTCAGCTCGGCTCGACTCGTTAAGAATTATTCGAATTCGAGTTCGAGTTCGAGTTCGACACGAACTTTTTTTTAAGCTCAAACTCGACTCGTTATAAGTTCACGAACAGTTCGGTTCGACTTATTAGGTTCATCTCATTAGGTTCAGCTCACATGGTTCACGAACTTAAAAACTATTTTTTAAAATATATATATTTTTTAGTATATTTGACATTTTAAATAAATATATATTTTAAATAAAATATTAAAATAAAATAAAAGTTATCATATTGAAATTTAATTTTATCTTTAAAATCTACTAATTCAAAACCTACACAACTTTCAAGAGATACATTTGAGAGTCTAATTCAAAAACTACTAAATTGAAGATTAAATTTGTCTAAGATTTGAAGTAAATATTTAAACCTAATTTTAAAGACAGTATAATTCTTTTAATATGTAATCGAGTTGACTCATGAACCTAACGAGTCGAACTATGTATAGTTCAAGTTCAGCTCATTTAGTTAACGAACTTAATTTTTCGCTCATACTCAACTCATTTGGTTCATGAACCTAGTTCAACGATTTAATTGTCGAGTCGAATTCCGAACTATCTTCGAGTTGGTTTGGTTCATTGCCAGCCCTAATAAGATGAAATATATAGATTTATAATTTCAGTTATGCAACAAATGATACTCTAACAAATTTGTCAAATGCTAGAAAAAAATTACAATGATATGAAAATATAGTTATTCTTCTAGGATGTGTTAGAATCATCCATGCTATTCTTCTTGAATGATAATCATTTTATGAGTATATTACAAAATTTTAAATCTAAACACAAAAATCTTTGTCAAATCCTTCAGGAATATTTTAACATAATTCATACATTCTTTTTAGGAAGCATGTTATGCATGAAAATCACAATTGATATTTTCCTTGTCAATTAAGATATAATAGGTAGAATATCTAATATGTTTCATAAAACAAAAACAAACAAAAAATACTTGATAACTTCGTGTTACAAAGAAAAATTACAATATTTGCAATTCTTCAGAGATGGTTTTTACTAAGAAAAATTACAATATTTACAATCCTGGAACAATCCTTCTGGGATGCATTCCATCAAATTATGAAGAAAAAAATTGGATCACTTTTATTCAATTTTATTTATCAAAAATTTATGTTACAACTCTTTACACCCATAAAAGATTTTTTTTTTTTTTGTGAAATCTTTCTGGGATATTTCACTATTATTTATTCAATCCTTCTAAAATTCGATAATATTATTGATACAATTATTTTTCTAATTTTTTTTAAACATAATTGATGCAATCCTTCTTAGATTCATTAATATTATAGATGCAACCCATCTAGGATTCAATAATATTATATATGCAACCTTTTAAGGATGCTTGAATGTTAAATCTAGTCTTTGAATAATACTTTAGAGATGATTTAGTTCTACAAAAACCACATCACAAATTATTTTCATAAACACAGATCAATAAATATTATTTTTCGTGCAATCCTTCAGTGATGCTTGAATGTTAAATTAACACTTTGACGTGTTAAAATTCAATTTCAGACAATCATATAGAAATATTTTAATGTTAAATTCTTCTCGGATTTAACATGAATGATCAAAGAAATGTAATATGATTATACAAGATAAATAAATTTCTCTACAAAATATATATTAAAAAATAAACATATTTATATGAAAAAATAGTAATACGATCATGAATTATATTATATTTTATATGAAAAAAAATAGTAACAAGATCATGAATTATATTATATCGGTTCAAATATATTGATAGTAGAAAAATAACGTAGAATCTGACTATATCATCACTTACACTCTAGAGTTTCGTGCTGATAATATGTTATGAAATTAAACAAAATGATATAGAGATGAAGGAGACAAAGAAAAGAAGAAAAGTGATATTATATTATTCACCTTCATTAGCATTGCAACATGGACCATATTTATAGTACATAACCAATAAACAATCCAACTTAAATAATATATAAAGGTTAGAAAATTAGTTAAGGAATATAAAAAATTGGGTAAATGAATATCTATATCTATTTACTATTATTCATAATAAAAATTGGTTAATCACACGATTTTATATCAATATTATTTAATTACACAATTTTATATCAATATCATTTAATTTTAAAAATATAAAAAATATTTTTTTATATATTTGAAAAAATTATTATAGTATTATATTGTTCATTGTATTGATGAATAATAAAATAAAATAAAATGTAGATGTAGCAATGAGTAAAAGAATAACATTTTTCTTGAACTAATTAGGTTTAGGTGTATACAAGACTTGCATAAAAAAGAATGTATCTCTTTTAGCATTGAATTTTTATTATTAAAAAAGTGAATGTTTATTGGCATTGATTTATTATTATAGACTAATATTTTATCAAGTATAGCCGTTGCATCTTTCTCACGCTCCTTCTCTTTTTCTCTGCCGTTTTGTGATTCCAGCTACGCGTATTTCATCATCTCTCTCTCTCTCTCTCTCTCTCTCTCTCTCTCTCTCTCTCTCTCTCTCTCTCTCTCTCTCTCCATCCACACCATATATCTTTTTCTTAATCAACTCCACTCTAACCCACTCGCAAATCTTCAAATTTTCATCTCATTTTCTAACCTTATTGAAATTACCGATTTACACTCCCGAAACCCTAACCGCTCCTAAAATTATCGATTTCTGTAGCCGGAATTAACAATTCAATAGCCTTCACAAGTCCAATCTTTGCGAAGAATATGGCAGAATTAGATCCATCTAAGAAAGTAGCTGATAGGTATCTCAAACGTGAGGTCCTTGGTGAAGGTACCTATGGTGTCGTTTACAAAGCCATTGATACCCAGGTAAATCTTTTCCGCCTCTAATTTTGTGCTTTCATTTAATTTGTTAACTGATTATGAGAAATTTCAATGAAAAATAGTTTTTTCTCTCTCTGGGTTGTGAGAATTGGACCTTTAAATAAAAATTGGAAGTTAAGAGATGTTTAAATGAGTCATAGATAGATGGGTGTTGGAATCATGAAATAAGAAGAAAGAATGCATCTTTATATTGAACTTTGGATTAATGTAACGTCTCATGTTGCATTAGTATTTGAGCTTAGGAAAATATTATGAGTATGTTTCTTAAGTTGTTTAAGTTTGGATTTGATGCAGTTGTGCATTTTTCTTCTAATTAACTTGCAATGGTCAATTCGAATTTCAATTTTTTTTTGGAGTGGCGAGGGTTACTACTTACTAGCAATGTTATCAATTATCTGCTACGGCAGTGGATATACATGGTGATTTTTGGGCTCACCCCAATGATAAATATTGACCGTTATTGCGGGCTTTTCTGCTATGATCTGCTATAATGGTGCCGCAAAGTGGCACTGGCCTATATGGTGGGTTTTGCCTCTCCACCATGGACCGCCATTCGCGATAGAGAACACTGGTTTCTTGTTGATTTTGTTCTGGATATAAGATTTCATATGTCTTTATGAGCTGGCTTTTTATTCAATAGTGAAAATGATAGCACGTCAGTAGTACTATTATGATCCTGTGGTCCTTACAAAGATGTAATTATTTCATGGACAGACAGGACAGACGGTTGCAATTAAGAAGATTAGGATTGGCAAGCAGAAAGAAGGGGTGAATTTTACAGCTCTTAGAGAAATCAAATTGCTTAAAGAGCTCAATGATCCAAATATAATTGAGTTGATTGATTGCTTCCCACATAAAGGGAATTTGCATCTTGTGTTTGAATTCATGGAGACAGACCTTGAAGCTGTCATAAGAGACCGAAATATTTTCCTTTCACCGGGTGATATCAAATCTTACCTTCAAATGACGTTTAAAGGTCTTGCTCATTGTCACAAAAAATGGATATTGCATAGGTGGGTAATTTAACTAATTTGGTCATTAATAATTGAAATGTATTATTAGTTCATAACTGAAAAGTTTTCTTGTGTATTTTCAGGGATATGAAACCTAATAATTTGTTGATAGGACCTAATGGACAGCTGAAACTTGCTGATTTTGGTTTAGCACGAATATTTGGGAGCCCGGATCGCAGGTTCACTCATCAGGTTTGTACAATAGCATGCGAATCCCTTTGTAAATGTTTAAGCATGTAGACCACTTTGGAAATTGTTGGGAAAAAATTGCGTAGCCATCCCTATGTTCGGTTATTTGTCATTTCGTTTGTTTGCTTTCGTTGCAGCGGTACAACACTATAAATGTGTTGGATTGAACCGGTGGGTTTATTCCCACATTGCCTACGGATATCAGATATGGCCATTGTAATGCTTTTAAGGTTTGGACAATCCTCATCTTATAAGCAAGTTTGTGGGCTGAGTAAGGACCAAAACCTAAGATGACGTCAGAGCTATCTTAGATCTATTAGCGCCCATATTATCCAAGCACTAGACCTAATAGCCCTTGGCAATTAAGAAAAGCCCAAATCTTGCATTATTTATAAAGTCTAGGCAATCCTCACATAACCAAATTTTGCCTGGTTGAGTTTCTCTTGTTGGGTTGCTTGCATCACTAGCGTTCCAGGACTAACATGAATGGGTTGTGTTGAAAAATCTGCCTCAATTGCCAACACCCTTATGGTCTTTTTATTTTGCCACTTAGTCGGCATTCATTGCACTGGTGCAACACCTTTTGTGTGCTTGGTTGCGCATCAGGCCCAGTAGCCTTATGTTTTGGGGATTATAAAGTCTACAAATCACTGTATTACAAGCTGGACGGTATTGTAGAGTTGTGTTTGGCCTAACCCAACTTCCAAGGGGGCATTTGTTTCATAGTATCAAAATTTAATTCCAGGAGTAATTTTCCCAGTCATAACTTTGCAGGAAATAAATATTTTGAAATAGTGTTTGGGTAGTATTGTTAATTGCCAGGAAACTTATGTTTTATTTTCAATTTGTGTTAACAAAAATAGATATTACAATTCCTAAAATACCCTTCCGATTAAACTTGGTCTTATGATAAGGTATATTATTGTGATTTCTGAAGTTAGCGAACCATTGGAATAAATAATGCAGGAATAGTGGTTTTATTATATGTATCTGGAGAATTGGAATATGAATATTATATAAGTATCTTCTAGGTCACCGAATCATTGTTTTATCATAAGAAACAATGGCACTGGAGTAAAAGCACTTCTAGCAAACTTGCAAAATGGAATGAAGGTGCTTCCAAGATCGTAAATAAAAAATTAGGCGCAATAGAACATTGAAAGAAAAACAATTAGACGATAGAGACAGGGGAAAAAATTATATTAATTGTACAGGCGGAGTCATGTGGTTAGTGGAGGTTAGTCCAGTATATTTACACGCAAACTGATTCTATTACCTGGAAATGAAAAGTTTCCCACTTCTATTAGAGAGGATTAGAACGCTGGGCAACGTGGGTAAAGTCTTTCGTGAGCAGAACTATTTCCTGGGTACTATTCTAGGATAACCACGATAGTAATGTATAATCTGTTGAACTAGTAGCAGCTTATATTCAAACTTCTATGGCATAAAAAAATCTTTTTGAACCCTTGTTTTTCGTCCTTAGATTTAAAGGTTAGTAGTCTCCTCACATGTTAACTTTTGCAAAATATTGAACATTGCTTTTTCTTTTTTATGTCTGTATTCTTCACTTTCTCTTAATATATCTCTCGTACACATGAATAGGTGTTTGCACGGTGGTATAGAGCACCTGAGCTATTATTTGGTACGAAGCAGTATGGTCCAGGAGTAGATGTTTGGGCTGCAGCCTGTATATTTGCTGAACTTCTTCTTCGTCGACCATTTTTGCAGGTAAACTATGATTCTCATAGTGATGGATTATTTAGGTGGTAAATCATAAATGGTTGATATTCTGGAAACGATGGAATAGTTTGTTTTTCTTACTCATTACAAATTACCACTTATGAGCCATATATCATTTTAGGATGAGAATAACCATTTAACTTTATCACATAGTTTGAATTGCAGTCTCAATAACCATCGAAAGTTGTTCTACTGAATTAGGATAAGTTCAGAGGAGCAGGTGCTTTGGTGTAGAATATGTAGATATTATCGACTATTTATTAGTTTTGGCTTCCATCTTATTCCTGTTTTGATTTTTTCTCATACAGCTTTCTTTATAATCTGGATGTATAATGTCATCATCTATTGCATGAATTGATTTTATTCATTTGTTTATGTGTGCTTCATCATTGTTAAGAAATGTGGTTGGGGCTAACTCAACCTTACAAAACCGGCTTGTAGGGTGATTTTATTCTTTTGGTTAGTAATTTTACGAGTTTGATTTTATTGGTAGGGTTCAAGTGATATGGACCAATTAGGAAAGATTTTTGCAGCATTTGGAACTCCATCTCCTTCTCAGTGGTCTGATATGGTATACCTTCCTGATTATGTTGAATATCAATATGTGCCTGCCCCTCCTCTGCGTTCTTTATTTCCAATGGCAAGTGATGATGCTTTAGACTTGTTGTCTAAGATGTTTACATATGACCCGAAGGAACGAATTTCAGTGCAGCAGGCATTAGAACACAGGTATTACCTTAAAGATTCTGTTAAAGAAAAATAAATAGTAATTTATGTCTATTCGTTTTCCTTAATTTAATCTCCTCTTCCACTTCAGATACTTTACCTGTCCTCCTCCGCCCACAGATCCAGAGAAGCTTCCAAGACCTGCCCCTAAGAAGGAAATCAAGGAATCAGATTTGAATCCACGTGAGGGGCCCACAGTCTTATCACCTCCTAGAAAGACTAGGAGAGTAATGCCAGGGCGTGATGGACTTGAAGGAAGTTCATTGCAAGGAGATAAGGTTGATGATACTCATTCTAACTGGAAACAGGCCGCTGGTGAAAATAATACCGGGAAGAATGATCCTGCACCAATGTCACTAGATTTTTCTATCTTTGGATTAAAGCCTCCAAATAGGCCAACAATTAACAGGTAAATAGATAATAATATTGATCATCCAAGCGTTTCAAAGTTGTATTTTAGTTTGTACTTTGTGATGTGTGTCAAACATGAAATAAGTAGATAGTAATATTCTTGAGCTTACATATTAAACCATAAACATTTTATTAATGTTATTGATAGGCGAAAATATGAAAGACCTAATATTTGTTTGTGCATTTTTATTTCATAACCAAATGGAATCTCAAGGTTGAATGTAATTTTATTTTCTAAATTTAAAGGGTAGGGCTGTGTGAGTGCAACAATACTAGTACCAAAGTAGTTAATCCCGGATAGTGGCGTGGAGCGGCCGATCCAAAAAATGGGATAGCGGGATAGCGCATAGCAAAATGTCTGCTATTTGATCATTTTGACAAATTACATGGATAGTTATTATAAACATATGAAGTGCTGAGGGAAAAACGAAGTCCATAGAGAGGTGAGAGAGGAACTTATGATTTTTCTATGGATCAACTGAAGTGCAGAAACGTCAGTGAAAGAAGGTTAGGGTTGAGTCTCAACTCAAATTTGATTGAAAAACCCAAAATTACCCTTAAAACATTTTAAATTTAAAAGGTAATTTCAGTTTTTCCGGGGGTAAAGGATAACAGGCTGAGAACTGCTCCACCCCCGCTACCCGCTATTTACCCTATAGTGTCCGGCCTCTGCTCTGCTATAGCAGGATAGCGCCGCTATTGGCTGTTATTGACTACTCTGACTAGTACTAGGTAGTATACCGAAGTGCTTTCCTGCATTGCTTGTGCAATTTACACCAAACTTCTGAAACCATGTTGATTCACAATGTTGATTCTATGATGAAATTCATCACGTATGATGACTCGTGAGAAATCATATACGGGAAGGGATATATAGAATACTTATTCATATTTTGTTTAGATATTTCAAAAATGCTGCCCAAATGCTTTATATCTTTAAATATTTCTACTTGTAAGTTATCTCTTTTTAATTAGTTCTATTTATTTTGTTCTGCAGTGCCGACAGATCACATTTAAAAAGAAAATTAGATCTAGAATTCCAGTAACAAGAATGAATGTTCCATACGACCTTTCACCAGTACAAGATCTTTGTTGCTTCTCTGATAAAATGCTATGAATAAGCTTTTATTGTATTTCTGTCATTCCTTATTTACTGATCTGCATGAAGAAGCTGCTATGAATGTTTAAATGAATAACCACTTACAAGATGTTTAAATGAAGAAGTTGCAGTGCAAGCTGATAAGCATCTCATTTCAGCAGTATTTCAGAGACCAAAAATAACTTATCATAGAAGAAAAAGACACAGTAACCATACTCTGTTGACCCTTTGTTCTCAATTTGTGTTCTGTGTAAAAAAAAAAAAACTTGTACAAGTCCACAGAAGAAGGCTTTGAGTGAGGGCATTTTCTGTAGCCATTGCTGTATCTGACTCTAGAGAAGCAATGTTTGGCGAAACCGATTTTTGAGGACAATTTATTATTTATTATAAGAGAAATTATTGTTTGCACTTTGAGGGTAAAGTATGTACTTTCTTGGCTGCTTCAGACAGGTTTTTGTTTACTGAACAAAATATTTTGGAAGAGATGTTGGTTGATTGCATGCTTTTATGAGTGTGGGTTGTTCCATAGCAGGATGAATGCTTTGTTGATTATTTTGCCAAAAAGTTTATAAAACATGAAGTGTATACTTTATCTAAGTTGCAGTATCTATCTATTTATGATGGCAATGGTACTAATCCAACATTATGTCAATATTTCAACGAATTTGAAAAAATTCCTTAAGTCCTATATTGTGTGTTATTTGAAAAGTTTTCTTAGTGTCACATTGATTAGTTGAGATATCTTAGTTAGCTTACTTATTTCATTCTAAAACATACTAAACAACTTTTATTGAGTTTTTTCTCTTCATTCTCATAATTCTGTGTCTTTTGAATTGTCGAAGTGCTAACTTCTCACCCTTTCTTTTTATTCATTCAATTTGAGTATTTTCTTGAATTCTCTTTAGAGAATTATATTAATTTCTTTGTTTTAGTTGAGAAATTATCAAGTATAATATTTGAATTCTCTTTATACAATTATTCAAATTTCTCTTTGTTTGAGAAATTGTTGAGTAATCAAATGACTATTATTGAATTTTTTTTGGAGAATTATTGGAATTTCTCTTGGTTTGAGAATATATTATGACGGATCGTTATACCACAAGACGATACGAGTGGTATTTATATCATATTCGAATTGTCTTTGTACCATCAGAGAATGTATTTTTAGACCGATTATCTATCGTGTAAGTAGTAATTGTACAATATAGAATTGAGCTATTTTATCTTGGAGGTGATGCAGTAGTTCGTCTGTTTTGCATAATTTTGTACAGAGCAGCGAAACGTCTGAGAGAAGAATCATTCTGCGATTCATCTTGGTAACTTCTTCTATGGTTATTTTCAAAATCCGTGAAACAACAATTTTAAGACATTTGAAAAACTATCATGGCTACCGAATAAGTTATTGGTAATGCTACGGCTGACAATTCATTTAAGTTTGAGGGAAGTCACTTCAAACACTGATAACAAAATTAGCAGTCTTTTTTGAAAAAAGGTTGTCAATGTTCTGACTGATGACATTCCTGTTGCTCCTTATGGATCAATCGGGTAAATTAGCGGTAAGAAATATGGATTCATATGGAACACTTAATAGTGTTGAAGTTGAATTTGCTGCACAAATTAAAGCGAAAGATTTCCAACTCAAAAAACAAATCGCCTTATGGAAAGAGAATGATTATCTCTACAAAATCATATTTCTAATGGACTTGCAAATGATCAGCAATACCGCAAAATAGGTTCGGGAAACTATGAAAAAGAAGTATGGCATCGAAGAAGCTGGAGCAAAGAAGTATGTCGTTAACCGCTACCTAAAGTATCATATAATATAAATGAATAGTGTGTGGAGGCTCAATATTATGAACTTCAAAGATTGCTTATAAGATCATCACAAAAGATACGTGTTTAGATAAACAATTTCAAATTGCTCTTATTATTGACAATTGCCCTTAGTTTGAAAGTTTTTAAAAGTTTTGCTTCACCACAAAACAAAAGAATTTTTTATTTGAGAGACTGGTTATTCGCCTTCGAGTTGAACAAGAATCTCAGAGACAAGATAAAAAAGAAAAGTCTTGGTTGTTTCAAACAACAAAAAGAAATTTGGTGTAGTTCTAAAGCCATTTGAAAAATGATTAAAGAATCAGAATTGCAATGATGTGAACCGAATTAAGAATGAGAATCTCTCTAGGGCCTCATCTGCTCCGATTGCTAGGCAGCAACCACCACCTCAAAGAAATGACACTCCAGCGTTCATATGTTTTAATTGTGGAAAACCGAGTCATACGGCTAAGAGATGTAAGAGCGAGCTTAAACATTGTGTTGTCCCTAATGCATAGGTTAACCTGACTGATGATTAATTTATTGCTTTAATCACTGAAATCAATACGATTGGTGGTTAGACATTGACTTATATCGTCATGTATGTTATGATCGTGCAATGTTCAAAACATACACAAAAATGAAAGTGTCTTTGGGAGTTTCCCACATGACTAAAGTTGTCGGTATTGGAGAAGTCGAGTAGAGTCCACCTCTGAAAAAACTTTAATCTTGAAGGATGTCATGTATACTTCAGAGATTATAAAAAATCTTGTTTATGGGTTTCTTCTGAAAAAGGCAGTGTTTAGTCAGTCTATTAGGGTAGATTTGTACACAACCACTAAAAATGGTATTTTTGTGAAGTTGCTATGTGTAATAATTTTGCGAATGAAATTAATTTAGTAAGATGATTAAGAGACTTCGTAGTGATAAGGAAACTGAATATGATTCTGGTTAATTTAATGAATTTTATAAACAACATATAATTGTACATGTACCGACTGTACTATACTCTCCTGAAATGAATAGTAAAGCAGAAAGAAAGAATCAAACTCTTGCTGAATTTGTTGTTGCTATTATGTTGAATTCAGATGCTGCATGTCATTCATGGGAAGGAATTTTATTGATTGTTTGCTATGTCCTGAATACTTCTTGAGTCTAAAAATAAGATCTCTTATGAGATAATGAAGAAAAGACAACCAAACTTATCTTAATTTAGAACACGAGGTTGTCTGGCTTATGTTAGAATTTTGGATCCGAAGCGAGTTAAACTCGCTAGTAGAACCTATGAATTGTATTCATTAGGTATGCAGTAAATAGTAAGGCATATAAGTTTTATGACCTAAGAGCTAACGTGATCATAGAATCAAATGATTTTAAATTTTATGAAGACAAATTCCATTTCAAATCAAGAAATAGTGGGGGCACTGAATCAAATCACATTTCTGTGATAAGGAGCACCGAAAGCAACAACGAAGTAGAAACATAACTTCGACGAAGTAAACGAGTAAGAGTTGCTAAAGACTATGGACCCGATTATGCAGCCTATACAGTAGAGGAAAATCCAACAAATCTTCAAGAAGCCTTGTTATCTCTTGATGTAGATTTGTGACAAAAAGCTATTAACTATGAGATATATTCTCTAGAATTTAACAAGACCTGGAACTTAGCATACTTGCCTCCTGGTTGGAAACGAATAATTCTAAATGAGTTTTTAAAAAGAAACTAAAACCTAATGAAACAATGGATAAATACAAGGCATGCCTTGTAGCCAAAGGTTTTAGGTAAAGAGAAAATATAGATTTCTTCAATACATTTTCTCTAGTCACTATAATTACATTCATTAGGGTACTGATTTCAATTGCTTCTATTTATAACTTAATAGTACACCAAATGGATGCTAAAACTTTTTTTTAAATAGTGACTTAGAAGAAGAAATAAATTGGACCAACCGGAAGGGTTTGTAATCCATGGGAAAGAAAGCAAGGCCTGTAAGTTAGATGAATCTCTGTATGGTCTAAAACAAGCTCTAAACCAATGACCTGAAAATTTTGATAACTTAATGATATCGAATGGGTACAAAGTGAATGAAAGTGATAAATGCATTTATTACAAATTTGAGAATCGCATTTGCATTATCACATGTCTCTATGAACACGATCTACTCATACTTGAGTTAAACATTCATGCCGTTAATGATGTGAAATCATTATTGTGCAATAACTTTGATATGAAAGACCTCAGAGAAGTGAGCGTGATTCTTGGTATCAAGATAACGATATTTGAGCAAGGAATTTCTTTGGATCAATCACACTATGTGGAAAAGATCTTAAAGAAATATGATTACTTTGACTGTGAACACGCGAACACACCATATAGTCCAAACATGAAACTATTTAAGAACGCTGGTGAAAGTGTTAGACAAACAGAATATACGAGCATCATTGGCAGTCTTAGCTATGCCACTAGTTGTACTAGATCCTACATTGCATATGTCGTAGGATTGTTGTGGAGGTTTACTAGTAGACCAAGTAATGAGCATTGACAAGCTATTGAGCGAGTCATGTGATACCTTAAAAAGATTGTGAATCTCAGTTTGCATTATCAAAGATTTCCTGCTGTACTTGAAGCATACAACGATGTAGATTGGAATACTTTATCAAATAATTCCAAAGTAACTAGTGGCTATGTATTCAATATAGCTGAAAAAGTTGTATCTTGGAAATAAAAGAAATAGACTATCTTACCTCAGTCCACGATGGAGTTTGAGATGATAACATTAGCAACTACTAGTGAAGAAGCAAGTTAGTTAAGATGCTTGCGGGTTGAGATCCCTTTATAGGAAAACCTATGTAAGTTGTGTTGATCCACTGCGATAGTACTACGACTATTGCAAAAATTGAGAACAGTTAGTATAACGGTAAGTGACGTCAAATAAGGATGAAATACAACACTGTTAGAGATTGTATCTCTTAAAAAAAGATTGTAAGAGTGGATCATATACACACTAATAAAAATTTAGTAGATCCTTTAACGAAAGGATTAGCTAGGGAGAGGGTCTATGATAAATCCAATAAGATATAACTAATGCCTATAGAAGAATGAGTTGCTCGTGACAGTAACCCGACCTAAATGACTGGAGATTCCAAGAAATAGGTTGAATGGGTAATAACAAGTTGTGAGTAATATGAGGTGATCATGCTAGAGTAAATAAGAGAAGCATGAATTCTGAAGCGATAAGAGGATGAGATAATAGAAACTCTTAATGAGATCTATAATATGTATAAGTGAGTACCTAGGCTATAGGAGCACTCTTGATAGACTCATCTATTGTTAGATGATATGCTTCGATCTAGAGAGAGGGGGGGGGGGGGTGGTGAATAAATAACAAAATTTTCAACCAAAAACTTTGGCAAAAATTTGTTTTCAAAAATATGATGCAGTGGAAAAACGACCCATATCGAATCGTCTAACCGAACCTACTATAGAAAAGCTATATACGTATCGTAAACCAAACAGATTGATAATGAACGTAAATATTCAACAACGATCAAGCTACGAATCAAATAAATGAAAAGTTATCTGTAACTCGTATATCCAATGAACCAAAAGACCATTAAAGTACCCACAAACAATTTATCGAACACTTGGTGTGCAATCGATAGCAATTAGAAATTCAATTTGTTTTGTTGATGTTAAATGCCAATCACAATCAAAGTGATTATGTTTATATCAATAACACTTTTAAAAGATAATTGAAAAACAATTTCCAATCGAATTGATCAAACAATGATGAATTTGATAAATTGTGAAATCAACAATTAAAGTGATAAAGAGATAAAAGAGAGAGAGGGAGACCAAGATTTGTTTAGGAAGTTCCCCAATCAGCCTCGTTATGGGTACGTCTTCCCTCAATTCGAAATTGAATTGAGATACTTGCAATTAACCTTTTCTTTGTAAAATTGTTTATACAAGAGATGAAGAATGCAAACTCCAAAAACCCTATTGTCTTGTGTTGATTCTTCCACCTCCAAACCCTTGATCAAAAGCTTGATCAATTGACCAATAATGCGGCTACAATCCTCCGATTATCTCGAGCACACAACTTATTGAACCTAAAATTCCTGAACACAATTCACCGTCTCACGCTACTCCCTTGCAAGGAAACCACCTTGTCTAAAGGCCTTCACTCAGTCGAATATGTGTTAACGTGATCTTATCCAAAACCTTCAAATCACACTGATATTAAAGGAAAACCCCACTTTGTTTTTCTTATTTGAAACACACAAAGTTCCCAACCTTATATTCTCGGTTACACAAAAACTAATTGGATGTTATCGACCCTAATATAGAGGCTCACCCAATCAAAAAATGATTATGTATAGTTCAATTGTGTGCATGCATAGAAGAAAGTTTGAAGATGATGGGAAACTTTGTAATCTGGTTTTGTTTAGGTTTTATCTCTAAAAAACCCTTAAACTAGAAGAAGGTGCATGTATGAGTATATATAGGTATGTGAGAGAATGAACAAAAAGAATGTAATAAATTGGAGCAAAAATGAAATTTTTGAGGTAGAAACACGTATAGGTCGGCCTTTATAGGTATTCAGGACAATCTATGAGGTAGTCTATGAAGCGGCCTGTGGACAGATCCTACTGGCTTTAATACTGCTCTGCTCCATGGGAGCCGACCTGAAGAATGTATGTTTTGACCTGTACTGAAGCTAAAAATTGTATAGGTCGGCCTGAAATGAATTTGTATGCCCAAAAACATGTTTTTCAATGCAAATATGATGTTAATTCCTTTTCAAACTTATTTTAATGCTTCCTAATGCCAAGATTCACATCTAGAATGAGGGGATACCATCTAATATATATATACATAACGTTACACTATCCTAGTTTTGACATCACTCAAAATACAAAGGCACTCACACCTTTGTGATTGTGGAACTTAGGCCGGTTCCTATGGAATCTTAAAGCAAAACTTCTAGATTCTTCACTAAACCGAGATACACGTGCAAGGCCATTAAAACACAGACTATTAGAATACATCTTAAGAAAAGGATGTGTGCGACTTTGATGTCAGAGATATAATTCAAACAATTATGTAACTCTTATTGAATCAAAATTCTACTTGCTACGCAAAGGTTCAACTCATAGACACCTTTCTTTATGGACAATCTTAGAAACGTTTGAAGTTACTTCTGAAACACTTTTTAAAATTTAAGTGGGAGATTGTTGGAACATTATGTCAATATTCTAATATAGGGAGATGAATTTGAAAAAGTTCCTTAAGTCCCACATTGTGTGTTATTTGAAAAAACCCTTTAGTTCCACATTATGTAGGTGAGATATCTTAGCTAGTTCACTTCATTATATAAGAAAATTTCCTATTTCATTTCAAAACACACTAAAAACTCCTTTTGTTGAGTTTTTCTTTCCTGATTCTCATAACTATACGTCTTTTGAATTGTCGAAGCGGCAACTTCTCTCCATTTCTTTTTACTCGTTAAATTTTCTAAGTATTTTCTTGAATTCTCTTTAGAGAATTATGTTAATTTCTCCTCGTTTGAGTTGAACAATTATCAAGTATAATATTTGGATTCTCTTTAGAGAATTATTCAAATTTTCTTTGTTTGAGAAATTGTTTTGAGTGGTCAAATGACCATTTTTGAATTCTCTTTGGAGAATTATTGGAATTTCTCTTTGTTAGAGAATTTATTATGACTGGTCGTTTTATCAGATACTATGAGTGGTATTTATACCATATGCGAATGGTCTTTGTACCATCAGAGGGTATATTTCTAGATCGATTATCTATCGTAAAAGTAGTAATCGTACAATATAAAACTGGGATGTCTTATATTAGAGGCAACATGGTAGTTCGACTACTTTGCATAATTTTGGGCAGTGTCGCAAAATGTCTTAAAGAGAGCGAATCGTTCTGTGACTCATCCCAATAACTTCTTCCATGGATATTTTCAAAATTCTTGAAACAACAAAAGTACCGAGGTATCATTCTTATAGCTGCATGTTCATAAAAATAGCATTACTAAAATCCATACTCGTGTCATTTTTTTTATCTGTATGTCATGGGGTACTTAAATATTTATTTATTTTATTTGTATTTATATTAAAATTAAACCAATCAATTGTAAAATGTTATGGAAATTTATGTTTTTAACAACATTTAAAAAACTGTAAAGTATTTTAATATTTAGTTGTAGTAGTGAAATGGAGAAGAGCTTACTTATGCCAAGATTTGCCAGAGGTACCATATGTTAGGTTTTGTCAAAATTAATGAATGAATATCTAAGTCTTGAGATTGAAGTATTTATTGACAACTTTTATGTTTGAAAGTAAGGGGAGAAATGATTTTCCTTAGCTTCTTGATGAGAACGTGGGAGTAAGGGAAGATTAGTTCTTCCTCGAATCTTGGAGGGACAATTTCCTCACAACTGACATGATCTAACTCGGTTTCTCTTGGACACTTCATAGGCCAGGTGTGACAAAATAGATAAATCACAAGCATATGTTCGGGTTGAACGATCCATGCCAAATCAATCAGGCGACCCGGGAGCGCACCCACACGGTAATCAAGCAACTTCTTAGGCCCGCCCGCTTTGCCATGTGTTGTCTCTTTATAGGACTAATAAAATAATTTTAGTCCGCAATCTCTTAAGCACGAGGCTTAGGAAGGGCAAAGTGATTAACTTTAAATGAACAATGACCCTAGTGAACTCTATGATAATGAATCTTTTGAGAATTTCTTTGGACGAGTCCCTCAAATGTTGTTTGGGGCGAGTCCTTCAAGTGTTGCTTGAGGCATGTGTAATATTTAATGCTTAGGAATGATAACTCTTATCTCGAGAAGGCACAAACACTAGTAACAATTGATCATATGCATGCAAACATATTCAAATATAGACGGGTTCTCTTTTTAACTTCTGGCGCATGCCTATGTCAGAGCAATGATAACCTCCACGATTTAGGAAGTTTCGTTTATAATAATAAGGTTCTACTTCATTATTCTTCAAGCTATTTCCAAACAATTATACTTCTCCCAAGTATAAACTTTTCCTTAAAAATCCCTCCCAAGCTTGACTGCATCTTTCACCTTTTTTCTAGAAATTGAAATTATTAGGGATTCTAGACGAGAGTGGCAACGTGGTTGAACCTCAGTAAAGAGATCACAAAGATGTGGGTATATTATAAGAAAAATGCTAGGTGAGCCGATGGGACGATTGATTACAAGCTTTTCAAAATATAGATGTTTGGAAATTATGAGAGTACATCTTAACCAAGTAGTGACTCTGGTTTAGGCTCCGGTCATTTTCGTCGAGTATTCAAGCTCTGGTTATTTCGTCGAGTGTTCAGACTCTGGTTATTTCGTCGAGCGTTCGGGCTCCGGTTATTTCGTCGAGTATCCATACTCCGGTTTATTATGTTGAGTATCCAGACTCCGGTTTATTACGTTGAGTATCCAGACTCCGGTTTATTATGTTGAGTATCAAGACTCCGACTTATTATGTTGAGTATCCAGACTCCGAATTAGTTTGTTGAGTATCCAGACTCCGGCTTAGTTCGTTGAGTATCCAGACTCCGACAATTTGAAATGGTATTCTTAAGCCCGTATGATAGCCAGACCATGGCACAATTTTTGATGGACGAGTTCATCTTATCATATGTTATCCAACAGAGTCACTTGGTTAAGTTCCTCTTTTATCCCTGCCAGAGTTGCTAGGTTAAGTTTTCTTGTCCCCAGCGGAGTATTCTTGTGATTTATCAAGATGTTTTTTATCAACCTCGTGTTGATCTGGCCTTCGGGTTCGATGCCTATGGTTTTCAGTAGATGACTGACGGCGAGGTCAGATTTTCTTCTCAGCTTCGTGTTGAGCCGACCTTCGGGTTCGATGCTCGCTTTTATTTAGCGAATGCCTGACAGCGAGGTCAGAGGTTTCTTCCACCTGCGGGTCGATGTTTTCTAATTGATAACCAGTTAGCTTATTGTTGTTGCAACTATCAGATACTGTTTTGTCTCCTCGGGATTTTTGTGCCATTTAATAAGTTCATCAGTTACAATTATCAATTTCTTTTTCTGGTTGGCAAATTTCTGGGTTCTTTTGTATTCAATCGCCTTTTACCTCAAATGTTTGAGAGCGGTTGCTTTTCATCCCTTCAGTTCCAAGTCGCTTGAATAGGGGCAGCTGTTGTACCCCAAAATTTGACCAACCTCTTTTCTTTATCTTTGGCTTATGTTTCATTGCATTTTAGCATCTTGCATTTGTATAGCATAGTTCTTACAGGGGATCAAGTGTTTATCCAAGAAGAGAGCCTTATTGACCACAAGCTCAAGCAGAGGCATTGGTAGAGGTTGTTAGGTATTTGATTTAATGGGGTGGCTTGATACAACGGATGTATCGCCACCCCAGTGGTTAAATGCTTTGCCTTAAGTACTTGACTTGCCATGAGAACCTGAGTTCGACCCCCAGCGGGGGTGTTTTTGCTTCCTTATTTATTTATTTATTATTTTCCTTGTTTTAATATTTTTCTTTCCCTTTCCAATTTTTATCACGCGCGTGTGGTTGGCTGGATTGACATAGTTTTGTGCTCGCAGCCCCAAGGTCTTGAGTTCAAGCCTTGGGTGATGCATTTCCTTCTTTTTAGCCATTTGTTTTCTTATTTATTTCATTTTTTTTATTTTACTTTAATTGTTTCTTGTTTTTGTTATTTATTTTTAAGAAAATAGTTTTAAGTATCTTAAAAATCCAAAAATCATTTTTCTCATATTTTATTGTGTCAATTTATTTTCCATCTTTTTTATTTTATTTTCATTTTATTTTTTCATTTTATTTTGAATTAACAAATTAATGTGCTTTGTGGTTTATCTTTTATTCCAATCAATTTCTTTTCTTTCTCATTTCATTTGTGAGTAAATTATTTAGTGTTTACTTGGCCTTTGGCCATGATCCCCCTAGGATTCCCAGTCCCTCCGTTTAGGATGGGAGTAGGAGAGACATTAGGTGTTCAATCCTATGCATGATAACATTAGGTTAGTTCTCCCCTTTCATCCCAACTTTAGGAGCATTATGCATGATAACTTTAGAGTCCAGTTTCCCTTTAGTTTGTGTCTTTCTCTTCTCACCTCCTAAACAATCCAAAACACTTAATAAATAATAATTTGTGTCGTACACTACGAGCCTTAAGTACTTGAGGAATGATGGTTGGGGGGCCTCCTCTCAACTGTCTAGAGTGTTTAGTGTATGCCCTTTGGACGATATGCAACACATTCGCTCTCGAGTTATAGTCTTTAGTGCGACACGAGTTTCAAACCATAACTCAATCCACTTCTTGTCTTAAAAAACACAAAACAAAAACATCAAATCTTTTTATCCTTCGGGATCTTAATTGAAAATCATTTTCATAAGGAGAGTTTTGTTAACTCTTGGTTCTACCGCAAACAGGTAACGCCTAAGTCTCCAATGGTCGAGCTGCATACACCTAACTGTTAGAACTAAGTTTTAACCCTACTCGGGCCTAAAACACATGAACCAACCTGTGGTCATGTTAGCCCGAACTACGTTTGCTCTGATTTCTCGTACCAGACGAGGATACGTAGGCACAAGACGACGATGTCTTGGCGAACAATCTTCCCCACCTTCACTCGTAGTTTTCCGAACTACGTTGACTCTGACTTTCCCATTGCACGAGGGAATACGTAGGCATAGAGCGGCGATGCTCTATCGAGTCTCTTCTCTTTTCTTTTCTTTCGTCCCCGCGAGCCTGTAGCTTAGATAGTGTAATACCCCAAATTTTGCCCTAAGATTTTTCGTCTCATGTCGCATCCCATTGCATTTAAGCATGGCATTTAACTAATCGCTAACGGATTGTGCAGTCGTTTGATTTTTGCAGGTAAATATCATTTGGCACGTTTTTAGCTCATGACAGGTAAAATGGTCATTTGCTCGCAACCGGCCGTCAAATTATGAATTTTGAGCTGTTGTCAGGGAATCTGAGCCGCTGGATTATTGATATGAGTCGGGGCCGAGGTGTAGTTGGAACTGTTCGATTGAAAAAGATCTGAGCTGTTCGGAAATAAATCGATTCAAGTTAGTGGGCTGAAATTAGCCGGAGAATACGATCATTTGAGTTTAATCAGACAGTTGAATTTATCCGGATAAAATTGCTCATTTGAATGGCCGGAAGGTTTCATCGGAATAACTAGGAATTAAGAGAGAAAAAAGGTTTTTCATTTCAATTTCATTTCCTATTTTAAATTAATTTCATCAATCATGTGTCATTTTTTTCATTCATCATATTTCATTTTTAAAATTAATTTCATTACATTTTTAAAATCAATCATATATCATTTTTTAAAATTAATCCCATTTTTAAATCAATCATTGTTTCATTGTTTAAAGAAAAATCAATTTTATTTCTATTTCATTTTTAATTTTAGTCTCATTTTATTTTTAAATAATTTCATTTCATTTCTATTTTTCATTTTAAATTAATTTCATTTTTCTTTAATATTATTTTCATTCTATACATTTTTATGCTAAGTTTTAGTTTTTATTATTATTTGCATATCAAAAAAATAAAAAAATAATAATAATGTTTTAAGAAAAAAATAAAGGATTTATACTAGAAATAATAAGAATTCTTTACAAAAAATAATAATAAATAAATAAATAGAATTATTAATTTCAATTTTATTTTAATTATTTAAAATTCTGTAATTATAACTATCATTAATTTAAGTTGGATTTTAAAGTGGACATTAGGTTAGAGTTAACCCTAATTTATTACCTATATAAACATAAGTGATGGGAGAAAATTTGATGAACATCAGAAAATCAAGAACAGGTCATCAGAGGAAGAGGAGAGTCTTTCCGAAGAACCTTAAAAGGTTTGAATTCATCATCTGCCAAGCGCTACCGGCGAGGAAAAAGTCCCAACAGCGGAGGCTCAGTTCGTTCAACATCATCGTCATTACCGTAACCTTTCTCTTTCCTTTGATTCACGGTATTTTACGATTTTTATGTGTTGTTTTGTTCATTGATTGTAGATTAATGAGAAGAATAAATAGAAGAAGGAACCATTGACATGCAAGGATTGAAGGAGAGGAAAAATTTCGATAGTCATCCATGAAGAAAACGGCAGAAACCTTTTTATTTACGTTTCATTTGTTTTTTTTATTTTATTATTCAATTGTTTATTATTTCCATTTATATTAACTATGTAGTTTGTAATTAATAATGCAATTAAGTTTAGGTATGCTATTTCAACAAAAAAAACATAACGTAATTAGTTTTTTAAAAATTAAGATCTTTCTAAAAAGTTTTTTTTTTTAAAAATTAAATCATTTTTTATTTAAAAACATATTTCTAAATAAAACAGTTTTTCTTAATTAAAATTTTTTTCCAATTAAAACCATTTTTCATTAAGTTAAAACAAAAATTAAAAAATGACCTTTCTTTCACTAAAACAAAAATTAAAACCTTTTTCGTTGAATTTAAATCAAATTTTTTTTATTAAAATTTAAAACATTTTTTTCATTAAAATCCAAAACATTTATTTTCGATAAAATTAAAATATTTTTTTCAATAAGATTAAAACATTTTTACAATAAAATTAAAAAAAATTTCTTTAATGAAATTAAAACAATTTTTCAATAACCAATTGGAATAACTTCTCCATTAAAACATAAAATTAATCCTCCTCTTTTCAATACAAATTCAAAAAATAAAGTTCTTGAGTTAGCCGTTCCTTTTCGTCTGACGCCCATTAGTGTTTGTTTCAGCTTATCATTATTATTTCATTTGTTCATTTTTGTTCCATGGATGTAATTTACGCGAGGCCATGGTCGCAATTATTTTTCATTTTCGCATTTTTTGGGATTTGTAATTTACGCGAGTGATCTTCGCGATGCTTCTTTTACCGATTTCTTTATCTTTCTGCACTTTAATTCTACCGTATAATAATTTACTATACCTTGCATGATTTGCCGTTAGAATCCCTTCCGAAGGATTAGGTCTAGCCGTTTGACCGCCGAGTCAATAACCCTTTCCTTTGACCATTTCAAACCCTAATAGCTTAGGCGTCCCGCCGTGGACGAAAATGCCCTTTACCCTAGCATTAGGTCAGAGAGTCACCGTACTCTATTTAGGGTTTCTCGCCGTGGAATCCCTAATTTCAACCCTAATTTTAATTCAACTTTTCAACATAGAAACAGGAGTTTCAAAACTCCACGTAAGCGTGTCCTTAAGATACGTTTACTCCCCTTGAAGCCTTGACCATAATCAAGACGTTTCTAACCTCCCTTTCGAGGGGAACTACGATTACTCTGATTCCATTCCCTATCCAGGATACGTAGGCACAAGATGCAACCTCTTGCCGAGTAAACCTAGGACTAACCCTTAGGTCTTTTAGGTCACTTTATCCCTTAGTTCAATATATATTTCAAACAGATAATAAAACAAAAAAAGCACACAATAAACAAAAGGTTCCTGTAGAGTACTACAGAAGTTTAGGGTGCTAGTACCTTCCCTAAGCTTAACCAACCTCTTACCTAGGTCTCTCCCCGCATTGTGTTTACGATGCAAAAATAGGTTTTCCCTCTTTTGACATTTTCCTTTGGATAAATCAAAGAGCGGTTGTGAATTAAAAATTGCGATTCAAATTAATTAATAATTTGATATCCTATTTCCACCGCAATAGAAAATGGCGACTTCACTGGGGACTGCCATAATTTTTAAGGGTTACCCCTATTTTGTTTATCGCATTTTTTATATTATTAATTATCTATATATATTATTGTGCCTTGCTTGGGGGGTATCCTGTTATTGTGAGATAAGTCCTAACCCGGACTTGAGTGACCTTATTATAGGAAGGTGAGATATTCGACGAGGCTTGCCGGGAGTGAGTCCCGACCAAGTTGACTCGAGAATCACCGCTCAGTTGAGACCCTTTCGAAAATGGTTCGGTTGATCGAGTTAGTCGTGAAAACTTTTACTATTTTCGATTGGAGTCTATGATATTAAGGACCATAGTACCTTAACACCACTTTGGCCTTATATAGGACGTAGTGCGGGAACTATGTGGGAGTAGTCCTACAATAGTTGCTACGCGATGCTACACTCAAAAGAGGTTCTCTCGAGAATATTATCAACCCCCGAGTCAGTCAGAAAGTTGATAATATCCGAAGGATGGACCGATGACTTTGGGCACTTCTTAGAACTTTGTTCGGCAGGTACAACTAACTTTAGTACATACCTTATGGGGATGGGTAGACCCTAACTCCTTGCACATACCTTTAACCTAGGACTTGTGAATATATGTGCATTGCATCCATTAAAACATTACATTGCATCACATTTCATGGAATTCAAACCTTATTTATGAATATTGCATGATACAATGGATTACAATAGAAGAAAAACTTTGAAATATACTTTTAAAAGTCCTAAGCTAGATGACCTAAGGAAGCTAGGATCTTTAGTCCAAGATTGAGAAGGATTCTGTAACCGGTATGGAAGGTTATTATCTCTATTTGAATATAAAGTGAACGAAGGACTTCTTTCGGTTTTGCTACAGTTCTACGATCCCGACTATCTTTGCTTCACATTCCCCGATTATCAGCTATTACCTACTTTAGAAGAATATTCTCAGCTTGTAGGGTTACCTATTCTGGATAAGTCTCTTTTCCCTTTCTTGGAGAAGGACCCTAAAGAACAGGACATTTCTAAAGCCACATGTTTGAAGGTATCTGACATTAAGGAGAATATGACTCATAAAGGTGAAATCTTTGGGTTACCTACGAAGTTCCTAATCAAGAAGGCCCAATATTATGCCGATTATTTAAGCACGCCTACCTTTGAGACGATCCTTGCCTTGCTTATTTATGGAGTGTTTCTTTTCCCTAATTTTGACGGATTTGTGGACCTTAATGCCATCAAGATCTTCCTGCAAAGGAATCCAGTACCGACCTTATTGGGTAATACTTATCATTCAGTCCATCTCCGAAACCTCTAAGGTGGAGGGGTGATTACCTGTTGTGTGCCGTTATTGTACAAGTGGTTTATTTCGCACTTGCCTAATTCCGGTCCTTTTTGGAGTCCCACTCAAGGACGTTGGTCACAAAGGGTTATGGCCTTAACTCACTCCGATATTGATTGGTATAATCGCATGTACGATGGAATACTAGTCATTGATGGTTGTGGAGACTTCGCTAACATGCCTTTACTCGGTTTTAATGGAGGAATTAGCTACAATCCAGTCCTAGATCGCCGACAGTTAGGGTATCTCTTGAAAGAACCGCCTAAAAGTATCTACATAGAGAAGATCTTCAAAGTCAACAAAGAGCTTCAGGATCAAATTATATCTTCTTGGGGACACTTGCATAGGAAAGGTCAAGAAAGTCTAGGTAGGCCAAATTGCATTTCCATGGAGCCTTATCTTCAGTGGGTCCGAGAAAAAGCTATCAAATTGAAGATGCCCTATCCTCGTCAAGATCCTTTACCTCCAAGAGAGGAACCCATCCAATATTTCATGTTCGAGGCTGAAACATTGAAGATCGCTTTGAAGAAAGCTCAACATGAAGCAGAAACATGGAAGAACAAATACCATGTGATAGTCAGTGAGTACGAGGAACTTCAAAAACAGCTTTAGTCAAGGAACGAGAAGGCACTTTCTGATAAGAGGAGAAGACTCTACAAGGATTTATTTTCCTCCGATTCTCCGCCTACTCGTCAAAGTTGTGGATAATGCTTCCTTAGGGCCATTATTAGCCTTTGTTTAGTTGTTTCCATTAATGACTTTATATTTGATTGTAATCCATTATTTTCAATTAATAAAAATTTTCTTCGTTATTCAGCAATATTCGTAAATATTTTGAATTCCATGAAGTCATTTCATTCGCATTTAGCATCATATTTTGCATTGCATGTGTCTCCCGGTTTCTCATTCTCGGTTCTCTCACCTTCCAGTTTCGTCACCCTGGGTCCTCCGCATCAGTATAATACTAGAGCCCAAGCTCGAAAAAGGATGGAAGAGCAAAATCAAGAAATCGACCGTGTCAGCCATGAACTCGAAGATCTTCGAGGAAGTGTGGGGCAGATTATGGAGATGTTACAAGCTCTTAATACAAAGCTGGATTCTCAGCCCACTATTGTTTCTGAGATCGCCCATACTGTTGTGGATCCTCAACCAGCCGTTACTGTTGTGAATGTACCTCCTCAGAATCGTCAATCCAGTTTGGTGAATCCTACTATTGCTCAACCAGTTCGACGAGTTACTCCTCTGAAGTGAAAAACTCCAAGCTCTGACCACCATAAAAGAGCTACACGTTCGAGGAGTCACTTGATGGGCTACTCATCAACCTTGGAAACCTCAGCAAAATTATGTGCAAGGTTATCCAGTTTAGTATGCTCAGGAACCCTATGTAGCTACTGTTGCACCTCCTTTCAGTCAGCAATTTCCTACATATCAGCTCGTGCAACCGGCTCCGGTCTATCAGCACCCGGTTTATCAACAACCTCCTGTTTATCAGCCTACACAAGCTCCTATCAGCTGTCAACGAGCGCCCACTTCTCCTGCTCATCAACCGCCTAAGAAGCAAACACCTAGTCAGAATGCTCCGATTAGGAGGCAATACAAGCCTTGTCCACTGATTCCAATGACATTCACCGAGTTGTATCCTTACTTAGTGCAAAGAGGTTTTATCACTACCCGAGCAATGGGTCTGCCTCGTAATCCTTTGCCTGCCAATTACAACGCCGCCGCTCATTGTTTATTTCATGAAGGGGCGCTCAGACATGATTTGGAGGATTGCTATGCTCTGAAAGATATCGTCAGAGATTTGTTGGAAAAGAAGATATTGTCTTTCGATGATCCTCAACTAGAGGTCAAGACTCCTCTCAAGGTTTTCAACATATCTCAGCCAGTTTCTTCCCCTATGAATCACCAAAGTCGGTAGTTACTCAGAAGTCTCGTCCATTTCAGTTCAGTGATCCTCAAGATGATGTGACCCCGATCGACCAAGAATCTGGAAAGGGTAGTCTGAAGAGAGATTCGAAGACTGATACTGAAGCATTAATAGATCCAGTCGGGGCAAGCAAGACGACCCGTTCCAGTGAGGCTCCGCCAGAGGAAACCACTACCATGCCGGTCTCAGATGCGAAGACTTCATAAACACATTTTGAAGGACTTTGAGAAATTACATTTTGCTTATTTATATGTTTACTTTTCTTTGTTTAAGCATAATTATCATGTATGAACTCGTTTATTTTGAATAATTAATGCAATGCATATTTGACTTGAATAAATCCATTCGTTTCACTCCAAAAATATTTTTCCATAAACTTATAATGCCAACTTTACCCGATCTCTTGCCTTGATAGAGAATTGGGAGGAGGATGGTGAACCAAAACATCAAATCTCTTGTCGTATGCTTCCAATTGAAATCGGCTGATGATGTAAGGCATTGTTTCAAATCCCAAACAATGGAGATATAAGGATGATAACCCCTCTTTAACCCCTTTGAGCCTTGAAGTAGGAGTTTTCTTCTTTTCCAAATTAAAACCCTTATTTTAACCTGGGGCAGGGTAGTTTTTCAGCTAAATTGATCGAACGCTCAGACTCTCAAAAAGGAGGAGCGAACCTTCGAGAACCTATCCCTAACATCTTTGGAAGTTTAGAAGTCAATGACTATCCTTATACTACCTAAAGAGTGGGGCAGTCACAAACCTTCAAAAGAGTCACATGACTTAGTCGACAAAAATAAAATAAAAAAAAATATATAGCCCGCTAAGTCAAAACCTATGAAGGAGACTTAGGCAAAACTGGGGCATCCCGCTGGACTCCAAAGTCAAAAATCCAAAGGACGTCGTCTAGGCAAAAGTTAGGGAATGAAAAAAAATATAACAAAAACAAGGGATTACAACAAAGAATCCCTAATAAAGAACAAAGTTGGGTGACTAATCGCCATTAGAAATAGGTGAGTGACTGCCACGTCCAAAGCCTTGATAAGTTCGCGACCATATCAAATCCGACTGAGATACGAGTGCTCGTATCCGATTAACTGAATTAGAATTAGAGAACATCACGAAGAATGGGTGGGTACACATAACTTTGGGCCTTTATCCTTTGTTTCCTAAACCGTGCACCAAGCCACGATACAACCATTAAAAGACCTAATTGAAGTAGGAATTCTCTTGAAAGCATACTCGACGAGATAGCGTTTCCTGACTCCTACGAGCTATGCTCAAAAATTCATGTTGGCATTATAAATTAAACTTATATCCTAACTAGTGATTTCAGTCACAAGTTATTGCGATATCTTTTTCAAAACAAAAACAAAAATTTCAAGACAAATATATCGTTACATTGATAATTTCAGAATTAGCATTTCACGCGTGTTGATTTTGCCTGATATCTTAGAAACTTACATATAGATGACGACAACAAAGCTTGAAGATCCTGCTAAGCAGGGGCAGTTGGCTTCCAAGTCGTTTATTGATGCAAGCCTAACTTTCTTGAGAGCTACTTCTTGAAGGCTCAGTCATGACACCATTGATCAGAGCCAGTTACGTCGAGATCCGACCAATCTCTCCAAGAGTTTGAAAACAATGGAGCAATTGAACTCCATGTTCTCTGTAAAATCCTCTCGAGATGACTTTCTCACAAAGAAGGTACTCTAGGGCATGATATTTTCAAAATGGAGACTACGACAAAGTCCATTGAGATCAAAGTTAGCTTCGTTTCACGACATTCTTCATGCGCCCGATGGATTTTACTCCCGGCGGTCTTTCATTCCCCAGTAAATCTCATCGTTGCAGAATCTACATCTTAACCATTGCCTCAACATAGTCCCCAGAGAGACTTTAAGCCGACGCAGTCCCCAGTGAGACTATAAGCTGACAACACTTTGGGCCGAGCCGGTAATTTCCAAGACTACAAAGATCTTACCAGCATCTTCCCAGTGATAGTCCCCAGCGAGACTTTAAGCTGTCCACACTTTTGGGTCCATTCGATAAATCCCCAGTGACTCTCAAGATTGCAGGGCTATCCCCGGTATCCTCCAAGTGATACACAGTCTTGAAGACCCATTTTCAGTAGAATTTTCTGTTCCTCAGTGAAATTGCCTTACCTTCCTTATGAATAATCCCCAGGAGATTGCCATGTTCTCCCCAAGAAGTCAAGATACTGTCCTCAAGAATGTCTGTCGATTTCTCCCCAGTAAGCCTGACGAACTCTCTGCAGGGAAGTTTGATGTATGTTATCCCCAGTTGGATGTACCTTTCCCCAGGAAGCCGAGGTACTATTCCCAGAAAGTTGCTACACTGTCTCCATGAAATTGCCTAGCTCCTCATCTTCCCCACGAAGCGGATATTTATTTTATCCCCAAAATTCTCTGATCCCAAGAGTTCTTGGGCTAATTATGGTTCATGATAGCAATCCCTCGCGTGAAATCATGACATCGTATCCGCGTGTAGAGATCAAGGATCCTCGTTGAAGTCAGGATATCATACTCTCCAAGTGAAGTCGTATCATATCCCCATGTGGAAGTCATGATATTTTCTCCCCAGGGAAGTTAGAACTTTGAAGCAAGATTTGGTTCTACCATCAACTCTTCTTATCCCTCGATAGATGTACTGTTGCAGAGATCGCAGGGCATTCCTGTCGAGATGTTTATTTCATCTCATGTCACCTCTCTCATCTGTTTTGTCAGCATATGCATGAGCCTAAGCATGGCATACTCATTGCATGACAGTTTCATATACATGAACATACACATTCGCATACACATTGACATACGCATTAGCATGTGCATGCTTGCTATTTATCGTCATCCTTTATCGTTACCGCCGAGTAACTGGGTTTGTCCGCTCTCTCCAAGTAGATCGTCAGCCCTAAGCACAAAATACTCATTTGTTTCCAGTTTCCCCACTGAGTTCATCCCTCGTGGACAATGGTTATTTCAGTTACCTTTCCGCGTTAGGTAAGATAGTCCCACTCGAGTTCGTTTCCTCAATGGAGACTTGTTTGTCAGTTGTTTCTAGCCTAGTTCTGTTACCTTGCAGCTTTCATTACAACCTTCATTACAATTTCCCTTGCAAATTTCATCACAACCTTCATTACAATTTACCTTGCAACTTTCATTACAACCTTCATTACAAGTTTCATTACAATTTTTCATTACACTCCACAATTGATCTTCTCGTACAAGGAGCTCAGTACAACCTTCATTACAATTTACACTGTTCTTTCATTACAACCTTCATTACAATTTACATTACCTGTTACCATCTCTATAAGCAGTCCTTACTCGAGAAGCTCGTCCTTTCTAATCTTGCAAATAAGCAGTATTTCTCGCCCGAGGAGCTTACCCTATCTTCATTATGACATACAACAAATGGCCATCTCCATCGAGCAGCTGGGCTTCCATTTTCCTGTACATTGTGAAGTGCGCGGAGGTTTGAACTGAATCATATTAAGGAGAACATGAATCTTGAAATATGAAGAAGCTTATTTTATCCTTTAGCAAAAGAAGAAACCGAATCATGTCCAGGGAGCACAAACTTGAGACGTGAGGAAGTTTATTTTATCAATCTATTATCCCCAGATAAGCAACAATCTCTTTATTTGAGAGCTTATCCTGTTTGGCACATAAGTCCCTTCCAACGATAAGTGGCAGTTCTCCCTCGAGAAAGCTTATCAGGGCATTGCTCGTTAAAATCCATTCATTTTGGCATACAGCCGGTTTTTACCCTGTATATTGTCTACGGATTCCTAAATTCCGTTTGATCCTGTCACGAGGGAGAGTTTCCAGAAGCTCAGATGTTATTCTTTGCTCAATGCTCCAGCATCTTGTTAATCAATCCTATAGTCGTGCAGATCCAGTTTTATCTTTTACCCTAGAGTATCAGCCGGTCACGCCTGAACCCATTGAATAATTACTTATAGATGTTCCCCAGTGGAGGCCGTCTCACCGGTTCCATCTCCATTGACGATCCCGTTCTTACTATTTCCTTTCTAAAAGTGACGATTGGTCGTGCTCGCACCAGTTTACCCTCATCTTTAGAATTCCCTGAGTCGCGCTGTTTCCCCAGTGCGTCATATTCCCCAGTGTTGGTTCGTTCATCGCGTCTGTCCCCTGAGTCGTCCTGTCGTCTACGTCCTTACATTTTTCATTCTAGCATACGCATCATACTAGATTCATGGCATTGTTAGCATTATAGTCTGTTTGTTTTGTCCATAGCATTGCATATCACTGCATCTAAGGGAAAAATTTTCGGTTATCTATATTTAAATCTCTCCACCATGATTTCTCGAGCCTACGTCGCTCAAATCATCCGGTGAAGCTATTTAAATAGGGGCAACTGTAATACCCCAAATTTTCCCCTAAGATTTTTCGTCTCATGTCGCATCCCATTGCATTTAAGCATGGCGTTTAACTAATCGCTAACGGATTGTGCAGTCGTTTGATTTTTGCAGGTAAATATCATTTGGCACGTTTTTAGCTCATGACAGGTAAAATGGTCATTTGCTCGCAACCGGTCATCAAATTATGAATTTGAGCTGTTGTTAGGAATCTGAGCCGCTGGATTGTTGATATGAGTCGGGGCCGAGGTGTAGTTGGAACTGTTCGATTGAAAAAGATCTGAGCTGTTCAGAAATAAATCGATTCAAGTTAGTGGGCTGAAATTAGCCGGAGAATACGATCATTTGAGTTTAATCAGACAGTTGGATTTATCCGAATAAAATTGCTCATTTGAATGGCCGGAAGGCTTCATCGGAATAACTAGGAATTAAGAGAAAAAAAGGGTTTTTCATTTCAATTTTCATTTCCTATTTTAAATTAATTTCATCAATCATATGTCATTTTTTTCATTCATCATATTTCATTTTTAACATTAATTTCATTACATTTTTAAAATCAATCATATATCATTTTTTAAAATTAATCCCATTTTTAAATCAATCATTGTTTCATTGTTTAAAGAAAAATCGAATTTCATTTCTATTTCATTTTTAATTTTAGTCTCATTTTATTTTTAAATAATTTCATTTCATTTCTATTTTTCATTTTAAATTAATTTCATTTTTCTTTAATATTATTTTCATTCTATACATTTTTATGCTAAGTTTTAGTTTTTATTATTATTTGCATATAAAAAAAAATAATAATAATGTTTTAAGAAAAAAAAATAAAGGATTTATACTAGAAATAACAAGAATTCCTTACAAAAAATAATAATAAATAAATAAATAGAATTATTAATTTCAATTATTTAAAATTCTATAATTATAACTAATATTAATTTAAGTTGGGCTTTAAAGTGGGCATTAGGTTAGAGTTAACCCTAATTTATTACCTATATAAACATAAGTGATGGGAGAAAACTTGATGAACATCAGAAAATCAAGAACAGGTCATCAGAGGAAGAGGGGATTCTTTCGGAAGAATCCTAAAAGGTTTGAATTCATCATCGGCCAAGCGCTACCGGAGAGCAAAAAGTCCCAACGGCGGAGGCTCAGTTCGTTCAACATCATCGCCGTTACTGTAACCTTTCTCTTTCCTTTAATTTACGGTATTTTACGATTTTTGTGTGTTGTTTTGTTCATTGATTGTAGATTAATGGGAAGAATAAATAGAAGAAGGAACCATTGACATGCAAGGATTGAAGGAGAGCAAAAGTTTCGATAGCCATCCATGGAGAAAACGGCAAAAGCCTTTTTATTTACGTTTCATTTGTTTTTTTTATTTTATTATTCAATTGTTTATTTTTTTCATTTATATTAACTATGTAGTTTGTAATTAATAATGCAATTAAGTTTAGGTAAGGTATTTCAACAAAAAAACATAACGTAATTAGTTTTTTAAAAATTAATATCTTTCTAAAAAGTTTTTTTTCAAAATTAAACCATTTTTTATTTAAAAACATATTTCTAAATAAAACCGTTTTTCTTAATTAAAGCTTTTTTCCAATTAAAACCATTTTTCATTAAGTTAAAACAAAAATTAAAAAATGACCTTTCTTTCACTAAAACAAAAATTAAAACCTTTTTCGTTGAATTTAAATCAAATTTTTTTCATTAAAATTTAAAACATTTTTTTCATAAAATTTAAAACATTTATTTTCGATAAAATTAAAATATTTTTTTTGAATAAGATTAAAACATTTTTACAATAAAATTAAAACAAATTTCTTTAATGAAATTAAAACAATTTTTTAATAAACAATTGGAATAACTTCTCCATTAAAACATAAAATTAATCCTCCTCTTTTCAATACAAATTCAAAAAATAAAGTTCTTGAGTTAGCCGTTTCCTTTTTGTCTGACGCCTATTAGTGGTTGTTTCAGCTTATCATTATTAGTTCATTTGTTAATTTTTGTTCCATGGATGTAATTTACGCGAGGCCATGGTCGCAGTTATTTTTCATTTTCGCACTTTTTGGGATTTGTAATTTACGCGAGTGATCGTCGCGATGCTTCTTTTACCGCTTTCTTTATCTTTCTGCACTTTAATTCTACCGTATAATAATTTACTATACCTTGCATGATTTGCCGTTAGAATCCCTTCCGAAGGATTAGGTCTAGCCGTTTGACCGCCGAGTCAATAACCCTTTCCTTTGACCATTTCAAACCCTAATAGCTTAGGCGTCCCGCCGTGGACGAAAATGCCCTTTACCCTAGCATTAGGTCAGAGAGTCGCCGTACTCTGTTTAGGGTTTCCCGCCGTAGAATCCCTAGTTTCAACCCTAATTTTAATTCAACTTTTCAACATAGAAACAGGAGTTTCAAAACTCCACGTAAGCGTGTCCTTAAGATACGTTTACTCCCCTTGAAGCCTTGACCACAGTCAAGACGTTTCTAACCTCCATTTCGAGGGGAACTACAATTACTCTGATTCCATTCCCTATCCAGGATACATAGGCATAAGATGCAACCTCTTGCCGAGTAAACTTAGGACTAACCCTTAGGTCTTTTAGGTCACTTTATCCCTTAGTTCAATATATATTTCAAACAGATAATAAAATAAAAAAAGCACACAATAAACAAAAGGTTCTTGTAGAGTACTACAGAAGTTTAGGGTGCTAGTACCTTTCCTAAGCTTAACCAACCCTTACCTAGGTCTCTCTCCGCATTGTGTTTACGATGCAAAAATAGGTTTTCCCTCTTTTGACCCTTATAGACTAGACAACAAGCGTGGATCCCGTCAAGTACGACGAACGTGAGGGGTGCTAATACCTTCCCCTTGCGTAACTGACTCCCGAACCCGAGATTTGGTTGCGATGACCTGTCTTATTCCCTTTTCGTAGGTTTTCTCTGCTCGTTTCCTTTCCCTCTCTTTGGGATAAATAACGAACGATGGTGACTCTTCTGTCATTGTTGGCCCCTCTTCGCAATGATGCGACAGCTGACGACTCTGCTGGAGACATTTCCCATCCCCTATGCGAGTCAATCCTAGCGCTTGTGTGTTTTGTCTTTGGGTATGTATATATGTGTATATGTGTTGCATCTGTACAGTTTTGCATTTGCATTTTTATTTCTAGCACTTTATATCATATATCATGTTGTTGTGTTGTGGGTGGGATGTTCCATTGAGAGATAAACCAAAAACCAGGCTTGAGGATACATATAGCATTAGAGTGGAGAGTAATGGGGACCTGCACGTTAGGCGTGCACTAGTCTACATGAAATTCGTGTTCAGACGAGGTTTTAAGTTGAAGACATCTTATCCTGTGCATTGGTCAGGAAAGGGTGTTGGATTTGAAAACTGTCGACTTTGGAGACCGATCACTTGGGAGTCAGCTAAGTGAGTCTTCTTCGTGAGACAATGATGCCAAACCAGAAATGGTGAACGTATCATCGTTTCTCAAAAGTCTGTGACGCTGATGACCGCATAGGATGCCAAACCTTGTCAGATTAGGTCCATACCTGTGAGAGGGATTGAGTTTGCAGGGAACCTTGACCTTCAGCCTACCTGTTTGTCTCGTCAGTATGAACGGTTACAGTGGGATCCTGTACTAGTGCTATATGGTTTTCTCGCCAACGCGAAGCGCTGTTTTACCTCCGTCAACGACACAACAGCCTTGATCCTCTGTTGCATTTCATATTGCATTGCATGGCATTTGCATAGCAGGTGTTTGAGAGTAGGTTTTGTTATCCTAATTCGGTTTTTCACAAGAGAATTTCAGACATCAACTTATAAAGAAGACAGAAGTTGACTATGGATCAGATTCAAGAGGAGTTGAGGGAAGTCCGAAGCCAGATGGGACAATTCATGGTGGACATGCAAGCTTTGTGTTTGGATCAGAAGATGCTTAGGGAGGAAGTTCATCAGTTGAAGACTCAGATGGGCTTGATCACAGAAGTAATAAGAAAAGTGTTAAGAAAAGAAGGCGATCATGTGCTTGAAGCTGCAGCAGAAATCGCTATTCCACCTTTACCTGTGGAAACTCTCCCAAGGCGTGAGGTGCCTCAAAGATCTTCTTGTCAACCTGAGGTTCCAGAATTTCCCCATCAGCAGCTACCCTCTATTTCCCGAGACAATTCTAAGATTACGAGTTATGCCCAAAGGACGAAACAACTTGATAGAATCTTCGACCAGACCCCTATGTCTTATGCTCAGTTGTTGCAACTCTTGCTTCAAATTCGGTTGGTTGAACTTCGAACTCTGGATCCACTTACTGGTAAGCCACCACTAGGCTATAATGTAAGTGCCTATTGTGATTTCCATTCTAGGGCACCGGGGCATGATGTCGAGAACTGTAAAGCTTTTAAGCACAAAGTTCAGGACTTAATTGATTCAAAGGCAGTTGAATTCGCGTTGGGCGGCGTAAGCGTACCAGGTGGTCTTAGTCCATTCACTGCAAAAGAGGTGGATGTTCCTATTCTCTCCCCTGAAGTTGCATCAGGTCAGGAGTATGTCTTGCAATCTATGATTTTAGAGTCTCCATGCCCACAGTTGTTGCCTGTTCCTAGGCCAAGCCCGAGGATGAAAGCACATGAACGAGGGAAGTCCCCGATACCTCAAACTCAGTCTCCAGATGTTTCAACTGTTCAGAGTCAATAATCTTTTGGATCTTTATATCATATATCACACTGTCATCGGTCGCGTCAGCACGCCAGGCAAAGACCAAGGAGGCCAAAGAGGCATCTTACTCAGTTGCCAATGTCGTACAGTCAGATGTTGCCGGATTTGATCAAAGGTGGATTAATAATGCTGAAGAAGATCAATCTAGAGATTCCTCTATATCCGTCGGGTTTTAATGTCAACGCCCGCTGTGAGTACCATGTTGGGGCACAGGGGCATTCAAACGAAGACTGTAAGGTGCTGAAAAGCAAGATTCAGACTCTGCTTAACTCCAACATGTTCTCTGTCACACCTCAGGGTATCCAGATCAACGATCCTCCTTCGTCCAGTCATGTGGGTTCAGCAGCTAATGTTATGGAGGGATTCACTGAGAGCAGGTGTTCAGAAGATTATCAGGCTAACTTCGACGAGCAATTCTGAAGATGGCTGGTTCAGCAGCAAATCAAGACTTAAAAGCCCAGTTCCCCGAAGCTGGCAATCTTTTTATCATGTTATTTCTTTGCATTTGTAGTTTCTTTTCTGTTTAAGTGCGAACTTATTTGCAAATCTTATCTGTAGAACTTGTTTGCTTTCAATTGATAATGATAATGAAATGAATATGCATGTTTTGATTAAATCCATTTGTGTTCACTCAATGCTTTTATTGATGTCAAACGCTTGTTTAAGCGGAATCCGAGAAAGGATGACGAAATTGAAAGACGCAAGCTTCTGAATGTATGCTTTTGAATAAAACCTCTGCTAATGATGTACAAGCATTGTTTCAAATTCCTAAACGTCGGAGATATAAGGAGTTAATCCCTAGTTAACCCCTTTGAGCCTAGTAGTAGGAGTTTCTTTCTGAAAACGAAAAAACCTCAATCTTAACCTGGGGTAGGGTAGGTGTCAGTTAATTTGACCGAGCATTCAAATTGCAGAAGGGAGTGTTCTCGTTCGAGGATCAATCACACATGTATAGGTCGTACCTAAAGAACCACAGTGGTTATCCAAGGAGTGAGACAGTCATAATTATTCCAACGAGTCAAACAAGCTGGTGTCACACGATTTGTTCCCAAAAAAAAAATCAAAGAAATAATAATGAGAAGCCCGCTAAGTTGATAACTTGAAAACAAGTGGCTTAGGCAAAAATTAGGGCATCCCGCTGGACTTCGAGAGAAAAAACTCAAAAGAGTTAGTCCAAGCAAAAATAGGGAAATCAGAAAAAAAGATATAGAACAAGTCGTGTGATTCAGACACCAAGGACGAAAAGCGAGTGACTGTCACTCCGAAAACTTGTAGTTTCCTGAACCATCACTCTTGTCATTCAACCTTTGAGAGGTGAGTGCTTGTGTCGAACTAGCTGAATATAGGATTGAAGAACATCAAGGAGGATGGGTGGGTTAAAACAAACTTAGAGCCTTATATCCTTTCTTTTTATAACCATGAACCTGACCAAGTTACCACTTTCAAAAGTCCTAATTGAAGCAGATTTGTTTCGAAAGCATACTTTGGTAAAGATTGCGTCGAAACTTACTCCTAAAAGGATTCTTCTTACTTTGTGGGTATTGATATTGACATTCTGATAAGTGATTCATTCACTGTATATCACAAATTTTTTCCAGTGAACAAACTTGGATTTCAAAACTGTCATATGCATTACATTAATATTATCATTTGCAAAACGAATTGTTTTACTTGCGAGTAAGAACTTGACATCAGGAGAGCTTCTACAATGCGAAGTTTGATCGAGATAAGATGCAAAACGCCAGAGAGCTCCGTCGAGCAGGGGCATGCTAAAGGATCACATAAGAGGAGTCATTCATTCCAAGATTCCGTTAATCTAGGGCAACCAGGTCGAGATTCATCAAATCTCTCGAAGTTAGAGGCACTTCTCCAAATTAGTCAATCAGGGGCAGAGTCATTTCAAGGCCGGGGCATGCCACCCCAAGAGCACAACAACTATCCTTATCCAGAAAGGAAATTAACTTGAAGTACCTCTTCGAGGTTCAAAGTGCTAAAGCAGTCCATATTAAAACCGTCAGAGTACATAAATTTCAGGTTTCCTTTCGAGGAAGGTTTTATAGAAGTCCCACAGGCTGGGGAAAAATTGGAAACAAAGGAATTGTTGCTCTCCATATCTTCAGAGCTTATCAGAGTTATTCAAGAAGGTTCAGTCAACCTTCAAGTTCAAGACGAATGTCAAGAAGTCATAGAAATTATCCCCTGACCCACATCAAACCTGTATCCAGATAGAGCATTTCTCAACCTCATCTGTACCTGACCTTCCACGGAAAACCTAAAGGCCAATCACACTTGGCACATCCAGTGGAGTTGCTACGTCTCTATCCCTACAAAGTGAAGATGTCAGACCAGAAGTATCTCGCCAGTGATAATATACAGTTGAGATCAGTCTTTCCCCAACAGGTTGGAACCCCATACAATCAAGGTTATCCTCAGCAGGTCGAGATTGATATCTCCAACAGAGTAGGATCATCTCGAACAAGCAGGCGTGGGATTATCCCCAGCAGTGGAACAAATTCAAAATTTCGTTTTCCCCACAGAGTCTGAATGAATGGCTCCTTTCCCCTCATAGTCTAGGTCATTGACTCATTCCCCAAGCGGAAGTTGTTATTGTTGAGTTTATTTCTCATTTTCCCCAAGCGGCGGTCGATGCCGATTCCATCCTTATCTAATCCCCAGCAAAGTCAGCAGAGTTAATTTTCTTCCCCGAGATTGTTTATCTCCATCCTCAGCAGAAATAGCTTGGGACGATTGTTAGATGCCCAATTGTGCTTATTTGAGCTATCAAATGTGGGCATCTTCCGCTTCTTTTTGTGCAATTTCGGTTCAAAACCGCCTTGTTCTTGTTGATATGCGATATGTCGTGAAATGCTCTTGTTCTTTTTAATTTGTGTGTTATTGTGCAGTATTTGAGCATGAATGAGAAAAAGTTGAAGACGCAGGAAAATTGTCAATGGAATCAAGAAAGTCCAAGAGCAAAAGCATGTTCGCTAGGCGAATATCTGGCGAGTGTTGCAGCGAGTTATTCGCTAGACGAGCATCCAGCGAGCTGCTAGCGAACACTCCCAGATTTGGGCAGAACCAAAAATGCATTATTCGTGGGCAGCGAGGCAGGTGGCGAAGAACTCGCTAGGCGAGCACCTAGCGAGCAAGTAGCGAAGCATTCCAGAATCTTTTCCTCAGCCCTCGCTAGCATGTTCGCTAAGCGAAGCTGTAGCGAATGTTCGCTGTTAGCTCGCTAGGAGAATGTAGTAGCGAGCGTGACAGGACATCAACTTTTTCTATATATAGCCTTTGTACTTTTTGGGGCATGATATATATTTTTTACTTTGTTTTTGTTGCATAAGAGATTTTATGACCTAGAAACACTCTACCTTTTATTTTCTTCATTTCAAAACATTAATCCACAAAAAGAAGGTGGATTCTCATCCAAGTTGGATTCTTTGACTCGGATGTTCATCAACCTTCTTCCGAATCTTCTTTTGCAAGCTACCATGAAAATGAGTAGCTAAGTTCTTCATTTTGTCAAGGTTAGATGTAGGTGATCATTAAGCTTTGTAAGTATATGGATGATCTTCATTTGTAAACTCTTGGATGATGAATATATGATGAAAACCTTGCTTTATCTTTAACTCTTTGTGTTGGTTTATGATCGAAAGATATTTTCCAACTCTTGACCTAGGTTTTCATCCTTCTATTTTCTTAAGCTAGAGATAGTTTCGAATGTGGTTGTTCACAAAAAAATGTTAAACCTAAATGTTGTCATTTTGATAGATTGTGTGAGAGATCAACAATGGATCAAAATGGGAAAAATCACAATGTGAGTTAGAGATAATCACATTGGGAGGATGTTGTGAATGTGTTTATCATCGGAAGAAGTTTATGCTTATTGTTGATCAGACATATACAAGCAAAGTGCTTACCGAACCCTAACTTTGGCAATCTTTATTAAATCGTAAAATCAATCTTTTACCGCGATTCAATACTTTCTATGCAAAGATGCCGATACCAAAAAACCAAACCCTTTTCGTTACTAAAAAGTTAAGAACTCGATAACTGTCGAACTGCGGCAATATCTTATATTCCCTGTGGAGACGATAACAAAAACCCGACACTTAACCACCCCTAACACCAACAAAATGGCGCCGTTGCCGGGGAATATAAATTGATATTGCGAGCATCGCAATAGTTGTTGAATTATAAACTCTTGAAATTTTGACTTGTGCTTGTTAATTTGTTTGGTTTAGTGTGCAGCTTTCATTTTATGCGAGGACAGATTCCTGAGGACCAACTTCTTTTTGATCCCGAGATCGAGAGAACCGCAAGGAGACTGAATAGCAGAACAAGTCGGAGGAGGCAACTTGCTCAACAACGACAAGAACAAGGAGAAAGTTCTTCTACAACACCACCATCACCACATTTCACACCAATTATGGCAGCACCTCCACCACCACCTCCAGTTTCCACTCCATGCACGAACAGTCCAAGACATACAGCTCAGTTTGCACGGAATCTTCAAAATAGAAGACAAGCTGAGATGAAAACAGGAATCCTAGCTCTAGTATATCAAAATCCTTTCACGGGACTAGACCATGAGGATCCGTTCACCCATCTTACAAAATTCTATTAGATTGCGGGCGCAACAGTAGCAACAGAAGCTGATGAAGAGTCATTGTTTAGGAGACTATTTCCTCATTCCTTGATTGGGAAAGCGAATGAGTGGTATCTTGATCAATCGACACCAATCATGACGAATTGGAATCTTCTAGAAGAGAAGTTCCTTGAATGTTTCTTTCCACATAACCGATTCATGGAGGCTAAAACTGCGATTGCGGTATTTTCTCAAGGAGCTAGTGAATCACTAAACAAAGCTTGGGAGCGATACAAATCTATGTTAAGAAAGTGCAAGGGACACGGTTTCGACGAGCTTACTCAAGTTCATATTTTCCATAATGGACTCCTTTCAGTTCACAAGACCTTATTGGATGCTACGGCAGGAGGTTCTTTGATGTCAAAAAGTGCAGATGATGCAATTGCAATTATTGATAAGATGACACTTAATGATCATCAAGGGAATCATAACCGTGGAGTGACTCAAAGAAAACTGGGTGTGCTCGAGTTAGGGACAAATGATGCTATTCTCGCCCAAAACAAACTCATTTCGCAACAAGTGGAACTCTTAACTCAACAAATAAAAGAGTTGAAAGAGCCTTAAAAAGCTAAACAAATAGCTTGTTGTTAACTTTGCAAAGGTGAACATGATACCAGATTTTGTCCACCTCCCAGGTTTGAAGATGTGAATTACATGGCAAATCAAAGAGATTACCAACCAAGGCAACAACAACCACCGTATCAACAACAATCTCACAATCAACAACAACAAAACTATCAAGGAAATCAAGGGTACCAACCAAGAGGTAACTATCAACATAACCAAGGTTATGGGGGTGGTTCTTCTAACCGTTAAAATCCTTATCAACCTCAATAACCGCCGGTCGTAACTTCAAAGTTGGAAGATACATTGACGCAATTTATGCAAATGTCAATGGCTAATAAAAAAAGCAACGACACGACAATTAAAAATCTTGAGACTCAAGTTGGTCAACTTGCTAAGCAATTAGCGGAACAACAATCCGGAACATCTTTCTCGGCAAACACGCAAACAAATCCTAAGGAGCATTGTAAGGCAATAAAGACGAGAAGTGGAAAAGAGTTGGTTGACAAGAGTGAAAAAAAAGAGGTAGAGAAAAAGGAGGAGAAGAAAAAAATTGATGATGAACTTGATGGTAGAGTTGACGAAGAAATATTGAGTGAGGATGAAGTTGAAAAGAATGAGAAAAAGGATGAAGTTGAAAAGAATGAGAAAAATGGTGAAGTTGAAAATAATACAAGTGAAAAAGTCATGGTGGAGGAAGTGAAGAAGAAAAAAGAGAGGAATTCTAGAGCGTCTAGAAGAAAGGAGGTAGTGAGCGCTACTCTGGTCCAAAACTTGCCATATCCGCACGCTCCATCTCGGAGAGAAAATGAACGGCATTACGCCCGGTTCATGGATATTTTTAAACAACTACAAATAAACATTCCGTTTGCCGAAGCTTTGGAACAAATGCCAAAGTATGCCAAGTTCATGAAAGACATACTAACTAAAAAGCGGAGGTATATGGAGTCGGAAACAATTGTTCTTGATGCTAGTTGTAGTGCCACAATCCAAAGGACTCTTTCGAGAAAAGAAGTGGATCCGGGAAGAGTTACTTTGCCGGTTACTATCGGTGGTGAATATGTCGGGAAAGGGCTAATTGATTTGGGGTCAAGCATTAATTTAATACCTTTGTCTATTGTGAAAAGGCTTGGCAACATTGAAATGAAAGCCATATAGATGACATTGCAATTGACCGATAATTCGACTACCCATCCTCATGGGTTAGATCAAGATGTATTGGTTAAATTTGACAAATTCTTCTTTCCGGTTGATTTCATTGTGATTGACATGGAAGAGGATGATGATGCTCCGCTAATCTTAGGACGACCTTTCATGAAAACCGCTCGAATGATGATTGATGTTGATGATGGTTTGATGAAAGTGCGAGTACAAAATGAAGAAGTCACTTTTGATCTTTTAGAAGCTATGAAGCATTCAAAAGATAATCGTGATAGTTTCCGAATTGATGTGGTTGAAGAGGCAACATTGGAAGTATCTAAGCATATTCATGTGACCTCACCTGTGGAATTAGCCCTTGATGACTCTTTTGACGTTTTCACCATTGAAGAAGAGCAAACTCTTGAGGAATGTTTACGAGAACTTGATAATTTTAAAGAGTTGCAACCATGGGAAGTCGAAGAGGAAGTGTTGAAAAAGGAGGTCCACGAAGAAAAAACACCCATTGAATTGAAAATGCTACCTTCGAACTTGAAGTATGCATTCCTTGATGAAACCAAAGAGAAGCCGGTTATCATAAGCAACCTTTTGTCTGAAAACGAAGAATCTTGTTTAATTGATGTGTTGAAAAAGAATAAAGAAGCAATGGGATGGACTCTTGCCGATCTTAAAGGAATTAGTCCTTCTTATTGTATGCATAAGATTTTAATGGAAGAGGATTTTAAGCCGGTAGCTCAACCTCAACGCCGCTTGAATCCTATGATGAAGGAGGTTGTTCGGAAAGAAGTTGTCAAGCTTTTGGATGCGGGAATAATCTACCCAATTTCGGATAGCCCTTGGGTAAGTCCCGTGCATGTGGTTCCGAAAAAGGGTGGAATGACCGTCATTCGAAATGAAAAAGATGAATTGATACCAACAAAAGTGGCAACGGGGTGGAGAATGTGTATTGATTATAGGCGGTTGAATACCGCAACTCGAAAAGACCATTTTCCACTTTCGTTCATGGACCAAATGTTGGAAAGACTTTCGGGCCAAGAATACTATTGTTTCCTTGATGGCTATTCTGGGTACAACCAAATTGCGGTTGACCCGACCGATCACGAAAAGACGACTTTCATATGTCCGTTTGGAATTTTTGCATATAGAAAAATGCCCTTTGGGTTATGCAACGCACCAGCGACTTTACAAAGATGTGTGCAAGCCATTTTTTCCGACTTGATCGAGAAAACGATGGAAGTGTTCATGGACGACTTCTCCGTGTTTGGAAGTTCTTTTGGTTTATGCTTGGAAAATTTGGAAACGGTGCTTGAATGGTGTGTGAAAACAAATCTTGTGCTTAATTGGGAGAAATGCCACTTTATGGTAACCGAGGGAATAGTGCTCGGACACAAAGTTTCTTCAAAAGCGCTTGAAGTGGATTGAGCAAAAGTTGACGTGATTGCAAAGTTGCCTCCTCCGGTTAATCTGAAGGGAATCCGAAGTTTCCTTGGGCATGCCGGTTTTTACCGGCGATTTATCAAAGACTTCTCAAAGGTAGCTAGGCCTTTGAGTAATTTGCTCGCCAAAGACCAGGTATTTCTCTTAACTAAAGATTGTTTACATGCTTTTAAAATTTTGAAGGAAAACTTGTTACCGCTCCAATTATAGTCGCTCCTAATTGGAATTTGAATTTTGAACTAATGTGTGATGCGAGCGACTATGCTATTAGAGCGATATTGAGACAAAGGAAAGAAAAAAATTTTCATGCTATACACTACGCAAGTAAGGTTTTAAATGAGGCGCAAATTAATTATGCTACCACCGAAAAAGAGCTACTTGCGATAGTGTATGCGCTATAAAAATTTCGGTCTTATCTCATTGGTTCTAAAGTGATTGTGTATACCGACCATGCGGCGATTAAATATCTGCTCACCAAATCGGATTCGAAGCAAAGGCTCATCCGTTGGATCCTCTTGTTACAAGAATTTGATATAGAAATTAAGGACAAGAAAGGATCGAAAAATTTGGTGGCGGATCATTTATCTCGCCTTGTGAATGTGGAGGTTACATCTTTTGAAAAGGAAATCCGAGAAGAATTTCCCGATCAAAAACTTTTTAAAGTTCAAGTTAGGCCATGGTTTGCTGACTTTGCAAACCACAAGGTGAGTGGTTTTGTACCGCCAGACCTAACTCCGAACCAAAAGAGGAAATTAATCTCGGATTGTAAGTATTATGTGTCGGATGACCCATACTTGTTTAAGTTGGATGGTGATAACATTTTGAGAAGGTGTGTTACCACCAATGAAGCGTAAATATTCTATGGCATTGCCACAACTCGCCTTATGACAGACATTTCAATGGGGCAAGAACGGCAAATAAAGTTCTTCAATCAGGATTTTATTGGCCTTCTATTTTTAAAGACGCAAATGCCCATGCGCAAAGTTGTGACAGTTGTCAACGAAGTGGTGGGATAGGTAAGAGAGACGAGATGCCTCTCCAAAACATCCAAGAGGTTGAATTATTTGATTGTTGGGGTATCGATTTTGTCGGGCCATTCCCACCCTCTTTTGGAAATGAATACATGCTGGTTGCAGTTGACTACATGTCAAAGTGGGTTGAGGTGATCGCCTCACCTCGGGCGGATTCTAAAACGGTTATAAATTTTTTAAAGAAAAACATCTTTTCCCGTTTCGGAATCCCCCGTGTGTTAATCAGTGACGGAGGGTCACACTTTTGTAATGCACTGTTGGAAAAAGTTTTGCAACATTACGGTGTAGTACATAGAGTGGCAACTCCGTATCACCCTCAGGAAAATGGTCAAGCTGAGGTCTCTAATCGGGAGATCAAGAGAATACTTGAAAAAACCGTGTCTAACTCGAGAAAATATTGGTTGCAAAAATTGGATGAAGCTTTATGGGCATACCGCACTGCTTATAAAGCTCCAATTGGGCTAACTCCATTTCAACTGGTTTTTGGTAAAACTTGTCATTTGCCGGTCGAAATGGAGCACAAAGCCTTACGGGCTTTAAAATTTTTGAACTTTGATAATGAGTTGGCCGGTGAAAAAAGAAAGGTGCAACTGCTTGAGTTGGAAGAGATGCGCAATGCCGCATATCACTCAAGTTGGTTGTACAAAGAAAAAGTTAAAGAATATCATGACAAAAAGCTCCGGAAAAAAGAATTTGTGCCCGGGCAGTTGGTGTTGTTGTTTAATTCCAGGTTGAGACTTTTTCCTGGAAAATTGAAGTCAAAATGGTCTGGGCCATTTCGTGTAAAACAGGTGAAATTTTTTGGGGCTGTTGTGATTGAAGACTTGGCAAAGAAGGACAGTTGGACAGTAAATGGCCAACGTTTAAAGGTGTATCTTGGCGGCCTAATTGATCGAGACAGCTGTGCCTTTCTTCTGGATGTTCCGGTGTGAGCATCCTAGACCGTCGAGCTTATCCGATGTTAAACAAGCGCATGTTGAGAGGCACCTCAATGTTGTAAGTATTTGCTGTTTATTGAGTGTGTTTTGTGGGAATCTACTTGAGGAAGCATGCTAAATTTGACCTTTGGCTGCTATCCTGATTTTTTTCAAAATTCTGTCATGCTCGCTAGCACGTTCGCTAGGCGAGCATGCAGCGAGCATTCGCTACCTGTTCGCTAGGCGAATGGGCGCATATCTGGCAATTTTAGTTATTAGTGGGCCACTCTGGTAGGCCCAAAATCAGTTTTTCTTTTGAACTTTGTCTTTCCCACTCACTCTCACTTTCACACTTTCACTACAAAACACAAAGCACCAGAGCTTTCCTCTCTACTCCTTGCAAGCCCTAATTCGTGTTCACTAATCTCTCTGCTGCAGTGAGGTTTGAGCAATCTCCTCTCTTTTTATTCTTCATTTTTGTAATAGTAGGAACATTAGGGTTTAGGTAGATTTTGATAGTTAGAGATTTGTGAAACTTTAGGTTTGCATGTTTACCAAGAACGATTCCATTCATGTTTAATCACGTGGTTCTTGAATTGTTTTCATCGAATTTGGGATTTTGGATGTTGGGGTCCAAAATAGTGGCTGATTTTAGCATTTTTGAAGTGCTTGCTAGCTCGTTCGCTAGGCGAGTCAGTAGCGAGCATTCGCTATGGACTCGCTAGGCGAGCAAGCCAGTGAGCGTGACAGAACTTTATTTTTATTTTTGATTACTGATGAGCTTGTGCTGCTGTTTGTTGGTGTCTTCTGTGTTTGTTTTGCAGATGGCCTCAGGTAGTCATAGCAAGAAAAGAAAGGTTGCCAGTACCTCCCGTACGGTCCCGATTCAATTCGATACGGAAAAGTTCATAGGGACAAAGCAAGCTGTCCGTTTTGGGACGCTGCAAAAAAGGAAGATCCTCCCTGAGAAGAGGTTCATCATAGATCCTCAAGGTGAGTACGACACTTTTCCTGGGCTGATCAACAGTAAGCGGTGGGCCATACTGATTTCCCCTCTCGAGAACTACAACATAGACATGGTGCGCGAGTTCTACGCGAGCGCGCTGCCAAATGATGACGAACCCTTCACATGGTCTACAAGAGTGATGGGTCGTCAAGTGATCTTCGACAGGGATTCCATCAATAGAGTGCTAGATGAACCGCTTATTCTAGGAGCCAATGAATTGGACAGGTATACCCGAGACCTGAGGTTGCATAGGAACACCGATACCATATCCACTGCCCTACTGATAGAGGGGAAATCGGTTGAGCTAAATCAAGCTGGTCACCCTTTGAGATATCATAGGGAAGACATGATTCCTTTAGCTCAATTGATTTTACTTCTGGTCCTTACAAACATCATGCCAAAATCCCACACATCTACTGTGTCGATCCCAGTGGCACACCTTGTCCATAGCATTCTCACCAACGTCCAAATTGATGTAGCCAGGATTTTTGCTAATGAGATGAAGTCCATTGTTGAGAGTGGTCTTAAGTCGGGGTCGCGTGTTAACTGCCCCCTTGCTTTTCCCTGCCTCATTATGGCCTTATGTACTCAGTCGCGAATGAAGATTCCTTCCCGCAGTTTGGTAAAGATCCCGACCCCCATTGATGATAAGTATGTGGACAAGTACTGTAGAGCTAGGAACTACAGGGGTGGTGCAGCTGCTGGTGCCAGAACTAGTGATGGTTCCAGTATTTCTTCTCAAGGGTTCAACCCTTTTCAGCAAGCAGTGTGCAACTATAATTGGGATTGGATGGCAGCATCACAGCGGGCTATGATGGATATCTATGATTCTATGCAGGTTTTGCAGCTCCAGATCCGAGACCCCTCCATTGAGCGTCCCTTGATAATGCGTGAGCAGTTCTTGCAGCACGCGAACTGGCCTATGGACAGGCCTGTTTTTGGAGAGGGGCGGGTGCTGGTGGTCCTGTTGTTGATGATGATGCTGACGATGATGATGAGACTGATGATATTGAGGGAGAGGAGGATTATGATGATGACGGTTCTGAGGAGGAGTCTGAGTCCGAGGAGGACTGATTTGTTTTCTTTTCAGTTTTAGTATTGTATTTTGTTTTATTGTCAGATATTTTCTGTTTGATTTCATTATTGTGGTTGTACTTTTAAGGTGTTCAGTCCCCCGTGCACACTATTTTTAGTTTATTGATTAATGCTTTGTTTAAATTATTGTGTTTATTTTAAATTATTCTGTTTAATGATTTTTGTGGTTGCTGGGTGTCAAAACCTTCTAGATTGGTTTCTCTCTGAAAGAAGTATCCAATGAAGGTGCATCCGAGCTTGGATGGCAATGATAAAAATAAACAAGTGAATACGGCTAAGGTACATGGTTACCTTCGGTTAGAACTTTAGAATGCATGAAGAACTTTAATCTTGTTGTAATTGAATATTGTTCTTTTTGCAACATGAATGAATGAATGATTCACTTAGTACTTAAGACCACAAATTGTGAGGAAACCTCCATTGTTCAAATAAATGCTGGATTCTAATGAACTGTGTTGATTCATTTTGTTCATGCTTTGTCTTTTATTATTGTGAACTTGTGGAAGCAATTAGAAATGATCAAGGCACTTGTTTCTTTAGAGCACAACCAGTTCCATACACAAGCTACCCGTGAGCAGTGAGTATTTGTTAACCCCCCTTGAGCTTAAATTGTCGAATCTCTGCTTGAAACAAAGCGAGATTTCAAAAATCTTTTTCTTGAAAACCTGCAAATTTTTGATTATTGTTCTTTTGCCGTCAAAAGTAAAGAGCATTCACTTAAAGAAGGAAGTAAAAGATAAGTTGGGGAGAACGAAATTGTAAGTTGGTAGTTTATCACAACTCTCGAAAAACCAAGCAAGCATCGAAAAGAAATTAAAAAAAAGAGAGAAACACTTGTTTTGTAAATACAGTGTGAAGAAAAAAAATATAATCAAAAGAAAAGAGTGAAAATGAATGCTTGCTTGGAAGAAAAATATTGAGAAATTTTTTTTGAGTTGTGGAATAAGAGTGTGAAGGTTTCAAATGAGAAATAGGTAAAATGAAGTTGAGATGTGTGAATAATTGTATAGTGAATGTCTCTTTTGCGTCGGCAACTTCGTTTTCAATGGCTTTAGATATGTCCCTTGTTTATTAACCTGACCAAGCTACAACCGGAAAAGACCTTAGTGATCTTTGTGCTTCCGCATTCTCATTTGTAATTGTTAGACATTGTATGAATTAAATTGAGTTTGGCATTGTTTGTTGGAGAGTGAGATTGCACCCGCGGTTGTAAACGCGTGATCTCTTCAATCCTTATTCGAAGAGGAGTGATAGAGTGATTCATTCAGGATATTGTTGTTGTTGATTGATACATGTTTTGCATTGCTTTAAGATTTTAGTCTCTGCGTATTGTGTTGTTCTAACCATTGGAGACTTGTATCTAGTTGAGTTGTTTGTGTTTGAGCCATTTGATCCAGTTTCGGAAAAACCTTTTTCTTCAAGCGAATCCTCTTGTTCTGTGAGAGGCATACTTTGCTTGAGGGCAAGCAAGATTCTAGTTGGGGGAGAGTTGTTAGATGCCTAATTATGCTTATTTGAGCTATCAAATGTGGGCATCTTCCGCTTCTTTTTGTGCAATTTCGGTTCAAAACCGCCTTGTTCTTGTTGATATGCGATATGTCGTGAAATGCTCTTGTTCTTTTTAATTTGTGTGTTATTGTGCAGTATTTGAGCATGAATGAGCAAAAATTGAAGACACAGGAAAGTTGTCAAAGGAATCAAAAAAGTCCAAGAGCAAAAGCATGTTCGCTAGGCGAACATCTGGCGAATGTTGCAGCGAGTTGTTCGCTAGGTGAGCATCCAACGAGCTGCTAGCGAACACTCCCAGATTTGGGCAGAACCAAAAATGCATTATTCGCGGGCAGCGAGGCAGGTGGCGAAGAACTCGCTAGGCGAGCACCTAGCGAGCAAGTAGCGAAGCATTCCAGAATCTTTTCCTCAGCCCTCGCTAGCATGTTTGCTAAGCGAAGCCGTAGTGAACGTTCACTGTTAGCTCGCTAGGCGAATGTAGTAGCGAGCGTGACAGGACAACAACTTTTTCTATATATAACCTTTGTACTTTTTGGGGCATGATATATATTTTTTATTTTGTTTTTGCTGCATAAGAGATTTTATGATCTAGAAACACTCTACCTCTTATTTTCTTCATTTCAAAATACTAATCCACAAAAAGAAGGTGGGTTCTCATCCAAGTTGGATTCTTTGACTCAGATGTTCATCAACCTTCTTCCGAATCTTCTTTTGCAAGCTACCATGAAAATGAGTAGCTAAGTTCTTCATTTTGTCAAGGTTAGATGTAGGTGACCATTAAGCTTTGTAAGTATATGGATGACCTTCATTTGTAAACTCTTGTATGATGAATATATGATGAAAACCTTGATTTATCATTAACTCTTTGTGTTGGTTTATGATCGAAAGATATTTTCCAACTCTTGACCTAGGTTTTCATCCTTCTATTTTCTTAAGCTAGAGATAGTTTCGAATGTGGTTGTTCACAAAAAAATGTTAAACCTAAATGTTGTCATTTTGATAGATTGTGTGAGAGATAAAAAATGGATCAAAATGGGAAAAATCACAATGTGAGTTAGAGATAATCACATTGGGAGGATGTTGTGAATGTGTTTATCATCTGAAGAAGTTTATGCTTATTGTTGACCGGACATATACAAGAAAAGTGCTTACCGAACCCTAACTTTGGCAATCTTTATTAAATTGTAAAATCAATCTTTTACTGCGACTCAGTACTTTCTATGCAAAGATACCGATACCAAAAAACCAAACCCCCTTCGTTACTAAAAAGTTAAGAACTCGATAACTGTCGAACTGCGGCAATATCTTATATTCCTTGTGGAGACCATAACAAAAACCCGACACTTAACCACCTCTAATACCAACAACGGTTCCCCAGTAGATCTTATTCATAATCCCTAACAGATAGCAGATTAAATCTTCAGCAGAGCAGAATCTTTGACAGAATATAGCTATCCTTCAGCAGTCTGCCTTGATTCCCAACATAGTTGTCTGTTCCCCGGAATGTTATATTCTAGCAAACCATCCAGGGCTGATTTCCTCGGTAGAGTGGAGTTATTTGTCTCCAGCCAAGTTGTTAGTTCCCCAGAAGAGTTGTATTCTGGTAGGCCATCCGGGACGTTTTCCTCAACAGAGTTTGATTTTGATCCCCGGCAGAGTGGATTTTTGCTTAGTAGAGCAGTTTTATCCAGAAGTTTTCTTGGAGGCTATCCAAGGCTTGTATTCCCCAGCATGAGTCCTTTTGTGCTAGGCGTGTCTAGTCTTTCCCCAGCGAAGTTTGGTTGCCTCTCTTTAGCATTTATTTTTCTAAAGTGGTTCCTTTGCATTTGCATCGTGCATAGCATCCTCCCAAACGTATAGCATTTCCAGTTCGTATGGAGCATTACGCCATATTCAAACATATGCATGTGAAACATAAGCTAGAGTGTTGCCTCTCTGTTCTCAAGTGTATTTCTAATAGATGGTTTATTTACTTTGGCCGCATGGTGTTCAGACCCGACAAGTTTTGACTGATATCTTGTTTCCCGAATGGTATCCAGGTCGTGGCAATTTCCTTTAGCCCGCATGGTAACCATGGCAATTTCAGATTTGTTTTTTGTTGAGTATCCAGACTCCAGCTTATTAAGTTGAGTATCCAGACTCCGGCTTATTACGTTGAGTATCCAGACTTCGGCTTATTACGTTAAGTATCCAGACTCCGGTTTATTACGTTGAGTATCCAGACTCCGGTTTATTATGTTGAGTATCCAGACTCCGGCTTATTACGTTGAGTATCTGATAACGCGAAAAAGTGTATATTAAATGCCATGATTTTATGCTACTAATGGTCAATTTCACCCCGATTTCAGACCTCTCCGCATTGTTTGTTATGTATTTTTGCAGGCTTACGAAGTTAACACTCAAATGAAGCAAGACAAAGAAAACAAATACTAGAAGACACAAAACAGAAGAAAAAGGACGAAAAGATAAACAAACAAAGGGGCGCCCTAGGTTTGCAACGAGCATGGAGCACAGGGTGTACCCATCCCCAAAGGTTTAAGGACTAAAGGTTGTTGGTACCTGCAGGACAAGGTTCTAAAGGGACTCAAAATCATCAGCCCATCTATCGGATATTATCAGTTTCCCAATTACTCGAGAATTAACAATATTCTCAAGAGAACTTCTTTTGAGTGTAGCTTCGCGTAGCACTATTTCAGAAGTACTCCCTCATAGTCTCGCACTACGTCCTAATAAAGGCCAAAGTTGGGTTAAGGTAACTATGGTCCTCAATATCATAGGCTCCAAAGTCGAAAATAATGAGTGTCTTCATGATTGCTCGTTCGACAGTACTATTTCGAAAGGGCCTCAACTGAGCGGGATTCTCGATTCAACTTAGTAGGGATTCAACTCCCTATAAGCCTCCTCGACTATATCACCATCCTATCTTAATTTCTCTCAAGTTCGGGTGTAGAACTTTATCTCACCACTCAAAGACAACAATCCCAAAAGAAATACAAGAAAAAGCATATAAACAATTAATCAAGTAGGCAGATATATAAAGCAGTAAACAAATAAAATAAGATAGGGAAACCTACTAGAGTTGCTCCCCAGTGAAGTCGCCATTTCTGTCGCGGTGAAATTTGGATACCAAACTATTGATTAGTTTGAATCTTTAATTCATTTTTGCAACCGAACTTTGATTTGTCCAAAGGAAGGGATAAAGATCGAAATTCCCACAATGCAGTGCAAATGCAAGGTTTAGATTGTTTAGGTTCGGGGGTTGGTTAAACTTAGGGAAGGTACTAGCATCCTAAGTTTCTGTAGTACTCTACAGGAACCTCTTGTTTTATATTTGTTTATTGCTAAGTGTTTATCTGCTTAAAGGTATAAAAGACCTAAGGGTTTATTTCTAAGTATACTCGATAAGATGTCGCATCTTATGCCTACATATCCTTACGGGAGTGGAATCAGAGTACTTGTAGTTCCCCTAAAGGGTTAGAGGAGCTCTTTGACTGTGGTCAAAGTTCCTACGGGTTTAGGGTAGTTGTTTTGATTGGGTTTAGGAGAAGAGATGAGTCTTCATGTTAAGGGAGATGTAACCACCACAAATGTAAGGGGGGGTTGTAGGAAAATGGTCTTTGCATCGTCTTAAGAAAAGGGCTTAAGTACTCGGATTGTTTGACGAGTATGCCTTTATCGCTCTTAAGGCAAAGTCCCTACATGTTTGATTGTATTGTTGTGGGGGTGGAGATTATATCTCACTTAAGATGATTAACATCTATTCTCTATTGTGTTTGAAAAGTTTGTATTATTGAATGTTTGTTTGTCTAAGTTGTAAAGATTAAGACAAGGTCCTTCCTATGGGGTAGGTCCTAAACTTAAATGATCAACTTGAATGGAATCAAGGATCGAAGGGAATATGATGCAAATGATGTGCAACTACACACAACGTTGAATTATGTGTAGGTTTTTCCTTTGGACGAAATGCGATGCGGAAATGTAAACATGATAATGTAAATGCAGAAATAAATTGCAGAAATATAAACCATACACACGCATGAAAGCGCTAAGGTGTAAGTGCATTGTGTCGTGAATGTGAGGTGTGATTGATTACGCCGTTGATTGTTTTTAATTGGTTAAATTGATTTTTATTTGGATTATAAAAGGTTGATTTGATTTTAGTTTGAACTATGAGAAAAATGTTGGATTGATTTTGATAAAGGTTGAATAGCCTTAATTTTTAGAGCAAGAATTGTAAATTATTCGATTGTAAATTAATTGAGTTTAGTCTACAAATAAATTATCAGTATAAAAAAAGTTCTCTTAAAAGTTTTTATTATTAAATAAAGGGTTATTAGATTGGAAAATAAGTTTTTATTTTGTTATTAATTAGAAAAGGGAATAAATTACATTATAAAATAAATACTAAATTAAATAGGTTAATGATAGATAAGAAATAAAATAAAAGGAAGTAATGGATTTTTTTTAATGATAGATTAATTGAAATTATTGAATAAAAGATAAAAAAAGAAATTAATTATTAAATAGGTGAACTAATTAAAAGGTAGATCGATTAAATAATTAAATTAAGAGATGAAACTGATTATAATTAAATAGAAGGTTTATTAGTTTATTTAAAAAAAATATTAGTTAATTAACGTTAAAAATTAATTGATTAAGGTTGATTAAAGTTGATTTAGTGTGTGGTGTGCGTGTGAGGTTAGTAGATTACAGATAAACAAAATAAAAAACAATGGAAACAAAAACGCAATGAACCCTAAATCGGTTCCCCCTTTTCCGTCGTCGTTTTCGCTCGCGTTTCCCTTTCTCTCTCGATCGCTTCACTCATCCTCCTCCTTCATCGATCGCTATCGATTCTTTCTCCTTCATCGAATTTCAAACCTACAAACACATAGCCAGAGCAATCAATGATTAAAAATATGGAAAGGAAAGAGGGCGTTACTGGCGGCTCGCGAAGTAGTTGTTGGGAGGTGATTCTCGGTGAACGTTGACGGTGGCGGTTCGAACTTGCGTTAGGTCCACAATGAAGGGTGAGAGCGGCGATGGATGATGTTGAAGAGTTTATTGTGATTTCGCGGCGGAGTTAGAAGAGATAAGTTTTTCCTTTCGCCTCCTTCAGTATTCTAGGGTTTTCGAGTTTGGCATTTTTGGTGGTATCGGGGTTCTTTTTTTTCGTCGTTCTCGATGGCTTCCCATCTTCAATTTATAGACTTTTGAGAACTTAATGCTTTGATCTGAGATTGATTATGGATTTGGACCTTCCATTTTAGTTTGGCTGAGATTTGAAATTCTTCCTTTTTCGTCTGATTTGCAATGATATCTGTTAATGAAAACTTCAACTTGGGATATCTTGAATTAAACGTGTTTAATGCCCTTTTCTGTCCAGATTCATTGCTCTGAAGATTTGGTTTGATGGGCTTCTAACTTTGGGTTTATTGTTGGCAGGGGTAAATAGCAATTGATTTTGGACCAGAGGAAACTAACAGCCCAGAGTGATTATGGTAATGGAGCGGGTGTACGTTGTCTCCTTTGAGTAGAATCATTAACGACTAGGAGTCAAAGATGGGGCTGCAACAGTTAGAGGAAAGGTATTGAGTGCTCCTAGAATAATCCTCAGATGTATTTGTTGGAAATGATTGTTTATCTTCACTTGGTTTTCTAGGTCGGGAGACAACTGAGGTTGATTGAAACCATCGTCGTTGACCAAATGCAGAGGCTACTGATTATGCAGTTTCAACTGAAGTTGTTGCTTCGATTGTGAATACTGATCTAGCTGTTGAAAATGTTGGGGCCTTTGCTGAGATTGTTGTTTGTTTGCAGGTGCCAATGTTGTTGCTGATAATGGTGGACCGGTATACTTGTTGAGGCTGATGTCTTTCTTCTTCTTTCGGGGTGTTGCTAGTGATTCAGTGGTTGCCGGTTGTTGTGTCGCTGCTGAGATAAGTTTAGAGTGGCGATGATGGCCTCGTGTCTGAGCCTTGGGGTATGGAAAAGGTTGTCGTTTACGCAATTTTGTTGTCTACGAAAGAAATGGTCTTCACAATGTTTGATGTTTAGTAGGAAGTTGGTGGCAACTTCGGTTGTTGCTCTTCTAGCTACTCAAACTTTATGCCCGATGATGAGCTGAACTGAGGGCTGAGCATTTCTTACTCTTGGAGTCTTTGGGTGGTTCTTTTATGGCCAATGTGTTGGTGTTGCCACGGATGATGAACTTACAACATCATTATTTGTCTCCTTGTTATTTGTTTGCAGCCACTAACTGCTGCTTGTTGATGCTAGTGCTATGAGGGATGCTCTCCTTGCTACTGATATTGCGAAGAAGCTGATTGTTGTACTGTGATGCCGTTTACGGTTGATGTTTGCATTTACCCGTTTGTTGGCTTGTTCTGTGTTGCCATTACACTGCTTGTGCTTGCGGGTGATGTGTTGTTATTGCTGATGCGGGCTCTATGATTGAATACCTATTGTAGTTTATTTGTTTGTCTGGGGATAATTGCAGCCTGTTATTGTTTAACACTTGATAAATGTTGTTGTTGTTGTTTTGCTTGCGGCAAAATACTGGGCTGTTTCGCTTCGAATTTACTGACTTTCCTCTCTTTTTCAGGACCCTGTCAATGGTGCAGAATCTTCCGCTATTGGTTCTTTGGGCTTGAGAAAGGTTTCAAGACGGTAGTGATGACTTGCATGGTCTGAACCGCGTTGGCGTTGTTGAATGTGGTTGTTGCTTGTGAATTATGTTGAGCTGTTTGAAACAGTTGCCTCTTATTCGAAATTCAAACTTCTTGATGCTCAGTAGGGAGTTGGTGACAACCTCAGTTGTCGCCCTTCCGGCTGCTCGATTCGCCCGATGATGAGTTTTTCTGAGGGATGAACTTATAACCTCTTCTCATTCTTAACTTTAGACCTTGCATTATCTTTGTAATGGAATTGCGGTCATTAATCTTGTTTTTGTATTTTGTAGGGGAAGATCCTGCAGGTGCAATGCTTAATTTCTGTGCTTCCATGTTGTTATGCAGAAGCTTCAAGTAGGTGTTCGAGGGGCTATAAGGATAACCGGCGACGGATACCAGTAGCATGTCGTCGTTGACATTAAGCGTCGCATTGAGCTTAAGGACGAAGGTTGTGACGCTTTGGTTCCTCTCTATTTCTGATCTGCGCAGGCTTTGGAAGTCTTCGCTGAGGGATCCTGGAGTGTTCCACACCGCCGTGGGCTGTTGGCCGCATGAATTAAATGGTGTTGGCAAGCGTACATCATGAATGAATGTAATTATCAAATCAAACATATACTCTTGTAATTCCTCTCTTGTAATGCTTCTACTGATAGCACCAACATAGTTACGATGGTAATTGAAAGAACATGCATTAAATTCTTGTGATGATCCTTTATTTAAAAGAACCTGGAATGGTTTATGGATTTGAACTGGTCTTGGTTTTGGCTGCTTAAAATTTGAGCCTCGTAAGGAACAAATGGATCCGGTTGAACAAAGGTTTTGAAGTTGAATTATACCCCTTAAATTGGCTGCATCTTGAGCCTATGGACATGTTGTCATGCCAAAAGCATTTAATCTTCAATTAAATAAAGGCGTCACTTTAAATTTGTAAATTCCGAATGGTGACTCGAATTTAAGTTTAATCCAAGCTTATTGAAGAACAAAAGTCTTGAAATCTTAGAATGCCATTGACGAAGTTGGATACCGGTTTAATCCATATGAAATGCACCAACTGAAATCAAAGTAACTCTTGCCACCACAACACCACTTGGTTAGATTACAAGTGCCGCATTTAAAATCCAAACGAATAATCCTTAAATCTTGAGTCCGAGTTATCTCGCACTATAAACGCCTCAAATACCGTGAGCCCGTGACCTCAATTTCCGTGCGAATCCCGTTTTGACAGACTTTCCTTGATGAGGAGAAAAACTTGAAAGGGACCGAAATCTCGATTTAAGGGGACCTAACCATAAGAATCCTCCATAGACATTTTTTAAAGCAAAAAGAACCCTGCACACACCCGTTAGTCGCACATAAAAGTAGAAAGATAAAACGTGATAAAACACACACGGAGGTGGGATCTTAAGGTCAAAAATTAGGGTGCAACATGTTGCTTTAACTCAATTATGTCTGCTTTAAGATTTATGTCTAGCTAAACCGTATCGATCGGTCTGTAATGAATTAGTAGGACGAGATTCGATAACATCCGGCGTATTTCCACTTTTTCAAACTTGTTTCTGGCCATAGTTTTTAATCTGAATTTAGTAACTAAACTTCATCGCGACAGTGAGATTTTGTTTATAGTAATCTCGCCACGACAGTGGGAGATTCACGCAATCTACTATGCCAGTAGAACTTTAGATCCTTCCCAAATGAACTACGCCACAACGGAAAAGGAACTTCTAGCAATTGTGTTCGCCCTCGACAAATTCTGTTCCTACTTGGTAGGAGCGAAAATAATCATCTACACAGACCATGCTGCCATTAGGTACATGATAAGAAAAAAGGATGCCAAGCCGAGATTATTGCGATGGATCCTATTGTTACAAGAGTTTGACTTAGAAATCAAAGATAAAAAAGGAACCGAGAACGTAGTGGCCGATCACCTATCCCGAATAGAAGGCATTAAGCCAGAATCAGTGCCTATCAACAATGATTTCCCTTATGAACGCCTGATAGCCAGATGTCGACTATGTATCGAAATGGATTGAGGCCGTTGCCGCTCCAACTAACGACACGCGAGTAGTTATCAAACTCTTTAAGAATACCATCTTTCCCAGATTCGGTGTACCCAGACTTGTCATCAAAGACGGTGGTTCACACTTCATAGCGCGAATTTTTGACAAAATGCTATCGAAATATGAAGTAAAACACCGTGTTGCAACACCATATCACCCGCAGACCAGCGGCCAAGTGGAGGTCTCCAATAGAGAAATCAAGCAAATCTTGGAAAAGACAGTCGCCACCTCCAGGAAAGATTGGTCATCAAAACTAAACGATGCTTTATGGGCCTACAGGACTGCTTACAAAACGCCGATAGGAACTACAACATTTAAATTAGTCTATGGGAAATCGTGTCACCTGCCAGTGGAACTAGAGCACAAAGCTTTTTGGGCTATTAAGACGCTAAATCTCAACTATACTGAAGCAGGCGAGAAACAGATCTTGAATCTGCATGAATTGGAAGAACTTAGATTGGACGCATATGAGAATGCTCGCATATACAAGGAAAGAACCAAAAATTGGCACAATAAGCGTTTAGTCCAGAAACAGTTTAGTGTGGGAGACATCGTGCTCCTATTCAACTAAAGATTGAAACTCTTCCCAAGAAAACTAAAGTCAGGATGGTCAGGTCCTTTCGAGATAACTAAATTCCTTCACAGTGGAGCTGTCGAAATTAGCGATAAAACCAATGCACTGTTCATAGTCAACGTACAACGGTTAAAACACTACAATCAAAATGACCACAGTAACCACGTGAGCAGTGTGAAACTGCTAGAGCTTCCTGATCAACATCCCGACTAGCTTGCCACCAAGCTATCGTCAGGCTTTTGACGTTAAAAACAGCGCTGCATGGGAGGCAACCCATTTTCCCTCGTTTTTCCCTTTTAGTTTATTTACTTTAGGTTTTTCATTTGATTTATACTATTGTATTTTCTTTTCTTTATTTTTATCACCTTCTGTTTCTAAAAAAAATCTAATTTGAGTAAAATGTGTTTTCAACTATTTACAGGATTTTAAAGCCTTCCTACTTCTCCCCTTTTTATCTGACTAACTCTCGAGTATGGCTAACATCGACTACACGGTTACCATTTTTAGAGGACCAGCTTAGCAAGCCAGATTTGAGGCTTTGACTCAGAGAGACATCGCTTTGACCTTGTACTATGATGGATCCACTATGGATCAGTTAGGAATTCACGATAGCATCCTCTATTTGTTTAACCAACTAGACTGGGAGCGAACTGCTATAAAAACCCGTTTTGTCACCTATCGCGAACTCACGTTCGAATTCCTTAGCTCCCTAGGCTACAGACCCGAATACGACTATGGATCCACCAAGGAGATGATATGCTTTAGACTGTTTAGGACAAAATTCACATACAACCGTAAGTCACTAGCTGACCTCTTAGGTTTCCCTAGCGGACCCTTCGTGTATACTGATGCCCAGGAAGCTAATATGGATATCGATTTAGACAATTTCTGGGGTACCATTATAGGTAATTATCACCCTTAGCCGAACAACATGAATTCTAACGAGATACATAACCCTGCACTCTGCTACTTCCATAGGATATTAGCCCATACCCTCTTTGGGAAGGAGGAAAACATTACCGCAGTCTCTAAGGAAGAGTTGTTTATCCTCTACTGTGCATCACAAGGTCGTCCCGTCAATGCTGTACCGTTTATGATGAGAACCTTCGAAAAGATTACTCAAGAACCGAATTCACCTATCCTAATAGGAGGCCTCGTCACCATGATTGCACACGTAATTGGACTTAGATACCAACTGAATAGAATCAAAGTTTTTGGCCAGATCAGACCTATGGACATACCGTTTTGTTTTAACCAAAGTATCATAGGTAATTAGGAATAGAAACTTACGAGTACCTTATTGCTGACCGACCTGTTCGACTCTTCACATTGCCTAACCATGAGCTGATAAGTGTCCATAACCGAAACAATTGGCTGTATGAGTTGGATGAGCCTATGGGTCCTACCTCACCTCATTCTACACCTCATGCTTACATGTACGACATCGATCATATATCAGAAGCCCAAGACTTTATGTATTATGAAGACTATGTGTCAGAAGTTGAGACAGACCCTGGGACTCCTCCGAATTACCATAATTTCCCTGACCCCGTACCTGACCAACAAATAGAAAAGCTGAACACCATTCTGAAAACAATGGACGACTTCAAGTTGGAAATCACAACAGTCAAGGATGAGCTAACAAAACTGCAGACGGATGTCACAACTTTCATGGACGTAGTTTGTGATCAGTTCGACCACATTACTCAACAACTTGACAAACTAAAGCAGCAGAAGGATTGGTAATTTTAGTTCTATTTTAGTTTTTACTGCATTCTGAACTATTTCTTGTTTTATGTTTTTACAATTTGAACTACATTTTAATTCTTGTACTCCATTTCACATTTACTTTAATTAATGAAATTTATTTTGCATTTTTGTTTTACGCCAAAATTCTTCATTTACAATTCATTATTCTGTTTGATATACTGGCTTACAATGAGAATCAATATTACTACATAACTCCAGTACACACCACAAAGCACAAATTCTGCAGCTGCAGAATTTGCTGCTACGACGAACGTCACGCCCCCGTTACGCTCGTCACGAGCCTCACGATCGTGACACCCCTCACGTTCGTCACGCGATTAAATTCTGCTAAATAGCAGAATACGACCATTCCCGATTCTTTCCCCTCCTCCACTTCATAACTTCCCACTCTCTCACATTCCAAATCCCTCTACATTTTCAACTTCCAAATTACTTTCTCATTCATTGCATTCAACCCCATCATTGCTCGTACCACCCGTTCATCTACAATTCCTTCCTTATAAACTCCCAGTTCCCTTCTAATCCATTACACAGAAAAATACACTCTCCCTAATCACTCTCACTTTTACTTCCTTCACATCAAACACAGAAACAACGGCACGCCACGGTGAACTTCCCGACATGTCTAACATCGTCTTCAGAGACGGCGAAAGAGGCGAACAGCAGCAAGCCAACTATGTTTCATTCTATCAGCGCTCTGTTCAACCGACTCGGTACGCTGATGTTGCATGCTTAACCGAGTTGGGATTTCTGGAAGGCGTCCAATGGATGCTGCAGAATGTCGGTCTTTGGTTTCTTTGCACAACCCCGCAGCCAACGTACGAACAGTTAACCTTGGAGTTCCTGAGTTCGTTCTCATACATCACCCAACCGGCAAAACTAACCAGCTCACCGGTGTTGCATGTTTCCGCTTGTTCGGCCGCGAATATCAGCTCAACCAAACTCAGCTTGCTCAGATGCTACAATTCCACCATGGTGCCGATGCTCACTGTCATGTTCCCTCGGAGCACTTCTTTCAGGAAGCCTTTGCACTTTGGAACCAACTTACCGGCACCACAGCCGATGGTTGGGACAGCCTTAATGCCACATACATCCACCACCCCGCCATCCGCTACTTTCACCGGGTGCTCGGTAATACCATCTTCGCACGAGATAGCAACCACAAGGTTAACTCCAAGGAGCTTTTCTTTCTGCAATGCGTCTTTGCTCTGGAAGCCATCAACGCCGTCCCGTTTTTGTTGGCCCACATCCAGGAGAACTGTGGTCGAGGCTCAAAGCCTTTCTACTTCGGAGGTATCATCACTTCCATTGCCGTGTCCCTCGACCTCGGTAACCACCTCTAGGACCTCTCGTCCCTGCCTCCGGTCTTCCTCGATATCGACTATTGCCATTCCTCCCACCTCATCAAGGTACGAGACGATGGAAGATATCATTCGGTGGTTCGCAATCGCACTATCCGCAGCATCATCCTACCATGCCGTGACCGCGCCCATCCTCAGAACAGAGCCAACTGGCTCTTTGACCCAGCGGCACCAAAGGCTAATGCTGCAGCACCTCAAGAAAATATTCAAGTGCTCATTGATGAGGTCCAGTAAGAATCGGATAGAGCTGCTCAGGCTGATGCTCCACAACAACCACCTCCTGAAGGTCCTTCCTCCTGTCGTCGTCGCCGACCCGAGAACGAAGCAACCAACGAAGAGATCCTTTGCATCATTTGGCAACAAAACGAGACAGCAGCCCGGCTCGAACGTCGTCACCAAGAACAACACCAACAGGTGATAGATTTGTTGGTAGCCCAAAGGGAACGCCTCAACAACGTAGTTGATGAGATGGCCGCTCTAAACGTCCGTGTGGACGACCTACGTGACACCATTTTTCACACCGACGCTCTACACCCCACGACCCGAGGAGGACGACATCGCGGTAGAGAACGAGACAGAGAGTAGTGTACTTTTATTTTCTGCATTTTATTTTTGTTGTTGTACACCTTCCACATTCGTTTCAAAGCAGTGAGGACACTGCTTGAGATGGTGTGGGAGCGGCACTTTATTTCCATCCATTTCTATTATGTACTTTATTTCAATTCCAATTATTTTAATCCAGTCATTTCAATTCAGTAAAATAAAGTGCATTTTTATATTCTTTTTCGTTACAAGAGCTTCCCCCGCTTTATCCGTTTTCCTCGAGCTATACAAATTTTTTTCCAAAAATCGATGCAACACCCGATGCACCAAGATTAAGGCCGAGTCAAGGAAACTCGAGAACGATTGCTAACGATACCCATACCACTTTGACACCTTAGACCTCTGGTTTATGCGAGTCAGTTCCACTACCTACTGTACCAAAGCCTCAGGTTCGAGCACCAAGCAAAACCCCTAGTAGTTTATACAAGCAGTCAGCACCGCCTTAAGCACATACCACGTGGAAATCCGATGCAAATAAGTGATCAGTAAGATCGTAAAGAAAAGAATTGCTCCGCAGCCATGTAGTGATTATCAACTCTGATATCTCGGAATAACAAAAATAAGCTCATAAAGAAAAGAAGTTCTCTGTCAGTTGGTCCATAGGTCTCTGGTTATGGACTCGGTAGGGCGAATTACAGTTCGATCCCACACAAATTACAAAGTGGACATATCAAAGGGTACCGCGCTCGCGCACCAGACCTTGTATAAAGAAAAAACCGAAATCACTAACAGGCTATTCCACTACGTGCGTGCAAAGAGGTAAAGGGCTTAATGTGGTTGCGCTGGAACGAAATTGGGTAAAACTTGGTACGATGAACTTTACACCGAGCTACAGGAGCATGATTGGAACTGGCTTGTATATGAAGGAGGCCTTCGAGAGCATACTGCTTAGTGTCACTGTCGTATGCGTGTTGTTATAAATCCTCTCCGACTTCCCGACTCAACGCCTCTGAAGCTACTTTGAAAACGAAAAGGAACGCATCGTGTAACTGCATCGTCTCAGCTCTTATGCTTTTTGCTTGAGGACAAGCAAAGATTCAAGTTTAGGAGAGTTTGATAACGCGAAAACATATATATTAAATGCCATAATTTTATGCTACTAATGGTCGATTTCACCCCGATTTCAGACCTCTCCGCATTGTTTGTTACGTATTTTTGCAGGTTTACGAAGTTAACACTCAAATGAAGCAAGACAAAGAAAACAAATACTAGAAGACACGAAACAGAAGAAAAAGGACGAAAAAAATAACAGAAATGGATTTTGCTGATATGACGGTCGTCACAGGTCCCTCACGACCGTCTGCCCACTTTTTTCACCACCGTCTGTCCACTTTTTTTAATGCGCACAACATAAGAAAATAAACATGTGTATATTTTAAGGGTAATATTGAAGGAAAAAAATAGTTTAACAGACTTTGCTTCCAAGCTATCTACCCAGTATCCAAAGAGAATTAAAATTAGTTTCTGTTTTTCATAGGAATTTTCAGTATTACCCTTATGAAAAGAAAGAAATATTACTAACGTTTATACGGACACTCATGTGTCAGTTTATCTGCATTTTTAATGAACACGCATTAAAATATAAATGAATAATTTTTTTATTTAATTACGCTTTAAATTAAATTTTTTTAGGTAGTCTCATGTTTGTAAGAAATTTTAAAATATCATTTTTTTAATTAATTAAAAGTTAAATTATTTTTCAAATTAAATTTTTATGTAATATGACATTTATTTTGCATGTCTCTAACATAAAAAGTAAAAATTGTAAATAAAAAATTAACAATAAAATTCAACTAAGTTGTTGTTAATATTATTATTCTTTTTTTTCTCATAGTTAAAGATGGGTTTAATATGAAGGTCACACATATAGAAATAAAAAATAAAATACTGAAATCATGTTATCCCTCTTTTTATGTGTTTTATTTTGTATATATAAGTTGAATGAGTGGAAAGTTACTCAAGCAAATAGATACGGGAGTTATTTTCTTTCCAAAGAAGCACTCAACAATGCAATCATGTGTATTCAATTTTAAAAACAGAAGATCAATATCACAGAGTATATAAAAGGAACAACAGGGACTTGAGAAAAAGAGGAGATAACACAGTAGAATTCCGAACAGGTTACCCCGGATTTACAAATTTTTATACAATTCACAACACATAACAATTGAGGTAGAGAGATACGATTTTGAAAGGCATCGTACCAGAATCATACACACACACTCAGTATCACAAACATGCATGAAAATAAGCTACAGTAACAATAATCAAAGGAAAAGGGAAGAGAAAGTTACCACGGCCAAGGTCGACACAGTCACTATGCATCAACAAACGTGACACATGAGCCCGGAATTGATGGAAATGCTACTCATCACCGCAAAATCTGATCGACAATGTTATTCCTTCTTTCAAATAGCGCGACACACAACCAATCACCACCGTTGTCATTTATGTGCACTCCTTCCGCCGCGAGCATTACTTTGTTGCTACTTTTTTTGTTTTATTTTCATATGCTTTTATGTATTGTAATTTTTGATTTATGGAGAATTCATGTTTGGTTGCTTGTGCTTTGTGTGACTTTGTTTGGGTTGGGTGAGATAGGAAGGAGAATTTGAGAGCGTGAGAGTTTGTCTAAGAGAGAATATCAAATAAGAAGAAAAGATGAGGGTAGAAGCTGAAGGTTGTGTCACGAGAGAGAAAGTGGTTTGATCTGTTGTTATTCCTCTTTCATGTGAAGATCCGCACAGGTGGGCTCTAGAGCTAGGCCCAATGATTTTTTTCTCTTTTCTTTCACATGTATCATCCGGGCTTGGAGCATGCCCATTGGTTTCTTTCATTTGTAGCTTTTTTTATTCTTTTGATTTTAATTTTTAGTTTTAATTAAGATTTAATTTATTTGGTTTTTTAAATTAGAGTTTAATTTAATTAGTTTTTAAGTTATTTAGTTAATTAGGTTCTAATTTAATCTGTTTTAATTAGTTTTTATCTCTTGAATTAATCTTGGCAATCCTCGATTTTTTTAGTTAACTCTTGATGCACATTTTTGAATTTATTGTCATAATATTGATCTCGTATATTCCCTTATGGCGCGATTTTGTTGATTCTGGGTACTTGGTTCTGGTTAATTGATAATGTTTACCCGTGATACCTACCCATTGTGATTTGATTAAATGACTTGATCTTTGTGTTGTATATTATGTTGTTATTTGTTCATTTTTATGCTCTTAACTCTGCTGGTTGCCTATTCCTGTTTTCAAAGGAAAGGATCCCCTCCTGTTGACTTTCATGTCATACTTAGGAAAACTTTAGGTTCTTTCATTTTATCCTATCCTTAGGATTAGAGTCGCCGTACTCTATGTAAGTTCTTTCCATGGACACTTACTCACTTACTTCCTTTTATCCTAGCCTTAGGAATTAGAGTCGCCGTACTCTATGTAAGTTCCTGCCATGGACACTTACTCTCTTTCCCTTTCAACTTAGCCTTAGGTTTAGAGTCGTTGCACTCTATGTAAGTATATTTCCACAGATCCATACCTCTTCCCATTGGAACCTTGACCACAGTCAAGAGTCCCTCACCCTTGTTGAGAGGAACTACAAATGCTTTGATTCTATTCCCGTTAGGACACGTAGGCACGAGATACGATGTCTTGGCGAGCATACATAGGAAATAACACCTTAGGCCTCCCTTTACCTTTTCACCCTTTAGTAAACAATTAACAAAATGACAAATAACACATTACTAACAAGAGGTTCCTGTAGAGTACTACATATGCTTAGGATGCTAACACCTTCCCTAGGTATAACCAACCCCCGAACCTTAGATCTCCTGCATTGTTTTTACAGTGCAATTAGGGTTTTCTTCGATCTTTACCCTCTCCTTTGGAGAAATCAAAGTTCGATGGTGAATTTCAAAGATTTGTCATTCAAGTTAGTTAATAGCTTGATATGCGATTCTCACCGCAACAGGTACTCTTCAACATCTTCATTCTTTTTTTCTTGATTTATGTTGTATATGCTCAAATGTTCACCCTCTTTGTTCATTTGATTCTTCAGCTTTGAAGTATGGTACTCTTCAACATCTTTATTTCTCACGTGCATAAGATTCTTCAGCTTTGAAGTACGGTATCCTTCAACATCTTCATTCCTTTTTTCTTTGTTTATGTTGTATATGCTCAAGTCAGTATGAAAGTACATGTTTCATATGCTTTAGGTTAAATTTGCATATGCATATGCTTAAGTTTTTGGATTAAATTTTGGTGTGTCATTCACATTATTATACGTGTATAAATTTCAGAAGTTATTATGGATCGTAGTTGGATGAAATCTGATATATTAGGCCCGGTTTATGTAACAGAGTTCTTGAATTCCTTGAATAGGCTGATAAAAATCTTCCCGACAATAATGGTATATTTTATTGTCCCTGTGTCGTTTGCGTGAATATCAAAAAGGGTACAAACAAAGAAATATTCCATCACCTTTGTTGTGATGGTATATGTCAAAATTATGTAATATGGACGTGGCATGGTGAGGTGGATAAAGAGGAAAGTCGGGCGACACAAAGTCAAAGAGTGGATCAAGATGAATATATGGAAGATCAACTAGAGGATATATTCCGTGATATTGGGGAATATTATTTTAAGAATGCTTATATTTATGATACTTTATATAGTGATAAAGACACCCATTTATATAAGTGATGCACAGATTAGACAGGATTGTCGGCGGTGTTAAAGTTGTTTAATATGAAGGCAAAAAATGGATGGTCGGATAAAAGTTTCACGGGATTACTTAAATTGCTAAAGCAAATGTTACCAGAAGATAACGAATTTCCGGATCGTTGCTATGAGGCCAAGAAGATATTGTGTCCAATGGGTCTGGAGTATATAAAAATACATGCTTACCCTAATGATTGCATATTATACCAGAAAGAGTATGAAGACTTGTATCAATGTCCAAAATGTGGTTTGTCGCGTTACAAGCTGAAGGCCAACAATAGTGATGACAATGACTATGACAATGTTAGTAGGAAGCATCCTCATGCTAAAGTGTTACAGTATTGCCAATAGTTTCATGATTTAAGAGACTTTTTACTAATTCGAATGACGCAAAAAATCTTAGATGGCATGCAGATGAAAGGACTCGTGATGGAAACATTCGCCATGTAGCTGGTTTGTTGCAATGGAAGAAAATTGATTTGTTGTTTCCAGATTTTTGAGTTGAGCCAAGAAACCTTAGGCTTGGGCTTGCCACCGATGGAATGAACCCCTTTAGTAATCTGAGCACTAATCATACTTCGTGGTCTGTTCTTCTCACTATTTATAACCTATCTCCTTGGTTGTGCATGAAGCGAAGTATATATTGTTAAGTATGATGATTTCTGGACCATGACATAGACTTTTATCTAAGTCCATTAATTGATGATTTATGACTCTTGCGGGATGAAGGCGTTGAAGTTGATTATGCATATTTTGGGGAAAAGTTTAAGATGCATGCAATGTTATTTTGCACAATCAACGACTTTCTTGCTTACGGTATCTTGGATGGATATAGTTTCAAAGGCATAGAGAATTTCCTATATGTGAAGATGATACTTGTTATCACCAAATTGAGTTTGGAAAAAAGACCATTTACCTTTGGCATCGAAAATTTCTAAAACCCGGTCATCCTTATCGTAGATTGCATAAGGCTTTTAATGAAGAGCAAGAGTTTAATGAGGCTCCTGAACCTTTAACTAGGGATGAAGTTTATCAACGGCAGGAACACATTAATATTTTCTTTGGGAAGATAGAAAAAGAAAAAGGGGAAGTTGTGAAAAATATATGGAAAAAAGGGTCCATCTTCTTTGATCTTCCATATTGGTCAAATCTTGATGTTAGACATTGTCTTAATGTGATACATGTGGAGAAAAATATGTGCGATAGTTTGATTGACACACTTCTAAACATTCCAGGCAAGACTAAAGATAGTAAGAATTTCCGTCTTGATATGGAGAAGATGGGTATAAGAAAACAGTTGGCTCCAATAGAGAAAGGAAAAGGAACTTATCTGCCTACAGTATGTCACACTCTATCTAAAAAGGTAAAGAAAATTTTCTGCGCGTGTTTGCAAGGTATTAAATTTCCACAAGGTTACTCATCAAATATCAAGAAATTTGTATCAATGAAAGATATCTAGTTAATTGGTTTAAAATCTCATGATTGTCATGTATTGGTGTAGCAATTTCTACCAGTGGCTATCCGTGGGATCCTACCAAAAAATGTGAGAGTAACTATAACGAGATTGTGCTTATTCTTCAATGTCATATGTAATAAAGTTCTTGATTTAAAAAAATTAGATGAATTAGAAGATGAGTCTGCCATAATCTTGTGTCAATCGGAGATGTATTTTTCTCCATCATGTTTTGACATTATGGTTCACTTGTTCATCTAGTCAGAGAAATCAGAATTTATGGTCCAATTTATTTAAGGTGGATGTATCCAATAGAATGATATATGAAGATCTTTAACGTATATACGAATAATCATCACCGACCGAAAGCTTCGAATGTTGAAAGGTACATCACAAAAGAAGCTGTTGATTTTTGTACAAACTATTCGTTGGACGCGGATTCTATAAGAATTCCAAAGTCTTGTCATGCTGACACAAACGAAAGAGGTATTCAAGGTCTAAATGTTAAGCCAATGGCTCGGAATGTAGTTATTCAATCCCATATATATATATATATATATATATATATATATATATATATATATATATATATATATATATATATATATATATATATATATATATATATATATATATATATATATATATATATATATATATATATATATATATATATATATTGAATAATATAGATGAAGTTCAACCTTTCATAGATACTCACAAAAGACTTTTGAGGAAAAAAATATCCCCGAATGAGTGACAAGTTGTTGTTGATAGAGCATAAAAAGAGATTTATAGATTAGTTTAGTAAAAGTTATCTAATGATCGTAGTACATCTGAGATACTTAAATGATTGTCGTACGAGCCAAAATTTTGTGTCATTAATTGGACTGCATACGACGTTGCTTATTATACCTTTTATACAAAATCAAAAGATGATCATAGTACAATACAAAATAGTGGGGTTATAGTTGAAGCCAAATTGATGTATTTCTCTAGTTCGAAAGATAAGAATCATGTATTGGCAACCACTGCATTTTATGGTGTCATTGATGAGATTTGGAAGATTGATTATGTTATTTTCAAAGTGACTTTATTTAAATGCAAGTGGATTCCCAATAATAGTAATGGTGTACACATTGATGACTTAGGATTCACCCAGGTCGACCTTGACAAGGCATCTTTTATGACCGAACCATTCATCATGGCTTCTCAAGCAAAACAAGTTTTCTATGTTACTGACCCATCGGACATACCGGGGAAATGGTCAATCGTTCTCCAAGAAAAACACATTCCTCTTAGTGATGATTGTCTTGATATTTCGTCTACACCTTCTTACACAACACAAGTTCTTACCTCATATGATGAAGTTGATGGAGATACCGTGCATGCTATTCAAATCGATCATGAAGAAGACATATGGGAAAATTAACAAGTACGTAATTTATTCTTTATTCATAATATATTAACTGTATATTATAGTTTCTAAGTATTTTTACTAACAAGTATAATTATTTGAAATCATAGGTCTTTAGAGTCAAGACACCAAGAGACAAGACACCAAAACACCAGGTTACAATCATGTGATGTTATGTAATGTGTAAATTGTAGGTTGTTTGTTATGATAAATTGTAGGATGTTTGTTCTGATACAATTGAATATGATATAATTATGTGATATTATGAATATGATACAATTAATATTATTATGATAACTTTATCACAAATGTGAGTTGTATTTTTTGTTTTGATATGGTGAGCAATAATACAGGTTAAAAAATGAGATTAATTATAAAAGCAGGATAATATTTGCTAATTCTGCAGAAAATGTAACAACGGTTATATATCATAACCGTTATAATATCTCGCGCGCTATCTAGAAAAAATGAATATCAAAACGGCGCAGCTGGGAATCGAACCTAGGATCATTATTTTTATCACAACGGTCTTTTGGAAACCCGTTGTGATAGAGCGCACGCTTTCTAGTTTATTACAACAGTTACTGGGCCGTGAGTGTAAGTATCATATATACAACGACACTTTACATAACAACGCCGGAGTCCGCGTTATTATATATCTTTCCTAACCATTGTTAAATGGGCTTTTCGTAGTAGTGCTTTCATCATTTTCCCACATTCTTTCTTTCTATTTACTATCATTCTTTCTTATTTATTTTCCTTTCCATATTTCTTCTCTCTTTTCCATTCTATCTTTCTTTTCTATAACAACATCCACCACCATGACCAATGATGGCCATCAGAGAAACAATCAAGGATCCTAAAATTCCTATCACACCAACCTCAAAAACACACTATTCACAAAAAATAGCTTTAACCAACACTTTATCTTCCACCAATACAAGAAAATATCAACTTGACATGCTTGATCCTTTCTTCATACACCCCAAAAATAACCTTAGCATAGCCATTATTTCACCTCCTCTAAACAACTTTAATTACCACTGTTTATCTTGATCTGTTATTGTAGCCATACGATACAAATAATAGCGTACCTTGATGGAACCTTAATCTGACCTGAGGATTCCAACCATTTATCCATTGAATGAGACTATTTCAACGCCATGGTCATGACATGGTTCACAAATTCTATTGAAGGAGATATAACTCATCGTGTCCTATGGATAAACACTACCCATGAAGTTTGGCATGAACTCAGATAACGTTATCAATGAGGGGATATGTTTTTGATCTTAGATTTAGGAAGAGGTTTACAATTTGAACCAAGGAGATTAAACGATTACTCAATGTTACACTACCCTGAAGAAGTTATGGCAAGAGCTTGCCAATTTTCGCCCTCTACCATAATGATCGTATACTCTAAAATATGCATGCAACCTCGTCCCCACCATTAAGTCTTACACAGAGAGATAATACATGATTATGTTCTTCAAAGGCCTTAATGAGCAATATGCTTATGTTAGGTAACAAATAATGCTGGTGAATACTTTTCCCATACCAACCAGGCTTTCTCCTTGCTCATTCAACAAGAGCATCAATTGATCAACCCAATCGAAGAAGAAAAATTTATCACTAATTTCAACAAACACAACAACCACCGTCTTCATGATCTCACCACCAAAGGTAACTTCTATGGACGCGACTATGGCATCAAAATTTGTAGTTATTGTCATAAGCCGAGATACACTTTTGAGGTTTGCTTCAAAAAACACGGTCTTCCACCTTACTTGAAAAAACCAAACATCAATTAATCTTTTATCTATTCTGAGCCATTTGATGAAGCTGATCATTGAAAATGAAGACAATTCATTTGAACCAAAAACCATTGCTTTCAATATTGAGCACCAAAATGACTTCTTGCCCCGCTGCACCAAGAACCTACTCAAAATTCTTCCAATGTGCATCATCTTCATACAACTCCCAATAATTTTTTAGGTATTTCTAACGTTACTTCTTATTTTGATAGTACTTGTTTTTGGATTTTAGACAGTGGCCAAAGACCATATGTGCCATTGTCAATCATTGTTTAGAAATCTTGTTACTATTCCCACCATTTTCTAATTCATGTAAAATTCTGCACCCCTCCACAAATTTCACTCATAATAATGTCACACATATTAATAAAAAATATTCTTTGAAAGATTTTTTTAAACATAACACCCCTTGCGATTCTTCTTTATATTCTAAGCACAAACAACTTTTTAATAATTTAACTACTTATACACATTAGTCTCTTAAATAACTTATTTACCAAACTTGGAAGGTTAAACATTATAATTTGTATTTATTGATTATCAACTAAAAATATTAAATCCATCTGTTAGTTGTAATAACCCCTATTTCCATGTAAGTCCGTTACTTTGAACTCATAAATAAAAGGGTTCCATCCCTTGTAACTTCAAGATATGAAAATATAATTTTGTTTTTCTAATCTTCTCTTTTTCTCATTATTTTCATTTTTTCTGAAATAATGCCTTTATTATTGTTCACATGAAAAATATTAACAAATAACACAACTTCAACCATACATGATTACATTAACATCAATGCAACACGGGATTCCAAGCACATAATTTTAGCACATGTTTAACATTAATTCCCCACAGAATACAAAATTAATAATTGTACCAGTTCCTCTCCTAAATTGAGAATAGTTCAGTTCCCTTATTTCAATATGATATTTTCATTATAATTAAACCGATTACACTTTGCTCAAGCAAACTAACAAAAAACTTCAACTCCTCAATCACACAAAAAAGAGACTTCCATTCAAGCAAACTAGTAAGAGACTCATACTCAAGCACACATGTAATAGATTTCCACTACACAAGCAAAGAACAAGAGACTTCCACTAATCAAGCAAACCAGTAAAAGACTTCCACTACTCAAGCAAACTAGCAAGAAACTTCCTCATCTTTAAACAAATAGTTTAGTAGAATAGACTAACAAACTATACTTAATGTACAATCAAAAATATAAAAGTGATACAACAACCACAAAGGTTCTTAACACTTAAGATTCCTAAAATATACAAAGATAAGAAATATTAAGAACTTGTGCAATAAACAGTTATAAAAGTTTAGCTCAAAGTTATGCTCGTTAGATTATTTTTCTATTGTTGTGTGGTAGCCTTCCTTCAAATATTCAACTCCCTTTTATAGAGGCATAAAAAGAGTCGTTGGAAAGTAACTTGCACAAGTGTTTATTGTTGAGATTCATTTCAAGAGAGACGTTGGAAGATGAATCCTGTTAAGATTTTTATCTATTGTGTAATAGCTTTGTCCACTGCGTCTTTCTCATACTAGGTATTTACAAATAAAGTCGGGGAAGACTTAAGAGGCCACATCAACTTTCCTTGAGCCTTGGACAAAGAAACCCTAGTTGACTTTTTCCATAATCAGGCATTTGACATGATTGGTCTGTTTTGAAGACAAAGTATGACTCAGAAGCCGGTCACCTTTAGCCGAGGTCTTCAGAGTCTGAGTTGTCATAAAAAGCTTAGATACCACATTCAGATTCTGATCCTTCAGAGGCTGAGATACCAAGTTTAGAGTCATCATATTCTGATCCTTCAGAATCTGAGTCTTTTACCTTCTCTCATATGCTTTCATCAGGGTCAATTATGAGTTGAATTTTAAGTTTATGATCATGCATACTTGAACATATGTTAGTATATCCAATTGTTCTTTAAGTACTTTGTTATAATCAAAATCATAGGGATATGAACAATTTTGTTCCAACAGATAGCTGTGTGGATTCTCCCACTTATAAATGCTAAAGTCTATATGTTTCTAACCAATGAGGGGTTTCCCCACACTACTCACACTTTTTATTGTCAACAAGAGTTCTCAAATTTTGGAAAAAGATGGACGAACATGTTGAAACATGGATGTAAATTAAACATATATTAGAAATTGAATACGACCCTAGATTTTGAAGATTAAACTTCAAACTTGAATTTGATAAAGATGAAAAAAATCTTAGAGTCTAACTCCTGGTATGAAGATGAACATGAACTAGGATTCAAACTCGACAAAGAAGAGATATAGATAACAAACTTGGGATTTGAATCCATAGGATGAAGATGAATACAAAATAAGATTCAAACTCTAAAAATTCTAGTTTGGATAACGACGATTATGTATGACTCATGAAAGAAAGATGAAACATGTTCAATTGTTGAGTCACATACTACCATGTAAGCTTATGAGCACCACTTGTAATTCTAGGGTTACAAAACATAACATTTATTTAAAAATAAATTTAACAAACAGATCAAATTGATTAACAAAGATCTATTTAAGAGATCAAATAATATTATTTATTAATTAAAAGACCAACATGAAACAAACAATTTAAATAAGGGACTAAAAGACCAATTAAATAGCATTTCTACTCTATCAAAAACGAATACACACCCTAACCTTTAAAATCCTCCCATCCATCAAAACAAACATGTTGGAACAAAAGGTTTTTCAAGAAAGATGAGAGAAGAAAAAGAAAAGAGAAAAGAGAGAAATAATACAAACTGAATTGTAAAAGAGAATTATTGTTGAGTGAAGTTATTTAGATTTACATCATACAATGACTTTATATAAGCAACAAAAGTCCATGCCCAAAACTATACAAATCAATATAAACCCAAAATATACAAGTTATATTTTGGCTTTGACACAACATGTTAAATGTTGTATTCGACTCTGTTGAATATTGCTGACTCTTACACCTTTGACCAACTACTTCGACATAGTCAAATGCTAGATTTCGACAAAATATCGAATTACAACTTCTAACACAACCTTAGTTCATGTTCTCGAGACTTCTCATCCAAATGTTTTTTTTCCAGCTCGTCGAACCTGACTTTTTTCAAGAGTTTGGCAAGTATGTCGGCTAGTTGCCTTTCAGTCTTGCAATGATCAAGCTCAAACTTTCCTTTGTTAAATTGATCCCTCAAAAAATGATACCTCCTCTTTATGTGTTTACTTCGACCATGATACACTAGATGATTCACCAAGTTAATAGCTGACTTGTTATCAATAAACAACTTTATTTTCCTAGGTTCCATTAACTTGAGCTTTTCTAGCAACATCTCTATCCATGTTGCTTGGCATGCTACATATGGTGCAGCCACATACTTAACTTCACATGATGACAAAGCCATAATTCTTTGCTTCTTTGATCTCCAAGAGATTGGAGTGCCTTTGATCATGAATATGTAGCATGCAATACTCTTCTTCTCATCTTGATCTCCACTAAAATATGAATCAGTGTAGCCATATACTTTAAGATCTGTGTTGATCTCCTTTCTCCATGAATGCTTAACAGTCTGACACTTTGCTCTAGTTTCTAATGATTTGTTTGTACAATTTTGCACTTACAAACTCATCATCTATTTGCTTCCTCAACTTTGCTCTAGTTTCTAATTGTGTCACAGTTACATTACAATTGCTTATCTTGAACCTCTTAAAGATATCTTGGGCATACTTCTTTTGGTGCAAGAACACTCATTCACCTGTGCCTTTGAACTCCATCCCTAAGAAATATCACAAATTCCCCAGGCCAGACATTTCAAACTCCTCCAATAGCTTCGACTTGACTTTTCTTATCTCTGCTTCATCCACACCTGTAATCAACAAGTCATCTATGTACAAGCATAAGTTGATTTAACCGATCCTGTCTGCATCATTAACATACACCCCATGTTCAGAGACATACTTTGTGAAACCTACTTGGACCAAGAAGTTATCTATTCTGTTATTCAAGCTCTTAGGGCTTTCTTCAAACCATATAAAGCCTTCCTCAATCTGTATACCTTTGACTCCTTTCCTTTGACTTTGAATCTTGGTAGTTGACTGACATAGGCTTCTTCTTCTTCCAAAGGTCCATTCAGAAATGCTAACTTTACATACAACTGATGTATCTTCCACCCTCCATATGCTGTTATTGATATAAAAATTATGATTGTCTCCAGCCTTGCAATAGGTGTGTAGAATACATCGAAATCAATACCAGGTTTTTGCAGAAAAACTATCACCACTAGTATTGCCTTATACTTAGAAATTTCACTATTTTGCCTTCGTTTCAGCTTTTAAACCCGCTTCACATCAATTGGCTTCTTATTAGAATGTTCGACAAGCTCTCATGTCTTATTCTTCTCGATTTCCCTGGGCTCTTATTTCATGGCTGCTAACCAATTCAAATGATAAATGGCTTGATCTAAATTGTTTGGTTCTTCTTTAACCATCATCATCGCTTCTTCTATTAAGTCACCATCTGCATCTATTGCTTGATTTAGAAATCTCTCATATCCAACTAGCCTTATGGACTTAGTTCTTGCTCTAGTCGATCTCCTAACATTCTGCTCAGGTGGTTCTTTATTCCGATTGGTTCAAACTTCAAGTTATTGGTCTTCTTCAAACACAGTTGTAACTGTATCTGACTCCTGTCGAATTGACCCATGACTCCAATCTTACTTTTTGCTTTCATCCACTTGAATGTATTGAATGATCACTAGTTTATCACATTTGGTGAATATAATTTGTATGCACTAGTCGAATGATAACCTATGAGCACCATAGCCTAACTTCGATCATCTAGTTTCTTCCTCAATTGTTCAGGTACATGCCTGAAGCCCATTGATCACACACACTCTAAGATGACTAACATTCAGCTCCACACCTGTCCAAGCCTCATAAGGAGTCCTCTCGAAAATCTTCTTGTTTGGACATCTATTTAGAATGTATATTGTTGTTGAAGCTGCTTCACTCCAAAATCTCTTTGGCATATCTTTATCTTTCAAGATGCTCCTAGTCATGTTCAGTATACTTCAACTCTTCCTCTCAACTATGCCATTATGCTGAGGTGTATAGGGTGAAATGACCTCATGCTCTATACCTTCCTCGTTGCAAAATCTAGCAAATTCTCGAGAAGTGTATTCACCACAGCCATCAGTTCTTAGTTTCTTTAACTTGCATCCACTTTGTTTCTCAACATGCAGTTTGAACTTCTTGAACTGTGTAAATATCTCACTCTTTCTTTGATTTAGTTAAATCCACATATATCTAGTGAATTCATCTATGAAGGTTAAGAAATAGCAGTTACGTACCTCCATTCAACCTCATTTCAAATGATTTTCTTCGACCTCATTGGCAATAGTAGTTAGCTACAGCTTTTCCTTCGACCTCATTGGCAACTCATGCTTGAATGCTTTCCTAGCCTGCTTTGCTATGCAACATTCCTCACATTTCAACTGAGATAATCCATACACCATTTTCTTATGATTGAACATACATAAACTTATAAAGTTTAGATGTCTATACCTGTGATGACATAGCTAGTTCTTGTCTTCTTCTACAGTCGAAGCAAGACACCTGTGATCAATCAGGTTGATCTCTACCTTGAAGGTTGATTAGTGCATCTTTGCACATTCTCCTATATTTTTACTTAGGCATTTCTTTACTTTATTTTGATTATTTTTATGTTTTATTATGTTTTTATATTTTATTTTATATTTGGTTTAATTTGATTTTCGCACTTTATTTTTCAGCTTTAGTAGTCTGCACAAAAACGATCATAACTGGAGTTTCGAGAATCCCTTTGAGGCATTATAATAATTGTCGGAAAGATAAGAGAGAGAGCTACGACTTTCGTGTTGGAGTCAAAGTTAGAATCGGAGCACAGTTTTCCAGAATTTCGTTTGAACCTACAACATTAGTTTTATTAAGTTTTGGGTCTGGGTTATGTTTATTTGACCCAGTTGGGTTATGACCCGAATTCTCTTTTGTCTCCTCTTTAGTCTAGGTCTGGCCATACAGCCTAGGATCTGAAACACTATTGAAAAAAATATTTTGAAGCTTGTACGATTTGAATGGAGAACTAATAGAGTCAATATGTTGTAATCGCGTTCCAATGCTTTGAGGTTTATACTTTATCAATTTAATTCGTTTCTCTTTCAATACTATTCTGTGAATTGCATTTGCTTAATTTGTTAGTTTATAGAATTGTCTTGATTAAATTCGTATGATTGTGTCCTTACATTTTATTCGTTGTTATGTCGCTTTGTCGTTAATTAGCGTTTGTAATTCGTGTTTGCTTAATTCACGAAAGCTTAATCCGTTTGCTTAATTCGGAATATAGGATTGTCAATCTAGTTTATGTCTTTTGCGCTTGTCAATTGACATAAGAATTAAATAGAGATCAAAGCCGCTTAGGAAATTGGTAAGGTAGAAACCCGTGATAAGTCGGAACCGAAAACAGTAGATTGGCTTATTTTGATAATCACTTATTTTAAACGCTAAATTACAACCTCGTTGTTTAATCGATCCTAAACCAAACAGACCCCCTATTAATCGTTTGTACTGTTAGTTAATAAGATCAAGAATCCTTGTGAGACGATATCTGAGTTATCGTTACCACGATACTATGTTTTTACAAAAATAACTCGTTTTGATCCGCGCGCGACAACGATCAAATTGGCGCGGTTGCTGGGGATTCTTGTCGTTATTAATCGATATTAGAGTCATAGGTTTAGTGTTGTTGCGCTTAGGCCCTAGGTTCCCCATGTTTTTGGCCTTCTCGCGTCTAGAGTCGAAAAAATTGGTTTTTGAAAAAATTGTGTCCGATCGTAAAATTGTTTTGCCTACGAGAAGCAGAAAAATCGTCCAGTCATTAATCCTAGTATTCCTATAGGAATACTTGGAATCCACCCTCAGAATCGCCAAAAAATCCTTTTTTCTATTTTTAATGAATTTTTTTACTGTTTTCATTGAGTCGAAAAAAATCGAAAAAATTCTCATAAATGCTATTTTGCTTAATTAGCTTAATTCTGGTGTTATTTTATTTTTCTGAAATTTAATTAATCGTTTTCCATCATTGGGTTTGAGTCAGAGTCAGACTATCTGCATAACTTGTTTGCTTCGGATACTGAATTTGATTTTGAAATGGCTGATAATAGAACCTTAAGGCAATTGACTGCCCCTGATGTGAATTATAATGGCTTGTGTATTGAATATGATGATGTTGATGTTCCTTTTGAATTAGAATCTGGTTTAATACACTTGTTGCCAAGGTTTAATGGACTTGCAGGTGAGGATCCGAATAAGCATATGAATGAATTCCAAATTGTGTGTTCTACACCTTCTGAACCTTCATTAGAGGACCTTGTCAAGCAAATGGCTATGAATGATCTCCAGTTTCAGCAACAAACAAATTCCACTCTTTAGACTTTGTAGACACAGATTGGACAACGTGCCACTATAGTAAATGCCATGCAGCAAGCTCAAGTATCAAACCAACTACCCGCCCAAACAGTAGTGAATCCAAAAGAGTTATTGTCTGATTTAGTTGATGATATTTATCCTGAGTTGTTAGCTGATTTTCCATCTTTATTAGATTATGATGATACTTACTCTTGCGATTTATGTACTGACACTAACGTTTGCTCTGTTTGTGCTGAGATTAATGCTGCCTTGCAGGGTGATTCTTTTAATGATATCGTTTATACAGTCAAAACTCTTGATATCACGGCTGCCCCAACCAAATATTCTTCTGAACAACCACCTTCTGAACCACTTCCTGAGGATTTATATTATTCATCAAAGCTTCAATTTGTGCAGGAAGAAAAGTTATTGCAGAAACATAAGAAGGGAATTGGATGGACCTTGGTTGACACTCATAATTTTAGCCCATCCATGAGTATGCGTAGGGTCTCAATTGAAGATGGAAGAAAAGCAGTGAGGCAGCCCCTTAATCCCTTGATTCTTGATGTTGTGGAAATGGAGACCACTTTCACATGCCCATTCTACACTTTTACTTATCGAAGATTCTTCTTTGATCCTGGAATAAAAGTCGAAGGCACTAATAAATATTTCAAGGTCAATGGATGCTACCCAAAGTTACTTTATAACATCCCCACTTTGGGAGAGGAGCCTGTAGAAGATCTCTCTTTGGGAAAGGCTGCTTATACGATCACCTACCCACCTTGACTATCCAGGTGTATTCTTTCCTTTCTCTCACTCTTATTTAATAACTATGTCCTTTAATTGAGGACAATGCATGTTTTAAGTGTGGGGGAGGGAAATCGTTTGTTTTCCTTGTTTTTCTTAGTGTTTTTTTATTTCAGTCAAATATAAAAATAAAAAATGCATCTTCTTGAAAGTTTGAGGTTATAGTCTAATTTGAGATTAATTTGCGGAGACTTGGGAAAAATTCACAAGATCGGTATCGTCTTAACACCGTAAGTCTCCTGCATATAGAAATTGATTTGAATTCTTATTATGGTTTAGCCTTAAATTTTCATTCTCTGATAGCTCTTGAGTAGTTTATTTCAGCAGTTAGCACCATCTCACACGCACTTTACGCAGGGAAGTCGATGAAAATAAGTGAGTGATCCAATTTTTATTTGAAAAATAAAGAATACACCTTCTAAGTTTGGTGACCCTCACCCGGTCACTTAACCCAACAGATGTAGAGCCTTCAAAAAAAAAGTTGATAATAAAACTCGTTGTTAGTTGGTTCAGCGGTTTCTGGTGCTGAACTTGGTAAGGCGGATTACGGTCCGATTACCCGCAACTACAACTGAGTGAGCAAAGGGTTATGTCACGTAAGTACCAGAACCCCAAGCAAAAAGGATCAGAGTCACTAACCGGTTTCCTTGCTATAAGTGTGTGGAGATAACGGGTTTAATGTGATTGCGCCTGAATGAAAAAGAGCAAAATGAAGGATGAGTAAGTTAGGCTTTAACATAATAGCATGATTTGAGTTGATTTGTGTATTCAGGAGGCTTATGTCTACACAATTGTGGATTGGTGTTCCTACGATATCCTTAGTGTGCAAAATTAGTACCTTTCAATGAAAAGTTAACCAAAGAAGACTTTTAGCCTGGAATGAGTAACTATTGATGTGTTTGTGCTTTCTTTGTTTTGTTTTATTTTAATTTTGCTCGGAGTGCAAAAGTTCAAGTGTGGAGGAATTTGATTAGTGCATCTTTATGCACATTCTCCTATATTTTTACTTAGGCATTTCTTTACTTTATTTTGATTATTTTTATGTTTTATTATGTTTTTATATTTTATTTTATTTTTGGTTTAATTTGATTTTCGCACTTTATTTTTCAACTTTAGCAGTCTGCACGGAAACGATCATAACTAGAGTTATGGGAATCCGTTTGAGGAGTTCTAATAGTCGCCGGAAAGTTAAGAGAGAGAGCTACAACTTTCGTGTTGGAGTCGAAGTCAGAATCGGAGCACATTTTTCCAGAATTTCATTTGAACCTACATCATTAGTTTTATTAAGTTTTAGGTCGTTAGTTTTGGGTCTGGGTTATGTTTATTTGACCCAGTTGGGTTATGACCCGGATTCTCTTTTGTCTCCTCTTTAGTCTAGGTCTGGCCGTACAGCCTAGGATCTGAAACACTATTGACAAAAATATTTTGAAGCTTGTACGATTCGAATGGAGAACTAATAGAGTCAATATGCTGTAATCGCGTTCCAATGCTTTGAGGTTTATACTTTATCAATTTAATTCGTTTCTCTTTCAATACTATTCTGTGAATTGCATTTGCTTAATCTGTTAGTTTATAGAATTTTCTTGATTAGATTCATATGATTGCGTCCTTACCTTTTATTCGCTGTTACGTCGCTTTGTCGTTAACTCGCGTTTGTAATTCGTGTTTGCTTAATTCACGAAAGCTTAATCCGTTTGCTTAATTCGGAATATAGGATTGTCAATCTAGTTTATGTCTTTTGCGCTTGTCAATTGACATAAGAATCGAATAGAGATTGAAGCCGCTTAGGAAATTGGTAAGGTAGAAACCCGTGATAAGTCGGAATCGAAAACAGTAGATTGGCTTATTTTGATAATCACTTATTTTAACTGCTAAATTGCAACCTCATTGTTTAATCGATCCTAAACCAAATAAACCCCCTATTAATCGTTTGTAATATTAGTTAATAAAATCAAGAATCCTTGTGAGATGATATCCGAGTTGCCGTTACCACGATACTACATTTTTACAAAAATAACTCGTTTTGATCCGCGCGCGATAGCGGATCAAAAGTCCTGTTATCTGCTAATGGTTCCTTCTGAATCAACCTTCCATCACCATGATACACCTTCATCTGATTCTTTTCTAGCTCCATGTTGTACCCTTTTATGAGTAATTGACATACACTTATCAAGTTACTTGTTATCGAAGGTACATACAACACGTCAATGGTGCTATCTTTTCAACCATCCTTTATGAAAACAAATATATCTCCTTTTCCACCTGATGTGTTATGCCTTCTGTCTACAAACTTTATCATTTTTCAATTGATTCATCTAGCTTGCTAAGTTAGTTTTTATTATCAATTGAAATTCTGGTATGCAGATTTCAGATGTCCCAAGAACATTGATCTCTGTTGAAACAAGGACGAGGACAGATCATGAACAATTTAAATTTCTTTAAATTGTGCCAATGTCATGACCAACGTAATGACCTCTGTTGTGACATCTGCATACTGACAGACTATTTATATAACATTAAAATTGTGCAGAATTGTAAATGTTGTAAGATAAATAACACAGTAATTGTTTACCCAGTTCGGTGCAACATCACCTACATCTGGGGGCTACCAAGCCAGGGAGGAAATTCACTATTAGCAGAATCAATTCAAAGTCAAATAACCAGTTTTCACTTCTCACTTAATCTCTACCCAATAACACTTCAACCTAGAGACACTCTAGACCTGAGTATTCCCACTCACTCCCCCTCAATCACACCACAATGATATCAATACACAATTACAATTACAGTTATGGAGACTCACTCCAAAACACCTTGATCTTGCTTCATAGCTTTGATCAAGTGACACACACTCTTGCTTAACAGCTTTGAGTGGCACAATGAACACACCTATTCATACACAATAAACCAGAGCAATCATACAACCTACAATTGCTTGGCACACAAGGAATTCTAAGATCCCTAGACACACGTGAAGAACAAAGTTCTTCACTTACAAAACACACGTGAAGAGTAACACTCTTCACTCACAAATATGTCTACCACAATGTATCAAAAGATACAAAGGGTGACTTACACACAAGGGACTCTCAAACCCTAGACCTGTATTTTACACTCTGGTTTTTCTTGATGTGAGTGCTTGCTTTTCTCTGCTTCTGCTCCTCCTTTTATAGTAATGCAGACTGGGCTTGGGCTAGTCACAAGTAACAAACATTAGGTTTAACAAAGTAAAACTAATTTCCACAATTTAAGGTGCTGTTAAATTAGGTCACAACAACTTCATGTTATGTCCAGTCCTGACTAGAATCTCGCCTGAGATAAATAAGAAGCCATAACAGGTTTCTTGAAATTTAGCCTGAGATATATCAGGTATCATAACAGAAAAATAAACCCTGCACGCCTGATGTCATACGATCAATGTCATAACATTGGTCATGACATTCAGCTTCACTTAAAATTGCTTTCCAGCTTCCCCTGCTGAGCACTTCTGCAGAATTTTCTTCATGACAGTAGAATCAAATGTTTTATAGTTCCCTAAAAAGTCTCAAAGATCCTTTTTATGAACACTAATTAAATCTGCACTTTGTTCCTAATGAATCTCTTTGGCATGTACATACTGATAAGGAATATCCAACATGACCAAAACATTTCTGTCAAGAGATATAACATAGTAGCTCCTGCTGTACCTGACATTGATGTCATGACATTATGTATGACATCCATGACATCAGTTCTGTCATCAGCTCCTGCTAGCTCCTTCTGCATTCATGGCAACAGTTCTGTCATCTGCTCTTGTTAGCTCCTGCTGCACCAGATGTCGTGATATTGGTAATGACATCCTGTTTACAACACATGACAGCAGTTCTGTTATCAGCTTCTGCTAGCTCCTTCTGCACCACTACTCCTGCTGTTTCTCACACATTACAGTAGTTCTGTCATGACAGTAGATGGATGTCATGACATTCAGCATGACATTCACATTAAAACACTCCACAACAGTTCTGTCACCACATCAGATGGAGATGTGATAACATCCTGCTTAACATCAGTGCAGGATCATGTTTTACCAAAATTTAGCCAATCATAGAACCATGGAACTAACAATCTCCATCTTTGGCAAATTTTGGCTAAAACAACTTATCAAGGCAGCAACAGTAGTTTTTCCAGCCTCACACACTATCATACTCCCCCTTGATAGTTGTAACAGATAACAACACTTTACTCCCCCTTGGTTTAGTCAAAAATTGACAAAAATTGGAGTAAGTGTACATTCTGCACATGGTGTCTATGTCTGCCATTTCTTGATCTCTAAAGGCTGCACCAACAATCATGGACAATGACTTAAACTTCTTGCTGAAACCACTCAACCAGTGAAAAATCAGCCCAGAACCATAGCTCCTTGAGAGTACACCTTGAATCAGTCTTGAATCTTGGGTTCTTGTCTTGTCTGAAGCTGCACCTTCAGGAATGACACTTTTAACATCACCAATTAAAGGATAATCAATTAACTACTTGCCACAAGTAACAATTGATCTTAAATCCCCAATTTGAGACACACAAATATTCTGCAGAGAAAAATAAATTCTCCCAGACAGTAACCCATAAACATATTGCCAAGGCACAACAATACACCAGCCAGCATAAAATCAAGACATCTTGTCTGACATTACAACCTCATTACTGGTTCAAGAACATAAGCTTGCCTGAGAATCAACACCCTTTGCATACAACTCCATATTAGCACATGTACACAACTCCCCCTGTCATGCATACTCAGTACTCCCCCTGAAAGAGAGAATCCAAACATATGAAGAGTTTCTTCAACATCTTCATACTACAACTTTACATTCCTACAAACCATAATGGAATAGATAACAGAAGAGTTGCAGAATAACTATCTGGAAGATCTCCAAGATGTCAGGGTAAAGGTCATTCCATCTACACAGGATCAAAGCTGATGATGTCTTGATCTTTATCTTCACCAGACACACTAGGATAGAGGCCTACAAACTTGACTGGATCCATGGACATCCTAAGGACAGAGCCAAAAGGAAGACACTTGTCATGTTCACCATGAGCTTGGAGCAGTAACCCAATGTCAAAACATCTTGTCTGACATTTTATCTTCATAAAATCCCAAACTGTTTAAAACCACAAACAATCTTGGTACATAACTGCACTTTTGCAGCAACACATCCTAGATAGAAGTATAGCTCCCCATATCAAGGGTAACCAATGCACATGAATGGAAAACATAAGACGCATCTTCATGTCTTCAAGAACTCATTCTCTGTTCAACACACATGTTGAACGCATTCACCATAAGCAATTAGTACACCCATCAACCAAAAGCTTTCCCCCTATCTTTGACAAAAGATGCTCCAAGAGTACCACATTATCTCTCAAGACCAACTCCATGCTCATACAGTCAAAGGGCATCAAACTGATCCACCTCTTCCTAGAGTTACTTGTAGCAGAAGAGACCACTTTTCCACAAGTATTCTGACCTTAGGCTGAGTACAAGATAGACACTCTATAATCCAAGACATTTTTTCCTCATCATTCTCCCATATGATAAGTTAGAAAACTTCTGATTCAGCTAGGGGCTTTATCACATCAACGAATGACCCACTTCAGTCTTGTACAATACCTTCACATCATACTCCAAGACAGTCCTTTTTACCTTATCATTCTCCCGTATGAAAAGATAGAGTACTTCTTAGCCAAGATGTTAATCACAAGTTCTGTACCAGATCTTCAAGTCCTTTTCCAAGGGAAACCAAACTATATCCACTGGTTCTTTATCTGCCCACAACTGGACTTACTTCTGCCTAGTAATCCAACTGAAGATCTTCAGAGAACACAACTCCACCAGCTTGATCAAATACATCTCCAAAAGAAGGTAATCTTCTATACACATCTTAGGGCTTCTACCACAAGCTCCAATATATGAACAGAAACAGATCCTCCTTTGGTATTCAACCAACTACCCTTCTGCATAAGAGTAATTGGTTCCAAGCATGAACAGTCCCAGAACCTTCCGTGGTCTTCAAATGACTACCCTTCTGCACAAGAATAGTTTTCTAAAGGCACACTGCTTAAATAACCAAATGCCACTGTTTGGTTATTCAGCATCTTTCAGAGCTCTAGAAAATCTGCTCCTCCACCAGGCCACTTTGATCTTTAAGTCACAAATTCTACTTGCTCTAAAGCAAGGCATCTACTCCTTCACACAGCTCCTACAAACTGCATGAGATGAAGCATTAATTCCATTCATACCTGAGAAGATCTTTCATCAATGAAGGCCTTGAAGTTACTGCTTGACGTCACTACATCGGATAAGACATCCTGCTGGAGAGTTCAGGATTTCATTGTGCCACTTGGAAGATCCTCATCACTCTATCAGAACAAGAGTACATAGACTTGATATCAAGTTGGAGTAGACAACCTCTATTCTGCTTTGTTGTACCTTGAAGTGCATTTGCTTTAGGAAATCTTCTTTAGACAAACCAATCATGCCAAAGCTTGATTCTTCAGAGAGGAGAAAAAAATCTTTACAAAAGGAATCCTGCTTTCCTTAGGTAGAGACTTCTTTAGAAAATCAGAGATACCTGCCACTTATCCTTGACCTCCAAGCTGAGCAAGATCTCATGCTCCTGTGCACTTAGATCAGAAATAAACTAACCCAAGCAGAGCTACCAGCACCATCTTCTAGACCAATTTCTTGCCAGGAAACTTTCTAGATATAGATCATATGCTGCTGTACTCCAATAAACTGATCCAAGAAGAATGTCTTCATCTTCACTTCCATCAGCACTACATTCTAGCCTTAGTTTCTTGCCAAGAACCTTGCTAGAATAAAGACAGATCCTACCACACATATGTATGGTACCAAGATCATCAGAATCAACTGCACAATCTCTGCTGATGGAATGTCTCAACATCTGGTTGAACATTAAACCTTTGAAGTTGACCATACAAAACAAGGGCCAAATGCTTTGTGCAATAAAAGAGATCCTTCTTTCAGATGCCAGACTTGGATCATCCACCCGATGAACCAACAGAACTTTGACAATGTTGAACACTATGGATAATCAATTAAATACTTGTGCATTCCACAAATAGAGATTGATCGTAAATCCATACAACTTGTCGAGAAAGCCAGATAATTACACTTCAGCAATACCAAGAGTACTCTTTAGTATAACTATCTTTAATGTTGAAACAACAAGGCTGCCACCCTTGACTCAACCTCTCTATGACTTCCTCTGCTGATAGATTCCTTGCAAGTCATGAGTGGTGAAAATAAATCACCTCCCACACAACAGAATAGTCCAAGCACACAAGCAACAGTCTAATACAACCTAACTGCAAGTGCACAGTCTATCGCGTAGTAATAATAGATCTCGATCCCACAGGGACTCGTAATCAAACTAGTGTTCTCGGGAGTTACTATGTTTAGCTAGGTAGATAATGCTTAAGGGAGTAAGATTGTCACTAAAGGGAACTAAGAATGTTAATTAAAGTATAATTAATTGAATCGATATGCAGTAATTATGTTCTTCGGGGATTTGACGAGTTACCGGTGTATGAAATATTTTTCAGAGTTTATTTAAGCAGAAAATGGTGATCTGAAGACTCTCGCCTCACGATGGTTATTGACGCTAATCATAATTCTAAGGGCCAAACGTACACTTTCGTATCCCATTCGGGGTTTAAATTATTTTTTGGAAATCTCTAAGTTCTAATTCATTTTAAAGTGCTTTCGCTGTTATTAAAATGAATGACTAGTGTTTACTATCTGATCTTGCCGCAGCTTTCGCTTGTTGGTTCGTACCTTAATTAATTTCCCACTTTCGTGGCAAAACTACTTTTGAATAAGTTCTCGCTTTCGCGACGAATTTTATTCAGTAAATTAATTTTAAACACTCAGACCATAAACAACCTTTGAAAAAGACAGTTTTCAACCGGTTATTATCAAATCCCTTTCGAATTATTACTACATATCAATTACTTTAATTTAGCCAGACATGGATTTGGGAAAGGTAAAATATAAATGAAAACAATAAATAATAGCATGCATCATAATAAAAACTGGAATTACGATTGAAATGAGAAACCTGTAAATATTCCAATTGACCTTTGGGCAGATCCTCCACAGATGTTGGCAGGATTCTGGTCTTTGTGCCAATCTGATCGTACAACGGAAATAAAAATTACAGAAGGAATGAAAGGAATGCAGAAAAAGAAAAGAGAAACAAATAAGAATAGAAAAACTGGAAAGGTTGCTCTGAAGATAAATTGGCAGCACTTCGTTGTATGAATGCGGCCCCCTTTCTGAGTTCCCCTTCTTCCCCTTTTATAGAAATGGAATTCTAACGGTTATAACTTGAAGAAGGTGGACTTTGAGGCAGAATTATCAGGGAGTCGTGGTCCACTATTTGGGACTTGGAACTGCTTCTTTCACGTGCATTTGAAGTGGAGCGTTTTTGCCTGCATGACGGTCGTCACAATGTGTGACGGTCGTCACCCGTGTGACGGTCGTCATGGAGCTGTGACGGTCGTCACAGCAGCAAAATCAGCATTCTGCGTTTTTCATGTTGTTTTCATCCGGTTTTCGTCCATATTTCATCTGAGATTGCTTCTTTTCTTCATATTGCCTTGTTTAGACGTGATCATCAAATACCTGCAAAACATCAGACAAATAACATGGAAATAACCTGAAATCGGATCGAAAATAGTTAAACTTCAGTTGAATTATGCATCAAAATATATATACGATTTCGTGTTATCAAACTCCCCTAAGCTTGAATCTTTGCTTGTCCTCAAGTAAAACAGGAAAAGGTCGGCAAGCACGAGGCAGCTTCTTCGTTCGCAAAGTTGGGAAAAATCGGGATTCTTGGTAAGAACAAAACGAGTACCATGACGACACTGGACTACAAGTCTTCGGAGGTCTCCTTTTTATGCAAATCGGTCCCAGTCATGCTACTGTAGCTTGGTGTCAAGGTTCTCGCGGCAAGTTCACCCTGTTTGTTCTAGCGCAATCACATTAAGCCCGTTGTCCGTACACTTTCATGGCAAGTCGACCTATTAGTGAATATGATCTCATTTCTGTTTTGATCTTCTTCATTGATCATAAGCTTATATCATTGATTTTTCAATGAGTTTTCGTGCCGTTGGGCTAAATGCTCGGGTGAGGAGCACCTAACTTAGAAGGAAACGTGTCTTTATATTTTTGGCTATCTAGCTTTCTTTTCATGATTTTTTCATCTTTTTGGAGATCATACACTTATTTGCATCAGTCGCTCGCTTAGAAGTGCTCTAGGATGGTGCTGACTGCTAGTATAAACTACTTGGGGTTGAGTTTGCGTAGACACTTGAGACTTTGGTACACGTAGGTAGTGAAACCGACTCGCATAAACCGGAGATCTAAGGTGTCTGGACGGTACTGGTTTTGTTAGGACTATCGTCTCCTCGGGGTTTCAAAACTTGGTTTGAACTTGGGCGCATTCTCGTGATGCTTTTGCTTTTGAGGAACGAACGAAAAAATTTGTTGTTTACATCAAATAATGTGGGGATGTTTACGTAACGGAAAAGGGATATATAAACGAGCTTTATTTGCTAAAAATAGAAAATGTTTGAATAAAAATTACGAAATTCAAAGTACAATGGAATGGGAAATAAACGCTCTGCTCCCACACTATCTCAATCAGTGTCCCCACTGATTTGGAAGAATGCGAGAGGGAGATACAACAGAAATGAAAGTACATAGAAACTGAAAATATAGTAATCAAATAAGGAAAATGGATAACTAATCACGGCCTCTGCCTCGGTCACGTCCTCGCTCGCGTCCTCTGGCTCTGACCAGGGCGACTCGATCCTCAAAACTCATAGCTCCGGTGTGGTAGACAGTGTCACGGAGTCCTTCGACCTGCAAGGTCAGATTCGCCAAGTTCTCAGTAATGGTTGCTTGGCCGGTTTGAAGTTGTTGCATTTGGGTCCGATGCCAAGCTTCGAACTGCTCTGCTCGCTGATTCTACTGCTGCATCATAGTGAGTATCTGGGCCTGCTGGTCGAGAGAGCGGCGGAGGTCTGCTTCTGAGTAGTCGGGCTCTGGATGATGGCGGCGGCGACGGGAGGATGTACCTTCGGAAGGAAGAGGCTGTGATGCCTCCGGTTGCTCCGGCCTGTCCAACTCAGCTTGGATTTCATCGTAAGAACCTTGGGTGTGGTCCTGAGTTGGAGCAGCGGTAGCAGGAGGGGCAGTGAGGTCAAATAACCAGTTGGTACGGTCCTCTGGGTGTGTCCGGGTGCGTGATGGAAGGATGATGCTTCAGACGGTTTTGCCACACATTACCGGATGGTACTTGCCGTCGGCTCTAGAACGTATAAGGTGAGAGGCTCTGAAGTGGTCGGTGTCAAGGAACACCGAGGGGATGGCATGGAGGTGCTGGAGGCGGTCGCCTAGGTTCAGCCCAAGTGCAATGGCAGTGACAATCCCGCCAAAGTAAAATGGCTTGGAGCCACGGTTACAATTGGCCTGAATGTGGGCCAGGAGGAACGAAGCGGCGTTGATAGGCTCGTTGTTGAAGACGCAGTGGAGGAAGAAGAGCTCTTTCGAGTTCACCTTATGGTTGCTGTCCCAGGAGAAGATTGTGTTGCTCAATGCTCGGTGGAAGTACCCGATGGTCGGGTTATGGATATGCGTTGCGTGCAGAGAGTCCCAACCATCGGCATTGATGTCGGTCAACTGGTACCAGAGCGCGAGGGCTTTGTGCTGGAACTGATCGGTGAGGCGGCGGTGAGCATTGTCGCCTCGAGGGAGTTGTAAGATGGCGGCAATCTGGTTCTGGTTCACCTGATAGTTTGTGCCGAACATCCGGAAGCATGCGGCACCGGAGTGTTGGCTGAGGTCGCCGCTGGAAGTGACGTAGGTAAACGAACTCAGGAACTCGAGAGTGAGTTGTTCGTACGTCGGCAGTGGATTGGTGCATAGGTTCCAGATGCCGGCTCTTTGAAGCATCCAAGTGACGCCTTCAAGGAGTCCGAGCTCCGTGAGCGATGGAATATGTGGATAATGAGTCGGCTGAAGCGACCGTTGATGGAATGCGATGTAGTTGGCCCGCTGTCTCTCTCCCGAGTCACCGTCGCTGAACACAATGTTGCTGATGTCTGGGGTTTCAGTATTTCTCGCCATTGTTGGAAGATTGAGGTGGTTCTGAGGATTGGGGTGGTTCTGCGAAGTGGGAAAAAAATGACAGAAGTGTGGTAGGAAGTTGAGATGGGAGTTGAAATGTATGGTGCAATGTGGGGAAAACGAAAAATTGGAGTGGGGTGGGAGTTCTGACGATTGGAAGTTGAAAGGAGGTGAGTGGGAGAGAAAACGCAACCCCTGTTATATCAGATAACAGTTTTGGGTTCGTGACGGTCGTCACCCGCGTGACGCTCGTCAGGATCCTGTGACGGTCGTCACAGCAGCAAAATCTGCAGAACGCAGAATTTTGCTCTAAGGGTGTTCTTGCAATGACTTTTAGGCCTATAAATGATATAGCAATGCATTATAGTGGCCAATAAACAAAGAAACAATGTAAAAACAGAATAAATAGATAAAGACTATAATGGAAATAAAGAAATTAGAATGATTGTAATGTAATACATGAAGAAATTAACAATGCGGAAATCCAAATGATTAAACGAAACTAAACTAAACCAAACTAAACTAAAACTAGTATCTAGTCTTTTCGTGCCTTCAACTCATCGAACTTCCGTGCATAGTAGTCGAGCTGGTCGCAGACTAAATCCATGAAGACTACCAGTTCGCTGTGTATGCCTGCGATGTCATCTTTTACAGTAGTCAGAGCTGCATCAACGTTGTCCAATCGGAGTAGAACAGTATCCATTTTGTAGGTGGTCTCCTCAGGGATGGGCTCAGGATAGGTGTTGTAATGCGGAGGGGTCGTAGGGTCTACTTCAGCTTCTGATACAGCATCCTCATAGTACATATAGTCATGTGCCTCAGAGATGTGGTCACTGTCGTACATATAGTTATGTGGTGTTGATTGAGGTGAAAGAGGTCCCATAGGCTCATCCAATTCATAAAGCCAGTTGTCCTTGTTGTGGATACTTGTCATCTGATGATCAGGCAGTGTGAATAGCTGGACGGGTTTTTTATTTATGAGGTACTCGTAAGGTCCAGGTCCCATAGTTCCTAAAATGCGCCTGTTAAAGCAGAACTGTATATTCATGGGTCAGATGGTGCCAAAACTAGTGCTTGCATTAAGGTGGAATCTAAGGACGAGCTCGTGGGCAATCATTGTCACGAGGCCTCATATAAGAATAGGTGATTGTGGTTCCTGAGTGAGGCGTCTGAAAGATCTCATCATGAAAGGAACTGCATTTACTGTACGTCCTTGAGAAGCACAGAACATGATGAATAACTCCTCTTTAGATACTGTAGTAATATTTTCTTCTTTCCAAAAAAGGGTGTGAGCTAGTATCTTATGGAAGTATCTGAAAGCTGGGTTATGAATATCATCATTATACATTCTGTCTGGTTCAGGGTGATAGTCGCCTGTGATTCTACCCCAGAATTGGTCGAGTTCAAAATCAATATCGTCATCTTCTGCACTGATGAACACATGCGGTCCGCTAGGAAATCCTAGGAGGTTAGCTAGTGACATTCGGCTATGGGTTTGGTCCATTCCAAACATTCGAAAGGTAATCAGCTATGTGTTGGATCCAAAACCATAGTTGGGTAGGTACCTGAAGGAACTAAGGAATTCGTAGGTGAGGTCCTTATAGGTAGCAAAACGAGTTTTTAAAGCAGTGTTCTTCCAACCCAGTTGATTGAACAGGTATTGAATGCTATCCGTGATTCCTAGTTTATCCATGGTAGACTTATCATAATACAACATTAAGGCTATTTCTCTTTCAGTTAGTGCTGCAAATCTTGCCTTTTGAGCTAGTCCTCGAAAATGAACCTTTGTGAAGTCGTACTCGGCCATACTCGCAGGTAAGTCGGAGAAAACAGAAGGAATGTTTTGAAGACTTTTAAAATCCTGAAAAGTTTAAAACAGAAGTTTGAAGTCAGGATTTTTAAAAACAAAAAGCGGTAAAAACAAAAGATAAAAGAGAAAAGTAAAATAAAAATATGAAAACAAACGGAAGTAGAAAGTAGTAGTAATTTTAAGTTTAGAATTTTTTTTTTTTGTTAAAGTTTCAAAGTAGAAAAAAATTTGAAATACGGGAAAAAAAAATTGGGTTGCCTCCCAGTAAGCGTTGTTTTTAACGTCTAAAGCCTGACGATAGCTTGGTGACAAGCTATTCGGGTGTTTGAGCTAGAAGCTCAAGCAATGCTATACTGCAGACTTGAGGGCTGTTTTCGTTCTTATTATAATGTTTTAGACGTTGCCCGTTTACGATAAACGGTGCATTCGTCTTATCGGTAATTTCAACAGCTCCACTCTGAAGTACTTTAGTCACTTCATAAGGTCCAGACCACCTAGATTTTAGTTTACCTGGGAAGAGTTTTAATCTTGAATTAAATAGCAATACGATGTCTCCCACACTGAATTATTTCTTGACTGAACGTTTATCATGCCACTTTTTAGTTCGTTCTTTGTAGATACGGGCATTTTCGTAAGCGTCTAATCGAAGTTCTTCCAATTCGTGTAAGTTCAAGATTCGCTTTTCTCCTGCCTCAGTGTAGTTGAAATTGAGTGTTTTAATGGCCCAGAAGGCCTTATGCTCTAATTCTACAGGGAGATGACAGGATTTACCGTAAACTAACTTGTAGGGTGTAGTACCTATTGGTGTCTTAAAAGCGGTCCTATAAGCCCATAAAGCTTCATGTAGCTTTGATGACCAATCTTTCCTTGAGGTAGCGACAGTCTTTTCCAATATCTATTTTATTTCCTTGTTCGGGACCTCTACTTGTCCGCTAGTTTGCGGATGATAGGGTGTAGCTACTCGGTGTCGGACTTCATATTTAGAAAGAAGTTTATCAAATATTCGCGATATGAAGTGAGATCCGCCGTCAATAATGACGAGTTTGGGTACACCGAATCTAGGAAAGATTGTGTTTTTGAAGAGTTTGATTACTACTCGTGCGTCGTTTGTTGGAGCAGTTATGGCTTCTATCCATTTAGACACATAGTCTACAACGACGAGTATGTAGTTATTACCAAAAGAAGGTGGGAATTGTCCCATGAAATCTATTCCCCATACGTCAAAGATTTCTACCTCTAAGATTCCTTTCTGAGACATTTCATCGCGTCGTGAGATGTTGCCAGTTTGTTGGCATCAATCACATTTTAGCACAGCGATGTGAACGTCTTTCCAGAGGTTAGGCCAGAATAAGCCGGCTTGGAGAATCTTAGCGCACGTCTTAGATGTACTAGCATGACCACCATACGGTGCTGAATGGCATTGGGAAATGATATTTTCTATTTCTTCCTCTGGGACACAGCGGCAATATATGTTTTCGGTCCCTCTCTTGAAGAGTAGAGGTTCGTCCCAATAATAGTGTTTCAGATCGTGGAAGAATTTCTTCTTTTGCTGATAAGTGAGATCCGGTGGAAGCACGCCTGCAGCGAGGTAATTAACGATGTCAGCATACCAAGGTAATGTGACTTGGGCATATACGGCTTCTACAGCTTTTTCGAATTCTGGATCTTCCGAGATTGAGTTGGGTATGTCACTTTCTAATTTGGCTATCAGACGTTCGTACGGGAAATCGTCGTTTATCGGTACTGGTTCATGTTTGATGCCTTCTATTCGGGATAAGTGATCTGCAACAACGTTCTCGGTTCCTTTCTTATCTTCGATTTCTAAGTCAAACTCTTGTAATAACAGGATCCATCTCAATAGTCTTGGTTTGGCATCCTTTTTGCTTATTAGGTACCTTATGGCAGCGTGGTCTGTGTATATGATAATTTTTGCTCCTACTAAGTAAGAACGGAATTTGTCAAGCGCAAATATAACTGCTAGAAGTTCCTTTTCTGTGGTAGCGTAGTTCATTTGGGCAGGATCTAAGCTTCTGCTGGCATAGTAGATGGCATGGAGTTTCTTGTCCTTCCTTTGTCCTAGAACTACGCCTACGGCATAATCACTCGCATCGCACATGATTTCGAACGGTAGTCGCCAATCGGGTGGTTGCATAATCGGTGCGGTGATAAGGGCTGATTTTAATGTTTCGAATGCTTTTAGACAGTCATCGTCGAAGACGAACTCAGCATCTTTCATCAACAGGTCGGTCAAAGGTTTTGTGATTTTTGAAAAATCTTTTATAAATCTTCTGTAGAAACCGGCATGTCCTAGAAAACTCTGTATTTCTCGTACGGATTTTGGAGGTTGGAGATCTTTTATAATATCTATTTTAGCTTTGTCGACCTCAATTCCTTTATTTGATATGACATGTCCTAGAACTATTCCTTGTCGGACCATAAAATGACATTTTTCCCAATTTAGTACGAGGTTCACTTTTAAACAACGTTCTAATACCATTTCTAAGTTTTGTAGGCATCCTTCGAAACTTTGTCCACATACTGAGAAATCGTCCATAAATACTTCCATGATGTCGTCTATGAAATCTGCGAAGATTGCCATCATGCATCTTTGGAAGGTTGCTGGAGCATTACAGAGTCCGAACGGTATTCGACGGTAAGCAAAAGTACCATAAGGACATGTGAATGTAGTCTTTTCTTGGTCGTTAGGATGAATGGGAATTTGGAAGAATCCTGAATAGCCATCTAGATAGCAGAAATATGAATCTTTGGCTAATCTTTCCAACATTTGGTCTATGAAGGGTAACGGGAAATGATCTTTTCGTGTGGCTTTGTTAAGCTTCCTATAATCAATGCACATCCTGCTTCCAGTCACGACTCTTTTTGTTATTGATTCGCCTTTTTCGTTTTTAACTACTGTGACTCCTCCTTTCTTTGGTACGACATGAACTGGGCTGACCCATTCACTATCGGAGATTGGATAGATGATTCCTGCATCTAGCAATTTCTTTACTTCATCTCTGACTACAGTGCTTAGGATGGGGTTCAGTCTTCTCTGATGCTCTCTAGAGGTTTTAGAGTCTTCCTCTATTGTAATTCGATGCATACAGATTGAAGGGCTTATACCTTTTAGATCACTTATGTTATAGCCTAACGTGGTGGGGTACTTCTTTAGGACTTCTAATAGCTTTTCGGTTTCTGGTTGTCCTAAGTCGGCGTTGACTATCACTGGTCTTTTTAGTTCATCGTCTAGGAATTCATATCTAAGGTTTTTGGGTAGTGTTTTAAGTTCTAAAGATGGGTTCTTCGGACCTGGCATATGGTTTGGGGTCAGTGTTAAGCTTTCTCTTAGGCTGTCGTCTTTATACGGTTTACGCTAATCATCGTCTTCATAAATATCGGGTATTTAAATCTTTATTATTTCTGAATACGTGGTCTCTTCATTTTCAAGTTCTCTTATGCATTCGTCAATTTCGTCTACTAAATAACAGGTATCGTCTATGGTTGGTGCTTGTAAGAACTTGGTGAGAATGAACTTTATCTTTTCTTCTCCTACTTCGAATGTTAGCCTTCCTTTCTTCACGTCTATAATAGCTCCGGCTGTAGCTAGGAATGGTCTTCCTAGAATAATTGGGGTGACAGTGTCTTCCTTGATGTCCATGATTATGAAGTCGGTTGGGATGTAGAATTTCCCTATGCGTACTGGAACGTTTTCCAGTATTCCGACGGGGTGTTTTACTGATCGGTCAGCTAATTGTACGGACATTTTGGTTGGTCTGAGGTCTCCCATATTCAGCTTTTTGCATATAGATAAAGGCATAACACTGATACTGGCTCCTAAATCGCATAGAGATTTGTCTATTACGAACTTTCCTATGACGCAGGGTATGGAGAAACTACCTGGGTCTTTTAATTTAGGAGGCATGCGGTTTTGAATAATGGCGCTACACTCTGCAGTAAGTGTAACTGTTTCGTTATCCTCGATCTTTCTCTTATTCGACAGGATTTCTTTGAGAAATTTAGCGTATGACGGCATTTGAGTTATCGCTTCTGTAAAAGGAATAGTAATATTCAGCTGTTTAAGGAGCTCTACAAATTTCTTAAACTGCCCTGAAGTTTTGGAGTTTATTAATCTTTGCGGATAAGGGATAGGTGGTTTATATGGCGCTGGAGGTGCTTGAGTTTTTTCAATTGCGGTATCCTCCTTCTCGTTGTCTTCCTTCTTCTCTAACTCGGATTCCTTTTCTGCTTGTTCAGTTGGTTTTTGTTGCATGGCTGAGTTTTCGGTCCTTGGATCGATCGGTTCGTCCAATTCTTTTCCACTTCTTAATATGACAGCATTTGCTTGACCTTTTGGATTCTGTTCGGGTTGTCCAGGAAAAGTGCCAGCAGGTGCGGCAGCAGAGGCTTGTTGTTGAGCCACTTGTGATATCTGTGTTTCTAACATTTTGTTGTGGGTGGCTAAAGCGTCTACTTTTCCGGTCAACTGTTTAATTTGCTCGCTAGTGTGTATGTTTTGATTCAAGAATTCTTTGTTTGTTTGAGCTTGAGTAGCTATGAATTTTTCCATCATCAACTCGAGGTTTGATTTCCTAGGTGCAGTCTGAGCAGCAGCTGGTTTCTGATATCCTGGTGGAGCAGTAGGCATTTGCAATGCATTTTCGCTTTTGTAAGAAAAGTTTGGATGATTTCGCCAACCTGGGTTGTAGGTATTTGCGTAAGGGTTTCCTTGAGCATAATTTACTTGGTCTGGTGGGATTCCGGCTAGCAATGGGCATTCGGGTACATTATGAGTGGTGCTTCCGCATAACTCGCAGTTTGGAGTTACGGCAGCGACTGTTGCAGTGGGGTTAACGGTCAGACTGTTAATCTTCTGTGCTAGAGCATCTACTTTAGCGTTGAACTTTTCAAGGCTGCTGATCTCGTACATCCCACCTTTCGTTGTGGTTTTCTCTGTTGGAGTGCGTTCACCTCCCCATTGGCAGTGGTTCTGAGACATGTTTTCGATTAATTGATAGGCTTCGTCGTATGGCTTATCCATAAGTGCACCGCCCGCGGCAGCGTCTATTGTCAATCTAGTATTGTATAAAAGCCCATTATAAAAAGTATGGATTGTCACCCAGTCTTCTAAACCGTGGTGAGGACATGTTCTCATCATATCTTTGAATCGTTCCCATGCTTCGTAAAGAGATTCAGTATCTTTTTGTCGAAATCCGTTGATTTGAGCTCTAAGCATAGCAGTTTTGCTTGGCGGAAAATATCTCGCTAAGAAGACGTTCTTCAATTGTTCCTACGTCGTAACGGAGTTGGATGGTAAGGATTGTAACCATGTCCATGCTCTGTCTCTAAGAGAGAATGGGAAAAGACGAAGTCTTATCGCGTCTGGAGTTACTCCATTTGCTTTCACCGTGTTTGCGTATTGTACAAACTTCGCTAGATGTTCGTTCGGATCCTCAGTTGCGTTTCCTGAGAATTGGTTTTGTTGCACAACTGACAGTAATGATGGTTTCAGCTCAAAATCGTTTCGGGTAATAGCTGGGGCAGCAATGCTACTCCTAGGCTCCATCTGAGAGGGTGTAGCGTATGCCTTCAGCGGTTTGTTTGGAGGTCCTTCAGCCATGTTTGATTCTTCTTCGGATTTGGGAATGGGAGTGAGAGGATCGGGAATGTTATGTTTGAGTTGGTACTCAATGATTCGGCTTCTTAGATGTAAGAAGCGTTCTAGTTCTGCGACTGAAGGTTTCAAGATATCGCCTTGCGGGCGATCACTTGGCATACAATCGACAGCACTAGTAAAGGAAAAATGAAATTGTTAACCTAGTCTATACGGCGTAACAGAAGGTTACACTATTGACTAAACGGGTCCCCGGCAACGGTGCCAAAAACTTGATCGCGACTTTCTATGTCTAATACAACCTAACTGCAAGTGCACAGTCTATCGCGTAGTAATAATAGATATCGATCCCACAGGGACTCGTAATCAAACTAGTGTTCTCGGGAGTTACTATGTTTAGCTAGGTAGATAATGCTTAAGGGAGTAAGATTGTCACTAAAGGGAACTAAGAATGTTAATTAAAGTATAATTAATTGAATCGATATGCAGTAATTATGTTCTTCGGGGATTTGACGAGTTACCGGTGTATGAAATATTTTTCAGAGTTTATTTAAGCAGAAAATGGTGATCTGAAGACTCTCGCCTCACGATGGTTATTGACGCTAATCATAATTCTAAGGGCCAAACGTACACTTTCGTATCCCATTCGGGGTTTAAATTATTTTTTGGAAATCTCTAAGTTCTAATTCATTTTAAAGTGCTTTTGCTGTTATTAAAATGAATGACTAGTGTTTACTATCTGATCTTGCCGCAGCTTTCGCTTGTTGGTTTGTACCTTAATTAATTTCCCACTTTCGTGGCAAAACTACTTTTAAATAAGTTCTCGCTTTCACGATGAATTTTATTCAGTAAATTAATTTTAAACACTCAGACCATAAACGACCTTTGAAAAAGACAGTTTTCAACCGGTTATTATCAAATCCCTTTCGAATTATTACTACATATCGATTACTTTAATTTATCCAGACATGGATTTGGGAAAGGTAAAATATAAATGAAAATAATAAATAATAGCATGCATCATAATAAAAACTAGAATTACGATTGAAATGAGAAACCTGTAAATATTCCAATTGACCTTTGGGCAGACCCTCCACAGATGTTGGCAGGATTCTGGTCTTTGTGCCAATTTGATCGTACAACGGAAATAAAAATTACAGAAGGAATGAAAGGAATGCAGAAAAAGAAAAGAGAAACAAATAAGAATAGAAAAACTGGAAAGGTTGCTCTGAAGATAAATTGGCAGCACTTCGTTGTATGAATGCGGCCCCCTTTCTGAGTTCCCCTTCTTCCCCTTTTATAGAAATGGAATTCTAACGGTTATAACTTGAAGAAGGTGGACTTTGAGGCAGAATTATCAGGGAGTCGTGGTCCACTATTTGGGACTTGGAACTGCTTCTTTCACGTGCATTTGAAGTGGGGCGTTTTTGCCTGCATGACGGTCGTCATGGAGCTGTGACGGTCGTCACAACAGCAAAATCAGCATTCTGCGTTTTTCATGTTGTTTTCATCCGGTTTTCGTCCATATTTCATCTGAGATTGCTTCTTTTCTTCATATTTCCTTGTTTAGACGTGAGCATCAAATACCTGCAAAACATCAGACAAATAACACGGAAATAACCCGAAATCGGATCAAAAACAGTTAAACTTCAGTTGAATTATGCATCAAAATATATATACGATTTCGTGTTATCAACTCAACCTCTCTATGACTTCCTCTGCTGATAGACTCCTTGCAAGTCATGAGTGGTGAAAATAAATCACCTCCCACACAACAGAATAGTCCAAGCACACAAGCAACAGCTCAGCAAAACAGTATCCAATAACCTGCCACAGCCTTTATATGATAATCTTCTCCCAGGGCTACCAGAGTTCTTTCATCAGAAGAATATGCAGCAGAGCCACTAAAAGGTGCTTTCATCATTAGGTTTAACAAAATAAAACTAATTTCCACAATTCAAGATGCTGTCAAATTAGGTCGCAGCAGCTTCATGTTATGTCCAGCCCTGACTAGAATCTCGCCTGAGATAACTAAGAAGCCATAACAGGTTTCCTGAAATTTAGCCTGAGATATATCAGGTATCATAACAGAAAAACAAACCCTGCACGCCTGATGTCATACGATCAATGTCATAACATTGGTCATGACATTCAGCTTCATTTAAACTTGCTTTTCAGCTTGCCCTGCTGAGAACTTCTGCAGAATTTTCTTCATGATAGTAGAAACAAATGTTTTATAGTTCCCTAAAAAGTCTCAATGATCCTTTTTATGAACACTAATTAAATCTGCACTTTGTTCCTAATGAATCTCTTTGGCCTGTACATACTGATAAGGAATATCCAACAGGACCAAAACATTTCTGTCAAGAGATATAACATAGCAGCCCCTGTTGTACCTGACATTGATGTCATGACATTCAGTATGACATCCATGACAGCAGTTATGTCATCAGCTCCTGCTAGCTCCTTCTGCATTCATGACAGCAGTTCTGTCATCTGCTCTTGTTAGCTCCTGCTGCACCAGATGTCATGATATTGGTAATGACATCCTGTTTATAACACATGACAACAGTTCTGTTATCAGCTCCTGCTGCACCACTACTCCTGCTATTTCTCACACATGACAGTAGTTCTGTCATGACAGTAGATGGATGTCATGATGGATGTCACGACATTCAACATGACATTCACATTAAAACACTCCACAACAGTTCTGTCACCACAGCAAATGGAGATGTTATAACATCCTGCTTAACATCAGTGCAGGATCATGTTTTAACAAAATTTAGCCAATCATAGAACCATGGACAATTCTATATCATAGAACCATGAAACTAACACCAGTCATGTGGTTACTGTATCCTGAATCTAGGAACCAAGTGTTAGTTTGCTCATTATTCGATAGGGTGTTAGCCATGAGTAGAACATAATCATAATCATTATCTTCAGCATGTGCATATTGTACTTAATCGCTATCTTTCGCTCATGCTTCCTTCTTTCTTTGACAGTCTTGAGCATAGCGGTCAAATCCTTGACATTTATAACACTGCACCTCCTTCACGTTTTCCCCATAATACTTGTTGATCATGCCTTTCTTGATCAAATAAGAGTAATTCTTTGAGTTCTTTCTTGACTTCTCATCATTAGCAATATTCTTTCCCAGCTTCGCCTTCTCTTTCTTAGATTTCTTGACGAATCTTGCTTGTATTGCTTGTTTAGCCACATTTCTCTTTCTGAGTTTCTCTACTTCAACCTCATCTCACGAGTCTCTAATGAAGTTTGAAGTTCTCCCAACTTCATCTTAGATAGGTTCTTGGACTCTTCAATAGACACTATAATGTCATCAAAATTCACAATCAGAGATCTCAACACTTTCTTAATCTTCTGTAAATCGTTAACTGATTCACCAAACACCTTCATCTACTCTGTTAACAACACCACACGTCAAAGGTATTCCGACACTGATTCATTTTCCTTCATCTGAGTTATCTCGAATTGCTTTCTCAATATCTGCAACTTCACCCTTTTCAGTTTTTCATCTCCGCCATACAAGTTCTTCAACTTGTTCCATGATCCTTTAACCGTTTCTTCTTCAATTATCTTCTCAAGCACGTTACGATCCACACATTGATGGATCAAGAACATAGTTTTTCCTTCTTTCTTCCTTTGATCTTTGTGTGCAACTTTCTGAACATCATCTACATCTACTTCCAATGCCAGTACTTTATCTTTCACGATTTCAGACACATCTTGAAATCTGAAGATGACATTCACCTAAGCAACACATCGTTCGTAGTTTTCACATTTGAAAACCAGTAGATTCGCTGAAAATTGAGTTAATGTTGTTGTTTCGTTTTCCATTACAGATTTTCTCTGAATCAAAATCCAGACTCTTTATACTAATTCTTTGGAACAAAAGGGTTTTCAAGAAAGATGAGAGAAGAAGAAGAAGAGATAAAAGAGAGAAATAATAAAAAGTGAATTGTACAAGAGAAATATTATTGATTGAAGTTGTTAAGATTTACATAATACAATGCCTTTACATAAGAAATTAAAGTCTATGCCTAAAACTATACAAATCGACCCAAACCTAAAATATACAAGTTATATTTTGACATCGGCACAAGAACTTAAATGCTGAATTCAACTCTGTCAAATATAACTGACTCCTACACCTTCAACTAGCTACTTCGACATAATCGAATGCTAGTTTTTGACAAAATATCGAATAATAACTTCTAACAAAAACACATAAACGATACCTTAGAAAATTCACACCTAGGAAAAAAATGTATGGATAGGAACAAAATTTCACATCATCCAAATTATATGATATATGTGAAGCAAAAATTTTAACCTAGTTTTATAAATTACCAACATTTTATTTAGTAAAAATGCATTCTTGAGACACATTGAAAAAGGTGTAAGAACAATGTGGTTCCTTTGATGATATTCTCAGGCATAATAAATAGGTTTTGCATTGAATACATGATACTGAGCTTTATTTCTATTTTCTACATATATAAATCTTCTACTCATAAAATTCTAGTGTAAGTTTCTAACTATTTATCAGTAACATTAATTTCTTCAAGTGGAAGTGCATTAACTTGAACTCCATTGCCTCCTACTCTTATGGCAGCCTTATTTGCCTGAACAATGTAACATAATGTTGTTAATACGTCCTTAAACTTGAAAATTGTTCGAAATTTCTACAACTCGATACTAATTTGACAAAAACAGAGAAAAATTATTGTAAATTTCAAAATTCGCCTCATAAAATTTTCTCTGTTTTTGTCAAATAGACATCAATTCGATTGCCGTCTTGATCATAATACTGATTATAACCATAAACCACTAAAATCGTCTATAGTTAATAACAAAAATTATTTGAAACTAAGAAGACTTACTTCTTTATCCCAATCGGTGCGCAATGTGACTATAACAAAACACACCACTTGAATAATAAGTGCTATTATAAGACCTAAAAATAGTCCCTGTGTTTATGAAAAAATCAAGATAATCTCAAATTTAGTAGTTCTAAATCAACTAGATTAGTAACTTCTAAGCAAATTTAGAAAAAGGATTAAAAAAATAGTTAACTCTTACCTGCCCCTTCATGTGGAGGACAAAAGCAAATACAACAGAACAAGGAATTCCCACAAGATAAAAAGATCCTAGGTTAACATATGCACCAAACTTCTGCCAACCACATCCTCTAGCAATGCCTTTTCACAACCAAACAATTACTTAGTTTTTGATTCATGTAACATGCATGAACAAAAATAGAAAAAATTTCTTTTTGAATTTATTAAATAATTAATATATCTGATCTATATAATAATTTAGATATATTAACATCAGAGGAGTAATAAATTGTCGATTCTATTACCTTGGAATGCTGTTTGAAATGAATCAACAAAGACAGCAACTGCGACAATCGGTGTCATGGAAGACACATAAGAGACTACTTCACGTACATTGCTGAAAGCTTTGCCCCAAACTTTCCATACCGACATAAGAAAACCAAACTCTAGAACTCCAAAGGCTAAGCCCATGAATAAGGTTACTATTACTGCCAAATATGCGGTGTTTGGACATCCAGCTCCAAGTTCGTTCGAGATTCTTGTACTATTGTGTAATGAGACTCATTACATTATTCATAGAGTTTAACATGATTAATCAAAATATTAGGAGAGTTTAGCATGAAAGACTAACCTTCCAGCAACACTAACTCCAAATGGTATCATCCAGAACATACCATTTATATTTACACTGTAAATTATTAAACAAAGAAATAAATTTTGTCAAAAAAAAAAAAATAATATATACAGAACATGCATGGAGTGACGTAATTCAATAAGAGAAACTAACCATATAGAAAGCACTGAAGTTTGCAATTTTGGATTGGAAAGAGCACCAGAAAGAAGCACCATTATTTCAAATGTCCATGATTCCAAACTATAACAAAGCAATAATATAATATATATGCAATTAGATAAATATTTTTAAGGATAAGAAGAGTTTATTTATTATAAAAATAAATAATTTTTAAATTTATTGAATAACTAATCTGAACTGTATATAAATTTATTGAAGAAAATGCCATACCAAACCATGACTGCGGAAGGAAAAGCAAGTTTGAGAAACTGAGGAATGTTGTGAAGAGACTCCATTGAAAGACCAACCCAAGTATCTTTACAAGAAGACGACATCTTGATGTAAACTACCAATAGTAACACATTAATCCAATTCGAGATACAAATTGTAATAGCAGCTCCTTGAATACCAAGTCCAAATTTGATAATGAAAACCCAACTTAGAACAACATGTAATAAAGTAGTGAGTCCACTAGTAAACACCATAGGGAAAGCAATGTTTTGTGTTTGTAGGAATTTAACAATGCATCTAAGAAGGCCATTGGCAGAGAGACTTGGAATAGAGTAACGAGCAAAGAGTTGAGCTTGGGATGCAATGGCTTTGTCTTGATGGAGGAGAATTAAAATGGGTTTTAAGTATGCCAAAATGATTGATAAGGGGATACTAACAAGTGTAGTAGCTAACATTGCTCTTTGTGTGTAGATTCCAACCATGTGATATTGTTTTGCTCCATATGCTTGACCACAAAATGTGTCTAGTGCACTTGACATGCCCATCTAAGCAAATATTAACATTAGTTACAAAGAATAGTATAGTATTTTGACCAAAAGAAAAATACTACTATATTTATAATTATTTTAGTTTTTGTAGTTTAGTAGTTTATTATTAAAACTTCAACATACCACAATTTAGTTATTAATTATTAATATCAACGTTGTTAATAATAATAATAATAATAATAATAATAATAATAATAATAATAATAATAATAATAATAATAATAATAATAATAATAATAATAATAATAATAATAATAATAATAATAATAATAATAATAATAATCTATTCTAAATTAATTTTTTGAGAAAATATATTATCACTGTGATATAAGTTTTATATTTCCCAAAAATATAAATTTTACAATCTAAAAATTGATAGAAATGTACATATTGGGTTTACAAGAATATTGGCAACTATTTGTACTTTGTTAGTAACACCACACTAGTTAAGAAACCAAGTCAATATATAAAATATATTAAAATGTTTGACTTGTAATAGATTAATAATTTTAAAATTATAATTAATTAATTTATGTTCAAAAAATATTAATTTTCTTAAAAATAAGAAAAATGTTAAAATTTACCTAAAAAAACATTTTAAATAAGGTTGTCTCGGAAGCACTCGTTAACATTCTCTTTTAAATAATTTAACATGTGTTTAATTCTACAACGATAAAAATTAATTTTGAATGAATTAATTTTTATATAATTGATTATGAATAAAAATGAATTAAGTATAAAATAAATTTTATGTATAAACAGGTTTACATAAAAGTGTGTTCAACGTATCTAGATTGAAAAGATATAAGTCAGAACTTTAACTTCAAATCAATTTTATAGACAAACTTAATTTTACCAGAAAAATACTCAAACATATATATAAAAATCTCTTAAAAATCGTGCATGTATTTTTAAAACACAAGTTGACATGATACTAAAAATATTTTAGTAGTATAACTGAACATGCCTACCTTGACTTTCATACATGTATAAACATCAATAAAAATGAAAATGGAAGATGAAGAAAGTGATATAAACTTACCATTACATTGAAGCCAATGACATTGACAAAAGAAATAGCTAAAGAAGCACCAGCAAGAAGCAATTCCTCATTCAAATGTCCAACAAACATGAGAGATATCATTTGTAAGCTGTTCTGAAACACACACACAAATATCATTGGTCCTGCTAGCCATAGTTGTTTCTTTGCTTCTTCAATAATCTCTTTTCTCTCTATTTTCATTCTTCTTTCTCTTCTCTCTCTTTGAACTCTCTCTCTAAAACAAAATCACAAGTCTTTTTTCTAAATGCATCACTTAAAAAAAAAACTCTTTGAAGACTTTTATAGTAAAAATAGGAGAGTTCTTTTCAATTGAAACGTGGCTTTTGTCTAACTTGAATTAGGAAAAAACAAAGATGTTTTAAGATATATCATTAATTAAAGTTTTTTTTATGTTTTTATTTTTTAAATCTATTGCCTTTTGTCTCTGACTATTTCTACACCTTACACTTATGTTCAAATTTCAAAGTTGTCATTAATAATAATAATGAAAGTGTAACTCAATTGATTTGAGTCAATTCACTTTTCATCTTATTTATAAAAAAAAAATACTACTTCTCTTTTGGCCAAAAAAAATAAAAAATAGTATTACCTTGTCCTATATGTATAAATTAAAAGAAGAAGAAGAAACCATAATGCAAGTGTGTGGGTTGGTAAATCTCTAAAAAATACAAAAGCAACATGATATTTTTTTAAAGAAAAAAATCCTCAAAAATAAATTGAAAGTTCTGAAAAATAATATTTTTGGAGGAACTTTTTGAAGAACTCAATTATGTTACAAAAATGAAAAATATTTGTTTGAAATGATTTTCAAGAAAAAAAATTTCGTAAAAGAAATTGTTAAATACTAAGAACTTTTAAAATAATTTTTGTTTTAAATAACATAATACATAAAAATTAGATCTGGAAACGATACTACAAGATAAATGTTATTATCGAAGAGCTCACGCTACAAGAAAAATGCTAGTTTTTGAAAGGCAAAATTATTGTTATATATATATAATCTTAAGAATGAATCTTGTAAGGATGTAGACACAAGTTTTGAAGTGATTGTTAATAAAGATAAGGATGAAATAGTTGAAGAAGTGATAATTGAAAAAAAAGGAGAATTAAGAAAAGAAAAAGACGAGGGTGAATCTCAAGGTGACCAAAAAAAAAAAAAGAGAGGAGTCAATGTTGATTAGTTAATAGACAAGAACTCTTTGTGAAGAAGAACTAAAAAGAAGATCCTCAATGATCCCAATCCATCCCTTCCTTATCCCAAATAGAAGATAATATATATATATATATATATATATATATATATATATATATATATATATATATATATATATATATATATATATATATATATATATATATATATATATATATATATATAACAACAACAATTGTTTTACTAACTAACTAACTATATTTTTGTTGTGAATCAGATACCTTTAAACAAAGTATACACGGTTTCTTTATGATCAAGAAACACACAAGGGTTAGGGTTAACAAAGAAAACAAGGTAAAACAACAAGGAACAACAAGGATTGGTTATTAAACTGTTATTCTTTCCTTTCTCTTAGAACAAGATTACAAGTATACAAGAATAACAAAAATAACCTCTCTCCCTTGAAATTAGGATTTTATTTTCCTATTTTTCCTTATTCTCAAGATTGAGAAACTAGCATCCTATTTATAATAAAATAGCACACTAACCTAATGGGCTTTTTAACAATTACCCATTACAAGTTAACTTAGAGTACAAGCTAACTTAAACAATTGGACTTACAAACAAGACCCAATTCAACATGCTAACAACCCTAGCAATATTTACTCATGCTAACAACCTTAGCAATATTTACTCATGCTAACAACCTTAGCAATATTTACTCATGCTAACAATCTTAGCAATATTTACTCATGCATGTTAGAACAAACTTCGACTACAACACGCATTACTTGCGAACAGACTTCGACCACACTAGAGTTCGATCCAATGTCTCACAAATCTCCACCTTGGATCTAACTGTATAACATCAAGAAACTAGCTTTCTTCATGCAGATTTATTAACTGCATACAGTGGAAAAACTTGCAACTGGGCAATGTCTTGGTGATCATATCAGCAACATTATGATCTGTCGAAACTTTCAGCACTTGGACTTCTTCACGCTCGATTACCCCTCTGATGAAATGCAGCCTCACATCAATGTGCTTGGTTCGCTCATGATAGGCTGGATTCTTCGACAGGTGTATTGCACTTTGACTATCACATTTAACAGTGATAACTCGACCTTGAAGTTTTAGCTCCTTTGCAAAACCTTCAAGCCACAATGCTTCCTTCACAACTTCAGTTAGGGCAATATACTCCGCTTCAGTGGTTGATAGGGAAACGACCTTTTGAAGTGTTGCTTTCCAACTGATTGCTGTCCCAAACATAGTGAACACATATCCAGAGATAGATTTTCTGGAATCCATACAACCTGCATAATCAGAGTCGACATATCCATCGATTGCTGCTTTAATATCTTCACCTAAGGCTCCACCATAAATTAGAACTCTATTTAGAGACCCATTTATGTACCTTAAAATCCACTTCAATGCTTGCCAATGAGCCTTTCCAGGATTCGCCATGTACCTGCTTACAAGACTTACTGCATATGCTATGTCGGGTCTAGTACAGACCATAGCATATATCAAAGACCAATTTGTCTTGTTTTGATTCCTCATAACTTCCTTATAGTCTCTAGGTTCTTCGTCTAGAACCTCACTTGCAGAGATTAAGGCATAAGCTATAAGATCTGCATACCCAAGTCTCTGAGGTGGCTTGATGACTCTCCTCGACCTGTCTCTTGCTAGCAGGTAGTCATTATCAGTCTCCTCATCTTCGACAACATCTTCTATGTCTTCTTCGACTTCATCTGGGGTAAGCAATTCAGCATCAACATGCTCCACCTCAACAGGAATCTCTCCCTGTTCCAGCTCTTCGTCAGCATCATCAGTTTTCTTGAAAGCCATCTCTGCTTCGTTGAAAACTACATCTCGACTGGTGATACACCTCCTGTGACCTGGCTCTAGGCACCATAGCCTATAAGCTTTGACTCCTTCAGGGTATCCCATGAACATGCATTTCAGAGCTCTAGGTTCGACCTTGTCTTGCCTAATATGAGCATAGGCCACACAGCCAAATACTCTCAGTCTGTCGAGACTAGATGGATGTCCCGACCAAACTTCTTCAAGTGTCTTCATTCCCAAGGCAGTCGAGGGACATCTATTTGAAGGAAAATTGCGATCTAAACGCAGCGGAAAACAAAAATTTTCCTTTAGTGATCCTCACGAATGAGCATGGTCAGTGATAGAATCGTTACCTCTTTGTGGCGATTCAGATCTTTGATGCAGCGATCACAAGCGTTGATGAAGTGCAACGCCTCTACTCAGTCCACACGAACAGCTTCCGGTCACAGTGCTAGCTGCTTACGAACGGAATTATTTGAGTGAGAAAAGAGAATCAAAACGAAATTGCATCAAGTGAAAGCTTCATCACAAGGGTTCCTTTTATAGACTCTCTTGTGGGCTGCGGGCTAAAACCCAATTCACATGATCCATAATAATATTATATATTATTATAATAACTATTATTATAATAAATATATTTATTTTATTATTATTTTATAACCATTATAAAATAACAATAATTATTATTATATTATCCGAATTTCTATTTTTCACTTAAGTGCACCGTACCTTACGGTGTTCCTTTGATTTCTCTATCTCTCATCAAACTGTCCTTATGTGTGTGACCCTGTAGGATTTCGTAACGTTGGTAATTATATTAAATTATATATATTTAACATAATAAACAGTAAGCGGTATCTAGCAACACATCACTGCTACCCAAGTCACGAAAATGTCATGTGATCTGACAAAACCTTTTTCGTGATAATATATGTTTGTACAATTACCCTTTTGCCCCTATGTCTATATTGAACACAAGGCATACACTGTGTCATCCTTGTCCAGTTCAATATTGGGCCCTTAGACATTTCTCCTGTTATGCAGGATTGGCAAATTCCATCTAGGACACTCATGTCCCTCAGCATGCTTCGTGGAGTGCCCATCAACTGTCTTTATGATCATCCAGTTACGGATAATGTTTGATCAGCAATAAAGCACCCGACTCTACATCTAGGGTCCATAGTGGTTTCAGGTCGAAGGGTGGTAATACACCATTATCACCATGAGAATAACTTATGACACTTTGCATAACATACTATGTAGTATTCTCATAGCGGGTCAATCCGGTATAAATATTACTCCTAATATTTATACCTATGTCAAGACTTGATAACTCTTTATCCATGATCCATGAGATGTGATCATCAGTCTATCTTCATAATAGTCTCAATGCTTTTAATGTTATCCCACTTTGCAATAAAGCTTGACTACGGATATTTTAAGAATAATGTCTTTATGTTTAATGGGATCTCATGATTAAGTCACACTTAACATTTCATTAAACAGACTAACTATTCTAGGGACTTTATTATTCTGAAAGACAAACATAATAAAGAAATGCCTTTTATTATTAAACGAATAATCTGATACAAGTACCAAAAAGTATTGGCCTCTAGGGCTTACACCAACACTATTTATCAGGTAAGCTGCTTTCGAAACAGCTTCCGCCCAAAACACCTTCTTCAATCCAACACTAACCAACATGCATCTAACCCTTTCAAGGATTGTTCGATTGAATCTCTCAGCTAAGCCATTTTGTTGAGGAGTACCTGCTACAGTCTTATGCCTTGCAATTCCAGACCCAACACAGTAACTGTCGAAAGCTTCGTTGCAGAATTCAAGGCCATTGTCGGTTCTCAACCTCTTAACCTTTCTGCCAGTCTGAGTTTCGACTAGAATCTTCCAACTTTTGAAATTCTCAAAAGTTTCATCCTTCGTCTTTTGAATGAATACCCATAGTTTTCTGGAATAGTCATCAACGATGGATAGAAAATACCTTGCACCTGAGTGTGAAGGATTCCTTGCAGGCCCCCAAAGATCAGCATGAATGTAATCCAGGGATCCATGTGTTCTTTGCTTGCCTTTGTTAAACTTCGCCCTACAGGATTTACCAAATACACAAGATTCACAAAATTCCAACTTTTCGACTTTGTCACCTCCTAGCAGGTTCTGCTTCCCTAATTCGACCAGGCCTCTTTCGCTGACATGGCCCAATCTCATGTGCCATAATTCTGTCTTCGACATAGATTTCGTGGATGCAACATTTGTCGAACCACTTACAACCTCAGCCTCAAGGGTATACAAGCCTTGTTTCTTCACGCCTCTCAAGACTTCCTTCGACCCCTTCATGACTCTTATGATACTTTTCTCTCCTTGAAAAACATATCCTTTTCTGTTGAATTCACCAAGAGAAATCAAATTTCTCTTTAAGTCAGGTACGTACCTGACTTCAGTCAATAACCTTATTGACTCATCATGGAGCTTGAATCTCACAGATCCAATACCTGCAATTTTGCAAGATTTGTTGTTTCCTAACAGCACAGATCCACCATCTTGATCACATAGCTCCTCGAACAATTCTCTGTTTGGAGTCATGTGCCAAGTGCAACCTGAATCCATAATCCACTCTTTCCTCGAGTCGCCACTTGAAACCACAAGAACATCAGATGAGTCGAAGTCATCTTGAACAATGGCTGCATTGCCATTACCTCCATGATCTTTCAGGCGTTCAGGGCACAACTTTCTTATGTAACCCTCCTTCTTACAGTGGTAACATCGAATACTAGATGTTTCGCCACTATAAGACTTTTGTTGACTTTTACCTTTTTTCTTGTCGAACTTACCATCCTTTCGCAAGAATTTTCCCTTAACGGCCAAACCTTCGCCCACCATCGAAGGTTTATGCTCATTTCGTTCGTTCAAGTCCTTAGAATACAAGGCTGATTGAACTTCTTCAAAGGTCAGGGACTCCCTTCCATACAAGAGAGTTTCTTTGAAGTGAGCATGTGTTCTGGGCAAAGCACACAGCAGCAACAGTGCTTGATCTTCATCATCGATCTTCACATCAATATTTTCAAGATCAAGAATCAGCTTGTTGAACATATCCAACTGCTCAGCCAACACTTTGTCTTCACTCATCTTGAATGAATATAAAGCTTGCTTCAGGTATAGTCGATTCACCAGAGATTTGGTCATGTACAAACTTTCAAGTTTCACCCATAATCCCGATGCTGTAGTCTCCTTTGATACCTGTCGAAGAACCTTATCACCAAGGCTCAACAATATTGCGCTGTGGGCTTTCTCGATCATGCCCGTCTTTTCTTTTGCCGTTAACGCAGCGTCCATGGCTGCCTCACCCTTCAACGCTTCCAAACAACCCTGCTGAACCAATAGGGCTTTCATCTTCAAGCGCCACAGACCAAAGTCATTCACTCCGGTGAACTTTTCAATCTCATACTTTGTTGAAGGCATCTTCTCCACGTTCACCGCACCAATTTGTTGTGAATCGGATACCTTTAAACAAAGTATACACGGTTTCTTTATGATCAAGAAACACACAAGGGTTAGGGTTAACAAAGAAAACAAGGTAAAACAACAAGGAACAACAAGGATTGGTTATTAAACTGTTATTCTTTCCTTTCTCTTAGAACAAGATTACAAGTATACAAGAATAACAAAAATAACCTCTCTCCCTTGAAATTAGGATTTTATTTTCCTATTTTTCCTTATTCTCAAGATTGAGAAACTAGCATCCTATTTATAATAAAATAGCACACTAACCTAATGGGCTTTTTAACAATTACCCATTACAAGTTAACTTAGAGTACAAGCTAACTTAAACAATTGGACTTACAAACAAGACCCAATTCAACATGCTAACAACCCTAGCAATATTTACTCATGCTAACAACCTTAGCAATATTTACTCATGCTAACAACCTTAGCAATATTTACTCATGCTAACAATCTTAGCAATATTTACTCATGCATGTTAGAACAAACTTCGACTACAACACGCATTACTTGCGAACAGACTTCGACCACACTAGAGTTCGATCCAATGTCTCACAATTTTGATAGATTATCATAACAATAAAAAAAAAAAGTAAAAAATACTACTATTCTTTATGTGTCCTTTGTAAAATTTGTTCAGGTACAAGCTACAATGGATGAGTTAATTTTTTTTTTTGGTTAGAGATAAAAATTTAAGTGAAAAATAAGAAGAAAGAAAAAGAAGAAATGAGAGAAAAATGAAATGTGAAGAGGAAAAATGATTTGAATGAAGGAAGAATGAGTTTTATAACACTCAGTTTTCTCTATTAATTGACCAAATGTATTGTTGGAGACAATCCTTCAGATGAATATTGACTCAGACTGATACGTAGTTTTTCAATGTCTGTCCAAATCTGTTTTTAGGAGTTTCTTCTTGCAAATGACTTTCCAAACGTGTTATTAAAGTCTACTCATTGCCCCATTCTTTGACAAATGCAATTTTAATATTTACAAAAATTATAAATATTTACATCGAGTAGACTAATCAAACATATCCAGAGTGACTCAGAAATTATACATATTTTTACAACAAAACTCAAACATATCAATTGTTCAATTAAACTCATAAAATTCAAGGAAGCAAATTTCTCATTGTGAACAGATGTACGCCATATAAGTCTTTTTCTATGAATGACGTTTGTTCGTTAAACACCAATAAATTGAACGAAATGTAAAAATACTTAGAATAATTACAATCTATTTGTTTAAACAAAAAAAAATTAATGACATACATTGATAATAATATTAACTATAAATATTAAGAAAAAAATAGTAACAAATCATGAAAAAACAATTTTAAAAAATTACTTTTTAGTTTTCCCTTATCCCTTCATGACGATCCTAAGGAATAACATGCACATCATCTGAATCATTTTTTTTATATGAGATACGCATGTGTGTTGATTCTTCGAAGCTTTTGGACGATTATGATTCTTCATATACCCTTTAAAAAATTTCATGTATCACCCTATTGGATACATTCATCTTAATTAATATGGGTTACGAAATCTAATCTATATGACTAGATGAACAATTAAGCAAACCATACTTTCAAAAAATGATGGAGGGAAATAAATCTCCAATTAACACAGGATAATTACATCCTCGTGTTCCAAATCATCTAAATTTTTTGGATCAATGACTTTATTACATATAACATTGAAGAATAATCACAATATTTTTATGGTTTACCTTAATTTTTTGTGGAAAGATGCCATAAATAACCACTAGTTGAAGCTGTTGCATCAAAACATGACAATCATGAGATTTTAAGACAATTTATTTTATTTCTTTCATTCATACAATTTTCTTGACATTCAATGAGTACTATTGAGGAACTTTGATACTCTGCAAACACTCGCAACAATTTTTTTTTCTTGTCTAGACATAATGTGACATGTTGGAGGAAATATATGTTCTTTTACCTATTTCTTATGGGGGATAACTCTTGTCGTATACCCATCTCCGTCATATCTAGATGTGCATTCTTAACATATTTTTTTATTGCCTTGAATATTGAGAAGTATCCCAATTGCGTTATCACACATTTGTCTCCACATGCATCACATCAACTTAATAGCTTACATCGAGGCTAGACCAACATGAAAGATCAAAAACACAAACCTCTTTTTCCATATATTTTTATTTGCGGGGATTTTTCTATTATTTCCAAAGAAAACATAAATGTGTTGTTGTCCTTGATAAATTGCCTCCCTGATTAAGGGCTTTGGAGCGATATCAAACTTCTCTACTCTCTAATAAAAGCCTTATGCAATCTATGATATGGATGATTGAGTCTTAAAAAAATTTATGCTCAATATAAACAATCTTTTTCCATTATTTAGGTTGTGGTGACATGTGCGAATCTATGTACTTTCAAGTACAATGTCAGAAGTAGTCAGATATTCGTGATAGTTTTGATGATGACAAAATTATGATGTGAAGTCTTCATATGAAGTCATGATCAAGGTGACCAAGTTGTTATACTTGTGAGATCAGTATGTCAAAGTGATTATCTTAAGGATAACAGCTAATGTCAAACGGCGTTCGGTGGAATTCCTGATGATTAAGTCAAGTAATCTTTGACTATGGTATCTATCAAGTATCCTTATTAAGCCTCATTTGTTATAAGAAGTCAAGTCTCAAATTATATGGTGAATAAAGCAAGATACCTTGAAGTTTCAAAGATTATGAAAGAGAGAAAGTGTGAAAGCTTACTTGGTATGTGTCTGAGTGGTCAGAGTATTGTAAAAATATTAGAGTAATTCTTATCACTATTATAAATAATACATTTCATGACAAAGCTTTAATCTCACGTTACTTGTAAAGTCCCTTTTTTAAGTGCAAGTGGATTGAAAGTAACACTGGTGTATAAATCGATGAATTTAGATTCACACGAGTTAAACTTCGAAAGGTGACTTATATGAACGAACCATTCATCATGGCATCCCAAATAAAACAAGTTTTTCATGTCACTAATCCTTTTAACACAAAGATGGTCAATTGTTCTACAAGGAAAATGTATTGTTGATAGTGATGAAAATCAAGATTTAAATTTCGATACCCCCTATTTTGCAACACATGTATATCTCTATTAGAGATACAAAATGTAAAGAGTAATAACTCTATCCTTATGTAAAGCTTGGGTATATATAGGGTACCCCATTATGTATATTGGTTAATAACAATAATATAATTCATTCATTCTTTTCCTTCTCTTTTCCTCTCAATCTCTTCTTCTTCTTCCTCACAAACTGTAACAGAATTCTGTTACAAGATGAATCTCCATGCTCATATTCACTAATCCTAACATGGTATCAACCTCCGTATACGATCTAGCACGCTTCCGCCACTCATCTCTTTTCTGCTAGCTCTGTCATATCAGCATTGAAGTTGTTCTGCTTCGCATCAAGGTCTGTTCAGCAGCAACAATGGAGTCTGGAGATAATCAAGAATCAGGCGTCAAAGACTTCGTTCTGTCGCAAAAAGGAATTCCTGGTTTTGGATCCTTGAAATCAAGCCATAGGTTTGGTCCGAAACTCTCCATTCAGTTGCAAGAAAACAACTATCTGCTATGGAATCAACAAATCGAAGGAGTTATCTTGACACAGAAGATGCACCGCATCGTTGTTAATCCGCAGATTCCGCCAAAATTTGCTACTACTCAAGATCGTATCTCAGGTACGATTTCTTCCGAATATGAAACGTGGTTAGTCCAAGATCAGGTTGTGTTTATCTGGTTACTTTCGACTATCTCAGGATCGATTCTTCCTCGTGTTCTTGCGTGTAAACACGCATATGAAGTTTGGGACAAAATTCACCAATACTTCACCGCTCAAATGAAGGCTAGGGTTAGATAACTAAGAGTTGAACTCAAGTCTACCAAGAAAGGAACTAGCACGATAACAAAGTTTGTGCTCAGAATCAAAGCCATAGCCAACTCTCTCTTAGCAGTAGGAGATACCATAACTGAACAAGATCAGGTTGATGCGATTCTTGATGGCGTCCCTGAGGAGTACAATCCATTTGTGATGCAGATGTATGGTACACCAATCCCACCTTCTCTATGTGATGTAGAAGCCCTGTTATATGTTCAAGAAGCTCAGCTGGAGAAGTTTCGACAGGACCTAGCAGCCTCCAGCATTGATGCAAATATTGCTCACACAGGTCGTGGCAATTCGCGTCCCCAGAATGATTACACACCCAACAATGGGAGGAATACCAGATTTTCCAGAGGAAGAGGCAGGGGCAGAGCAAGGGCTGCAAGTAACAACAGACTTACATGCCAACTCTGTGGCAAATATGGCCACACTGTATCATCATGTTGGCATCGATTTGATGAAAATTTTATGCCTCCCAATCCTAATGAATCTTAGGACAAGACAGGGAGCAACACACCATCAAGTCATGAGCAGTCCAAGGACAAGCCTCAAAATCCACAAGCTGTAGAAATGATGGCTGCTGCAAGCAAATCAATTGGCACAACTCAGTAGTACAACCTACATGCAGAACTAGATTCCCAAGCATGGTTTGTGGACTCAAGTGCTTCTCATCATCTTACTCTCTATGCACTTAACTTACAGAATTCTAAGGCATACACAAGTAGTGATAAAGTTTATGTAGGCAATGGCCACACACTCACTATTCACTCTATAGGCTTCACACAATTTTGCTCTTTATTAGGCCCAAGTGCAAGCTGATGTTGAATGATATACTTTATGTACCAGCTATCACCAGAAATCTTCTTTCTATTTCCAAATTTTCTCATGATAATCATGTTATCTTTGAACTCCTGTCTAACAAATGTTACATTAAATCTCAGGCTTCTAGACAAGTTCTGGTTGAAGGAATCCTAGATGCCAGTGGTCTCTACTGTTTTCCTCATCTGCATTTGGAGTCTTCAAGGTCACGCAGTTTGCATACCACATTGAATAAGTCAAGGCGTGTTCAAAGTTACACTACTGTTCAGTCCTCCTGTCAGCTAGATAGTTCCAACTCTAATACATGTAATAATAGTGTGTTGTGGCATCATAGATTAGGGCATGCTAACTCTTCATCTGTTGCTCATATACTAAAACTGTGTAATATTTCTTATTCAAATAAACAAAGTAGCTTTTGCAAATCCTTTAATCTTGGTAAAGCTCATAGGCTTCATGCTCCTTTGACTCATCATGTATATAATAAGGCTTTTGATGTGATATATACTGATCTTTGAGGGCCTTCCTCTTCTACTTCTAGTATTGGGTTTAGCTATTACATTGCATTTGTTGATGCTCACACCAGGTATACCTGGCTGTATTTTCTTAAACAAAAGTCTGAAGCTCTAGGTGCATTCAAATTGTTCCACAAGTTTGTTCAAACTCAGTTTGGTCTAACTATTAAGTCAGTTCAATCTGACTTTGGTGGTGAATTCAGACCTTTCACTAAATTTCTGCAGGATCTTGGAATTACACATAGAGTAACTTGTCCTCATACCTCCCATCAAAATGGCTCAGTTGAAAGGAAACACAGAAAAATTGTTGAGATGGGGTTGACACTTCTTACTCATGCATCCATGCCTCTAGCATATTGGGATCACAGTTTTGCTACTACTGTCTACCTCATGAACAGGCTGCCAACATCTCCATTGACTACAATCATTCACCATTTCATGCTCTATATAGTAAGTATCCTGACTACACAATTATTAGAGTGTTTGGTTGTGCCTTATATCCTCTACTTAGACCATATAATCAGCACAAGTTGCAACTTAGGAGTCAGGAATGTGTATACCTTGGAGTCTCTCTTCAACTTAGAGGTTTGAAATGCTTGAGTACTTCTGGAAGAATTTACATTTCGAAGGATGTAACCTTCAATGAGCAACATTTTCCTTTTCCTCAACTATTTAAGTCAAGTACTACAACAGGTCATGCTTTTATAAACAAGTCCCTTGCCTGTCCAGTAGTTCTACCATCCAGCACAACTACCACATCATCACAGGTCACAACTGACATCCCTTTACACTCTAATCCACCAGTTCAAAGCATGGATCCTATAACTACCCAACCCATCACTAGACACCTAGACCTTGTGACAGTCTCAATGCATGAGCAGTCTAATCAGTCAGTTCTGGCTCCAGTCCCTCAGACAACATCTACTCCCTCACAGGCCACTCAAGGTGATTTTGCAAGTACTCCCAGTCCTACTACCTCTGTAAAAGACATTTCACCTAGCACCTCTGCAGCATGCCCTTCCACATCTTGTGATAATGCTGCTCAAATATCCTTATACTTCAATAACAACTTTTCCAACTCAGAGACAAAATCTCCTCCAAGTCCTGAAGGTAATACACTGCATTTTCCACTACTGAGAATGGTTACCAATCTACTCCCTCAAGTTTTTCCTTACATCCCACACTTTCTAGTTCCACATCTGAGTCTTCTTGCTCTCCATCCATTTCCAGCCACAGACCTCAACCTCCACTCTTGGTTAAAGATCACCCTATGATGACTCGAGCAAAGACTGGGAAATCCAAACCTAAGGCCTTATTGGCACATACTGAAGCTGAACCAACCACTATCAAACAAGCCCTATCTCATCCTTCTCGGCACACTACTATGTAGTCTGAATTTGATGCTTTGCAGGCAAACCACACATGGACTCTCACAACATTACCTCCTGATAGAAAAGTTGTGGGTTGTAGATGGGTGTTCAAAATCAAGGAGAATGCTGATGGATCTATCAACAAATACAAAGCTAGGCTTGTAGCCAAGGGATTTAATCAAGAACATGGTTTTGACTACACAGAAACCTTCTCTTTTGTTGTTAAACCAACCACTATCAGAGTTATTCTCACCATGGCACTCACTCACAACTGGGATATCCAACAAATTGATGTCAACAATGCCTTTCTCAATGGCACCTTGACTGATGAAGTTTATATGACTCAACCTCCAGGTTTTGTCACAGATGACAAGAATCTTGTATGTAAGCTACACAAGGAAATATATGGCCTCAAACAGGCTCCACGGGCCTGGTATGAAAAATTGGCACAAGCCCTGATTCAGTTTGGGTTTACTACATCCAAGTATGATAACTCCTTGTTTCTCTATTGCTCTAATGGTATTGTCTTATATGCTCTAGTGTATGTAGATGACATACTCATCACAGGGTCTGATCACAAACTCATCCATACTTTAATTCACCAACTACACACTGCATTTGCGTTGAAAAAGCTTGGCAGGCCAAAATATTTTCTTGGCATTGAAGTGAATTTTCAAACAGATGGATCAATGATTTTGACACAATCAAAGTATATTAGAGATTTTCTATCTCGAGCAAACATGGTCAATGCCAATGGAGTTCCAACTCCCATGATGACTAACTGCAAACTCAACAGACATGGCGCCTCCAAGCTGGCAGATCCTTCCTTCTACAGGTCTATTGTGGGAGCATTGCAGTATGTGACCTTAACCAGGCCTGACATTGCCTATAGTGTCAATAAGGCTTGCCAATTCATGTCTGACCCTCTTGATACGCATTGGTCTATGGTCATACGCATTCTCCGGTACCTCAGTGGTACTGTCTCCTATGGTTTACATTTGTCTCCGTCGGCTACAGCTTCAAAAATGTCTCTTCATGCCTACAGTGACTCTGATTGGGCCAGTGACCCGGATGATAGGCGGTTCACATCTGGCTCGTGTATATTTTTTTGGTTCTAATCTTATCTCATGGAGTTCGAAGAAGCAAGCCCTTGTTGCTCAATCTAGCACGGAGGCAAAATATCGCGCCATGGCTCATACAACCTCGGAACTGCTATAGCTGAAGTATCTCTTGTCTGAGCTCAAAATCACTTATCACACTCCTATTCTCATGTGTGATAACTTAAGTGCGGTTCTGCTTTCTCATAATTTGGTTCTTCATGCTTGCACCAAGCATATTGAGCTTGACATACACTTTGTGCGTGAACGGGTTGTGGCTGGTCAACTTCGTGTGCATCATGTTCCGGCATCAGTTCAACTAGCTGACACACTTACAAAACCCCTTGGGATTGGAGCATTTCAGAATCTCAGACACAAACTCAAGGTGACTAGCTTGGAAGGTCTCACCCTGAGTTTGAGGGGGGATATTAGAGATACAAAATGTAAAGAGTAATAACTCTACCCTTATGTAAATCATGGGTATATATAGGGTACCCCATTGTGTATATTGGTTAATAATAATAATATAATTCATTCATTCTTTTCCTTCTCTTTTCATCTCAATCTCCTCTTCTTCTTCCTCACAAACTGTAACAAAATTCTGTTACAAGATGAACCTCCATGTTCATCTTCACCAATCCTAACAATCTCCAATCTAAAGAAAATGATTCTGATGATGATGTGTGTGTTATTAGTCACGGTCATCCAAAGGAATATATGAAAACTAGAAAGTAAATGTTTTATATCACTTAGTAATATATATTTATTCATTTATCTTTTTATATTATTTTTACTAAAGATTTACTGTTATTGTTATTGATGATCTTAATTGGTTTCAAGCGTGGTTCAAATTATAGGTGTTTAACGACCGATGGCAAATAACAGAAGATAACTTTTGGATGACCCACAAGACTTTGCATTTTGGTTATTGCTTTTGTTGGATAATCATTTGTTTTATTTTTAATTTTTTGTAAAATTATAAGGTGCACATGTGCCATTTTGCCTTTGAAAATGGTGTAAACAATAAACATTTTTGGTGCAATGTGTCTGTTTGAGAAATGGGCAAAAAGTATAATGTTTGTGTTTCAGAAATGTCCAAAATATGATTCTATAGTACAAGTTCAAATCAAAATATAGAATAAAAAATTAACAATGTTTTCCCCTTGGTTATTATTATAAAGCGAGATAATAATTATTCTCTGTTACCTCGATTTCTCAAATAACCGAGAGGAAATGTAGGACACGTCATTCAATTCTGAAAATAATAAAAATGCAGAAGTTAGAGATTAAACCCATGTGAAGAAAACTTTACCCCTCTGTTATTTAAAAACTGAGAGGTAATGTTGCAAGTTTTCATGATTCCCTTCATTACCTCGCCTCTGTAACCGAGGTTAAATTCCCTTCGCAATTGAGGTTAAATGTGTTTTTTGTTGTAGTGTATATTAATAAGGAAATGTGCACGCAAACCTAAAAATGTTTTAAACTTCTCTAAATTTTCTAAAACAAATTAAATCCTATAAAGGAAAGATCAAGGTGTTTGTGGGATTGATAAAAGATGTTCCTAAATATTTAGGAAGCTTGTATATACTAGCTAATCGATTGAGACCCTTAGCCAATAGATTATAGAAAAGCATAAAGCTTCTTAATTTATTAATAGCACTCGTAATCAATTAAGACACTAGTTGTTGTTGGGGATTAGGGTTATCATATTTTGAAGCACATAATTGATTAACCGTATGGTATAGTCGATCAACAACGCTGACTCAAGATCAACACTTTCGGTTCAAGAAACATCGTGATCGCAACCTTAGACCCATGGTGTCGTATTATAGAGTCACTCATGAAGCTTCGCTCCGTCATAATTCTCACAATCTCATCCATTTTTTGGGTTCTGCAATAGAACATTAATAATCATTGATAGGGTTAGTTATGACTTGTATAATAAAGATCACTTTGGTTCTATGTGCTGGCATAACTAATGAACGAGATTATTTCGATATGCTTTACGTATATAATGGAAAATTTTGAGCTCATAAAGTCTAACATGTGAGTAAAGCTACATATGTGACCAGTGGGATATTGTTAGAATTTCGGGTCACAAATGTAATATTACATGTGATCTGACCTGATCAGAAGGGGATCACGGGATGGCCACACGCTGTTGGACTGCTACCTGTTTGCCGGTGATGAGGAGGAGGAGGAGGGTGTACCTGCAAGGCACTCCGATGCCAAAATAAGAAATTGGGCAGAGTGAAGGCGAAGTACAGAAAGTGGGTAAGAAGTGAATTACCTGACCCTCTTGAGGAAGAGGGTATTTATAGAGAGACCCCAGCGCTGGGCCAACGGTCACCTGTGTTGGGCTGGATGGCCAGGCCCAACCCAGGTGACTGCTAGGGCTTACGTGGCGTAGTGGAGACCAGGACGTGGTCTTCGCCCTAGTCCAATTGTCTCGTGGTCTCCGGAAAGTGGGTTTGACCTGCTCTTTCGGAGGTGGGTAGTTGGGGAATGACGTGTCCCCGCGGAGGGTAGCACGTGGAGAACGTGCACCGGGCACGTTGTTTTCCCCGCGGAGGGGGGCACGCGAGGATGCGGAAGAGCCATGGGGTCTTTCCCGATGGCACGGGGAATGTCTCCCGCGGAGGGCGTTCTGTTCGGCTAAGGGGGCGCCGAGGACGCTTCGAGGGGGGGGTGCCCGGTCAAGCTATTCCACTTATTGAGCCTTGTGCGTTATTGGGCTGGACCGTGAGGCTGGGCCCAGACCAGAACAACATGTGTTAGGGACATTATAACTAAAATGGTATAATTGATATGAAGTCAATGGCTAAGAACATATATGTCGTGAAAGGTTATTGTTTAGATATCATAAGTCAATATTATAATTTGATGAGGGGGCAAATTAGAATATTGGAAATTAAGTAGTAACCCTAGGGGAGTTATTTATATGGGTTATAGTCCTCATTTTTAGAATTTGATCAAAACGATTTGTTAGGATTCCTCATTTATATGGGAGTTATTTATATGGGTTATGATCCTCATTTTTAGAATCAAGAAACCCTAATGAACTCTACAAATCAGAAGACCACATACTCACAAACTTTCAACGATACCAATGACTAACTCAGGTAGGTTTCCACTTTCATTCTCATCTTGTATTTGGGCAGGGGTTCATTGGATATGGACTCATAGAGATTTTTGTTCTTGATTTCTATATGTGGGTAGAGATACATAATGTAAAGAACAGATCCAACCCAAAAAACTAAGTTCGTTATCTCAATGAAATGAATTTAAACTATGTATAGTTCAATTCGTTAGATTCATCAGTCAACTCGATTATATATATATATATATATATATATATATATATATATATATATATATATATATATATATATATATATATATATATATATATATATATATATATATATATATATATATATATATATATATATATATATATATATATATATATATATATATATATAATATTATGGTTTTAATTGATAATTTATATTATAAAGTAAGAAAAATATTTCTAAAAATGATTATTCAAATAAAATAAACATCATATAAAGAAAGATTATTAAATATTTTATCGTATTTTGTAGGTTGTCACTTCGGTACTTTTTATAGTAGTACGAATTCTATGATGAGAATGTATTAATTTATAATAATTTTTTGTTGTACTATTTTATTAAATTTGTAAGGTTCTTAAATTTTTAGATGAGATTGTGAATTTTTTAGACAAATTTAAATTTTAATCGAGAGTATTTTTGAATTAGACTTTCAAATGTACATCTTGAAAGTTGTAGAATTTTGAGACAAATTTAAATTTCAACCTTATAATTTTTATTTTATTTAAATATTCTTCTTTTACAAAATATTAATTTAAAATGTCAAATATATTTTTTAAAAACTAGATTTTAAAAAATTGTCTCTTAAATCGGTAGATCAAACAAATTAAATATAACGACTTTAATTAATAAATTAAAGCGAGGTGTTTGTGAAGTTAAAATAATTCAAATTTGACCTTTAAAAAGAATTGTGTCACACGAGTGAAATTTTAAATTGAATCAATTTTTATTAAGTCAAGTTGAGACGGATGTGAAATGATTCGACTCATTTTCAAAAGAAGAGAGTACTATTTATAATATTTCTAATTCAAAATGCTTTACTTTATATTTACAATAAATGTGATTAATTTATAAGATAAGTATAATTGTTTTTTTTAATGTAGAACTGATAATTAATATGTTGGAAATCAAATTTTGTCATTAATTGGAGTAGGAGTTGGATTGTTGTGTGTAGAACTAGGAGTAGGGTTAGGCCTAATTGTCCAAATACAGATATTAACAAGGATCAAGTAGTTTTACCACACTAGAACTAGGATTGTTTCTTGTCTCCCCTATATTATGTTGCAGGTTCACAAGTAATTGCAAGCCCGGGTCCGCATGAAAGTTAATGCAGTTAGGGTATTCAACTTCTTTCTAACATACTTCAAATCTTCGTAGGGTCCGCATGAAAGTTAATGCAGTTAGGGTATGCCAAATTATTCACACTGATAAATCGCTCTAGAAATACAAATACACCTTTCTAAATTAGTATCTGGCGCAAATAACCAGTCAAGAAAAGAAAAAATTGTAAGATGAAGAGAATAAAGAGAAAGAAGAAGGAAATCAAAATTCGTGTCACTAAATTTCTACCCTGTGCTCACTACTGAATTTCTACCCTGTATTTATAGGCAACTAGTAAGGCTTAATTTCCATTCCCTTCAATGTGGGACTAAATTGAATCTTAATTTTTATTCCTTCAATGCGGGACTAAAATGAATCTTAATTTCCATTCCCTTCAATGTGGGACTAAAATGAATCTTAATTTTCATTCTCTTCAATGTGGGACTAAAAATGAATCTTTTCAAATTCACTTCTATATTAGTTCTTACTTGTATTCATTTATTGCTCATTAATTGTCAACAAATGTTTCCAATTCCCACTCTAATCATTTAAGTAGGGGTGTACGCGGGTTGGGTTGGACCGGGTTCGCCTTAACCCGTTACCCAACCCGTTCAACTTTCAATGGGTTGGGTTTATCATCAAACCCGTAATTCTACTTTAAAAACCGACCCGAATCAACCCGGATATTTACGGGTTGGGTCCACGGGTTGTGTATATAATAATTATTATTTTCAATTTAAAAAATCTATAACACAATTCAATATAATTTTGCATATTTCAAACAATTAAATTATTTACGTAGTGGAGACAAATCCTACATATAAAATAGAATAATTAAAAATATAACAATTAAAATTTTGAAATGTATTTTCTTTGTCATAAAAAATATTAAGATACATATACACCATTAATTATTTATATATTTTCATTAATATACCTTAATTTATAAAAATTTATTAGTTATTTTGATACTCAAATGTTATCCATTACAAATATATATCAACATATGTAAAACAAATATATAATAATATACAGTATATATTAGTTGTTTTGATACTCAAATGTTACCTTTTCTAGCACATGCTTAAAAGTAGGTCCGTAAACTATCATATATATTAACACTTAATAATATATAAAATTCCATAAAATATCATTTCCATAAAATTCATAAATTCTAAATAATTCAAAAGCAAATAAACATCACTTAGTCTTAAAATGACATAGATGTATTGGTCCAATATTGGTCTAATAGCACCAAAATCTAACAGCAACTATAAAAGATTCCAGCACCAGCAGTGAAAGGTTTAGCAACAACAGAAAATCCAGCAACAATAGTTGTAAAAGATTCCAGCAACAACAATGAAACGTTTAGCAACAACATAAAATCCAGCAACAACAGTTAAAAGTTTAAGCAACAATAGTCAAAAGAAGAAGAAAAAAAACAACACTAGAAAATACCTTAAAATCTAGTAGTAACAGTTGTATTGAGCTCAACCGCAGTAATGCCAACATCAATAGAAACTAATCCAGCTAACTCTATATATGTAAACACAAACAACTAATAAGAATAATGTAATGTAATACTAAAATAAAATAGATTTTAAAATTCAAACATATAATTCATACCTGACTCAACCTTTTCCAATTCAACCAACTCTTTTTCTAAATCAATGACCTTAGGAGATTTTATCCAATTTTGAGTACAAATCAAAGCTTCAACGGTAGAGGGATTCAAGGAACTACGAAATGAATCAAGGACACGACCTCCTGTACTAAAAGCGGATTCAGAAGATACAGTGGATACAGGGATAGCCAATATATCTCTAGCTATGCGGGAAAGCACATGATATTTATTTGTTTTTCCTTTCCACCAAGTGAGAATATTAAATGTAGGAGAATCATCTTCAACACCATCCTCCAAATACCTTTCCAACTCATTTTTTTGCACTTCACATTGTTTTTTCTTCATATTCATTCTAAACAAATTGTCCCAATCTTCATCATCTTCACCATTTTCAATTCTAGAATAAGAGGCAATGTTTGAAGATGAGGCATTGGAACCACCATCATGAGAAACAGGATACAAAAATAAATAGTGCTCAAACAATTTAGCAATGAGAGATTTCAATTTCTTTAACATATCCTCTGACAATTTTTCACCATACATCCGAGTAAAACAAAATTCAATATAGTCAAGCTTATAACGAGGATCAAGATAAATAGCAACAAAGAGAAGATAATTTATTGTATTGCTTTCCCAATACTTGTTGTACTTCAATTGCATATTTGCTGTCATGGTTTTCAAAATTGGATCACTAACATTGTGCCTCCATTTATTCAACGTTTTTTTAATATCCATCAACTGTTTGAAAAAAGAGTTAGCAGTAACATGCAATGACCCAGAAAAAGAAAGTGTGGCATCATAAAAAGTTTTCCAAAACTTCACAAAAATACGAGCTCGTTGCTAATCAGCTCGATTAGGACATCCTTTCGACTCAATACGGAGATTAGTTAAAAATGCAACATCAGCATGTTCTAAGCGGTAAAATGCATGTTCATACTTTTCAGCGATGTTCAACATTAAATAAGTAGAGTTCCATCTGATTTCTACATCTAGTGTTACCAATGCTTTAGAACATACACCAACAGCTTCTACACACTTCTTGAAAGTAGCCAACCTACTAGGAGAAGCCTTGACAAACTTACATGCAGCCCTAATTCTTTTAACAGATTCATCAATATCCTTTATTCCTTTTTTGACAATCAAGTTTAATATGTGAGCACTACATCTCATATGCAAGTACTCCCCATTAAACAAAGTACGACCATTCCAAAAACTCATGCCTCGATTTAAATAATGAATTGCCAAATTGTTAGCACTTGCATTATCAACAGTCACACAACATATAGACTTGATACCCCATTCCTTCATGCAATTCTCTAATGTTATCCCTATAATTTCACCTTTATGGTCAACAATTATACCAAAGCTTAATATACTCTTCTTTAAATTCCACTCGTCATCAATATAGTGAGCTGTAACACACATATAATTCATATTCTGAATCGATGTCCAAATATCAGTGGTAAGAGACACCATTTGTTTATTAGCAGACAACATAGATTTCAATTTTTCTTTCTCATCGAAGTACAAGCATAAACAATCTCTGGCAACAGTGACACGAGATGGAATTTTGAATCTTGGTTGAGCCTCTTTCATGAACATATTAAATCCTTCATTTTCAACATATTTAAAAGGGAGCTCATCAATGATTATCATCTTTGCAAGTGTTAATCTAGTCCTCTCTTGATTAAAATCAACAAGTTTCAAGCTAACACTATTAGGATCATCCTCACTTTCTTTTACAATAGCTATAGTTTTTTGTTTCTTATCAACTACCCTATTTGGATTTTTCAAGCACACTTTCAAATGTTTATGCATGTTAGTAGTGTCATGACTACCACTATTTGCAGCATATTGTTTCCCACAATACTTACATATAGCCTTATCATTAACCCTTTTAAAATCTTTCCAAACTGTAGAAGGTTTTCTAGAGGGTTTTCTTTTGCTTACCTCTATTAGTGCACTTGGTGGCAATGATGACAACCCTTCTCCTTGTATTTGTTGAACTTCTTGCTCTTGTTCAAGTGGATGAGCAACATCTTCACTGACAATTTGTGATTGTTCCACTTCCATTTTCTATAAAAAAACAATTTTTAATATAAATTATTATTAAAACAACATTAAACAAAATATATTTAAATTAATAGTATGAAACAGAACAGGACTTTGCATCAAAATATATTTTCATCATATGAAACAAAATAGTACTTTGCATCATATGAAACAAAATAGTACATTACATTGAACCTATCATCATATTTTGCATTGATATAAAACTATTGAAGTACATACTGTAAAAACAATATATTGCATTGAAATAAATATATTGTAGAATTATAAAAAGTATAAAACCTTATTCAATATGGAGACGAAACTATGAGAGAGTCAAAGTATAGACTGTGGATTTTCGAAAGCAAGATGGAATTGGAATGTGAGAGAGTAAAATGAAAAAAAAAATCGTGAGAGAAAGAGGAGTGGTGACGTTTGAGATTTCCTGTAGTAAAAAAATAGGGTTAGGTTAAGTAGTATTGTCTTTAGTTTAGTAAGTTTCTAATATATACTTAATTATTATTAGTTAATAAAGATTCATTAAAAAAATAAAAAGGCAGTAAAGTGTAAACTAGAAGTGCATAAGTCAAGCAAGCATGATTAATATTAATAATAATGTTTAATTATAATAATAATAATAATTTAATGTGTGATTGGAAACTGGAAGGAAAGTGCAAAAGATCTTTGTGTAGGTTACAATTTACAAAGTTATAGCAACTTTAAAATTTATAAATAATAATATAATAATAATAATAATAATTAATTATGCCACGTCAACGGGTTGGGTCAACGGATTCATGGGTTTAGAAACTAAAACCCAATACCCGAACCAAATCTATACGGATTGTTACGGGTTGGGTCAGATATACCCGTAAATGAATGGGTCCGGGTAATTAGTGAGTTGATTCGGTTTGAGTAGGCGGGTTTGCGGGTCGACCCGCACCCATGAACACCCCTACAATTAAGGTTCCAACAATTCATTAACACTGTAGGTACTACTTTGGAAATGAAACACTAATAGATTCATCCGTCTTGAAAATCTTATGGGAATGTTGTATTAGTAATCTGAATTTGTTAGTTTATGTTTGAATCACTTAGTTGAGATGTTTATACTATATATGAATTATTTGCTTACATAATAGGTTGTGGCTAAAGATACTTTATGTAGTCGGTAGTGACAGTTCTAATAGAGTTTCCAGTTACATGTTTGATTTTGATACATACCTATGTTACACGTATGGCGCGTTTTAAAAGGAATTTATGGAGGTTTATAATTCTGCAGTTTACCATGTTTTATTTTTTATATATATATTTATGTTAGAACAAATAGAGGACAGAGATTAAAATTGTGAACGAAAAACTTTAAAAAGACAATTCTTTAAAAAAAAATTATAGAGATTAAAACTAGATTTCAAAGTTATAAAATATTCCAAGTTTGCTATTAATAAAAACCATATATATTTTTCTTATTTTTCTTTTAATAATTTCTAAATTAAAAATAATAAAAAAAATTCAAATTTTGTTTTTTTGTTTTAATTTATAAAACTCATAAATAAATATATTTTTCAAAAACAATTTTCTAAAATTAAATTACTAAAATCTCCAACCGTTCATTTTATACATAAAAAATCAATATGGTGTTATTAGAATGGCACGTGCCTATGGACAAAGATGCATAATGTAAAGAATTCATCTAATTCAAAAAAATTAAATTTATTAACTAAATGAATTGAACTTAAATTATGTATAAATCAATTTGTTACATTCACTAATCAACTCGAGAGAGAGAATTAACGTACTTTAAGAGTAAGTTTTTTTAAATTATTTCATATTATAGCCTTTAAATTGAATCTAATCTAGTGATTAAATTAACATTTTTACATATAACTATTCAATTAAATCTAATTTAAAGACTATGATTCTGGAGTAAGTTATAAAAACTTACTCTTGAAGTAAGTAGATCCTGACTTTTATATATATATATATATATATATATATATATATATATATATATATATATATATATATATATATATATATATATATATATATATATATATATATATATATATATATATATATATATATATATATATATATATATATATATATATATATATATATATATATATATATATATATATATATATATATATATATATATATATAATCGTTTTAATTGATAATTTATATTATAAAATGAGCAAAATATTTTTAAAAATAATTATTTAAATAAAATCAAGAAAGATTATAAGAATATTTTTTTACATTTTGTAGGTTGTGTCTTCCAAACAACTGATAGCAGTAATTATTATGTGATGATAATGTATCAATTTATAGTTTTTTTTTTGTACTATTTTATTAAATTTATAAGGTTTTTAAAGATTTAGATGAAATTGTGAATTTTTGAGACATATATAAATTTCAATTAAGAATAATTTTTGAATTAGACTTTTAAATATATATTTTGAAAATTATAGAAATCCCGAGACAAAGTTAAATTCTAATATTATAAATTTTTTTTTAAATATATTAATTAAAAAAATTAAATATATAAAAAATGTTATTAAAAAACGACTTTTAAGTTTGTAGAATCAAATAAATTGAATCTAACAATATTAATTTAATAAGTTAAACTGAGTTGTTCGTAAATTTAAAATAATTCAAATTTGAACTTAAAATAGATTTGTGTCAAATATGAATTAAATTTGGAGTTGAATCAATTTTTATCGAGTCAAATTGAGTTGAAATACGTTCGACTTGATCCGACTATTTTTAATCTTATTATTTATAATACTTTTAATTCAAAATGTTTTACTTTACATTTACAACAAATGTGATTAATTTATAAACAAAGTATCATTGTTTTTTAATGTAGAACTGAGAATTAATATGTTGGAAAGCAATCATTGATTGGAGTAGGAGTAGGACTGTTGTATGTAGTACTAGGAGTAGGGTTAGGAGTAATTGTCCAAAAATACACATCTTAACAAGGATCAAGTAGTTTTACCACACTAGGACTAGGATTGTTTCTTGTCTCCCCCCATACTACGTTGTAGGTTCATAAGTTATTGAAGACTCCTCAAAGTAGTGTCATATATGAATGAATTTTGCTATTCTTACGATGGTTTGTACACCTACACTTATGAATAGTGTATGTCAAATATATTAAAAAAATAACAACACAAAAATTAGCAGCATTTCATTTCTGTTGTGGACCAGGGTGCAATACAAATATAACAAATTTGTCATTTTTTGGACCATAGTGACATAAAATAAAAAATATTTTCTGTGGACTAAAATGTGTTTGAATAGCACAGCGTCAAATATTTTTTTTAAACAAAAACTAAAAAATTATTATTTTAATTTATTTTTTTTATTTTTAAATTAAATGATATTGACATAAAATTATGTGATTAACCAACTTCATAACTTTATTAACCAATCTTATACATTGTATTAACCAACTTCATTGACGGTTAAAAATTACTTTAATATTTGGACGCGTATTAACCAACTTCATAACTTCATTAACCAACTTTTTACACTGCATTAACCAACTTCATTTCACTATTTTAAGTGTATTGTTCACGCATTGTTCATGCATTGTTCACGTATTATAAATATTATTTTTTATTTATTAAAAAAATATAAACATTGTTCACTGTATAAATACGATGAACAGTGTTTGGTGTACAAAATGGTGTAGGAATAACAAAGCTCTATATGAATTACACTCCCTAATAGACTTACTGAAATCACTTAACCATTCTTCTTCACTCTCTTGGATAAGTGTTAGTGTACAAAGTGATAAAAATAAAAATAAAAATAAAAATAAAAAATATTTATTACTATGTAATGACGGTTATAAAAATTGCAAGAAAGATGATGAAAATAAATTACTACTATCACTAGTCTATTTATACACAAATATTAGGGCCACATAACAACATAATAAAATACTAAATTACCCTTCAATATCGTTCCTTAATTTAGGATTTCCTAATCAAAAGTAACAACATCAATTACATCCCTTTAGTGGAGAAATTGATCCATCTTGATCGCCTTTGTCAGGACATCTGCCCACTGCTTCTGGGTGCTACATTACACAACTTCTAGCACTCCATTATGGACTTGACTTCTCAGAAAATGATACTTTGTCACAATAAGCTTGCTTTCTCCCGTGCAGAACTAGGTTCTTGGCAAGATTGATTGTAGACTTGTTATCAATCATCAGCTTCAGAGGCTTGTTTACTTTGATCTTCAAGACTTTGTGGATTCTGATTATCTGTGTGTAGATGGTTAGTTCTGTTGGAAGACTAAATCTTGAGAAGGAAGCAGACTGAGGAGGTTTTCTTCTTCATTTGGTGAAGGGGTTTGATGAATTTCATGTGTGGATGACATATTGATTAACTAAGGAGTTAAGGGAACGTGTATGTCTCTTTCAGGAATGTGAACATTCCAGGCTTGTTTGGATTTACTCTCAAGAACAAGGTTGTTTATGACTGTAAGGTTCAAGATGGATTTGTACAGTGTGTGGATGTGTTTAAGCGGAGAATGATCAATGGTGTTATTTGATCTCAATCCAAGAGTATATTGGTTATGATACAAGACTGGTGCTCTTGTTTTGTTTCTTTCTCTCATTAGCATTAAGGTATTCAACTGAATCATGTGAGATTGTGATGTCCGACTAAATGTCTTAACATCTTGGTGTGTTGGTGCTTTAGCCTAATAAGTTCTGCTTGTGAGCTTGACACATTAAAGTTTTGAATTAATTCAACTATGTTCATGTTTCTTATAAGAGACTTGATAAACAGGATTGGATATTGTCTAGGAGAATTTATTTTTCTCTACAGTTTGGAATAAGGTCCATGGAAGCTTTTGTTGATAAATGGGAGATGTCACACATACTGTCTAAATATCATGATTAGGACTTTCTAATTCTGTATGAAAGGAGTATGCGTGGAGTTCATTGGTAAACATTGTGACTATGCTTCAAAATGGACAAGAGGGAGACTAGACAAAGTTTGACTAAATGTCAGGGCATTTTTTAGGACTTGTGATTGTTTCAAAGTAGCTTTTATTTTGACGGTGGAGAGCGTGCTCTAAAGAAAGCGTGCAAAACATGTGTATTGGTACATGCACATTCCTTTGACGATTTGCCCTGTAAGTTATGAAAGCACCGAAGAGGGGGGGGATGAATTAGGTGTTTAGAGATTTTTCTCGGTTTTTCGACGGTTTTGAATTTTACTTTCTTAGAAGGTTCTAAGTGATGAAATGTTGTAAAGACGAAAAGTAAAGAACACCAGGAAGTATACTGGTTCCCCTCACAAGTCGAGAGTACTTCAGTTCCCTTTCAACATGAAAGAGATTTCACTATAATGTTAGATCTTAGACAAGACTACCTAGTCTTTCTAAACAAGATTCTAACAAAACACCAAGAACAATCCTTTTGGATTTTACAAGTTTAAAGTCCAACCAAGAAAAAATCTCTTACAATGGACCTCTTGTATCCACAATCCGGATAACAAGGATTCTAACACACCCTATAAGAGAAATAATCCTTCTCCTTATAGTCAGCACCTAAATCCAAACAATATTTGGAATTTCAGGATTTTGCAATAGTTCTGAATTTTGAGTAAGTAGATGAAATTTTGATTCTTCAAGATATCAATCACAAGATCGATCTTCTCCTTTGTAACACTAAAATATCAAGACAATAACATAAGTTTTCTTTGTATGCAAATGAAACTATGATGATTAGTATGAGGGTTTATGCAAAGTTCCACTTTTGAAAAATCTGAAGAACGCTTAGAAAGTTTTTGAAGATTTAAGAGAAATGAGTAATTGATTTGAAATTTTTGTAAGGAGCTGAGGTGTAAAAGACTTGAAATGATGTTTATATATGCCTGTGACACCTCTACTGAAGGTTACAAATCATGAAAGGATGCCATGGTTGATCAGACAAAACAACAGAAAAATTTATGAAGGGATGCAATGGAATTTTTGGTTCTGCTTCAGTGGTAACCGGTTACTTGATAAAGGGTTACTGGTTACTTGATTGTAACGTATTGAAAATTTGAAAATTTTGATAGGGTAACCGGTTACCTGATATAGAGTAACCGGTTACTTCAAAACAGAATTGAAAAAATGCTTAAAAAATAGAGTTTCAAAACCATTTTGTATGCAACCAAAAAGTGTTATCAAGGATCATGGCATAAATGAGGAATATGATGAACACTTGTATCAATGCATGAGTTTAAGTGTTATACCTATTCCTTTGAGCTTCAATCTTCATAATGCTTTGACATTTGTAGAGAGTTGATTTTTTTAGCAGGAGACTTGATCAATCATTTTTATTAATCTATCTTGTCTTTATGAGAAGCTTTGTAGGTGAGTCTTCATCAAAACATCTGAGAAGCCATGTCTTCACATTCTCCCCCTTTTTGATGATGACAACAAACCTTTGACATTTTGAATCAATTTAAAATTAATTTTGAGTTCTCTAACAATCTCCCCCTAGAGAGATGCTCCCCCTCAAATTAACATTTGAAGAAGCTTTGAAATTCTGCAAGTTTGTTAGAGAAAACACAAAAGCAATTCTTCTCCCTCTTTGTCATTAACAAAAAGGATGGGAAAAGATTTTAATTGAAAATTTTACAAAGCAAAATACAAGAGAAACAAAAACATTGTATGCAGATTACTAAACGAATTCAATAATATGCAAAAACAATATCCAGAGATTTAAAACATAATTGCAACATAAACATAATGCAAAAACAAAATTATCACAGAAATTTAATCATCTTCAGCCATATGGTCTCCTTCTCCCTCTTCACCTCCATCATCTTCATCTTCATCACTTTCCTCAATAACAGCCCGAGAACGGTTCATGGATCTAAACATTTTTCTAAGGGTATTTATTCCCCTAGTTGTTTCACAATGATTTTTGTCCATGGTTTCCTTGATGGAGCGAATTTCAGAATATAAGAGTTCATTTGTGATATCGCCTTCCGGGATTGGAGGGTTTTGCGGAGCAAGCTCTTCTTTATAACGGGACATCCCATTAAGTGCAATAACAATGTCGGTGTTTTTAGTTGTCGTTATAACATCATTTCAGTTTTTGGTTCCCTTTGTAGCAAAACATCCTTGTATTCCAAACACCTAGAGAAGATCCGAGCGTAAGGTAATCTGCCCTTGAGAGAGAGAGTTGACGTCGCATATTGTGCACGATGACATATGCCCAGTTAATTTCTTTATTCATCTTCAAACATCTGATTAACTCCATTTCCAGCTCACTGACCTGCGAATGATTTAAATGTTTTGGCACCATAATATATGCCAAAATATAGTGAAGCATTCGATCGCTCACTGTCAGAAGATTTGCATATTTCACTACCCTGCTGGAGTTATGAGACTGCTTACTCATAACATCCTCATGAGTTCCTCTACAGATGGAAACAAAGTAATCTAAGCTATCAAAAGTTTTCCAGAATGGAAGGTCCAGAAGAACCCCGTGATGAAGTTCTTCCCCCTTTTAAGGAATTCCTAAACAGGTTCCTATATCAGATAAGTCCATAAAAATGTCGACCTTTTTAACCTTAGTAGTTATCAGAATGTCTCCAAAATCATCTGAGCCAAAATTTAAGGTAGAGTAAAATTTTCTAACTAAATCTAGGTAATAAAATCCCTTCTTAGCAACAAGGTATTTGACTCCAGAATTTTCTAATAGAGTGCTAAAAGTAAAGCTATGACTAGGAAAAACACTTAAACTAACATATTTTACCGCCATTAAGGTCCGAGTTCGAACTGCAAAATCCAATCTTCGAGACTTGATCGTTGGCGCATGTTGTTCTTCGACAGCATTGGAGCTACCTTCAACCATCTTCTTCTTTTCCTTGTATGATTTGGGAGCCATTGATGAAGCTTTGAGAAATTTAGGGTTTAAGGGATTTTAAGGATTTGGAGAGGGTGAGGAATTTGAGGTGAGAGTTTGAGAGTTTTGGGTTTTATGAAGAGGAACTAGTGAGTGGGTTTTTAATTCTCCTTCGATTTCTCCTTGGATTTTGGTGAGTGGGAGTGAGAGTAATGGAGGTAGCTTGAAAGGTAGAAGAAGAAGTGAATGGGGTTTTAGGGTTGAAGACCAAAACTTATGAATGAGTAAATGAAAAATAAAAGATATCATTTAACCATAAGAGAAAAATTAAAATGATTTTTCTGAGTTTAGCAGTGGTAACTGGTTACTTCATATAGGATAACCGGTTGCGCAATACAAAACATGCGCAGAGCTGAAAAAATTGAATGGGTAATCGGTTACTTCAGATAGGGTAACCAGTTACCTTATGCAAAAGTTCAAAAACAGTAGCATGATAACATAATATTATACAACTAAGAATAACATATTTAAGCCGTAAACAAAAATTTAAGATCATGAAAATTCAAGAAAGTGAAAAATTATCATAGAATACACTTTTCATGTAAATTTACAAAAAAATTAAAATGAAAGAATTTTGTGTGTCGGGATTCATTATAGCGTATAATGAATAAATATTGAAGATTTACACATCACCTTCAACTAGCAAGTTCTCTTCGAATCTTATAGAACACTGCTTTTGCAAGTGGTTTTGTGAAGATGTCTGTGAGTTGATTATGTGTATCCACGAATGTGACTTCAACGTCGCCTTTTAGCACATGCTCACGTAAAAATGATGTCGAATGTCTATGTGTTTTGTACGGGAATGTATGACTGAATTCTTTGTAATATTGATAGCACTTGTGTTGTCACACTGAAGAGGAATGCGTCCGAGATTGAGTCCATAATCAAGAAGTTGTTGCTTGAGCCAAAGGATTTGTGCACAATAACTACCCGCCGCTATGTACTATGCTTCTGTCGTGCTAAGAGCAACACATGCTTGTTTCTTGCATGCCCGCGGTACTAATGCATTTCCTAGTATGTGACATGTTCCACTTGTGCTTTTTCTATTAGTTTTACATCCTGCATAATCTGCGTCAGAATACCCTACTAAATCACATATACTACCTTTAGGATACCATAATCCAACGTTTGTTGTCCCTTTGAGATATTTCATGATTCTCTTCACAACGGTGAAATTTGATTCCGTTGGATTGGCTTGAAACCGCGCACATAAACACACGTTAAATATAATGTCAGGATGGCTTGCCGTCAAATATAAAAGTGAATCAATCATACCTTGGTACTTTGTGATATCAACGGAGATTCCTGATTCATCTTGATCAACATATGTTCCTTGCAACAGGAGTGAATGTTTCTTCAAAGTCGATTCCTTCTTCTTGATTGTAACCTTGGGCCACCAATCTTACCTTGTTTCGAACAATTATTCCATTTTTGTCAAGCTTGTTCTTAAACACCCATCTAGTATATATGATATGTTTACCACTTGGTCTAGGAACAAGTTCCCAAACTGGATTCCTCTCGAATTGGTTTAGTTCTTCTTGCATGGCAATAATCCACTGGTCGTCTCTTAAGGCTTCATCAACTTTTGAAGGCTCGATCTGAGACACGGACGCCATGTTTAAGCAAGCATCCTTAAGGTTGAGTCTTGTTGTAACACCTTGACTGATGTCACCAATAACTTTGTCTATCGGGTGATCTCTATGTGTTCTCCACTTCTTTGGTAGATCATTATCTTTAGGCTTTTGTTGAATCGATTCTTCTTGTTGCCTAGGTTGATCATTTGTTTTTGAAGTACCTTCTTTAGGAATATCTACAATATCATCATCATCACACAAAACAACTTCCTCATTGGAGGGGTTAGATTCATCAAATTTAACATGCATAGATTCTTTAATAGTTAAATTTCTTTTATCATAAATTCTAAAAGCCTTACTAGAGAGAGAGTAGTCGAGAAATATGCCTTCATCAGATTTCTCGTCAAACTTACCAAGATTGTCCTTGTCATTGTTCAAGACAAAGCACTTACATCCAAAGATATGAAAGTAAGAAATGTTTGGTTTTCTCTCTTTGAAAAGTTCATTGGGATTTTTCTTAAGAATAGATCTTATATTAACACGATTACTTACAACACATGCCGTGCTCACCGCATCCGCCCAAAAGTATTTTGGAAGACTCGAGTCACTAAGCATCGTCCTTGTAAGTTCCACCAATGATGTATTCTTCCTTTCTACAACACCATTTTGTTGTGGAGTTCTTGGTTCTGAGAAGTTGTGAGAGATTCCATATTCTTCACAAAAGTCTTTAAATGAGACATTTTGGAATTCTCTTCCATGGTCGCTTCTTATGGAGACAATTGTGTTACCTTCTCATTTGGTATTTGTTTTGCAAACTTCTTAAATGCTTTAAAAGCATCACTTTTCTGCTCTAAAAAGTAAGTCTAACAAAATCTAGAATAATCATCAACAATAACCAAAGAAAAAACGTTACCTCCGAAGCTTTTTGTTCTTGATGGACCAAATAAGTCCATGTGTAACAATTGTAGTGGCCTTGTATTGGTCACCACATTTTTTGATTTGAAAGTTGATTTGGTTTGTTTCCCTTTTTGACAAGTGTCACCCAACTTATCCTTGATGAACTTTATCTTAGGCAAACCAACAACTAGGTTATGTTTAACCAACTTGTTTAAATGTTCCATGTGAATGTGTGCAAATCTCTTATGCCATAACCATGAATCATTATTGTTTTCCATGAGACACTTAACCTTCAAAGATAAATTGTTAAGAAAAATCATAAATATGTTATTTACTCTTTTACCTTTTAACATTACCTCCTTAGTGACTTCGTCTTCTATCAAGCATTCATCTTTTTTGAGCTTTATTTTGAATCCTTTGTCACAAAGTTGGCTTTTGTTGAAGAATTTCCCAAGTCTCTTTACAAGTAACATAAATTTATCATCTTCCTCCAATGCACCATCATCTTGTCTTTCTTTTGAATCTACTTTTAAAGCAATACCTTTAGAATTTTTCTCTTGATTTTCATGTTTCTCGAGACGTCCAAGTTCTAACTCATGTTCTTGAAGCTTTCCGAAGAGTGATGCAGAAGTCATTGTTGTGAGACTTTTCTTCTCCGAAATTGCCATAACTTTTGGTTGCCACTCTCTTGTTAAGGATCTTAAAACTTTCAAATTTAATTCATCATTAGTGAAAGTTTTACCTAATGCAATCAAATGATTGGTTAAGTGAATAAATCTTTTCTAAAGAGCAACAATTGATTCTCCGGGCAGCATGCGAAACATTTCATATTCTTGACATAGTGTGTTCAACCCTGATCTTTTAACTTCGGCGGTTCCTTCATGAGTCTCCACCAAAGTATCCCATATTTCCTTAGCCGATTTGCATTGTGAAACTCATAAAAACTCATCCATGCTTAAAGCACTTTGCAATATGTTGATAGCCTTTTTCTCATTTAAAACTCTTGCTTTGTCATCTTCGTCCCATGAACTTTTCATTTTAGGAGTACCTACATTATTGACAACACTGGTTGGTACATGAGGGGCAGTTTCAATGGTTTCTCAAATGCCATCTCCTTGTGCCTCTAAATGTGATCTCATGCGGATCTTCCAAAAATCAAAATATTCTCCAGAGAACAAGGGTGGTTTGTTACTACTGCCACCGTCTTTAAAAACTGGATTTGCACTAGTGGAAGCCATCTGGATCTTTGTAGGAGCAAGTGTCGCACCCTAATTTTTGACCATAAGATCCCACCTCCTTGTGCATCTTTTCCTACATGATGTCTTCCTGCTTTTATGCGTATATATTGTGACTAACCAGTTTATGTAGATGCAGTTTTAATAAAGTTCCTCGCAGTCAAAGCAGTTTAGGATAACCTTTCTGATTTAAGGATTCTGGGGTTTCTCACTGACGTACCCTCAGCCTCAGAAGATTCCTCAGGATGTGGCCCTGGTACTAGGGTATTTCCTCGTCCGAGCATACCAAATTCAGATTCAAAATTTCATGTCAAGTTTTCATTCAGAGAGTTCTTCGTGAAAAGGCAAGTATCCATCTGAAGTATTAAATACTCAGTTTCTCTAGCAACGAGTTCAGGGTCTATTATGTGTCTTAACCTCGCAAATATTATGGACTAAAGAGGATGTGAATTGGGAGTTTGCATTTCTTAGGCCAACTTCAAGTCTGTAGAAGGATTCATTTACAAGCTCAAAGATATGAATTTCAAGTTAACCACCCCAAGTTATAAGAGCATGGGGAATCCTTACATGTTTTATTGCGGTTATAACACTTTGGCACCGTTGTCTTTATTTTCAAATCAGTATCTCAGAGGCTAAGAGCATTTGAATACGGGATTGCAAATTCTATTAAGTTCAAATCAAGGATCTCATTAAAATTCATACTATGAGTTTTCATCTTCGCGGTATACGAGTTTCGTGTAATTCGAAGGACACGCAAGCTCTATGTAATTTGAAGGCTCTATATTTGAGTTCTAAGTATGTTTAAGTTTTACTCAAGGAGGTTCCGTATCATGGACTAGCAAGTTGAACTCATCCACAGGACATTTTAATACCAAGACCCCACGGAAGCTTACACAAGAATTGATTCTCCTTTAAAATTCAATAAATTATTACAATGACCAGATTCAAGAGGTCAAATGACCAAGTCATTTTATTTTACAATCAAAATGGATGAATATCAATGAGACTTAGTCAGCTAATTAGGAGGCTCCCATTTTATTTTTACCCACACTTATGTCGCAAGCACACCCAGTTGAAGTGAGCGAGCATAGGAAGATTCCACAGTGCTTGAAATCGGTTACGACATCGTGAATATCGCCACTATCACCAAGTTCCGTTCATAGGAAAGCCAAGACCTCCGTCGTAGTATTGAGAGCATCCCTGACAATCCCGTACGCCATCACAGCCACGAGCTCGCTTGCAAGACAATTGGTAGACAGGATTACCGTTAAAATGAATAGAAGGTTAAAACTAAAAGAGAAGAGATGATAGTGAAATTGCCATGCACCTGAAGAGACTAGGCAGGAAGGATTCCACTACTGAGCTCAAGGCATCGTCGGCTTTATCTATGCCGCTTCAGCAAGGGTCATCAAAAGATTTTGTTCCATTTTTTTCCCAATGGTTCTTTGAATATAAAAAGCTGTTGCTGGACTGCAATAGGGATGTTAAGCGGGTTACTCACGATACAATGACCACACTTGTTACTTCTGTTGGGAGAAATTCAGCTCCACATTTGAAGACTCTGATGGCACAATTTGATCCAACTTATGAAATTTCTCAGGCAGCAAAAAGGTCTTTGCAGACTATCTTTCCAGCACAGGAAAAAGGCTTGATGCTTTGGTTTTATACACAACATAGATATTCATGAAGACCTGAAGCTCACACCTCCAAGTTTGTCTAACAAAGCTGTTGCTGTGGATGAGTTGGAAAAGCCGTACCAGCAGGTGATATCATCAACATTATTGGCATAGGCCTCTTTTCTTGATGTTTTGATTTTCCCACAACAAGAGCAACCTGTGATGAAGGATATAACTACTAAACCTGCATCAGAACAGAACAACAATATGTTTAAAGACTAAACGGTTTCAACACCGTTCTCAAACACCATTACGACGAACTCTGTTAAGAAATAACGAACAGTCATCTCAAATACCTTATGATCTTGAGGGAAACTATCAGTACATGTTTTATCGACAGAACTAAGAGAATCTTTCAAAGAGACATTGCAGGGACCCGAGGCTCTTACATTTCTTATGAAGCCAATGCTCTACTGAGTACTCATGTCATTGAATGTACTTGGGAGATATTGTAGTAATACAACATCAAGGCCTTCACACCAATAACCAAGTACTCTTGATCATCAAAAACAGTCAATCCCAAAGAGTTCCTCTTGAAGCGTCCACAAGCATTGCTAGACTGCACACTGCAGGTTGAACGATTATGTAAGGGAAACTGGCAATAAGATTGTCACGAAGTTGCAAGCCCTGGAAATATTTACCTTACAAATCAATGCAATACATTCCTAGAATTACTATAAGCTGTCAGCAGTAGGACTTTTACTCTCCAATAACACAGTCAACAACTCAGGTTGCTTCAGTACGACTCCCTCTCAAGATGCAAACCGTCAAACCAAGTCTCGACATTGGGAACAACATAATTCCTTTCTGCAGAAAAAACCAGTTATGACAGCCAGTCCAGGATCCCTTGTCCCATCTTCCAGAGGAGAACATTGCTAAATTTGCTCAGGCTTGAGTTGTCCACTTAGATCGTCGCGTCTGTGTACAAGGATGTCTCCATCGAGGCACCCTCGTACCATAAGGTTAAAGCTCGTAACTCTGACTGCAATGTGCCATTGAAGACAATGCCTGCGAGATAATAACAAAATCATATAAACACTGCAATGGTGTCAATGCCAATACCAGTATTTGATCAGTTTTTACAACTTTTAGGATGAGAAGAAGATACGCATTACAGAGAGTAAATTAACACAGCAGTAACATATGTGCTAGAGGCAACAATGCATATAACAGCAACATCACAAGTCACACGCCTTATAGCAAGAATCATCAAGAATTACATTCACATAAGAAACATGACAAAACCTTGGAATAAAGAGAAGCTCATACCAGTCACTTAAAGGTATCGCAGCAATCTCAGTAAGTCGAAGCTCGCAGCAGGTAGGGCAATACCACGCCCTGGTCAACTAGAGATACTTTGCTCAACCCTGTCAGGAGAAGTGATTAAAGTTAGTAAATCTTTGAAGCAATCTGACGAACAGGCAAGACATCGATTAAGTGGATTGAAGGAAAGCACAGGTCAGAGCTATACACGTGCACCTGAATTGGTGAGCTTCTCCAAGGCATTCATTGAGCGCCATACACCAGCAATTCACCCTGGGCTGTCCATTTTCTGGCCCAACTCGTTCGCTTTCTACATCCATCAAATATCAAATGCAAGTTAGCAATTGTTTGAAGAATATTCCCTGAAGATAGAATATCCTATTCATAATCAAATCAAATCACAATCTCAAATTGAATCACAAAATCAAAGATTGAATGACTCATTACTGCATTTTTCGAAAAGGGAATGTTTTTGAATCTGACTCAACCCAAATCGAAAATCCAAATCAAGCATTCAAACGATTTTAATCAAATTCAATAAAGAGATCTCAATATGAAGCCTATATAAGGAGGAATCTGAGACAGAAGAAGGGACCAAAAAAAGAAACACACAAAAGCACCGTGAAAATCCTAAAACTGAGAAAACCTAGAAATCAAGAGGAAACTCATCTTCGACAAAAGCGCCGGCCGGATTCAAGAGCTCGTCAGCCACGCCGTGAAAGCCATCACGTCGAATCCCCCGTTGGAATCGCGAAGCCGTCACCGCCGTCCTCACTGAGCCATCACCGGTTTTCGTTGGGTAAAACTCTTGTGTGAATATGATTATTATCACCATGATTGTTTGTTTTGCAGGTTTGATTGTAGCACGAAAGGAAGGCGCGAGAGTATTTATTTTCCTCTCATACCTCTTCAAGAGCTGTCACCAGTGATGATTTTCCCCTAGCTGCTATGGCTTGGAAGGAATGTGTCGATCGACTCATCAGTGAGAAGGCCGAGTTACAAGAATGTGTCAGTCAGTTAGAAGAAGAGCTTCACACACAGAAGGAGCATAAGGAGTAGATCTCCGAGTTTCTCTTTTTGCTTTTGGTTCAATGTAATAAACTTTTAAAAGAGTACTCTGTTTTTTAATGCTTCGATTATCAAAATAAAATAAGTTTTCTCCAACGTTACAATACCTAAACAATTTGAGTTTCTTGAAGTTTCATACTCATTTGCATTTTACATAAGCATAGCATCGTTTGCATTCCAGGGTCTCACTCTTGTTTCATCTCCGCAGATAAGCTGAATCACTGATACAATACTTGAGCTAGTCAACGCCAGAAGATGGATCAACTAGAACAAGAGAACAGAGTGCTCCATGATGAAGTTGCCGTTCTGAAAGAAAGTTTGGAGAGGTTGAATGGTCTAGTGGAAGCTTTGTCCAATCAAGCCTCGATCAACAACCAAGAAGTTCCAAGGACTGTGATCTCTGAAGTGACGCCAACACCGATCCCAGTGGTGTCTTCTGTTGCTGAAATATCCTACAGTATGCCTCAAGGTTTCCCGTGGGGATTGTATCCTAATTTCTTTTCGGCCGGTTACCGTCCGTCTGTGTCTGAGATCCCTGCTTTGACCACTGTTCAAGCTGCTCCTGTAGTTTCTGCTGTGATGACTACCGTATCTCCACATGTGAACGATGTTCCGTATATTCTGGATGAACCAATTTTACATGGGTAGCCGACCGAAACTGTGGGTTTGGAAGAGAGGATGGACGGATTTCAAGACCAATTTTTTGAAATCCAAAAGGAGTTGAAAGCCCTTCGTGGAAAAGATTTGTTTGGTAAGAGTGCTTTTGAGCTGTGCTTGGTTCCAAATGTTAAGGTCCCACCGAAATTCAAGGTCCCCGATTTTGAAAAGTACAAGGGGAACACTTGTCCTCAGAGTCATCTTATTATGTACGCCAGGAAGATGTCTGCCCAAACTGATAATGATCAATTACTTATTCATTACTTCCAAGACAGTTTGACAGGCGTTGCGCTCAAGTGGCATATGGGGCTGGATAGTACGAAGATACGAACCTTCAATGATCTAGGGGGGGGGGGCTTCGTCAAACAGTATAAATATAATGTGGATATGGCCCCTTACCGTGATCAATTGAGGGTTATGACGCAGAAAGATAAGGAGAGTTTCAAGGAATATGCTCAACGTTGGCGCGAGTTGGCCGCGCAAGTCACACCACCATTAGAAGAAAAAGAGATGACCAAGATTTTTCTGAAGACTCTTGGTCCTTTCTTTTATGAGAAGATGGTAGCCAGTGCACCCAGTGACTTTACTGAAATGGTTAACATGGGAATGCGCTTAGAAGAAGGTGTTCGCGAAGGAAGACTGGCCAAAGAAGAGATTGCTCCTAAGAAGTATGGGAGTAGTTTTGTGAAGAAAAAAGAGCAAGGTGTAAATGCCATTCAAAAGGGACAATTTAGAAAAAGGTATTCGCCATCACACCAAGTTGCCGCCATATCACCAGTATTTAATGCTCCAGCTTATCAGCCTCAACAAAATCCGCAGCCATATCAACAACCTCAGTCCCTCAGTGCTCAACAGCCCCAGCCTCAGCAAAATCCGTAGTATCCTCAGTAGAATCGGCCATTCAACAATCAGGGTCGTGCGTATAGAAGGATAAACTTTGAGCCCATCCCTATGAAATATGCTGACCTGTTTCCAGCTTTGGTCCAGAAGGGTCATATTCAGACGAAAGCTCCACTTATGGTTCCTGCAAATCCTCCTCGTTCCAATAGAGCTGATAAGTTTTGTCCCTACCATCAAGGTGCTCCAAGGCACGATATTGAAAGTTGTTTTGGTATGAAAGCAGACGTCCAGAGGCTCATTAAGTGCGGAATCCTGTCCTTCAAAGATTCTGACCCTAATGTGCAAGTTAACCCGTTACCACCGCATGGTTCACCCTCTGTTAACATGATTCAAGACTGTTTGGCAGATGATGTTCAGAAAATTTCAGTCGAAAGGGCCGAAGAGGTTTGTGTTATAGTGTCTCACTTTAAAGAAGTGGAGCGTATCGAAATTTTGTATAACAGCAGAAAACCAGCTGTTACCTCGTTGGTAATCAATGTGCCTGGACCTGCCCCTTATACTTCCAGTAAGGCTATCCCCTACAGGTACAACACTACGATGTTAGAGAATGGAAAGGAAGTGCCTTTGCCCACTATACCTTCAGTAGTTAACATTGCAGATGTCAGCAGAGTAACAAGGAGTGGTCGAGTCTACCCGACTGTACCACCGAAAGAAAAAGAGGTCTCAGTAGAACAAACAGGCTCAAAAGAGCCAATTGTGGGACAGTCTGGTGGGTCTAATTTATCCAATTCAGATGAATGTCTAAAAGTGATTAAGAGGAGCGAGTATAAGGTTGCCGACCAGCTCCTGCAAACCCCGTCAAAGATTTCTGTGTTACAATTGCTGATGAGTTCTGAGGCTCATAGGGAAGCACTCCAGAAAATATTAGAACAAGCATATGTCGAACAAGATGTGACCATGGAGCAGTTTGACAACATCATTGGTAGTATTACTTCATGTGACAATCTGGGTTTTAATGAGGATGATCTCCCAGAAGAAGGAAGGAAACATAACATGGCTTTACATATTTTTGTGAACTGCGGAAACGACTCTCTGTCCAGTGTGTTGGTTGATACTGGATCATCTCTAAATGTGATGCCTAGAACTACTCTATCTAAGCTATCCTATCAGGGACCGCCGATGAGGCCAAGTCATGTTATTGTCAAAGCTTTCGATGGGTCAAGGAAAACGGTAATTGGTGAGGTGGATTTACCGATAATTATCGGATTGCAGACTTTTATGATCACGTTCCAAGTCATGGACATTCGCGTCGCCTATAGCTGTTTGTTAGGGAGGCCATGGATACATGAAGCTGGGGCAGTTACTTCCACTCTGCATCAGAAGTTGAAATATGCTTTTGAGGGAAAAACAATTACAGTTTGTGGGGAAAGGGATTTGGTGGTAAGCCATTTGTCATCATTCTCATATGTCGAAGCTGAGGAAGAGGTTGACACACAATTTCAAGCTTTGTCTATTGTGGGCGAGGGTGTCCGAAAATCTCAGGCATCTATGTCATCATTTAAAGACGCGCAACAAGTAGTGAATAGTGGTCATCAGACAATGTGGGGTAAGGTGTTGTCTTTGCCAAAAAATAAAAATAAGGAAGGTCTTGGTTTCACCAGCAGTTCTGTTCAACAAACTACCAAAATTCAAGAGTTTCCACTGATTAATGAAGTATTTCATAGTGGAGGAGTCGTCCATCATCCTCAGATTAATGTTGTCTCAGAGGATGAACTTGAAGGCTACATATCAGATGGTTCTGCAAGGTCCTCCATTCCTTACGAAGACTATGAGCCATATATGGAAGATCCAGGCTATGTTTCAGATGAATTTGACTATACCTTTGGAGTTTATGCCGTCACCGAGGAAGATTCAGATGAGGACATCCTAGACTTTGTGATCCCAGGCGTTGTGGTCAAGAACTGGAGTGCGGTTGAAGCCCCTGCTGCCGTTCATATATCTAAGTAAAGCATTTGTTTTTAAAATTTTCGCTCTGCCCAAGGCGAAACTGCATTTATTAGGGCTTACTTTTAATAATTCCCTTTGTTCTGCCCAAGGCAAAGGTGACTTTGTTGGGCGTGTCTTTTTGGTTTTGCTATCATCAATAAATTACTTTCATTTTCACTTGAGTTTTATATTTATTTACGACGTTGGAAAATAATAAGTAGCATCTCGCATACACACACTTTCCACTTTACAAAAACTTATTAAAAATCACATCACTTGCGCAGATTGCTACATAAAATACATCCTGGGAATAATGATCCACTGCCTTCTCCGAATTTCGAGTTTCTTGTGTACGAAGCCGAGGATGAAGAAGATGATATTCCAGAAGAGATTTCCAGACTGCTTGAGGAAGAAGAGAAAGCTATCCAACCTCATCAGGAGCCAGTGGAAATAATCAATTTGGGATTAGAAGAAATCCGTAGAGAAGTGAAAATTGGAGCTCTGCTCAAACCCGATGTGAAGAAACAGCTGATTGATTTGCTTGGAGAGTTTGTTGATGTGTTTTCTTGGTCGTATCAAGATATGCCTGGATTAGACACTGCTATAGTTGAACACCGTCTACCTTTGAAGCCAGAGTGCCCGCCGGTAAAACAGAAGCTCAAAAGGACTCGACCCGACATGGCTCTAAAGATTAAGGAAGAGGTACAGAAACAGATTGATGCAGGTTTCCTTGTCACTGCCGAGTATCCGCTATGGTTAGCTAATATTGTGCTCGTTCCGAAGAAGGATGGTAAGGTTCGCATGTGTGTAGACTACATAGATTTGAATAAAGCCAGTCCGAAAGATGATTTCCCATTACCTCACATTGACATCTTGGTTGACAGTACCGCAAGATATGAGGTTTTCTCCTTTATGGATGGTTTTTCAGGTTACAACCAGATTAGAATGGCTCCCGAGGACAGAGAGAAGACGTCATTCATCACGCCCTGGGGCACCTTTTGTTACAAAGTTATGCCGTTTGGATTAAAGAATGCAGGGGCAACATATCAGAGAGCTATGACTACTTTGTTCCATGATATGATGCACAAAGAGATCGAGGTTTATGTGGATGATATGATAGCTAAGTCGAAGACCGAGGATGACCATGTTAAACATTTGTCTAAGCTGTTTGGTCGTTTGAGAGAATACAAGCTCCATTTGAACCCCAATAAATGCACATTTGGAGTACGATCAGGGAAACTATTGGGTTTTATTGTCAGTTAAAGAGGGATTGAAGTGGACCCATACAAAGTGAAAGCTATCCGGGAAATGCCAGCTCCTGCCACTGAGAAACAAGTCAGAGGATTCTTGGGACATTTGAACTATATCTCCAGGTTTATATCCAACATGACTGCTACATGTAAACCTATTTTCAAGCTTCTGAGGAAAGAACAAGGGTATGTTTGAACTGAATATTGTCAAAAGGCTTTTGATAGTATCAAAGAGTATTTGCTTGAACCACCTATCCTGATACCGCCAGTTGAAGGACGACCTTTGATTATGTATCTGACTGTTTTAGAAGACTCGATGGGTTGTGTACTCGGTCAGCGAGATGAAACAGGAAAGCAAGATCATGTCACTTATTACTTGAGCAAGAAATGTACTGACTGCGAAACAAGGTACACTATGTTAGAGAAGACTTGTTGTGCTTTGGCGTGGGCCACCAAACATTTGCGCCAGTATATGTTGAATCAAACCACTTGGTTAGTTTCAAAGATGGATCCTATCAAGTATATTTTTGAAAAGCCCGCTTTAACTGGGAGAATTGCTAGATGGCAGATGTTGTTATTCGAATATGATATCGAGTACCATACTCAGAAAGCTGTCAGGGGGAGTGCTTTGGCTGATCATTTAGCTCACCAGCCTATTTTGGATTATCAACCCTCAAACGATGAGTTTCTTGATGAAGATGTTATGTTTTTAAAGATGAAAGATTGTGAAGAACTCGTACATGGTGAAGGGCCAGAGCCAGGTTCTCAATGGGGTTTAGTTTTCGATGGAGCTGTCAACGCTCATGGAAAGGGAATAGGCGCTGTTATTGTGACTCCTCAAGGGACCCACTTCCCATTTACTTCCAGATTAGCATTCCAGTGCACTAATAATGAGGCTGAGTATGAAGCATGCATTATGGGTCTTGAGGAAGCGATCGACTTGAGAATTAAGAATTTGGATGTGTTTGGTGATTCTGCAGTGGTAATCAACCAAATCACTAGAGAGTGGATAACTCGACATGATAATTTGGTCCCATACAGGGATTATGCTAGAAGACTGTTACCGTTATTTGATAGGGTTGAGTTTCATCATATTCCTCGTGATGAGAACAGAATGGCAGATGCGTTGGCAACTTTGGCCTCAATGATTGTGGTGAACTTTTGGAACGAGTGTCCTCGGATTGAAGTAAAACGTCTTGACAGACCTGCCTACATCTTTACCGTCGAAGAAGTCGAAGATGGAAAACCCTGGTACCATGACATCGAAGTTTTTCTTAGAACTCAAGAGTATCCTTTAGGAGCTTCCAACAAAGATAAGAAAACTTTGAGAAGGTTGGCTGGAAATTTTCTTTTGAGTAACAATGTGTTGTATAAACGGAATTTTGACATGATCTTGCTGAGATGTGTTGACAGACAGGAAGCAGATATGTTAATGACGGAAATTCACGAAGGATCTTTTGGCACTCATGCCAACGGACATGCTATGGCTAAGAAGCTTTTAAGGGCTGGCTATTATTGGATCACAATGGAATCAGATTGTTACAAGTTTGCTAGAAAATGTCACAAGTGTCAGATTTACGCAGATAAGATTCATGTGCCTCCGACCTTGTTGAACGTTATCTCGTCCCCGTGGCCCTTCTCTATGTGGGGAATTGACATGATCGGTATGATAGAGCCGAAAGCATCTAATGGACACTGATTCATCCTGGTAGCCATTGATTATTTCACCAAGTGGGTCGAGGAGGCCTCCTACGCTAATGTAACTCGACATGTGGTTGCCAAATTTATCAAAAATCAACTTATCTGCCGATATGGTGTGCCAAGCAGGATTATTACAGATAATGGATCCAATCTGAATAACATAATGATGAAAGAACTATGCAAAGAATTCAAGATAGAGCATCATAATTCCTCTCCTTACAGACCAAAGATGAATGGGGATGTTGAAGCCGTCAATAAGAATATCAAGAAGATCATTCAGAAAATGGTTGTTACTTACAAAGATTGGCACGAAATGCTCTCATTCGCCTTGCATGGATATCGCACAATGGTACGCACATCGACTGGGGCAACTCCATTTTCACTTGTCTACGGTATGGAAGCAGTACTCCCGATAGAAGTTGAGATTCCTTCTATGAGGATTTTGATGGATGCAAAGTTATCGGAAGCTGAATGGTGCCAGAACAGATATGATCAGTTGAACTTAATCAAAGAAAAGAGGATGGTTGCACTATGCCATGGGCAGTTATATCAGCAGAGGATGAAAAAGGCATTTGATAAGAAGGTTCGACCCCGTGTATTCAAAGAAGGTGACCTCATGCTTAAGAAGATTCAATCTTTCCTCACCGATGTTAGAGGAAAATGGGCCCCGAACTATGATGGACCGTATGTGGTAAGGAAGGTTTTATCAGGAGGCGCTTTGATGTTAGCAACAATGGATGGAGAAGAAATCACTCGTCCCGTGAATACGGACGCTGTCAAGAAGTATTTCGCTTAAGGAAATCCTCGTTCACTTAGGGAGAGCAAGTTGTTATTCCCTTGATGTAATCTCTATTATTTTCCAACACTGTAAAATTGGGGCCACGCCTTTCCGCTGACCACCATTCAATAAAGTTTCTCATTTATCAAAATCTTTTTTCTCGATAGCAAAATCTAAATTGATTTAAACTCTTTTCACTACTTCGTGTTTTACTTGGTATATGAATAACAAAGGGATGACCATGGATGTTTATTTCATCCATGGAGAACGTCAATCACATATGTTTCCGCAAGATATTTATTTTATCCAGAGACGAGGTTTGTTCATGTTCAAGATTCCTTTACAGGTGGTATGAGGTCTGTGGAGATTTGGCTTGAGTACCTGTCCGTTTGAGATGTTCATTTCACTCATCCCAGTCCGTCAGCATCCGCATGGCATATAAGTAGACAGCATGACATGTGCATTCTTTTCCTGCATTCTTTGTGTTTGTTTTCTTCTATCGCTTTGGCTGTAGTTATCCCTAGGTGTTTAGGTGTGTCTTATCCCTCCAAATAGATTTGTCGACTATAGGCAGAAAGAGCACAATGTTTGTACATTCCCCATGAAGTTCGATCCTCGTGGAAGACGGTTATTTTAGTGCATCCTACTTGAGTTCATACCTCAATGGTCGAGTCATACTTGATAGTTTTCTCTTTGGCTACTTCCCGAATTGAACTCCGGTCCTCGGCAATCACAGTGTGGATAATCTCCAATGTTTGGACATGGAACAACATTATCACAGGATTTTCTCGAACATCTACATTCGGACTATGAACATCTCTTTATTTGAGCAACTCGTTTCGGCCAAGATTTTTTTTCAAAACAACAAATGGCAGTTTATTCAAGACAGTTTAGCCACCCCAGTGGATTCATCAAATGGCGTCGCTTCACAAATCCATCAGAGAAGTTCGCCGAAGACATTACAAGACAATTCTCTTTATTTGAGGATTCACAGATGTTTTACAATTACAACAAAGACTACTCCGTATGAATGTATTTCCCCAGCGAGCTCACCATACAAGTTTATTTCTATCAAGCGACATTTCCCCAGAGAAGTCGAAGAGATTTATCACATTAGTCTCTCTTTACTTGAGAAGACATACATTACAATGCAACCGGCCTACATCCCTTCCGAAGATCCCCGTTGAAGTGCTACAATCTACAATACATTATGGACCACAACCAAGAAATTCTATAATCTACGATAACATTATGGCTTACAGCCCAAGTTCTACGATCACATCTACATTGACAAATCCCATCCATAATATACAATCTACAAATTATGTCTACAGAGTTTTACAACTTACATCGACATCTACAGTCTACAATGACAACAACTACTACAAATTACAATGATTCTACAATCTGCAAATTTTTTCAACATTTCGAGTAGAGACTGAGACCAGCTCATGATTCCCATATCATGGCGCTCGGGGAGGTCATACATCAGAGACTGAGACCAGCTCATGATTCCCATATCATGGCGCTCGGGGAGGTCATACATCAGAGACTGAGACCAGCTCATGACTCCCATATCATGGCGCTCGGGGAGGTCATACATCAGAGACTGAGACCAGCTCATGATTCCCATATCATGACGCTCGGGGAGGTCGTACATCAGAGACTGAGACCAGCTCATGATTCCCATATCATGACGCTCGGGGAGGTCGTACATCAGAGACTGAGACCAACTCATGATTCCCATATCATGACGCTCGGGGAGGTCGTACATCAGAGACTGAGACCAACTCATGGTCCCCGTATCATGACGCTCGGGGAAGCTTTACATTTTACCATTTCCAGTTGAATAATAAAGAAAAAGAAATACGAAACAAAACTGAATTGTGTCCCAATCAAGAAATCTATTTGGACTATTACCGACCACCACAGTTTGGTAATAAATTTATCCTTCGATCACAAGTTTCTCTCCTATCGCCCAAATCCCCATGTCCTTGGTGTATGAGGTACTGTTATACTTCTGGAGATTTCCCATCGGTGATTACCTCCTGCCCCCGTAAAGTCCCGTCTCGTTGGGCCTGTTGCTCTTTTGTCCCGCGTGTTATGTCCTGTTCATCCCCTGTGGCATCATGTCTCCACAGGACTGTTTTGTCTTGCATTATCATATCATCTCATATCATATGCATCCGGTGGATTCTTAGGGCCAAATATTCGTGAAATGTTTGTATTTAAGTTTCTCCTATCTCGTCGAGACGAAGATTTCAATCTCCATATCTCCGAATAGGAGAAACTTAAATAGGGGCATCTGTCGCACCCTAATTTTTGACCATAAGATCCCACCTCCTTGTGCATCTTTTCCTACATGATGTCTTCCTGCTTTTATGCGTATATATTGTGACTAACCAGTTTATGTAGATGCAGTTTTAATAAAGTTCCTCGCAGTCAAAGCAGTTTAGGATAACCTTTCTGATTTAAGGATTCTGGGGTTTCTCACTGACGTACCCTCAGCCTCAGAAGATTCCTCAGGATGTGGCCCTGGTACTAGGGTATTTCCTCGTCCGAGCATACCAAATTCAGATTCAAAATTTCATGTCAAGTTTTCATTCAGAGAGTTCTTCGTGAAAAGGCAAGTATCCATCCGAAGTATTAAATACTCAGTTTCTCTAGCAACGAGTTTAGGGTCTATTATGTGTCTTGACCTCGCAAAAATTATGGACTAAAGAGGATGTGAATTGGGAGTTTGCATTTCTTAGGCCAACTTCAAGTCTGTAGAAGGATTCATTTACAAGCTCAAAGATATGAATTTCAAGTTAACCACCCCAAGTTATAAGAGCATGGGGAATCCTTACATGTTTTATTGTGGTTATAACACTTTGGCACCGTTGTCTTTATTTTCAAATCAGTATCTCAGAGGCTAAGAGCATTTGAATACGGGATTGCAAATTCTATTAAGTTCAAATCAAGGATCTCATTAAAATTCATACTATGAGTTTTCATCTTCGCGGTATACGAGTTTCGTGTAATTCGAAGGACACGCAAGCTCTATGTAATTTGAAGGCTCTATATTTGAGTTCTAAGTATGTTTAAGTTTTACTCAAGGAGGTTCCGTATCATGGACTAGCAAGTTGAACTCAACCACAGGACATTTTAGTACCAAGACCCCACGAAAGCTTACACAAGAATTGATTCTCCTTAAAAATTCAATAAATTATTACAATGACCAGATTCAAGAGGTCAAATGACCAAGTCATTTTATTTTACAACCAAAATGGATGAATATCAATGAGACTTAGTCAGCTAATTAGGAGGCTCCCATTTTATTTTTACCCACACTTCTGTCGCAAGCACACCCAGTTGAAGTGAGCGAGCATAGGAAGATTCCACAGTGCTTGAAATCGGTTACGACATCGTGAATATTGCCACAATCACCAAGTTCCGTTCACAGGAAAGCCAAGACCTCCGTCGTAGTATTGAGAGCATCCCTGACAGTCCCGTACGCCATCACAGCCGCGAGCTCGCCTGCAAGACAATTGGTAGACAGGATTACCGTTAAAATGAATAGAAGGTTAAAACTAAAAGAGAAGAGATGATAGTGAAATTGCCATGCACCTGAAGAGACTAGGCAGGAAGGATTCCACTACTGAGCTCAAGGCATCGTCGGCTTTATCTACGCCGCTTCAGCAAGGGTCATCAAAAGATTTTGTTCCATTTTTTCCCCAATGGTTCTTTGAATATAAAAAGCTGTTGCTGGACTGCAATAGGGATGTTAAGCGGGTTACTCACGATACAATGACCACACCTGTTACTTCTGTTGGGAGAAATTCAGCTCCACATTTGAAGACTCTGATGGCACAATTTGATCCATCTTATGAAATTTCTCAGGCAGCAAAAAGGTCTTTGCAGGCTATCTTTCCAGCACAGGAAAAAGGCTTGATGCTTTGGTTTTATGCACAACAGAGATATTCATGAAGACCTAAAGCTCACACCTCCAAGTTTGTCTAACAAAGCTATTGTCGTGGATGTGTTGGAAAAGTCGTACCAGCAGGTGATATCATCAACATTATTGGCATAGGCCTCTTTTCTTGATGTTTTGATTTTCCCACAACAAGAGCAACCTACTATGAAGGATATAACTACTAAACCTGCATCAGAACAGAACAACAATATGTTTAAAGACTGAACGGTTCCAACACCGTTCTCAAACACCATTACGACGAACTCTGTTAAGAAATAACGAACAGTCATCTCAAGTACCTTATGATCTTGAGGGAAACTATCAGCACATGTTTTACCGACAGAACTAAGAGAATCTTTCGAAGAGACATTGCAGGGACCCGAGGCTCTTCCATTTCTTATGAAGCCAATGCTCTACTGAGTACTCATGTCATTGAATGTACCTGGGAGAGATTGTAGTAATACAACATCAAGGCCTTCACACTAATAACCAAGTACTCTTGATCATCAAAAACAGTCAATCCCAAAGAGTTCCTCTTGAAGCGTCCAAAAGCATTGCTAGATTGCACACTGCAGGTTGAACGATTACGTAAGGGAAACTGGCAATAAGATTGTCACGAAGTTGCAAGCCCTGGAAATATTTACCTGACAAATCAATGCAGTACATTCCAAGAATTACTATAAGATGTCAGCAGTAGGACTTTTACTCTCCAATAACAAAGTCACCAACTCAGGTTGCTTCAGTACGGCTCCCTCTCAAGATGCAAACCGTCAAACCAAGTCTCGACATTGGGAACAACATAATTCCTTTCTGCAGAAAAAACCAGTTATGACAGCCAGTCCAGGATCCCTTGTCCCATCTTCCAGAGGAGAACATTGCTAAATTTGCTCAGGCTTGAGTTATCCACTTAGATCGCCGCGTCTGTGTACAAGGATGTCTCTGTCGAGGCACCCCTGTGCCATAAGGTTAAAGCTCGTAACTCTGACTAGAATGTGCCATTGAAGACAATGCTTGCGAGATAATAACAGAATCATATAAACACTGCAATGGTGTCAATGCCAATACCAGTATTTGATCAGTTTTTACAACTTTTAGGATGAAAAGAAGATACGCATTACAGAGAGTAAATTAACACAGCAGCAACATATGTGCTATAGGCAACAATGCATATAACAACAACATCACAAGTCACACGCCTTATAGCAAGAATCATCAAGAATTACATTCATATAAGAAACATGACAAAACCTTGGAATAAAGCGAAGCTCATTCCAGTCACTTGAAGTTATGGCAGCAATCTCAGTAAGTCGAAGCTCGCAGCAGGTAGGGCAATACCACGCCCTGGTCAACCAGAGATACTTTGCTCAACCCTGTCAGGAGAAGTGATTAAAGTTAGTAAATCTTTGAAGCAATCTGACGAACAGGCAAGACATCGATTAAGTGGATTGAAGGAAAGCACAGGTCAGAGCTATACACGTGCACCTGAATTGGTGAGCTTCTCCAAGGCATTCATTGAGCGCCATACACCAGCAATTCACCCTGGGCTGTCCATTTTCTGGCCCAACTCGTTCGCTTTCTACACCCATCAAATATCAAATGCAAGTTAGCAATTGTTTGAAGAATATTCCCTGAAGATAGAATATCCTATTCATAATCAAATCAAATCACAATCTCAAATTGAATCACAAAATCAAAGATTGAATGGCTCATTACTGCATTTTTTGAAAAGGGAATGTTTTTGAATCTGACTCAACCCAAATCGGAAATCCAAATCAAGCATTCAAACGATTTTAATCAAATTCAATAAAGAGATCTCAATATGAAGCCTATATAAGGAGGAATCTGAGACAGAAGAAGGGACCGAAAAAAGAAACACGCAAAAGCACCGTGAAAATCCTAAAACTGAGAAAACCTAGAAATCAAGAGGAAACTCATCTTCGACAGAAGCGCCGGCCGGATTCAAGAGCTCGTCAGCCACGCTGTGAAAGCCATCACGTCGAATCCCCCGTTGGAATCGCGAAGCCGTCGCCGCCGTCCGCACTGAGCCATCACCGGTTTTCGTTGGGTAAAACTCTTGTGTGAATCTAATTATTATCACCATGATTGTTTGTTTTGCAGGTTTGATTGTAGCACGAAAGGGAAACGATGGCGAACGTGGATTTGGGAACAGGGATTAGGGTTCCTCTCGCGATTTGGGGGAGAAGGGTCTTTCTGTGTTTTTCTCTTTTGTGTTTTGTTTCTGGTGTTGTATTTTGTTATAATTACGTATGTGCACGACCACAGTAGTATTGTGGTCCTTTCTCACCAACACCACACACTTCCCATCTCATGAATCATGTTTACACACCCACCGTATGCCCTCACGACTGCACACACACACAATCCACACCATTATCTCCCTTAATCTGTTATAGTTAACCTAATCCTTTATTTTATTTTATTAATTAGCTAATACATTAATCATCACCTTAATCAACTTTTTTTAAAATAAAGCTAGTAACCTTCTTTAAATTAACCTCCTAATTAACTAGTTTTTTTATTTATTAATGTTATTAACCTTAATCTTTTTATATATACAAATTAAGATAATGACCTTTTAAGTCTAATAACCTTTATAAATAAAAAACATTCAATCCTTTTATTTATTTTTTTTATTTATTAATTAGTTAATCTAATCCTCTTCAATTAGACATTTTTATAAGAAAAACGAAAACCTTTTATAATTAATCTATTTATTTTTTATTCTATCTTATTAATTCATTAAGTAATATAATAATAGTGCAAAACCTTTTTTTTTTAAATAATAACTTGTTTTTCTTACCTTCTATTTAAGTAGTGGATAGAAAACCTTTTATTCAAAAAACCTTTCCTCACTTAAATTAATTCGAATATCAACCATCATTTTTATATAAATAAATAACCTTTTTTAAAAAAATAAGATAAAAGTATAAAATCCCTCATTCTCTTAAAACAATACTTAGAAACTTAAAACTTTTCCAATCAAATAAATTAATTAACATTTTTCTCATAAAAAAACAAATCAATCCTTTTAAAATCAACTCACTAAACCAATTCAACTCCGCTTAAAATCAATCAACAGCGTAAAAAACAAATCAATCGTGCACACCCATATTCACGACACATTCACTCTCACACACTTCAGCGCTTTCATGCGTATGTGTATGACTTTACTTTCTGCAATTTATCTTCCGCAATTTATCGCAATCTATATTCTCGCATCGCATTCCGTCCAAAGGAAAAACCTACACATGATTCAACAATTGTGTGTAGTGCATTCACATTTGCATCATTCTCCCCACATGATCCTTGATCCCATTCAAGTTGATCTCAAAGTTAGATCCTACCCCATAGGAAAGACTCTTTTACAACTTAGAACAAACAAAACAATACAACTCAATACAAATATTCAAACACAATAGAGAAATAGATGTTAATCATCTTAAGCGAGATAGAATCTCCATCCCACATCAATTACAGTCATTACTGTAGGGACTTTGCCTTAAGAGAGATAGAGGCGTACCTCGTTGATCCCTATCCGAGTACTTGAGCCCTTCTCTTAAGAGGATGCAAAGACTACATTCCTACAACTTGTGGCGGTTATATCTCTCTTAAAATGAAAACACATCTCTTCTCCTAAAACAAATCAATCAACTACCCTAAACCCGTAGGAACTTTGACCACAGTCAAAGAACTCCTCATACCCTTTAGGGGAACTACAAATACTTTGATTCCACTCCCGTAAGGATATGTAGGCATAAGATGCGACATCTTATCGAGTATACTTAGAAATAAACCCCTAGGTCTTTTAAACCTTAAGCAGATAAACACTTAGCAAATAAACAAACATAAAAACAAGAGGTTCCTGTAGAGTACTACAAAAATTTAGGATGCTAGCACCTTCCCTAAGTTTAACCAACCCCAAACCTAAAACTCTCTAGCTTGCATTTGCATTGCATTGTGGGTATTTCGATCTTTATCCCTTCCTTTGGACAAATCAAAGTTCGGTTGCAAATGAATAAGATTCAAACTAATCAATAGTTTGGTATCTAAATTTCACCGCGACAACAGGTTACCTAAAACCTGCTCTGATGGCAATTGTAAGTTATGAAAGCACCTAAGGGGGGGGTGAATTAGATGTTTAGATATTTTTCTCGGTTTTTCAACGATTCTGAATTTTACTTTCCTAGAAGGTTCTTAGTGATGAAATGTTGTAAAGACGGAAAGTAAAGAACACCAGGAAGTATACTGGTTCCCCTCACAGGTCGAAAGTACTCCAGTTCCCTTTCAACACGAAAGAGATTTCACTATAATGTTAGATCTTAGACAAGACTACTTAGTCTTTCTAAACTAGATTTTAACAAACCACCAAGAACAATCCTCTTGGATTTTACAAGTTTAAAGTCCAACAAAGAAAAAATCTCTTACAATGGACCTCTTGTATCCACAATCCGAATAACAAGGATTCTAACACACCCTATAAGATAAAAAATCCTTCTCCTTATAGTCAGCACCTAAATCCAAACAATACTTGGAATTTCATGATTTTGCAATAGTTCTGAATTTTGAGTAAGTAGATGAAATTTTGATTCTTCAAGATATCAATCACAAGATTGATCTTCTCCTTTGTAACACTCAAATCTTAAGACAATAATACAAGTGTTCTTTGTATGCAAATGAAACTATGATGATTAGTATGAAGGTTTATGCAAAGTTTCACTTTTGAAAAATCTGAAGAACACTTAGAAAGTTTTTGAAGATTTAAGAGAAATGAGTAATTGATTTGAAATTTTTGTAAGGGGATGAGGTGTAAAATACTTGAAATGATATTTATATATGACTATGACACCTCTACTGAAGGTTACAAATCATGAAAGGATGCCATGGTTGATCAGACAAAACAACAGAAAAATTTATGAAGGGATGTAATGGAATTTTTTTGTTCTGCTTCAGTGGTAACCGGTTACTTGATAAAGGGTAACCGATTACTTGATTGTAACGTATTGAAAATTTGAAAATTTTGATAGGGTAACCGGTTACCTGATATAGAGTAACCGGTTACTTCAAAACAGAATTGAAAAAATGCTTAAAAAACAGAGTTTCAAAACCATTTTGTATGCAACCAAAAAGTGTTATTAAAGATCATGGCATAAATGAGGAATATGATGAACACTTGTATCAATGCATGATTTTAAGTGTTATACCTATTCCTTTGAGCTTCAATCTTCGTAATGCTTTGACATTTGTAGAGAGTTGATTTTTTGAGCAGGAGACTTGATCAATCATTTTTATTAATCTATCTTGTCTTTATGAGAAGCTTTGTAGGCGAGTCTTCATCAAAACATTTGAGAAGTCATGTCTTCACATGCCCTAAAGTTAAAACAGACAAATCTGATTTGGGCGGTGCACAATCATTTATTATGAAGTTATCTTCCTAAATTTATATCATCATTGAATTGTTCTTCGGTAACTTCTATGGAACGTTAATTCCTAGAGAAACTGTTTGGGTATTTAAAGGGGGTCTTGGCTTCATTTATTTCAGGTTGTGTTCTTTTTATGTGTCTAGTGTTAATGACTTTTGTTCGGGTTTTGGTAAGTACCATATGGGTATGAACCTGTGTTGGGAATCTTTGTCAATTTTTGGCTAAAAGGGGGGAGACAGGTTGTGTGTTTATCCCAGTTGTGTGTTGCACCTTACAACATATAACTGATCTCTGGTTGGGGTCTGAGTTTGTTCCTGTAGCTATATTGCAAGGATGTTGGATGGGATGTTCTAACATCCTAACTGTGTCTGAGTTTCTTTTCTGTCTTCTTTTTGTGTCTTGTGATCTAAGTTATGAACACAATTGTGTCTTGTGCTTTGAGTTATCCAGAGTTGGGGTCAGATCCTTTGAGCCCTAATCTGGATAATGAAGGATGGTATATTGGGACTAGTTTTAAGGAAGAGTGGATTGCATCCTCTTCCTCGTGTACACTAGCGTTCATGATACTCGTGTACAGTAGGTGATACATATTGTACATGAAGAATGAAAGTTTTCAGAAGGCTCCTTATTTTCTGCTAGACTCATCATAGGCTGGCTGAAATAACTTCAGGACTTTATACTCTTATTCTCCTTACTTCTTGGGTTTATTGTGCAAAACGAGTTTTAGCCAAAATTTGTCAAAATGGGGAGATTGAAGACTCTAATATTTGAGCAAATTTTGGTAAAAAATTGATGTTACACAAGATGTTCCAACAAAAAGAAATTTGTAAAGAACAACATGTCAGACAAGATGTCCTAGCATTGTGGACTCGTCATTTAGGTCTGGTGCAGCAGATTTTTGCATATCTATTCCAAGATTTAAGGTGCAATCAGAACGTGGATCAAGGAAAGATTGGATAGAGACTTTGAAGCCCATGAACTGCTAAAGGCTATAAAAGGAAGACCAAGACCTATGGCATAGTAAGAGAGTAGACCTTGTAACGAATTCTTGTAAATTAATTATAAGAGTTTAGGATTTTTAAATTCGTGTACTTTCTTGTGTTGTAAATTACCCTTTGCATCAGTTGGTACATTGCGGTAGACATAGTTTTTGATATTCAGAAACCTGTAGGTAATAAATTCTATATTATTCTTGGATGAAGCTATCAAGAAAATTCAAGCATTATTGTTATTCAAGAGTCTTGATTGAATATTATATTGAAATGGGTGTCTTTCAATTGAACAGTTAGATACAGTCACCGGAGGTTGTGACTGTTATATATCACTGAGGTGATTTAAGAATTGAGATGGGATGGGTTTCTCTTATCTAGATGGTGATTTCTAGATAGAATTGTACTAGGTATGGATTAAGTAAGGGGTTGTAAATGGGGGAGATTAGCTCTAAATTAATACTACTAATAATGGATTCATTCCTAGCTTGGTAGCCCCCCAGATGTAGGGGTTGTTGTTCACCAAACTGGGCCATCATATCTTGGTGTTCTTTATCTTTTTGTTATGTTAAATTAAGTCTCTTCTTATGTTCTAAAATATATATCTTGATAGATGTTGAAACATCTGTCATGACACTGTAATATATTTGTAGTATTTGGATGTTCTTGTTTTTGGCCTTGTTTAGTTATGAAGAGATCAATGTCTCGACATCTCTTGGGACATCTATGATCTGCACACCATAATTTCACCATCTATCCCTTCTCCAATGTCCAGACTCACTAATCTTCTCATTCTGGTTTAATGCTAAAGCAAATAGACCTGAATATTATTTTGCTATAAGCTCAGTTCCAATCCATTTAGATTTTCAAAAGGATAATTTTCCCCATCTCCTAATTTACAGCAGGTCATATGGTTAAATTTTTGTTCCTCAAGGTTCCTTATGCTGCCTGCTGTTGCACCCCAAAATTTGCCCTCACAATACAAGACTTTGTGTTCCAAGAAGGTTCACAAGGTTCACAAAATTCACAATTGGTCAGAAGAGTTGACAATTCCCTCAGACAATGCACCTCCTAAGCAGTGCATCCAAAACTAGGGTTTTGACTTTAATCAGGCTAAATGGACTTCCAAGACTTCAAGTGAGCTTCATAACATCTTATATGTGTATAAGAACCCCCATGTCAAGTTTCAAGACTTTTCTCAAAAGTTTGCTCAGTCAGATGATCAGATAAGTCAAAAGCAGTCAATGCAGTTAAAAGGTCAAACTGAGGTCAACTGTGGTCAAACCAAAGTCAAACTTCATGATTTTTTTTTTGCCAACATCAAAGAGAGGTTGGGTGAGAAATATTATCATAATAACTGTAATACCCCAAATTTTGCCCTAAGATTTGTCGTCGCATTTCATTGCATTTAATCAATTACTAACAAATTTGTGTAGTCGTTTGACTTTTTGCAGGTAAATATCATATGGCATGCATTTTTTTTCTAAAAAGTAAAAATGGCACAATTGGCAGGAGGACATGTGTAAGGAGTTATGAGTGTGAGAGGTTGAGAGTTCGAATCTCACCTTTGTCATTTTTTTTGTTTTTTATTATTTTTACTCTAAATTTTTCTATCTTTCATTAAAAAAATAACAAAAATAGTTTTTTATTATTATTTAATTATTATTTTCGTATTTTAATTAAATCATTTTTTAAAATATTATTTTTTTCACTTTTTTCTAAATTATTCATAAAAATATCCAAAAAATCATAAAATAAAAAATATTGAAAAAAATTTTGTTCTTTTTATAATATTTTTTATTTTAGGAATCAATAGGATTATTAGTTTTTATTTTAAGTTTATTTTAATTATTTTAAATTATTTAAATTTTATTTTTTCTTAACTAATTATTTAGTTTGGGCTTTAAAATGGGCTTTAGGGATATTATTGACAATTTGGTGTTAACCCTAATTTGTTCCCTATATATACATGTGTTGCCTTGTTGGAAAAAAGGGGGAGAATGAAAAAAACCTAAGAGGAGTGAGTGCCGTTTGCCGTTATTTAGTTTTCTTCTTCATCCATTACTATTGTTTCTTTTTCTTCATCGTTTACCGTTATTTCTTTTCCTTCATCTATTACTGTTGTTTCTTTTTCTTCATCTTTTACCGTTATTTCTTTTTCTTCATCTATTACCGTTATTTCTTTTTCTTTATCTATTACTGTTACGTTTATATATATATAATTTTTAAATTGTTAGAGTTTATATATATAAGATTTTTGATCGAATTATGTCGATACGATGTTTGCACATTTGTGTGCATGACGCGTGACATTTGTGTTAGTTCGATCTGGTTGCGATGATCGCATTTTTGTGTGAGCAATAATACTATTTTTTGCTTAATTTCTTTTTCTTTGCGATAAATTTTGTTTCGTCCGATTTAGATCTGGTTGCGATGAGCGCATTTCTGCGTTAGCAACATTGTTGGGTTATTTGGCACATTTAAAATTCATTATTGCTTTATTATTATTATTATTATTATTATTATTATTATTATTATTATTATTATTATTATTATTATTATTATTATTATTATTATCATTATTTATTATTATTATCATTATTATCATTATTATTACCATTATTATTATTATTGTTATCATTAATTTATTAAAATTTGTTATAATATAAAAATCTGTTTTTTAAAATAAATAACATTAACATCTTTTCCAAATTAATATGAAAACCTATTATTTTTAAGAAAAACTTTTTTTTAGATAAATTTAAAATAATAACTAAAATCCTTTTTTTAAAATAATAACTAGAACCGTTATTTATTTTATTTTATTATTGTTCAATTCAAATTTCATTATCATATTGTATCTGCTCCTCTCATGTAACCTCGCGAATTTAACAATCGCTCTTTAAATTCTGCCTTTAAATTTCTGCTTGCATGGTTTAAATTATGACATTATCTCTCTGTTTGCATGATTCAATTATCTCACGCGTTTACTATTATTTCTGTCACATTGCACACATCCGAAGGTTAGGTCTAACTGTTTGGCCGCCGCGCCAATAGTCCGTAAAACTTCACACATTCAATTTCAAATCCTCAAAACTACAAACTACAAACCCTAATTTTCACAAATGCCTCGCCGCAGGCAAAATTACAATTTTACCCTTAGCATTAGGTCAAAGAGCCGCCGCGCTCATTTTAGGGTTTCCCGCCGTGGAATCCCTAATTTAACCCTAATTACAACTTAACATTTCAACGTAGAGATTTGGAGTTTCTACACTCCACGTAAGCGTGTCCTTAAGATGCGTTTATTCCCCTTGAGACCTTGACCACAGTCAAGAAGTTTCTAACCTCCCTATTGAGGGGAACTACGATTACTCTGATTCCGCTCCCGTAAGGATACGTAGGCACAAGATGCGATGTCTTGCCGAGTAAACTTAGAATTAACCCCCTTTATTATTTATTATTGCTTATTTATATTTTATTTATCTTTGCTATTTAATTATTTTGCTTATTATTTTGTAATTGTTTCTTGGATGTAAAGTTGTTTAATTATTTAATTATTATTAGGGTTAGTAATTAGGGAGTGTAACAACATGTATGTAATATTAAAATAAATTTAAATCACTTTTAAATAAAGATAATTAAAATAAACACGTCACACACGTAAGTCGATTTTAATCGCCGTCTCACTTCCTAAGGATATCCCTCAAGTTGCCTACGAATACTGGTTAAGTGGGGTGTATAAAGCAAGTCCCTCAAATAGAAAAATCATCAAAGTCCCTTATGGTTGCCTTTACGAATCGAGTCCCTTTCGAAAAATGATGATGGTCCCTTATATGTGCTTATTACATCCCACAATGGCCTTCAAAGTCAAATTGTCCCTCACATGTCCCTTAACATCCAAAGTAAGGACTACCTACTCCATTATAGTAGGGATAGTCTTACTAAAGGAAAGAATGAAGAATAAGAAAGACCTTTAAACATTAGGGTAGGCTACTCCTAGATACTTGCTCACTTCAAAACTTTTTCACACTTAAACAAATTTCCAACAAAATTTTCAAACAAGTTTTTTTCACATCCATACACGGATTATTATTAAACTATTCTGAAATTTTTTGCCATTCACACACTACACTTTCAAAACAATTCAAAAGTGAGCTTAAGTACCTAAGAGCCCATGGATAACCATGGATGAAAAGGGTGCTAACACCTTCCCTTTTCATAACCTACCCCCCGGACCCAAAATATTCTCTAAGGTCTTTCCTGTTCTTTTATAACCTTTCCTTATGGATAAAATAAAAGTCGGTGGCGACTCTTGCTATCCGCAACATTGTTTAAAGTCAGTTCTCCCACCGTGTTACAGAACTGGCGACTCTGCTGGGGATCTATTTAAGAGGGGTACCCTTAGGAATTAAGATCACTTTAAATTGTTTGCCTTGTTTGCTTTATTATTATATTGTTGGGGTGCTCTTATGTGTGAAAGGTCCTAACCCGGATCTAGTGTACCTTAGGTAAATGGCAATAGACCAAGGAAACTGTACGACGTATATCGATACGGTTGATCTGGTGGCCATAGTTAGTGCGACTTCTTGGTTGGTGCTTATATTCCTTAAGTCAAGTTGAGGATAATATTGAGGCTGCCATATGTTGTCAATGCACTAACTGACTTTTAGAACCCTAGTTAACTCATCTTGGCCTTTAGAAAGTAGTGAGGTAACCGGCTTTGGTGCAGACTGAAGTTGGTTGACACTCGATGCTACGCTCATTGAGATCTTAAACTTGGAGGGTTTTGGTTGGCAAGTAAGTTGCCTCCTGAACAACCACCCTTGTGAAGGATCAATGATATTGAGATCCCTTAGAACCTGGTTACTTTTGTAGGACAGGATGAACCATCTAACTTCAGGGGAGGGTACTTACCTTTAAACCTCATGCAAGCCTTTAAACCTAGGGCAATTGTGTGACTTGTTTGTGTGTGCCACATGTTTGTGATTGAACATAACATCATGACATCATCATGCATCATGAGCATATCATTCTCCCTAACCATTTCAAGGACCAAAGGATTTATCTTTGTTCTTTGTTGCAGGTCATGGCTTCTGCTCGTAGAAACACCATCAGGATCAACTTTGTAGGGATACCTGCTAAGCTCAAGGAGTTGGTTTCCCTAGTGCCTGATCATTCCCAGTTCAACAAGAGACATGGTCACTTATTGGATCTAGTTACTTCAGGGTTCAGTGAAGACATGATGAGTGTGCTGTTTCAGTTCTTTGACCCTAAGCACCATTGCTTTACATTTCCTGATTATCAGCTGGTTCCAACCATGGAGGAGTTCTCTAAACTTCTGGGTATACCTGTTCTTGATCAGAAGCCGTTCACAGGCTTAGAGAAGGAGCTTAAACCAGAAGTTATTGCTGCAGCTCTACATCTGAAGAAGTCTGACATTGTTCTAGAGACGAGAAGTGGAGTTAAAGGTATTCTTGCCAAGGTATTAGTGGATAAAGCTCAAATGTTCTTGAAGTCTATGAGCTACGATGCTGTTGAGGAGATCTTAGCCTTATTGATTTATGGCTTAGTGTTGTTCCCCAATCCTGATCAGTTCATAGACGTTCATGCCATCAACATATTCCTGAGTCACAATCCAGTGCCTACCTTACTTGGAGACATCCTACATTCTCTTCACACCCGTACTACAAGGGCAAGAGGAACTTTGATGTGCTGCATACCTTTACTTTCTAGGTGGTTTATTTCTCACCTTCCTCGCTCAGTAATGAAGAATGAGCAAGGGTTCAGATGGTCCCAGAGGATCATGTCACTTTCTCACTCAGACATCCATTGGTGCTCCAGATCTATGGAGAATGTCACCATCATTGACCGTTGTGGGGAGTTTCCTAATGTGCCACTTCTAGGCATAAGAGGAGGCATCACCTACAACCCATCTCTAGCTTTACGACAGTTTGGTTACGCCCGGAGCGATGGTCCACATGACATGTTGATTCAGGGCATTGTGTTTGATTACGACAACGATCTTCAGGGTTACCATCAGAGATTCATCCGAGCTTGGGGAAAGGTAAACAGGATTGACAGCAAGACACTGGAGCCTAAGTACACCATTCCTATGGAGGATTATCTCAGATGGGTACGATTTCGTGCTCAGACACTCATGATGCCATATCCTGCCATCCTACCAGTTACCATGGAACCTGTTGCTGAAGGAGACACAGCTTATACCATCCTTCACCCAGACATGCCTACTGATATGGAAGACTTGCAGAGTTCATGGATCCAACTGAAAGAGCAAAGGGATACTTTCGAGGCTCATTACAAAGCAAGCCAAGCAAGGATCCTAGAGCTAACAAAGCTACTTCATGAGGAACGAAACCTCAACTCATACCTCAGCACAAAAAGGAAACGTCCATGGGAGACTTAAAACCCCATCTTTTGTACTTATTTCGTTTTCATTTTTTGTAAGCCTAAAAGGCAAAACAAGTTATTACTAATAAAAAGTTACTTTCTTGTTTGTTTAAGCAAATTTAAATCCTGCGGTCCTTGAAAACATTGCATATGCATTCCCATATCATTGCATCACAGGGTTATAATTGTGCACAGGTTTCTCATCTTCTCGCTGTTTATTTCAGCAATGGCTCTTGAACAATCAGTTAAGGATCTTCAGGCACAGAATGCACAGTTCCAAGAGCTGATCCTGAACCTATCCAAGGGGCAGGATGAATTGAAGACACTGCTGGCCAAGAAGACTAAGAAGGCTAGAAGGTCTGCTGGGTTGCTCAACATGGGAAGAAGGTTCAAAGGTCCTGTCAAGACCAAGGAACATGTTGAAGACTATGAATCTGAAGAATCTGAGCAGGAGAGAGGCAGTCTCCACAACACTATGGGGGACTCTGATTCTGAGGCTAACTACTACCATGAGCCTAACGAAGACAAATTCAAGATGCTGGTGGATAGAATGGATGCTATGGAATTACAGAAATCATCTGGGCTGGATTTTGAGGATTTGAGCTTGATATCTGGGGTGGTCATACCCATTGGGTTCAAAGTTCCTACATTTGTTGTCTATGATGGGGTCTCTTGTCCCAAATTGCATCTGAGGTCTTATGTCAGAAGAATGCAACCCCACACTGCTGATAAGAAGTTGTGGATCCATTTCTTTCAAGAGAGTTTATCTGGAGCTCAGCTAGAGTGGTATTATCAGTTGGAGAGTGTCAACATCAGAGATTGGAATGACCTTGCTGAAGCTTTCTACAAGCAGTATCAATACAATGCTGACTTAGCCCCCACTCGCATGCAACTTCAAAGCATGTCTATGGGTGCCAAAGAAAGCTTTAAGGAGTATGCTCAGAAGTGGAGAGACTTAGCTGGAAGAGTTCAACCCCCTTTGACTGATAGGGAGTTGGTTGATATGTTCATGTGTACGCTGAATGGTCCGTTTTACAGTCATCTCATTGGAAGCTCATCATCTAGCTTCACTGAGTTGATCATGACAGGAGAGCGAGTAGAGAATGGTATCAAGAGTGGTAAGATCCAAGTGGGCACTTCTTCATCAGGTGCTGCAAAGAAGCCTCCCACTGGGAAGAAAGAATCTAATGCTGTGTATGGTCAGCCTGATCGTAACAGAAGGCATCAGTCTGTTAGTGCAGTTCATATTTCAAATCCAACTCCTGCAACAACAGAGCAGCCTCAAGGCAACCAACAGAGGGCTAGAAGACAGTTCACGAAGATCAACATGTCAATGGCTCAGGCATTGCAACACTTGTTGAAAGCTGAACTTATTACCCTGAGGGAGGCCCCTCAGAATCCCAATGTTACCTCTCCCAAGTACAATCCCAATGCACGATGTGCATATCATTCAAACTGTCTAGGACATGATACTAATAACTGCTGGGTCTTGAAGAACAAAATTCAGGATATGATTGATGCTGGAGAAATTGAGTTTGATCCACCAGGTACTCCAAATGTGATTACAGCTCCAATGCCAAATCACGAGAAGACTGTCAACGCCATTGATGAAGATATTGATGAAGATCTGCATGTCTATTCAGTTATGGAGTTGAGCACACCATTGTCTGTTATCAAAAAGAGGTTAGTACAAGCTGGGATCTTTCCAGGTTGTCATGAAGATTGTCTATATTGTACCTATAAGCCGGATAGTTGCTTCATTTTGAGAGATGGGATTCAACGTCTCATGGATAAATATACTATAGTGTTTGAAAGAAGACCAGCATCTGTAGAAAGTATGGTGGATCATCTGACTCAGGGTAAGAAGATTGAAGAGGTTGACATGGTTGACAAAGTACCACTAAGAATCACTTCAAAGGGTCCCATTAAAATCACTCATCAGGGCCCAATCAAGATTACTGCTGAAGGTCCTGTGAAAGTTGTTGCTGAAGCCAGAGTAGCTCCTCTGATCATTACCACTCCTGGTCCTATTCCTTATACATCTGACAAAGCTGTGCCTTGGCACTATGGGTCTGATGTTTACATCCATGGTGTCAAGCAGGAGCCTTTACCTAATATGCCTGTTGACATTGATAATATTGCTGGATCTAGCAAGATCACTCGTAGTGGAAGAGTCTTCTCTCCTCCAGTTGCTTCTAAGAGTGCAGTTACTCCTGCTGTTACTTCCACCACTGATGCTCGGGGCAAGGGTCCTGTTATTGAGCCTGTATCTACTGATGTGCCAGCTGCTGATGACCTCTCTAAGCAGATGGAAGAAGTATCGAAAATCATTCCCAAGAGTGATTATGATATTGTTGATCAGCTGGGGCATACTCCCTCAAAGATTTCTATGCTCTCCCTGTTATTATGTTCTGAGGCTCATGCCAAGTCATTGATCAAGTTTCTAAAGATGGCTCATGTACCCAGTGCAATTTCTGTGGACCAGTTTGAGAATTGTGTTGCTCACCTGACCTATGACAACGGGTTAGGATTTTCTGATGCTGACTTGACCCCTGCCAAGAGGGATCATAACAGGGCCTTGCATATTTCAATTGAATGCAGGGGCACTACCCTGTCTCATGTGCTGATAGACAATGGTTCCTCTCTGAATGTGTTGCCTAAGGAAGTCCTGAACAAGCTGAGTCCTGAAGATACGGTATTGAAGCCCAGTAATATTGTGGTAAAGGCTTTTGATGGTTCTAGAAGAGTAGTGCATGGGGAAATTGATCTTCCAATCAAGGTTGGCTCTCAGGTGTTTACCGCTACATTCTATGTGATGGATATTCGTCCTTCGTACTCATGTCTGCTTGGTCGTCCCTGGATCCATGGGGCAGGTGCTGTGACCTCCACATTACATCAAAAGTTGAGATATCCGGTGAATGGAAAAGTTGTTACTGTCTTTGGAGAGGAAGAATACTTTGTCAGCCATGTAAACACTTTCAAGTATCTGGAAGTAGAAGGTGAATACATTGAAACTCCATGTCAGTCATTTGAAGTGGTTCCCTGGGCTGTTAAGGATTGTGTGACTCCTCCTGCTGTGAAGAAGGTTCCTGTGGTCATCAGAAACCCTCCAACAATGGCAATGGCCTCCCTCAATGATGCAAAAGCTGTGGTGGAAGAAGGTGGTTGTACTATTTGGGGTCAGCTTCCTGATATTCCATACAAGTCTGACAAGTTTGGTTTGGGTTTCACTGCAGAGTCCCAGAAGGCTGTTCGTCGTGCTCGTGCTGTTCGTATCACCAATCAAGGGGTTATCAATGCTGTGGGAGATCAAGATGAAGACTACAACTTGGAGGCATGGATTTTTCCTACTGTGGGTGCTGGACTCAATAATTGGAAAGCTGAAGATGTTATCCCTATCTCCTTTAGTCAGGAGTAAATACTATTACTGTGTTATGTTTTTAAATTTGTAATTTCTGGAACAATTAAAACTTTCAAGCCATGTGCCTTACCCGGGGCACAATGGTGTGCTTGTTACGGGTTGTCATTTCATTTGCATACTTCATTCAATAAAATCAGTGGACGTTTCGTTTTCGTAAATATTGTGTTCCTTGTCTTTCTTTTTCTTTTATTTTTGCTTTATCAGCTATGTGTTCTTACACACACCCACATCACTAAAATGCAGATCCTCATCCACTCTGGATCTAGTTGATAACAGTTCTACTATTGCCAATTACAATTTCGAGAATCCGATCTATCAAACTGAAGACGGAAACGAGGACGATTGTGAAATACCTGTAGAGCTTGCTAGGGTGTTACAACAAGAAGAGAAAGCTATACAGCCACATGAAGAGCCAGTCGAAGTTGTGAATCTGGGAACTGAAGAAAACAGAAAAGAGGTCAAGATAGGGGCTGACTTAGAGGACAGTGTCAAGAGCAGGTTGATTCAGATGCTACGTGACTATGTGGAGATCTTTGCTTGGTCTTATGAAGATATGCCAGGGTTGGATACAGACATTGTGGTTCACCGTTTGCCAGTAAAAGAAGATTGTCGTCCAAAGAAGCAGAAGGTCCGTCGTATGCGTCCTGAAATGTCAGAAAAGATCAAAGTAGAGGTAATGAAACAGTTCAATGCAGGGTTCTTGGCCGTAACTTCTTATCCTCAGTGGGTTGCAAATGTGGTACCAGTTCCTAAGAAAGATGGTAAGGTACGTATGTGTGTAGACTACAGAGATCTGAACAAGGCTAGCCCTAAAGATGACTTTCCACTTCCTCATATTGATATCCTGGTAGACAACACTGCTCAGCATAAGGTATTCTCTTTTATGGATGGTTTCTCTGGTTACAATCAAATCAAGATGGCACCTGAAGATATGGAGAAGACTACATTTGTGACACAGTGGGGCACCTTTTGCTATAAGGTAATGCCATTTGGTTTGAAGAATGCAGGGGCAACATATCAGCGTGCCATGGTGGCTTTGTTTCATGATATGATTCATCATGAGATAGAGGTATATGTGGATGATATGATAGCCAGGTCTCGGAATGAAGAACAACATCTTGATCATTTGCACAAGTTGTTTGAGAGGTTGAAGAAATACAGGTTGAGATTAAATCCAAACAAGTGTACTTTTGGAGTTAGATCTGGAAAGCTCCTGGGTTTCATTGTCAGTGGAAAAGGTATTGAAGTGGATCCTGAAAAGTGAAAGTTATACGAGAGATGCCAGCTCCCCGTACTGAGAAGGAGGTTAGAGGTTTCTTGGGACGATTGAACTACATTGCAAGATTTATTTCCCAATTAACTACCATCTGTGAGCCAATCTTCAAGTTGTTGAAGAAAGATCAGATGATGGAATGGAATGATGAGTGCCAGACTGCCTTTGATGAAATCAAGAGATATTTGCTAGAACCTCCAATTTTAATGCCACCAGTTGATGAAAGACCCTTGATTATGTATTTAACAGTATTAGACAACTCAATGGGGTGTGTATTGGGGCAACATGACGAGTCTGGTCGAAAAGAGCAGGCAATATACTACCTTAGCAAAAAGTTTACCGACTGTGAAACAAGATACTCACTGCTCGAGAAAACTTGCTGCGCTTTGGCATGGGCTGCTCGCCGACTAAGACAGTATATGTTGACCCATACTACCTTGTTGATTTCGAAGATGGATCCAATCAAGTACATATTTGAGAAACCTGCTCTCTCCGGAAGAATTGCGAGATGGCAAATGATTTTGACGGAATATGATATACAGTATACTACTCAGAAGGCCATTAAGGGGAGTGTTGTTGCTGATCATTTGGCTCATCAAGCAGTAGATGATTACCAGTCAATGAATTTTGAGTTCCCTGATGAAGACATTATGTCTGTTACCAAAGAACCTGGACAATATGACGGACCTGAACAAGGATCCCGATGGACTATGGTTTTTGATGGTGCCTCCAATGCACATGGTAATGGTGTTGGTGTTGTGATTAGTTCCCCTGAAGGTTGTCATACCCCGATTACTGCCAGACTTTGTTTCTATTGTACCAATAACATGGCTGAGTATGAGGCATGTATCATGGGTATGCAAGTTGCTATTGATATGAAGATTCAGTTCCTTGAGGTGTATGGAGATTCAGCTCTGGTAGTAAGTCAGATTAAAGGAGATTGGGATACAAAGCATGATAATCTCATTCCTTACAGAGAACATGTGTTGTCTCTGATCCCACATTTCAAAGTGATTACTTTTGGACATATTCCACGAAGAGAGAATCAGTTGGCAGACGCATTGGCCACCATGGCATCTATGTTTGAGATCAGCTGGGATGATGAAGCTCCCAAGATTACCATTGATAGATTTGAGAAGCCTGCATACTGCAATGAGATTGACACTGAAGGGGCAAGTGGACTCCAACATATGAGGGACCATTTGTAGTCAAGACAGTGTTCTCAGGAGGTGCCATGATACTGACTACAATGGATGGTGAAGACTTCCCACAACCTGTAAACGCAGACATAGTTAAAAAATACTACGCATAAAAAGAGACCCGCTAGGTTGACAGGCCTAGGCAAAAATAAGGGCATCCCGGCAAACCAAAAGGGTTTGGGCAAAAATTAGGGATATATATATAAAAAGATGTACACCCGGCAAGTCGAAAACCTGAAAAGGCGGCTTGGGCAAAAAAGGGTATCCCGGTGGATTGAAAACCTGAAAGGGCAATCCAGGCAAAAGTTAGGGATTAAAGCGTATGACTATGTCTCGTTTGGATCACTCATGAAACTGCAACCAGTTGTACTACTTACTCAAGCTCAAACAGATGAAGCTCAATCCAATCGTTTCCGTCTCAACAGCAAGAAGATGAGATACTTGAGTGGCAATAGTAGAATTGAAACTCAATAGGATTATTTCCCACATAGCTGATTCTTTTTGTAAAACTTCATGACAAAATTCTTTTACTAGGGTTTATGTCTCCTTGTACAAACTTACCCGTGTATGGGTCACTTTTGATATAAATAAATTCCATCTTTTGAATCCAGATTCACTTTTACCCTATTTACATAGGCGAAACGTCCATTGGTTGTGTTTGAATGTATGTATGCCTTTGAATATGATTGATGTTTACCAGAAACGCATGTATGCTTTTAATATGATTGATGTTTACCAGAAATGCATGAAAATGCAGTAATAGTATTTACTAAGGACGAACGAGGGAAGGATTTCAACGAAGCTTCGCCGGTTCATCTTTACAAGACAGTTACAAACCATCAGTAGGACTAATCCATTTTCACAAAGTCTAATCTCCCCTGGAATTTATGTCCATCTCTTTATCCTCATACGGATATACGGGAAATTACTTTCCAATAAGGGCACGATGAACGAAGACGGGATGTTATACTTATCCTACTATCAAACGAAAACGAAGGTTATCTATACCCTACTATCCCCAACAACGGGAGGTTATCTATACCTTGTTATCCCCAACAACGGGAGGTTATCTATACCTTGTTATCCCCAGCAGACGGAGGGTTATATATTCTTCAACAACGAATCGGGATTTATTTTCCTTGGCCAGCAGTTGTTATACAAGGATATCCAGACACTTCCAGCAGTGTCATAGCATACATACATCATTTACATCATACCATAACATATATGTCTATAGTACATTACCTAAGTGCATCATGTCATACATGCATACATAAAGCATAAACTAATGTTGTTATACAGAATGCTACCTTGTTTTCAGGTTAATTATCCAACAAACAATCTTATGATCTTTGGGACTGCTTTATTGTAACCTCAGGGTTACTTTATCCTCCTGATGAGCTTCTTATTACTTTGGGACTGCTTTATTGTAACCTCAGGGTTATTTTATCCTCCTGATAGCCTCTCATGACTTCAAGACTGCTTTAGAGCTACTGATTGCTCTATCCTCCTGAAATCATCCTATTACTTCAAGACTGCTTTAGAGCTATTCATTGCTCTATCCTCATGAGGTCATATTACTACTTCAAGACTGCTTTAGAGCTATTCATTGCTCTATCCTCCTGAAGCCATCTAATTATTTCAAGACTGCTTTAGAGTTATCCATTGCTCTATCCTCCTGAAATTACATTATTATTTCAAGACTGCTTTAGAGCTATCCATTGCTCTATCCTCCTGAAATCATTACTTCGAGACTGCTTTAGAGCTATTGATTGCTCTATCCTCCTGAAGACATATCACATTATTATTTCAAGACTGCTTTAGAGCTGTTGATTGCTCTATCCTACTGAAGCCATTCTATTACTTCAAGACTGCTTTAGAGCTATTGATTGCTCTATCCTCCTGAAGCCATTATTACTTCAAGACTGCTTTAGAGCTATTGATTGCTCTATCCTCCTGAGGTCAGATTTATCACTTCAAGACTGCTTTAGGGTTATCATTATTGATTGCTCTATCCTCATGAAGACATGCTGTTACATCAGTATTACTCCAGACTCCTGACAGTTCTCATTATACTACTGAAGAACTTTCCCCTAGTGGCATCTTTAAGCCCACTCAATCATGTTCAACCAACCATCAATATCACTCCATGCACTGGTGAGTGCAAATTTTTGGGCTTTTGTGTTCAATCCCCTTCAACCTTCCAGGTTACGACTGGCAAATATACCAATCTAACCCCTCAGGTTTCAGAAAATTGAACAGGGGCAGCTGTTGCACCCCAAAATTTGCCCTCACAATACAAGACTTTGTGTTCCAAGAAGGTTCACAAGGTTCACAAAATTCACAATTGGTCAGAAGAGTTGACAATTCCCTCAGACAATGCACCTCCTAAGCAGTGCATCCAAAACTAGGGTTTTGACTTTAATCAGGCTAAATGGACTTCCAAGACTTCAAGTGAGCTTCATAACATCTTATATGTGTATAAGAACCCCCATGTCAAGTTTCAAGACTTTTCTCAAAAGTTTGCTCAGTCAGATGATCAGATAAGTCAAAAGCAGTCAATGCAGTTAAAAGGTCAAACTGAGGTCAACTGTGGTCAAACCAAAGTCAAACTTCATGATTTTTTTTTTGCCAACATCAAAGAGAGGTTGGGTGAGAAATATTATCATAATAACTGTAATACCCCAAATTTTGCCCTAAGATTTGTCGTCGCATTTCATTGCATTTAATCAATTACTAACAAATTTGTGTAGTCGTTTGACTTTTTGCAGGTAAATATCATATGGCATGCATTTTTTTTCTAAAAAGTAAAAATGGCACAATTGGCAGGAGGACATGTGTAAGGAGTTATGAGTGTGAGAGGTTGAGAGTTCGAATCTCACCTTTGTCATTTTTTTTGTTTTTTATTATTTTTACTCTAAATTTTTCTATCTTTCATTAAAAAAATAACAAAAATAGTTTTTTATTATTATTTAATTATTATTTTCGTATTTTAATTAAATCATTTTTTAAAATATTATTTTTTTCACTTTTTTCTAAATTATTCATAAAAATATCCAAAAAATCATAAAATAAAAAATATTGAAAAAAATTTTGTTCTTTTTATAATATTTTTTATTTTAGGAATCAATAGGATTATTAGTTTTTATTTTAAGTTTATTTTAATTATTTTAAATTATTTAAATTTTATTTTTTCTTAACTAATTATTTAGTTTGGGCTTTAAAATGGGCTTTAGGGATATTATTGACAATTTGGTGTTAACCCTAATTTGTTCCCTATATATACATGTGTTGCCTTGTTGGAAAAAAGGGGGAGAATGAAAAAAACCTAAGAGGAGTGAGTGCCGTTTGCCGTTATTTAGTTCGAATCTCACCTTTGTCATTTTTTTTGTTTTTTATTATTTTTACTCTAAATTTTTCTATCTTTCATTAAAAAAATAACAAAAATAGTTTTTTATTATTATTTAATTATTATTTTCGTATTTTAATTAAATCATTTTTTAAAATATTATTTTTTTCACTTTTTTCTAAATTATTCATAAAAATATCCAAAAAATCATAAAATAAAAAATATTGAAAAAAATTTTGTTCTTTTTATAATATTTTTTATTTTAGGAATCAATAGGATTATTAGTTTTTATTTTAAGTTTATTTTAATTATTTTAAATTATTTAAATTTTATTTTTTCTTAACTAATTATTTAGTTTGGGCTTTAAAATGGGCTTTAGGGATATTATTGACAATTTGGTGTTAACCCTAATTTGTTCCCTATATATACATGTGTTGCCTTGTTGGAAAAAAGGGGGAGAATGAAAAAAACCTAAGAGGAGTGAGTGCCGTTTGCCGTTATTTAGTTTTCTTCTTCATCCATTACTATTGTTTCTTTTTCTTCATCGTTTACCGTTATTTCTTTTCCTTCATCTATTACTGTTGTTTCTTTTTCTTCATCTTTTACCGTTATTTCTTTTTCTTCATCTATTACCGTTATTTCTTTTTCTTTATCTATTACTGTTACGTTTATATATATATAATTTTTAAATTGTTAGAGTTTATATATATAAGATTTTTGATCGAATTATGTCGATACGATGTTTGCACATTTGTGTGCATGACGCGTGACATTTGTGTTAGTTCGATCTGGTTGCGATGATCGCATTTTTGTGTGAGCAATAATACTATTTTTTGCTTAATTTCTTTTTCTTTGCGATAAATTTTATTTCGTCCGATTTAGATCTGGTTGCGATGAGCGCATTTCTGCGTTAGCAACATTGTTGGGTTATTTGGCACATTTAAAATTCATTATTGCTTTATTATTATTATTATTATTATTATTATTATTATTATTATTATTATTATTATTATTATTATTATTATTCTTATTATTATCATTATTTATTATTATTATCATTATTATCATTATTATTACCATTATTATTATTATTGTTATCATTAATTTATTAAAATTTGTTATAATATAAAAATCTGTTTTTTAAAATAAATAACATTAACATCTTTTCCAAATTAATATGAAAACCTATTATTTTTAAGAAAAACTTTTTTTTTTAGATAAATTTAAAATAATAACTAAAATCTTTTTTTTTAAAATAATAACTAGAACCGTTATTTATTTTATTATTGTTCAATTCAAATTTCATTATCATATTGTATCTGCTCCTCTCATGTAACCTCGCGAACTTAACAATCACTCTTTAAATTCTGCCTTTAAATTTCTGCTTGCATGGTTTAAATTATGACATTATCTCTCTGTTTGCATGATTCAATTATCTCACGCGTTTACTATTATTTCTGTCACATTGCACACATCCGAAGGTTAGGTCTAACTGTTTGGCCGCCGCGCCAATAGTCCGTAAAACTTCACACATTCAATTTCAAATCCTCAAAACTACAAACTACAAACCCTAATTTTCACAAATGCCTCGCCGCAGGCAAAATTACAATTTTACCCTTAGCATTAGGTCAAAGAGCCGCCACGCTCATTTTAGGGTTTCCCGCCGTGGAATCCCTAATTTAACCCTAATTACAACTTAACATTTCAACGTAGAGATTTGGAGTTTCTACACTCCACGTAAGCGTGTCCTTAAGATGCGTTTATTCCCCTTGAGACCTTGACCACAGTCAAGAAGTTTCTAACCTCCCTATTGAGGGGAACTACGATTACTCTGATTCCACTCCCGTAAGGATACGTAGGCACAAGATGCGATGTCTTGCCGAGTAAACTTAGAATTAACCCCCTTTATTATTTATTGCTTATTTATATTTTATTTATCTTTGCTATTTAATTATTTTGCTTATTATTTTGTAATTGTTTCTTGGATGTAAAGTTGTTTAATTATTTAATTATTATTATGGTTAGTAATTAGGGAGTGTAACAACATGTATGTAATATTAAAATAAATTTAGATCACTTTTAAATAAAGATAATTAAAATAAACACGTCACACACGTAAGTCGATTTTAATCGCCGTCTCACTTCCTAAGGATATCCCTCAAGTTGCCTACGAATACTGGTTAAGTGGGGTGTATAAAGCAAGTCCCTCAAATAGAAAAATCATCAAAGTCCCTTATGGTTGCCTTTACGAATCGAGTCCCTTTCGAAAAATGATGATGGTCCCTTATATGTGCTTATTACATCCCACAATGGCCTTCAAAGTCAAATTGTCCCTCACATGTCCCTTAACATCCAAAGTAAGGACTACCTACTCCATTATAGTAGGGATAGTCTTACTAAAGGAAAGAATGAAGAATAAGAAAGACCTTTAAACATTAGGGTAGGCTACTCCTAGATACTTGCTCACTTCAAAACTTTTTCACACTTAAACAAATTTCCAACAAAATTTTCAAACAAGTTTTTTTCACATCCATACACGGATTATTATTAAACTATTCTGAAATTTTTTGCCATTCACACACTACACTTTCAAAACAATTCAAAAGTGAGCTTAAGTACCTAAGAGCCCATGGATAACCATGGATGAAAAGGGTGCTAACACCTTCCCTTTTCATAACCTACCCCCCGGACCCAAAATATTCTCTAAGGTCTTTCCTGTTCTTTTATAACCTTTCCTTATGGATAAAATAAAAGTCGGTGGCGACTCTTGCTATCCGCAACATTGTTTAAAGTCAGTTCTCCCACCGTGTTACACCTGCCAAGTGGATATCTCTCCACCTTAGAGATTCTTTTGCTCTTGCACTCTTCCTCTTTGAAATTGTTGCACCAGTTTAAAGATCCCCATACTTGTACTTCATTATTTCCTCCCAAACGGCTTCGCTCTCATGGAGAATCCTCCAGTTCCACTTACACAACAATGCCATGTTAAACTTCCCAACATCTTTAATTCCAAGGCCACTCTTCTTCTTATCTTTGCACATTGTTTCCTAAATGAATCAATAGGTTAACTCTTACTACATTCTTCATCAATCCAATTAATCCTTTAGCTACTATAACAAATGAAAATGGAGACAGTGGATCCCCCTACCTTATCCTTTTATGAACCCTAAAGTCTTTTGTTGGACTACCATTTACCAGAACTAACATGCTACTCTCAAACACCCCTACCTCTAACCACCTACACGATTTAGTGCCAAAACCTAGCCTACCAAGCATATATCTCAGAAATCCCCAATCCACACAATCATAAGCTTGGGTAAAATCAACTTTGAATAGCCGGCACTCCCTCTTTTCCTTCTTAGCTAGATCCAATATTTCATTTATGACCACCACTCCATCCTGATTTTTCCTTCTAGGTTTAAAAGCAGTTTAAGTTTCAAAGATTACTTTCCCAACCACCTTTTTCAATCTTGCAGCCAATATCTTTGATATAACTTTATACATGCTTCATACTAAACAAATTGGCCTATAATCTTCCAAGCTTTGAGGATACAATATCTTCAGAATAAGGGCTAAGAAGGAGGTTGTCATGGCTTTTGGCAGTTTGCCACATCTATAAAAATCCTTCAAAATATTCACAATATCTTCTTCTAATATCTTCAAACACCTTTTCAAGAAATCAAAATTAAATCCATCCGGTCCTGGGCTCCTATCCCCTTATTATCCCACACAACCTTTTTGATTTCTTCCCTAGTGAATTCAACTTCCAATTCATCTCTCCCTTCACTAGAAAGGTTTTTAAAATGAACCTCATCTAGTATTGGTATCAGTATTGGGTCTTCCTCAAACTTTGCTTCAAAAAATGTCTTAATTACCCCTTTCAACTCCTCCATACCCTCTACTCTCACCCCATCCCTGGTAGTTGTTGAAAGTATGACATTTCTTCTAAATCTTTCCTTTACAATTTAGTGGAAGTACTTAATGTTCAAATCCCCTTCTCTAATCCATTTTTTCTGGATTTTTGTCTAATGATACTCTCTTTGAAATGCTTTTTGTCCCATACATCCTTCATTGCCAACCTTCTCTCACCCCTCCAATTAATTGAATTCTTATTGTTGCCTATGATGTTTTGATTATCTAATTGTTTTAAGTTATGTACCACCTCCTCCACCCTTAAATCCACCCACCAAAGATCTCTTTATTTAACCACCTAAGACTAACCCTCAATCTCTTCAATTTCTCTTTTAATACATAAGATTTACTGCCACACACCTCAAAGGACTCCCACTTCCTCTTCACAAAACCCATGAATTCATCATTATCAAACCAACTACTAAGTACTTTAAATGGCTTAGGACCCCCAATCTAGGTTTTTAGATATAATCCACAATAGACTATGATCATAAATATCTTTGTCCCAAATTCCACCACTCCATAATCTTATCAGTTATGAGAAATCTATCTAGTTACTCTTACAACTGCCATCAGCATTCAACAATGTAAAGGGATTACCTATCACCGGAACATCTACCAATTCCATATTTTCAATAAACTCATTAAATTTCAATGTCTGTACAACATTTCTACCAGAGATCCTCCCTTTCCTCCCAGAAGAACACTTTACACAATTAAAATCACCCCCAACAATCCATTCCCCTACTTCTAATTTAAATTTGAAATTAACTAAGCTATATCAAATAGCTTTTTTCCTATTTAGTATGCAAGAAGAGTAGACGTTTATAAAGTAACATAGATTACCTTGCCTTTTTATGTAGATTACAATAAACCCTTCACTTATGAAGCTAAACTCTAGTTGTATCGAGCCAACATTCCACAATATTATCAGACCTCCAGAAAGTCCATTAGAATTCTTTCCTAACCATTCGATCTCTTCTCTATTCCATAACTTCTTCACTGCTTTGGCATTCAGATTTTGGATCTTCGATTCTTGTAAGAAACATACACCCGCCTTTCATTTCTCTAGTAGTCGGTTCATCCTTATTTGCTCAATTGTGATGCCTCACCCTATTATATTATACAAAACTATATTCATAATGATTTGATTAGTTTCTCCTTCCTAGATGTCTTCTCATTCAAATCTCTAACCTTCGTCTTTCTTCTTCCCTGAAATTCCTGTTTGTTTAATTGTTTCTCAGACCTTCTCAGCTACATCCTTGTTCATCTGAACATAGAAGCGCCGATTTCCTTGTTTTACATCTGAGTCATTGATTGATCCTTCACATAGTGTTGATCCTTCTAAGAATTGTGTTATTGAAATGTTATATGTATCCTCCATTGACCCCATTATTTGAGAGGTTGCATTCTGAATGGGCTTTTTTTTATGGAATAAGGGCCGCAAAGTATGACTGAGAAATAGTACCCCTACTGATACCCTTACCTTTAGACAGTTGGTTTGATTTTAAAAGGATTGAGCCTCCCCTTCCCTATAGACTTATGGTTATTGGCTCTACCTCTACATGTTGGACCCCAATGTTTTTAGGCCCTAATTAGAACACACCCCATTTATTGCATTAAATCCATCTTTCTCATTTGTTAAGTTGGCACACCATTCTTCTTATCCTCCTTTCTGCTTTGTTATCCCCTTTGTAACCTGAATCCTCCTTGTCGCAACTGCGATAAACACCCGGCGTAAAACAGAAGAGTCGCCACCTTTCTTTATTTATTCCACAGAGAGGGAAAGGAAACAATCGGAAAAACCCGACGAAAAAAGGGAAAGACAAGGTCATCGCAACCATGTCTGGATTCGGGAGTCGGTTACGCAAGGGGAAGGTATTAGCACCCCTCACGTTCGTCGTACTCGACGGGATCCATGCTTGTTGTCTATCTAAGGGTGTGTTTAAAATATCTACTCTAAAGGCTTCAGGAAAAAAAGAAAAGAGAAGAGAAGAGAAGAGAAGAGACTCGGCAGAGCATCGCCGCTCTGTGCCTACGTATTCCCTTGTGCAATGAGAAAGTCAGAGTCAACGTAGTTCGGCTAACTACGGGTGAAAGGGGGGAAGGTTGCTCGCCAAGACATCGCGTCTTGTGCCTACGTACTTTCATCTGGTATGAAAGATCATATCAAACGTAGTTCGGGCTAAGAAAAAAACCACAGGGTGGTTCAAAAGTTTTTAAGCCCGAGTAGGGTTAACAAGTAGTTCTAGCAGTTGGTGTATGCGGCTCGACCATTGGAGACTTAGGCGTTACCGTTTGCGGTAGAACTAAGAGTTAACAAAACTCTTTTTATCTGAAAAGATTTTCCTAATTAGGATCCTGAAGGATGAAAAAGGTTTGAAGTGTTTTTGTGTTTTTTAGAGAAGAAGTGTTTTGAGTTTGATTTGTAACTCATGTCGCACTAGAGACTATGACCTAAGAGAGAATGTGTCGTATATCACCCAACGGGTGTACACTAAACACTCTAGATTATTGAGAGGAAGCCCCCCGATCACCATTTCCCAAGTAGCTTAAGGCTCGTAGCATACAACATTTGTTATTCTTTATTAAGTGTTTTATGAATGTTTGGAGATGACAAGAGAAGAAAGGACACTATGGGAGACTAATCAATCCTAAAAGTTATCATGCAAAGTGAACTTAAAGTTGGGATACAAAAGGGGAACTACCTAATGTTATCATGCATGGTTAGGAACCTAATTTCTATCATAACCTCAAAAGGTTAGAGAACTTATGGGGAACATGGCAAAGAAAAGAAGAAGAAGAAGAAGAAAGAACATGAAAAATGCAAAGATGCAAACATAGGATGCACACATAGAATGAAAGTGGGAGGAAAATAGTGTGGGGCAGTAGCCTCCACAAGCTCAACTCAACCAAGCATTCATATGAGAAATACAAAGAATAAATGCACAAGAAGAAATCAAACAAACAAGAACAAACCACACAAAAATGCACCAAAAAAAGGGATGAAATGACCTAAGTCAAACAACATCAACCACACCACCAAAACTAAACCAAATGAAAAGGAAAGGGAGCTCAACATAAAAGTGAGGATGGGAGGCTATATGAGGGCAGCAAGAACATCATACCATGCACTCAACCATAAACATCACAAGAAGATGTAAAGAAAAGCACAAAAGAATCCTCATGGATTCATCACTTTAGGTGTACTTCAAATACCTCCAAAGGAGGGACCAAGACACCTTAAATGAGATTCCAAGGTCATTGTACAGAAGGTAAAGATGGAGAAGAAAGACCAAAAGCAAAAGCAAATCACATCAAAAGGAAATGCAAGCAAAAGCACAAAGGAATGCAAGCATACTTCTCATTGAAACCCTAATTGAAAGCACCAAAAGGAATACACAAATGAACAAGGAAGAAACAATGTCATGACCTAAAATTGAGCAAGCATCATTCTTAACATGTTAGAAACATGAAACAAAAGGCATTGAGAACTCAAAGGATCCAAAAATGTCATATCCAAGTCAAACTAGGTCAAGATGCATGTATGAACATCCCTTGGAGGTAACTTGACTTGCAAGTTACCTCAAAATTAGGAAAATGATTCAAAAATGTCCAAATAAAATGCACAAGGTACTTAAACATGTTGGCAAACAGAGGCCAAAAGATCACAATCAAAATCAATTCACAACACCACCAAAGAAATTGATTCACAAGGGTGTTCCATTGTGAATGAGGATTGTCGAGGGTCAAATGAAATGCATCAAAAGTCAACTCAAAAGTCAACCAACAGAGGCAAAATGGTCCTAAAAAATTCATCAACTCATCATGGACATGAGGATGAATTTTAGGTCATTGGACCAAAAGGAATGGAAGAAACAAAATAAAAAACTAAACATGTCAAGATTTAACTCAAATAAAACACTTCCCATATTTAATTCGATTTTTAATTGAAATTAAACCAAAAAAAATTCTAAAAATAATAGACATCTCAAAATATCCAAACAATATTTTTGTGGAATTTTTACAGGCTTGGAAGTATTTTATTTGGAATTAAATCAAAACAGTTGCAAAAACAAAAATAAAATAAAATAAATAAAACAATGGTGCAGAAAGTAATCCAAGTACATTGAAAATGAAATGGGCTCAGGCAGGGGGGTGCCAAAAACAATCAGAGGCCCAAGTCCACATGCGTACAAAAACTGAGAATTCAAACATGATTGTGTGTGGTTAGGTCAACGTGAGCACATGGTGGAACACAAATCTGGGCAGTTTGATCAAGCAAGTATGCAAATCAAGAGGTCTACAATAGACCACGTGGCTCAGGCAAGCCACTTAAATGAAACGGTGAGTTTTAATGAGTTCTGGTAAGGCAAGGCAAACAAGACCCACATTAGTCTTAATCTCAACCACACAAACAAAAATAAAACAGATCCAAAGGTTCACACGAGGACACGTAATCATCTTCCTCGTTCAAAAAACTGAAACTGGAGGGAACAAATCAGACGGCCGGAAACACTATTCCGGTTGTCTTCTCCGATGAAACTCCGGCAAGGCCAACATGAAACTCAACCAAAACATGCGAAACTTATGTCAAACAACATCTACATCTCACGTAGAATCCAAATATGCAATTAGTTTTCATTTTTAAACAACACACAACCTAGATCGAAGCCAAACAGAAATGAGCTCCAAACACAAATCGTCTCAAATTCCAGTCCATTTTAGTTATAAATGATCTACATAATTCCTAGGTCTCAATCATGCAAAAATGGCAAGCAAATGCATCATAAATAGAGAGAAATGTTGATTTGAAAGTTACCTAGTGGAGAGCTTCCACTGAGCCTTCTACACTTAAAGAAGCTTAATGAAAATCTCCAGAATCACTCAATGAACCTTGCTGGATATGAATTTGACCTTGAAATGCTTTGAAAATGATTGAATCTGCTTTCACGATTTTCAAATTTCCTTTGCTTGCTCCAACTGTGCTTTCACCAATTCTCCACGAAAATCACTAAATGAGCTTCCAAATTTCATTTGAACTTTATATATGATGGATTGGTGAATGTTTGAAGGCCCAATTGTAGCTTAATTGTGCCCAATGTGAAAATGCCCAATCTCACTTTTTCCACGTCCATGCACACGTGAACAACACCAATTCCCTTGTTTTTCCATTCCAAATCACTGATGGGAAGTTAATTTGATCATGTGGATGTGATTTGTCCCTTTAATTGATCAAATGGTGGATATTGGTTTGTCAAAATTCCACTTGAAAATGCCTTTAGAAATCACATGAAAATGGCACCAAAACTTCAATCCAATGCTTGCATCTTGTTTAGTACATCTTTGGCACTCAAAAAATGCATAAATGTGCCTTGAAATGGTTAGAAATGAATTAATTCCATTTTATGATTTTAAACTTTCTTCATGAAAAAGTTACACCTCAATTCTCCAATTCAAGCCAAATCCATGATTCCTTGATGTTTGGTTGGGAAAATGACCCCATTTGGAGCAAGTTTCATGTTGGAAAGATTTGTTAGAACACAGATTGGTTCTTAATAATATCTCTATGTTTTGATAATAACTATTATGAAATTTTGTAATTAAGAATTATATACTCTAAAATTTGCTTAAGAGTGTTTGCTGCAGATATTAAAGTAATTATCACTCCAGAAGCAAATCAGAACTGAACATAAGAAATATGCTAGGCTCTGAAGCGTCAGATGCATCCAATAGAAGATTATGAATGCTGCCATCAGAAGATCCTGAGCGTAGCCTCCAGAAGGATCTGAAGAAGAAGCTCCAGAAGAATCTGAAGCAAGTCAGAAGCATCTGAACCAAAGAAGAATTCTGTATGAAGAGTTTTCAAGCATAGTTACTACAGAAGATTCTGAGAGTACTAAAGCTGCCAGTACTGAGGATCTGACTCAAATATGCTCTGAACTTATACACGCTAAAAGCACACTTGCTGCAAAGACTCTGATTCAGCAAAACTCTGATCAACATCAGAAGGCTCTGATCAAATTAGACTCTGATGATTCTTGCTGAAAATTGATGAAGATGAATTCAAAGATTATGTCCGTTGGAATATCCAAACGACTCTTTCCTTATTTATGCTAGACACAAGAACACAGACAAAAAGGATTTCTCTGTGCTTTCTTCTTCTAGGAAAGGTCACTTGATGTGAAGACAAAAAGGCTCATACCTTTTGGTACACTCTTCTCAATGTGAAATACTCTTGGATCAATGTGCCTATAAAAGCAAGTCTTCACCCATCTTCTTCAGTTGACGTTTTACTTGAAAAGAATTCAATATCCAAAGCTCTCATACAATTCACATTCTTTCTAGAATTAATTTCTTTGTTCTTAATATTAAGTGAAAAATCACAGTTGTGATAAAGCTTTATTAGAAGCATTTTAAACACTTGTATTTGTTATTACATTTGATTGTAAGAAAACCTTAAGAAGATCCATTTAGGATCAGTAGTTCTTGAGAAGACTATGAACAGTTGTTCTTAGTGCTTACTATTGTAATCAGTTGATTAAATAGTGGATTAAGTCCTTGATTGAGAAAGGCAAATCACTCTAGGAAGGGTGGACCGGAGTAGTTGAGTTCAACGAACCAGGATAAAAATACTTGAGTTTTTATTTCTAAGTTTTATCTTCATACTTATTCAACCCCCCCTTCTAAGTATTTTCTTACCTTCAGTTGGCATCAGAGCTCCGGTTCTGTGTGTGCTACCACTTCACAGTGACAGTAAAGATCCAGTGAGAAAAACTTTGATATATATTTGGTTGTTACTATGGCTGATAATTCAATGTCTAACATTAACAACAAATATGAAGAAAGGGACAGAATCAACACTAAACCCCCTATGTTTGATGGGGAGAAATTTGATTATTGGAAAGACAGGATTGAAAGTTTTTTCCTTGGTTATGATGCTGATTTATGGGATTTGGTCATAGATGGATATGTTCATCCCATTGATGGGAATGACAAGAAAGTAGATAGAAAATCTATGACAGAAGCCCAAAAGAAGGAATTTAGAAATCACCACAAGGCCAGAACAATATTGTTGAATGCAATATCTCACACTGAGTATGAAAAGATCACAAATAGAGAAACTACATTTGACATGTTTGAGTCCTTAAAGATGACTCATGAGGGAAACTCTCAAGTCAAGGAAACAAAGGCTTTGGCTCTAATCCAGAAGTATGAAGCCTTCAAGATGGAAGACTTTGAATCTGTTGAAGCTATGTTCTCCAGATTTCAAATACTTACAGCTGGACTAAAGGTTCTGGATAAAGGATACTCTACTGCTGATCATGTGAAAAAGATCATGAGAACCTTACCTACCAGATGGAGACCTATGGTGACTGCGCTGAAAATGGCTAAAGATCTGAACAAGATCTCCTTGGAGGAACTAATCAGTTCACTAAGGAGTCATGAAATTGAACTTGAGGAAGATGAACCTCAAAAGAAAGGTAAATCAATTGCTTTAAAATCTAATAAATCTGCTAAAGCATTGCAGGTAATAGAGGAAAGCTCTGAAGAATCCCCATCTGAAGATGAAGATGAACTATCCATGTTGTCTAGAAGAATAAACAAACTCTGAAAGCATAAAGGAAAGAAGTTCAAAAACTTCAGGAAGCCTGACCAAAGAAAAGAGTCTTTTGGACACAGAAGATCTGGCAAAAAGGAGGTTGTCTGTTATGAATGTAAAGAACTTGGAAATTACAAAAATGAATGTCCAAATGTGCTGAAAGAAAAGCCTAAAAGAAAATCTGATAAGAAGAAAAAGGTTCTAATGGCCACCTGGGATGATTCAGATACATCTGAATCTGAATCTGAGTCAGAAGAGGAATGTGCCAATGTAGCTTTGATGGCAGACATAGAAGACCAGGAGGAAGGAACTTCAGGATCTGAATCTGACTCTGAATCTGACTCTGACGTTGAAGAGGTAATGGTTAAACTCACTAAAGAAGAACTTATCAAAGTGTTATCAGAAGTTCTGAAGAGCTATAACAATATTAAGCTCAAATACAAGAAGCGTCAAAGCAATCTTGTATCTGAGAATAATATTCTCAAATCAGAAGTAGCTGAGCTAAATGAAAAGAACTTAAAATTGAAAAATGATTCTGAATTAGCTCAACAAAACTCTGATTCTGAAACTGAATCTGAATGCAAAAATATTTTGGAAAAATATGATTACAGCTTTCAGAAGTTTCTTGCTAAAAGCATAGACAGAAGCAAAATGGCTTCTATGACCTATGGAGTTAGAAGAAATAACAGAAAAGGATTTGGATATAAATCTTCCTCTGGAAAGGATTTAAATCCAAAACCTGTTGATAAAGTTATCATCAAGAAAACTCCTTTATATTCCCACTTTAAATTTGGCCACTTGAATGATATTGAACAAACACGTTCTGAAAAGAATAGTCATGTGTTTAAATCTAAGGCTAGTCAGAATAAACCTTATGTTGAAAAACATAAGTTTAGACAAACCTTCAGAACAACTAACCCAAAAGGACCCAAGAAGATCTGGATACCTAAAAGTAAAATAATTCTTGTTGCAGATGTTCTTAGCAGCAAGGTCACGACGCCAATCATGGTACCTGGACTCTGGATGCTCGTGACACATGACAAGAGAAAGGTCTATGTTCCAAAGTCTGGAGCTTAGATCTGGAGGTGATGTGAAATTTGGAGGGAATCAGAAGGGAAAGATCATTAGATCTGGCACCATTGGAAATGGTAAACTTTCCTCTATTATTAATGTTTTACTTGTAGAAGGATTAAAGCATAACTTATTGTCCATAAGTCAATTAAGTGACAATGGTTATGATATAACCTTTAATCAAAAATGTTGTAAAGCTATTAGTCAAAAGGATGGCTCTATCCTATTTAGTGGAAAGAGGAAAAACAACATTTATAAAATAAATCTTTCAGAACTTAAGGTTCATAATGTTAAATGTCTCTTGTCTGTTAATGAGGAGCAATGGGTCTGGCACAGAAGATTGGGGCATATTAATATGAGACGTATATATCAGATTAATAAACTTAATCTTGTCAGAGGACTTCCTTATCTGAAGTTCACCTCAGATGCTCTTTGTGAAGCATGTCAAAAAGGGAAGTTTTCAAAATCATCTTTTAAATCAAAAAATGTTGTTTCTACTTCCAGACCACTAGAATTACTTCATATTGATATGTTTGGACCAGTGAAAACTGCATCCATCAGAGGCAAGAAGTATGGATTAGTCATTGTTGATGACTATAGTAGATGGACATGGGTAAAGTTCTTAAAACACAAGGATGAGTCACATTCTGTGTTCTTTGACTTCTGTAAACAAGTCCAGAATGAAAAAGATTTCAAAATTATAAAAGTCAGAAGTGATCATGGTGGTGAATTTGAAAATAAATATTTTGAAAAATATTTTAATGAAAATGGCATTGCTCATTATTTTTCCTGTCCTAGAACTCCACAACAAAATGGAGTTGTAGAGAGGAAAAACAGAACTCTGCAAGAAATGGCCAGAACCATGATCAATGAGACTAATCTGGCAAAACACTTTTGGGCAGAAGCAATCAACACAGCCTGTTACATTCAGAACAGAGTGTCTGTAAGACCTCTTCTAGAGAAGACTCGATATGAACTGTGGAAGAACAGAAAGCCCAACATTTCACATTTTCATCCTTTTGGATGTATTTGCTATATGTTAAACATTAAAGAAAATCTGAACAAGTTTGATTCCAAAGCACAGAAGTGTTTCATGCTTGGATATTCTGAACGCTCTAAAGGCCACAGAGTATACAACACTGAGACACAGATTGTGGAAGAATCTATTCATGTTAGATTTGATGATAAGTTTGGCATTAAAAAGTCAAAGCAGTCTGAAAACTCTGCAGATAGAGAAGTAGTCTTCACAGACTCTGAAGGCTCAGAGGCAGACAAAGCTCAAGTGAAGGAACCAGAAGCAACGCTAGATGCCATTCCTTTAACTTCTCAGATGAACAATTTAAACATTTCTGAAGAATCAACTGTTAGAGGATCATCTTCCAGAATCAAAGCTTCTCATCCAGAGAATGTTATAATTGGAAAGAAGGATGACCCTATCAGAACAAGATCCTTTCTCAGATCATCTGAAGCATCATTATTTGGACTGATGTCAGTAATTGAACCAACTTCTGTAGATGAAGCTCTGCAAGACAATGATTGGATTATTGCCATGCAAGAAGAGCTAAATCAATTCACCAGAAATGATGTGTGGGATTTAGTTCAAAGACCAAAAGGATTCAATATAATTGGAACTAAATGGGTCTTCAGAAATAAGCTTAATGAGAAAGGAGAAGTTGAAAGAAATAAGGCAAGGCTTGTTGCTCAAGGGTACAGTCAACAAGAAGGTATTTATTATACTGAAACTTATGCTCCAGTGGCAAGGTTAGAATCTATACGCCTTCTTATTTCATTTGCTGCACAAAATAACATCACTCTGTATCAGATGGATGTTAAAAGTGCCTTTCTAAATGGTATTATAGAAGAAGAAGTTTATGTCCACCAGCCTCCTGGTTTTGAGAGTGAAAAATTTCCAGATCATGTTTTCAAACTAAAGAAATCTCTGTATGGTTTAAAACAAGCTCCCAGAGCTTGGTATGAGAGATTGAACAATTTTCTTCTGGAGAAAAATTTCATCAGAGGCAAAGTGGACACAACACTCTTTTGTAAATCATTTAAGAAAGATCTTCTAATTTGTCAAATATATGTGGATGATATCATATTTGGATCTACCAATACTATGCTGGGAAAGGAGTTTGCTCAATGTATGCAGGCAGAATTTGAAATGAGCATGATGGGAGAATTGAGATTCTTTCTGGGAATTCAAGTCAACCAAACTCCAGAGTGCACTTACATACATCATACCAAATATGTTAAAGAACTTCTGAAGAAATTTAACATGACTGATAGTAAGCTGGCAAAGACTCCCATGCATCCAACTAGTTCACTAGGCAAGGAAGAGGTAAGTAAGAAAGTAGATCAGAAACTCTACAGAGTTGGATTCTGTGATGCTGACTATGCTGGAGACAGAGTGGAAAGAAAAAGTACTTCTGGAAGTTGTCAATTTCTAGGAAGAAATCTAATCTCTTGGTACAACAAGAAGCAACCCACAATTGCACTTTCAACTACAGAGGCAGAATATATTGCTGCTGCTGGATGTAGCACGCAGATGCTCTGGATGAAAAGTCAGCTAGAAGACTATCAGATATTTGAAAGTAACATTTCTATATTTTGTGATAATACTTCTGCTATATGTTTGTCTAAAAACCCCATTTTACACTCTAAGGCAAAACATATAGAAATTAAGCATCATTTCATTAGAGACTATGTTCAGAAGGGAATTATAAATTTAGCCTTTGTTGATACAGATCATCAATGGGCAGATATTTTCACAAAACCCCTTGTTGAAGATAGATTCAAATTTATTCTGAAAAATATTGGTATGGATTTGTGTCCAGAATAATATTTGTCAGAAGCAAATTTTACAGATGCAAAAATGTTTAATGCTCTGAAGTATTTCATCTGATCATTTATTCATTTCCTTAAATTACTTTATTTGTGAAACTCTGAACTAACAAGACTCAGAGGATCTGAACGTTGGTTAACGTTTCATTTCTCAAGAGAATTCAGAAGCACATGCAAGCAAACACGTGTCACTCTAAATCTGCAAAGATGGCGTGTACACTACTGAAGAGACGTTTGAGGTGAAGTTTGAATAGTGAAAATCTTGATTTTCCCCCCAATTTTTTAGAATCAATTAATGCTTGAAATGATTTTTATTCTTGTTCATTAATTGCTAATGTGTGAAAGTGCATTGTGTGTCTGTTTGTATGCCTATGTGTTTACTATAAATACCACATCTCTCACCACTTTCACACTTTTCACATCTCAAGAACATTTATGCATTTCTGTCTTCTTTTCTCTCTTCACAAAAACCCTAAACCTTTGACAAAATCATCTTCAATGGCAACTTCATCCTCCACTGCTGCACAGTTTCAATCAACCATGGCTGCAATTACTTCTGCAAATATAGGTGTGACTCCATATACAACTCCAAAAAGAACTTTGTTAACACCTGTTGACAAACTGGAAGTTCTCTGTGAATCAATGGTGGAATTTGATTCACTGGCTGAAAATGGATTTGAGTTTCGTTCAATAATTGATGCTCAAGGATGGGTAAAATACTTTGACAGACTTTTTGGACCAGTTTACCCCCATCTGGTGAAAGAGTTCTGGATCCATGCTGCTGTATACCCTAAGTTTATCTTATCTTCTGTTCTGGGTAAAGAAATAATCATTACAGCAGATCTGATCAGGAAACTCATTGGATATGAGGAGACTGATGGAGTATCTCATCTGCCAGCTGGGCGTGTAGATATGGAAGAAGTGTATGAGGAAGTCATGACTGCTGGACAGACCTCTAATAAGTTTAAAGATCTGAAGCCTGACTACAAGATCTGGGCAAAGATTTTCATGGGATGCATTCATCACAGAAAATCTACAAACTCTCCAGATTACGTGAACAATGAACAACTCTACTTTATGTACTGCTTAAGTCAGAGCACTAAGGTAGATCTTCCCTACATTCTGTTCATGCACTTATGGAATCATATAAATGCCTCCAGAGAATCTGTGAAAGAAAAAGGTCAGAAGATCAGAACATGGATTCCTTTTGGAAGGTTAATTTCAGATATTCTGACAGAAAATGGACTGGTGACTGCTCTATATGCTGCTGGAGTCACAGATGAACTTGAATTCATTCTTGGAAAACCTCTGAATGCAAAGAGTCTTCAGAGACTAAAAATTGTAGAGGAACTCACATCTGCACCCAAGAAGCTGAATATTTTTGAACTCAGTCAGAAGCGAATTCCAGTAGAAGACTACCCTCTGTTCTTTGCTGAAGAACCAAGGGAAATAATAGTGAGATATATTGATGCTTGCAAGGCAGATGGAACGCCCATTCCTGCAGATATTCTGAAAAGAGCAAGGGAACCATTGCCTGATGGAGGAGATGAGATCACTAGAAAAAGAAGTCAATCAGAAGCAGAAGATGTGACTGTTCAGAAGAAGCCCAAAGTTGCTGACAAGCCTCAGAAGCTGATCAAGAGGAAAGCATCTGGAGATGCTCCTTCTGTTCTTGCAAAACGTATCAAGATTAAAGGTACCAAATCTTCTGTATCTTTTGTAAATAATACTGTTGTAAATGATTCAACATTTAAGTCTATTCCAAAACCACCTTCTACTCAAAAACAATCTGTTCCTGCTCCACCTCATATATTTGTTCCATCCCCACAAAAATCATCTAATCCTGTTTCCATCTCACCTATAAAACCTTCTACTACACAATCATCTGTACCAACACCAACACCAGCCAATCAAACTCCACAACCAGAAAAACAACAACAACCAGAGAAACAATCTGAACAACAACAACAACTGCCAGAAAAACAATCAGAAAATCAACAACAAAAATAATTTGAACCACAACCACAACAACAAGAAAAACAACCACAACCAGAAAAACCACCATCAACCACATTTGAACCTATTGGATCTGAAAAAGTTACATCTGATCCAATTACATCAGAACCACCTACATCTGAACCACCATCAAAACCTTCTGAAAATCCATCAGAAACAGCTAACCCATATGAAACCCATATTCCTGAGGCAGAGGTTCTAAACATTACACCTCTCAAAACTGTGTTTGAAGTGTCCTCTACCTCTTACACTCCAACCTCATCATCCAATTCCTCAGAATCTGATATACACCCAGACTTTCTGGTATCTCCCTCTCACAGAAATTCTGAAGTAAACCAACCAGAACCACCTGTTTCTTCTGAAGTTATTATTCCAATTCCTATTCCAACACCTAAACCATCTTCTGAAATTAACATTCCCAATCCTACCCCTACACCCAAGCCAAGAACATCTGAGCATGTACCTTCTACTTCGTGCAAACTATTTTCTTCTAACAAACTTCCTTCTGGTTTCACCTTGAAAATTTTCTACACTAGAATTGAACCCTCTGATACTATCGCCCCTCTCAAACCTAAACTTACCATCATTCTACCATCTGTGCTTCAAACATATATTAAAACAATGTCTGCAGTACCTTCTTCAGATCCAAAACCATCCTCTGCTATATCTGCTAAATCTGATATATCTGCTAAATCTGATAAACCTGCTAAATCTGCTTTCAAACCTTACTCTGATAAACCATTTGATGTGGTTTCCTATCCAACAAAAGCAAAACCAAATCTGATGAATGCTTTAACCAGATCAAAACCTGACAAATCATCTGAAATTCCATTCATACCCTACTACCCTCCTCCTCTGATCTCCATTCATAAATCCATCTTTCCACCTACTCCCCAACCCAAGCCAATAACCTTGGAAACTCTGTTACACCCAAGACCTAGACTGAATGTTGATCATTTATTTACAAGTTTTTTGCAAGAAATACAGATGTATTTAGGTTCTGTACAGAGGAAATGTTCATCAACAATGGATGCAAAGGAATCTGATGTCATTTGGAATGGCTTCATAAACAGATTCAACACTGTAGCATCAAATCTGAAGAACGTATGTTCTGATGATGCGAAGCTCAGATTTGCTGAAACAGCTAGAAGTCTATTCTGGACTGTTAAGAGATCTGGACCATTGCTTCTTACAGATGCTCCTTCATCATCAGAAGAGAATACTGAATCTGCATCTGAAGACAACCCTCTGGCTATGACTCTGATAGAACATCCTTCTGGCTCTACTGCTCCTAGCTCCAAAGCCCCTATGGAAATTGACTCTGTTCAAGCTTCAGAAACTGTTCCACCTTCTTCATCTGAGATCAAGAAAGAATATCCAGATCTTGAAGATAAGATTGCAGTTCTGGAAGCTGGTCAATCAGAAATCAAGTCATGGATGGCTAAACAAGATAAGAAGTCTGAAGACATGACTCAGTGGATGTCCAAACAAGATCAGAAGAATGAAACCATGGCTAAGTGGATGTCAAAACAAGAACAGTCCTCTTCTGAGATCACGGATCTGTTGAAGATGCTTTTGTCAAAACACTCTTAGTTTATTTATTTTTTTCTTCTGATGTTTGCATCTAATGTTTGCATATGTATTTGAATATCTTCTGATGTGTGTACTTTTGCTCTGAATGAATGAATGAATGTTTCAAAGTTTTCTCCACATGATTTATCTCATTTATTGTTTCCTTTTCTTTGTCTTTTCAAAATTATTACTTTTTGCTTATGACAAAAAAAGGGAAGAAAATAGATCTGAACTGTTTAATTAAACTTCACCAGAATGAAACTTCAGACATATCAATTTTATCTAACATAAAATCTGAGTATTTTAGAACATTTGATAAGTACACTCTGTAAAAGAAACTCTGAGACTCTCAGATCATATGACAATTATCAGAATCTGACTCTGAAATATGCAAGACACTCTAACTCTCAAATGTTAAAGAACAATCAAGCTCTAACTCTGAAAATACTCAAGACAAAAGGGAAGTTTCTATTCCTTATTTATATTTAATTCAGGGGGAGATTCATCATCTCAGGGGGAGTTATAATTATTCTATTTTCAATTAAACAAAATTTCTGATATTTTTGTCATCATCAAAAAGGGGGAGATTGTTAGAACACAGATTGGTTCTTAATAATATCTCTATGTTTTGATGATAACTATTATGAAATTTTGTAATTAAGAATTATATACTCTAAAATTTGCTTAAGAGTGTTTGCTGCAGATATTAAAGTAATTATCACTCCAGAAGCAAATCAGAATTGAACATAAGAAATATGCTAGGCTCTGAAGCGTCAGATGCATCCATTAGAAGATTCTGAACGCTGCCATCAGAAGATCCTGAGCGTAGCCTCCAGAAGGATCTGAAGCAGAAGCTCCAGAAGAATCTGAAGCAAGTCAGAAGCATCTGAACCAAAGAAGAATTCTGTATGAAGAGTTTTCAAGCATAGTTACTACAGAAGATTCTGAGAGTACTAAAGCTGCCAGTACTGAGGATTTGACTCAAATATGCTCTGAACTTATACACGCTAAAAGCACATTTGCTGCAAAGACTCTGATTCAGCAAAACTCTGATCAACATCAGAAGGCTCTGATCAAATTAGACTCTGATGATTCTTGCTGAAAATTGATGAAGAAGAATTCAAAGATTATGTCCGTTGGAATATCCAAATGACTCTTTCCTTATTTATGCTAGACACAAGAACACAGACAAAAAGGATTTCTCTGTGCTTTCTTCTTCTAGGAAAGGTCACTTGATGTGAAGACAAAAAGGCTCATACCTTTTGGTACACTCTTCTCAATGTGAAATACTCTTGGATCAATGTGCCTATAAAAGCAAGTCTTCACCCATCTTCTTCAGTTGACGTTTTACCTGAAAAGAATTCAATATCCAAAGCTCTCATACAATTCACATTCTTTCTAGAATTAATTTCTTTGTTCTTAATATTAAGTGAAAAATCACAGTTGTGATAAAGCTTTATTAGAAGCATTTTAAACACTTGTATTTGTTATTACATTTGATTGTAAGAAAACCTTAAGAAGATCCAGTTAGGATCAGTAGTTCTTGAGAAGACTTTGAACAGTTGTTCTTAGTGCTTACTATTGTAATCAGTTGATTAAATAGTGGATTAAGTCCTTGATTGAGAAAGACAAATCACTCTAGGAAGGGTGGACTAGAGTAGTTGAGTTCAACGAACCAGGATAAAAGTACTTGAGTTTTTATTTCTAAGTTTTATCTTCATACTTATTCAACCCCCCCCCCCCCCTCTAAGTATTTTCTCACCTTCAAGATTTTCATTTGAAGTGTGTAAAGTGGTGAAATGGACCTATAATGCAAATGACTTGTAATCCTACTTTCCCAAAATACCCCTGCCTTGCAAGTCTCATAACTTGAGTTCTACAAATTAGATGAAGGACTTCTAGTACTCTTTGGAAAGCTAGGATCATGAGGAACAACGTTCACGTTTTGGTCAAGGTGAGGAAAAACATCCTTCTAGGTCAAAAATGGCTTGGAAGTTGGTTGACTTTTTTTGACCAAAATCACATTCATCTGAGGACCTGTAACTTTCCAGCATCATAACTTGAGTTCTAGAAATTAGATGAATGACTTCTAATACTCAAACGATAGCTAGAAACATGCTCTACAATTTTCATGTTGGGGTAAAGATGAGATGAGACTTGTATCTTGAGATAAATGGTCTTGAAGTTGGGCACTAAATAGGGGATTTTACAATGAGAACCCTAATTTAGTAACTTCTCACACTCTTTATTCTTGATGAATTGATCTTGAAATGATATATTAGACATCTCAACACAACATCCCATGACCATAGAGACTTGGAATTGAGTTTTAATCTCCTTCAATTTCACAGTTGACTGAGGATTAGCCAGATGAAGACCCTAGATGCAATATCTTTGACTGTGGCCTCTTCCACATGACACAACAACTTGAACAAGCTCCAACATGGCTCTCATATCCTTCAATGAGCTTTATCAAAACCCCATATCCATAATCATGAATTCACAACCCTCTGATGATCTTCAACTGACCTCCAAGTTAGGAGCTGACCCACATACATCCATCAACCCTTTCACAAGACACTGATCATTTCCTGGTGACTAGATGCCCATCATGCTTGAGTAAAACCCCTTGCTTAGGCTCAAAACTCTTGGTAACCTCCTCTTGCTATGCACAACCTCTTGATCCCCTGTTCAATGAAACATGCTATGCAATGCAAATGCTAGAAGAAAATGAAATGAAACATAAACCAAGTTAAGAAAAGGTTGGTCAAATTTTGGGGTGCAACACTCCTTTATGTGCCAAAACTTCTATAGCTTTCTCCATTTCCTTTCCATCGTAAGTAATTGTAATTCCCAAAGGACTTATATTTTGATGTATGCAAGCTTCCTTAGCTATAACTTTCACCTATTGATTTGACTCGAGAATGATAATTGCTTTTTCATTGACATTCTCTTTCTCTATACTCTCTCTTCTTTTTTGACTATTGGTTTCGTCAACCCAAGAATCTTCACTACCCTCCTCTTCTACATCTAAACTCCACTCGCTACTCTCATCCTCCATTGTTGTATCAGTATCCTCCCTTGTGTATTTTTCTTCAGAATTCATCTTCATTATAATTCTTTTTGGTCCATGGTCATCTTCCACCAATTTTAATCTGAAACACTTTGTCATTGAGATCCACGTTAAATGCTTCATTGAAGATTGTTGAAAATTTTGTCCTGACTAGTACCCTTGTCACATGCATCGTTATTTGTTTTAATGTTTCATCATCAGAGCAAAGATATTTTCCCATCGGTGATACAATGAACTCAAAAAAATTAGGGAACCATGATTGACAAGGTATGCCGTTGCATCGAACCCATGTTAGCCTTTCATTATCCACCGCATATGGAGTCTATTCCTTTATCCCATCAGAACATTGTTCCAACCAACATCTTACTTCTTCCATTAATGCCTTGATCTTTCATTCCTCCCCTTCCTCCAACAGACATTGATTTTCCCCAAACAAAGTTACCTTAATAGTGAATACCCCTTCCATGTGCATTCTTTCATGTATGTTATAAGTCATCCAATCTTCTGAGACCACCCCTACATATGCTTTCTGAAATCTGATTAGTTCCTCATCTTTGACATTTAAGGCCATATTTGCAAACACTAGCTTTTCTTTCTAATTACCTTATTATTGAACCTATTCCTTCTATCTTTCCATATAACATCTCCATCATCCACCCACTTTTGCATACATTCTCCTTCGATCCCTACCTTAAACACCCTTAAATTGTTCTTAATGATAAGTTTTATTTTCCTTTTCAGCCCTAGTTTCCTTCTAGCTAAAGCCTGCGTTCCTCCCCGAATCCTTTTTATTGTTATATATCCCTAATTACTCTTTCCCTTCCCCTTCAAATCTCTTAAATTTTGGGATGTTTGCATAGATCTTGTGTTTGTTAATGATTATATCATTTGATTTCACCACCATCATCCTATCATCTTCAACATTGAAGAATCTTACAAATCCATATTGCTTCCCCCTCTTATCTTTCTTCGACAGAATTACTACCTCATATATATCTCTGAAGTTCTTAAAAATTTTGTGCATTTCCTTAGCTCCATAGTCATCTGAAATCTCTATAAAAAATAAAGATGACGTTACTTCTCCTTCCTTTGTAACCCTTCGTCTTCCGATATTTAGATCCCATTCCGCCTTCCTTGCATTTTCTTGTGCAAACCGCTTCTTATGTGTAACCCTCTGCCAATCTGAATCTTCATAGATGCGCTCTTTTGCATGCATGTTTGGAAATAAGTTTCTCAAAGCGTTTTTGGTAAATTTTGGGAAAAACGAATCTTAGCTTGACTTTGTTGTAATGAGCAGTGGTTGTAGTCAGGTTGATAGTTTGGTTATTTAAGAAATGGGTACATAAAAACTAGGTTTTCTGCTGACGGTGAGAGAATATGTTGGGTGCGGTGTTTTGTGGTTTTGCAGTGACTTTTGGTTTATAGTGGCTTTTGGTTTTTTGAGAGAGGTCAGGCATTCTCTCTCTACATTGTATTGTATTGCAGAATCTTCTGAGGAATAAAGTTAAATTTACTATCATTATATATTATCGAATTGTAATATTATTGAATTGATTAACTAAATAATAAATTAAAAGTTAATATATTTAATAGATCTAACATTGGTTAGTGAAAACAAAAATGCACGCCATGTGGTAGGTAAGATTATGATTGAAAACAGGAAATTATATGTTTTTTTATTAGTCTATTTAGCTAAAAATAATAGGTCACAGGCCATAAAAAAAACCTTTTAAACCTATCAAATCGACCTATGTAAATAAACATGAATAAATTTATTATTAATATTATTATATAAAATTTTGTACTTTAAATTAAAATATGAAAATAAAGCTTAATTATCTTAAAGAACTTATGAAAATAAGTTGAAAAAAATATATGAACAATGTCATAAGTTGTTGTCATAAATTCTTTCAAACAAATATTATCAAAAACTTTATGCTAATAGGTAAACTCGAATGAGTCAATCAAAACAAATATTTAGTCTTATTGATCTTTTAATTTATTAGTCTATGTAACATTAGTTGAATTTCTTATTTACAAATGATCAAATGAAGTGAACTTTTAAGTAGGCTAGTAGGCCAAACAGATCTTCTAAAACGTTAGGGCTAAAAATAATAGATTACAGACTAGACTTAAACTTTGAATTTTTTAGCATGACGAATTCAGACTTAACAAAAAATAACTTGACCCAACTTATTCACACTCATAACATATACAAATACTACTATTCAATGCACATTTTAATTTTCCATTTTGTTGTCATTAATATTTACATTTTCATTCTTATTTAAATTTATTTGAATGGTGACAAGAATACGAAAATTTTTACCCCATACCCCTGCATTTATGCCCATACCCCTACAAATTAAAAAATTAGACCAAAATACTCTTGTATAAATACCTATAATTTCAAATTTTTAACTTTTCCTCATTTAATTCCAGCTAGAGCGTAAAAAAAATTTCATTTCTATTTGACTTCTGAAAAACTCAACACTAAGACTTCCGATTCACTAACTTTCAACACCGGAGAACTAGAGAGTGAGTTATCTGGTTTGTTATTTATGATGTTTACACTCCGGATAACTTGGGGTATAGTTATCCAATTCATATTTGTTCCTCACCGAATAACTTGGCATTATGTTACCCGGTTCTTATTTGTTCCTCACCAGATAACTTGCCATTATGTTATTTGGTTCTTATTTATTCTTCACCGGAGAACTTGGTTGGCAGTTTTCTGATTTGTTGGATTTTGAATTTTGTGTGGCTCACATTAGAGGATGGGACATGCATATTTATCGATGATATGGTGAAGGATAGAAAACACAACAATCATCGAATCGAGAGGAAGATTAGATAGCTGAATATTTGTCGCGTCCACTGCATCCACCATTTCTCAGAGGGCCGTTTGATATGTCTCATTTGGTGAGATATCAGGACCACATTGCTCACCATATGTGGGTCGGTGAAGTAAGTTAATCTATGCGACTTTTTGTTTTTCTCAAATTTAATGCTAATTATTTATGTCTTATAACATATGTTATGAATTATTTTTAGGAGAGAGTTCCGAAGAAAGAATTGAAGATTGTTGCACATAGCAGCAAATTGATCGGGTGAATTCCACACAGTTTCCCACCAGTGATAGAGAGATGGTTATTTGCTTCTGGTCTGTCCTTTCTATAGAGAACCAGTTTATCGGGGATATATCAGAACTTAGTATCTGTATTTATGGAGAGATGGTATTCAGAAACATCGGCCTTTCATATGCCATTTGGCGAGATGACCATTACTTTGGAAGATGTTTAATGTTTGCTTCATTTACCATGTATGGGGAATTCTGTAACCCTATAGAAGGGTTCATTGATTATGATGATATTACTCAGGCTATTGATCTGATGGTTGTTTTGTTGGAGGAGGCAACTGAAAAGGTTCGTGCTTGCAGAGATCTTTAATATAACCTGGAATGTTTGAAGCATATATTTACGCGTCAGTGAGCTGCGAGTAGGTTTGAAAGTGAAACTGGAGCCTATATTTTATTTTTGGTAGGATGCACCATTTTCGTTGATATGACATTTACTCTTATAGAGGCAAATTATTTATCACTATTTTGGAGTTGCCTGGATATGGTAGATACTGTTGAGGGGCAGCTGCATTTGTCACACTTTACAAATATCTAAGAGATGCTTCCTTTTACAATTGCAAGCAGCTTGGAGGACATGCCTCTCTGCTACAGGTACAAATGTTTTATTTTAATTTTATTTTGACTTATATTAGATTATTTATAATAATTTTAATTGATAATATTTATGTTATATAGCAATGTTAGATTCATGAGTATTTTTAACCTGTTTGCAAGAGAGGATTTTCTAAGATTGTTGGTACCGGTAATCCACTTTCTAGGGCAATGAAGTGGATATACAAGCAAGATGCAGAGAAGGTTGATGAGCTCAGGACTGTGTTAGATGGATTGTCACCTACTAATGTCATTTGGAACCCTTTTGAGGATCACATATAACACCGGTCATTTGATGATATATCTTTGTACAGGGGTGGCCCGAAATGGTATGGAACACTTGTTGTATACTTATCTGATAAATGTTTCTGTCAGTTTGGATACAAGAAGTACATACCATCTCCACCTCCTGATGTTAACACACCTGGTGTTGATATTGAGTGGATTACATATCATGCGAGCATGATGGAAGTGATTCTTCCGGATGATTTTGCAGATACTCTATATGATGTGGTAGTCGATTACTTGGATTAGTATTATACGGTGTCACATCCTTATTTGGTACTACTACCTCGGGGGGAGGTCAGACAGGTCCCGATTCGTGTCTATGATGCAGGACCGGCTGATCTGAGATTGTTACATATTTCACGTGAGTTTCGTCGCTATCTACATCGTCACGAGGTGGAAGAGGATGACAACGATTTTTATGAGGTCTTTCGAGCACTACGTATAGTTCAGGGCAGTTAGTACCTCACGAAGGACCAATATTTTATGCTAGTGATTATGATTGATGTATTATTTACTATTCAGACTTATGTAGTATTATTCATACTTATGTCATATTATTCATAGTTATGTATTATTATTTAGACTTATTTAGTATTTTTTTAGACTTCAGAGTTATGTAATATTCTTCAGACTTATATAGTATAATCCAAAACATACCATGAATTAAATATAACATGAAGTCAATTGTCAATACAAACCAAAATATAAAAATCACATTACAATTATAATTTAACATATTTCAACACCGTAGGCGTAAGGTGTTGCCAATTTTGTAACCCTACGGAAAATCTTATCATCCAAGAAGTTGTATCTGATGTGCAATACTTCTTCAAATCCAATGTGACTGGTGGCAAGGGGAATCCTTCATTCATGTTTACCTATTAAGACAATTAATAAGTAAGACATAAATGAAATATAAGTAATTAACATAATAAACATGAATATTTACCTGAACCAAATAATTTTTGTTTACAAAACCAATATAGTAAATAGACACATTAGGTGAATGTGAAGTCGTCATAGGAAAGCAAGTCAAACTAGGATAACCCAATGAGACAAGAATGATGTCATACTGATTTGCCATTACATAACCCATATCTAGTAATGTCATCTATTTATCTAGTGGTCGAGGACCTAAAGATGATATCATCAAGGATTCTCTCACTCTTGATAAGCAACTTCCAAATAAATTCTCATAGAGACTGTTTTTGGAACCTCTAATTTCATTATCCAAATCACGACAAACCATTGACCAACCATCCTCCCCATATCCATGCAATGAATTTAAACCCATAATTTTCATTATTCTTAACATCAACAATGTCATCTATAAATTGCCTGGTATGTTCTAGAAATTATACAATGTACCTATTAGATGGTTTCTTCTTTGGAGTTTAGGATAACTGTGAACATGACCTCTTTGAAGATTTTTGAGAACTGCTGTGCTTGATAAACATACTCATGATATGAAGGATCACGATAAACATCATATCCCACATATTTCTTCCCTTTTCTCTTCACTCTTTTTTTGGTTTTTATTTTTTCAGGCGGTGGACACATGTTTGTTGTAGTGGGGTAAAAAATTTCACACACCCTTATTTTTAGTGCTCTCTTTCTTGCAACATCTAATAACCTGAACCTTTTACACAGTGCATCAATTGAATTGGTCATGTCCAACTCTTCTCCATCCTCTGTATCTACCTCTTGTTCACCTTCCATGCTGAGCTTCCTCCAATGGATATGAATATCATCAATTGGTATTGGTTCACCACTCAACGTGTATCTCCCTTGCTCACAAGCACAAGGTAATTTGTATACTTTTCTATGATTACACCTGCACATTTGGGTGTTTGTACCCACCATGTCAACCCTCAACCACTCTTCAGGAATGTGTCTCAAAGCAGCCCTAGATACTGATCCATACAAATTCCCATAAAAGGGACTAGTGGGCACATGCTCAACTTCATAAAAACTCTTCTAAAATGAAGCTCTAATATTTCCCAATTGCACCTTGATTTATCATGCATTGCCTCCCAAAATTTGCACATATCACCTAAACTATTCTTTAACATTTGCTTTAGTTTCTAATGCACAGACTCAACCCAAAAAAAATCAGTATCATAAATATTAAGATAAACAAACTATGGCTAAAATCAAATACCTTACCTATTAGTCACGGTGTTACCTAAATGCAACACTTTATCGATCCGAGCTTCACAAAATCTATGCCTGTGAAGCGTCAACCATGTGTCTTTCACATATTCAAAAAATGGTCTAAAATCCACACAGACATGCTTAAGCTGTTGTAACTGTTGTTTTAAGCCATGTCTGACTTGCATGCTTCAAAGATGATCCTGATCCACATAATATATGAAAGTCTCAAAGGGTGTACTTATTAAATTAGGATTGAAGTTTATTTGTGTTTTTTGTTTGAAGACAGGAATGGCAAGTGCATTGGACACATTATGTGTACAATCATATGGAGCAAAGCAGTACAGATTGTTAGGCATACACATGCAAAGAGCAATTTTGATTCTAATGACTGCTAGCATTCCAATATCATTTATTTGGATTAACACTAAATCCATTCTCATTTTCCTTGGCCAAGATCCTCAAATTTCTACCGAAGCCGGTAACTATGCTAAGTTAATGGTTCCAAGCATTTTTGCTTATGGTCTTATACAATGCCTCAACAGATTCCTTCAGGCACAAAATATTGTGTTTCCAATGATGTTTATCTCTGCTGTCATAACTTTACTACATGCTCTTTTGTGTTGGATTTTGGTTTTCAAATCTGGACTTGGAGGCAGAGGTGTTGCTCTAGCAAATTCTATATCTTATTGGTTGAATGTTACTATGCTTTCACTTTATGTCAAGTTTTCTCCTTCATGTAAAAATACTTGGACTGGATTTTCCACAGAAGCACTTCACAATATTCCAATGTTTCTTAGGATCGCAACTCCTTCAACTATTATAGTTTGGTATATACTACATAATGTTTACTTTTGAGTAAATAATCATTCTGGTTCTTAAATGCTTGGAGCGTAGTTACTAGTGCTATCGTGACACTGCCTCATACAATTAAGGACCAAAATGACTTCACTTTTTTTTGTTGGGATCATAATATTAGTATTGTATCCTTTTTCTAATCCTATCAAATCATGGCAAACAGCTTGGAGATGTGGTCATTTGAATCTATGGTTATCATTTCTGGTCTTCTTCCTAATCCAAAGTTGGAAACATCAGTGCTATCTATATGGTTGGTTCTTTATTTGATACTCTTTTCAATTTTGTTAATCATATTTGGCAGTTGCCATTATTGATATCGACAACTTGGTTTTGTTAGCTTGAACACAGTATCAGCTACTTGGATGATTCCTCTTGGACTCAGTGGAGCTGTGAGGTTAGTATTTCTTATGCACTTCAGTGTGTGGTGCGTACGCGAATATGGTATCAATAGTGTGTGATCAATTTTTGCAGCATTCGCGTTTCAAATGAACTTGGTGCTGGTCATCCGTGGGCTGCACGCTTGGCTGTGTGCATTGTCGTTGTGATTGGAATTATTGAGAGCATCTTAGTTGGAGTGGTGATGATACTTTTGCGCAATATATGGGGCTATGCTTATAGCAATGAAGTAGAAGTTGTCCAATATATTTCAAAAATGATGCCAATTCTCGCGTTATCAAACTTCCTAGACGGACTACAATGTGTTCTCTCAGGCAATACTAGAGGATGTGGTTGGCAGAAAATTGGTGCTTATGTCAATATGGGATCATACTATTTGATTGGAATTCCATTAGGCATTGTATTGGCTTTTGTATTGCGCATCGGTGGCATGGTAAGAAAACAACTCGTAACTAATTTGAAGAGACTTAAATCAACATGATCATTTAATTCAAACTGCTGATAAGAACTTAATGCAGGGACTGTGGTTGGGGATCATATGTGCGCTTACTGTCCAAGTATTTTCTCTAATGATCATTACGATTCGTACAGATTGGGAGAAACAGGTTAACTACTTCATTTTTCTTATTCATCTCTTTCATTTAATATGCGTGTGATGCGTTGTTGTATACTGACATGGTTTTTGTTTCGGTTTTCTTTAATTCAGGCAAAGAAGGCTACTGATAGAGTCTATGATTCAATAACGCCAGAGAGCTTAGTCTCATGAAGAATGTGATTTTTATTTCGTTTTTCGTACTGTATTTGCAGGATATGTATTTTAATGTAATGCTTTTTTTACTCAATATCTTCATGTAATGTTGATGCAAGAAAATTTAGTGTTTTTTTCACCTATAAATTGTAAATTAAAACTGATCTAATGTGCAAAATTTGAATTTTCCAGGCAGTACTAGGCAAATTGAGTTCAAGTAAGTGAACATTTTTTAGTGTCTTGTCCTCTTTTTTCTTTTAACCAAAGTGTGATTTAACTTGCGTGACTGCAATAGAACTCAAACTGGAAGCAATGATGAACGGTGTGATGGCCTTACATTTTTATGAACATTTTCCTGCAAATCTTTTCATCTTGGATGAAAATAATGATGATAATTAGTTCAAGTAAATGAAAGTTATATTCAGATATACCATCTATCAAATTTAGTAAAGAATGGTGTTGATTCCACCGGTGATAACTCATACTTGGTCAACATGTTCTGGATCTGTCAAGCGAGATGTTTGTGGCTATATTGAGGAAGGATATAAGCTTGGAGATTTTTGGGAAAATACAGAGGTTCAATATTGGGAGTTTCTTTACTTGCTCTATGTTTTATGCAGTTGCTTTTCTTCATCTGTGTAATTTGCAGTGGCTTAGGAGGTTTTTTGGAAAATCAATTATCCCAGCATTTCAGTTTAAATGAAGGTTTAGGTGGCTATGTTTGTATAAGCGTTATTGTATTGTTTTTTTATTGAATTTGTGTCTAATTAGTTTGCCTTGCATATTGTCATATCTCAGGGTATTTTAAACTTTCATGCATTTAATTTTATTTTATTTTGTTTAGAAAAAAAATTTGGTTTTACATACAGATCGGTTGAATTAAATTTCAATTGTGCGTAAAGTTAGTGGACGAAAAATTTAAAGATCGAGTTTGTATATGACAATTTTATTAACCTATGGTTCGCGTAGTTTAACTGGGCGTGCTTATTTTATTTTTTCGACTAAATTTGTAGTAGCATTTGATCAACCTAAGCCTTTTCAACTAGAAATTTTTTACTTCACAATTTGATCAAAACATGTCTGCTTTTTAGAAGTATATTTTACTTAAATCATTTTAGCGCATCCAATTTATTTTTCAGAGCGTTTTTGCATCCAATTTTTATTCATTTCAATCCTTTTTTTTTTCTTTTATATCAAATAGTTCAGAAAAAATAAATAGAATTTACTATGCATTCATTTTGATTTTGTTGTGTTTATTTATAAATATATGAATTTTATTTGTTTTAATTGATTTTAATCTCTTAAGGCATCTAGAAGGAGCAATGTGAGTATTTTAAATTAATTGGTAAATGTGTGTTTCTTGTGCTGATCTCTAGCCATTAAATCGAATTAATTAAATGTTCAGAATCACTATCCATGTCCATATCACTCCACCAATGAAAACTTAAAAAAAAAAAAACAAATAGAAAATAAAGGAGGAATGCACCATTTAGTTTCTTAGCATCTCTCATTTTTGTTTGGAGTCCCTCCAATGTGAAAAGGACGAGTTTTTTTTTAAGGATGTCAATTTGTATCTATTAACAGAAATTATTTGTTCGGAGTTCCGAAATCGGAGTTTTTTTCTCCCGCAAAGACGGGGATTAAGGTAAAAATTCTCCCGATGAAACTTCAGGACGGAGATCGGGGAAGTACCCTCTGCCCTGTGGATTCTTCAAATCCGGTCATACTATTAATTATCATTTTTATATTTATAATATTATATAAAATATAATAATTATGTAACTGTACATTTTTTTTAATAAAAGAGTAATTATATTATTGGAAAATAAAGGTTCATTACTCATTAGTCATTAGTGGAGATTTTATTTACTAATCCTAGAAAAGTGAACCATGCATATATAAATTACAATGTTAAACATCTCTTCTTCTTCTTAGAAGAGTCTTTTTTTCCTCAAAATTATTTGTCTTCTCCATTCCTCCTCTCCTCTGCTCCCATCATCATCACAACAATCACTCTCTTTTGTTTATTTTCAATTTCTCATCACGCAACAACAATCATCACTGTGGTATTTACACTCTCTCAATCTCTTTTTTCAAATTTTGATTCTCTCTTTGTCTCTTTTTTCAAAGTAATTACTATGAGTTTGTTTTTGTGTGAGAACTTGTTGTTTAGTTATGGTTTTTTTAATTTTATTAATTATTATTATGGCAAAAACCTAATTACGACAAAACCTAATTTTTGTTTTGTATTTTTGTTAGGTTAGTAGTCATGCTCATGGATGCTTTCTATTTAATTTATAATAAGGTTTGAGCAAATTTTGGTAAAACATGATGTTGCACAAGATGTTCCAACAAGAAGAAATATGTAAAGAACAACATGTCAGACAAGATGTCCTAACATTATGGACTCGACATCTTGGTCTGGTGCAGCAGATTTGCTGGAGATCTGTTCTAAGATTTAAGGTGCAATCAGAACGTGGATTAAGGAAAGATTAGACAGAGACTTCGAAGCCCATGGGTTGCTGAATGCTATAAAAGGAAGACCAAAACCTAGGGCATAGTAAGAGAGTAGACCTTGTAACGAATTCTTGTAAAGTAATTATAAGAGTTTAGAATTTTTAAAGTCGTGTACTTTCTTGTGTTGTAAGTTACCCTTTGTATTAGTTGATACATTGTGGTAGACATAGTTTTTGATATTCAGAAATATGTAGGTAATGAATTGTATATTATTCGTAGATGAAGCTATTAAACAAATTCAAGCATTATTGTTAATTAATAGTCTTGGCTGAATATTGTATTGAGAGGGGAGTCTTTCAATTGAATAGTTTGATACAGTCACCGGAGGTTCTGACTGTTAGATATCACTGAGGTGATTTAAGAAATGAGATGGGTTTCTCTTATCTAGATGGTGATTTCTAGATAGAATTGTTTTAGGTAGGGATTAAGTGAGGGGTTGAACAAGGTGAATTTTACCTCTAAATTAATACTACTAATAGTGGATTCATTCTTGGCTTGGTAGCCCTCATATGTAGGGGTTGTTGTTCACCGAACTTGGTCATCATATCTTGGTGTTCTTTATCTTTCTGTTATGTTAAATTCAGTCTGTTCTTATGTTCTGAAATATATGTCTTGATAGATGTTGAAGTATCTGTCATGACACTGTAATGTATTTGTAGTATTTAGATGTTCTTTTTTTTAGCCTTGTTTAGTTATGTATAGATCAATGTCTCGACATCTCTTGGGACATCTGTGATCTGCACGCCAAAATTTCAATTGGTATTAGAGCAGGTATCTTGTTTTGTTTCTGGATGAGTTATAGGGAAGATACTTTCTGGTCTTTTCAATAAGTAAAGAGATTGTATGATCAGACCATCCATTAATGTTGTGTTCAAAAGGGAATGAAAGCTAGGTTGCTAGCTTTTTGAATCCGAACTGACAACTACTGATGATTGACTGATACTTCTGTGTAGATTCTTCCGTTGTTGTTGATAATGATGTTATTGTTATGCATGGTGCCTTAAAAAATGTTCTGGCATCTGTCATGGCTTGTTAAAGATCATGTCATCCTCTCTAGATGTTCTTTCCATCATTAGCTGGGAGTGGTGTAAAGGAGCAAGAATTTTGACGTCTTCCTCTAAGGACTGTCCTATGTTGCTTGGAAGATGAGGGTCAACTAGGTACCTTGAAGGGTATCCCAAGATACTTGAGTCCTCTTTCAAGTTCACTCATAAAGGCACTGCCGAATGTGTTCAAAAGAATTGATGGTATTCTAAGGAATATTTATGCCTTGAAGATTTCTCTCTTGATTGTTGATTGAGTGTTACTTACGAAGGTGCAGCTTCAGACGGTGCAAGCTCTCAAGATCCAATGACTTGTTCATGTGAAAAGGACTTGATGTTCAACCAGATGTTGAAACATCACTTATGAAGAGTGTGTGCAGAATCTTATTGATCCAAGAAGTGAACTTCTCAGACAAAGGAGAGATGTAGCATATGTTATTAAGGATAAACAAATGTGTGTTTATTAATAGCGTTGGGAATCTTCTTTAGATTGGTCTTGAAGAGTCTTTTGGTCTGTAATCTAGGAAGCCTTTATCCAAGAGTTTTGTCATGTATATGTATGTTGGTGAAGATGAAGAGCAAAACACCATCAACTTTGGTAAGTTGTCTTTAGGTTAGTTTATTTCTGATTTGGATATAGGCGTTTGGTTATCCTCTTAAGTAGCTTGTGGCCTGATTTATGCTGAAGGGATGTGAAGACATCTCTACCAGATTTTGTGCATATGGAATTCAAGGAAACATGTCTAGAAAATTCAACCCGGCATCTTAGAGACTTTTCAGGATGAACCTGGGTGATCTTGCAGGTAGTCGTCTATCTTATGACTACCTCCTCTATTAAGTTTGGTTTTGGTGTGGACTCTGATCTTGTGTGAATGATTCTCTTGGAGAATTGTGCTTGAAGCAGACTATCATCAAAGTATTTGAGTCATCTTAAAAAGGACTGGTTGTTTTTTCCCGATTTATATATAGGATAGAGGTTGTTTACTCAAACTTGATTTCATGATCAAGTCTATGAGAACATGGAACTCTTGTTCTGCTATTGTGGAAAGGACATTCAAGGAGAGATAATGTATGGAAGTCTAAGGGATGTATGGTTTCATCAGTTGGCTAGTCAAGTCATTGATGTAAATCAAATGTTCTGACATTGTTCTAAACATCAGAATGGATGGTGCTAAAGTCTATTTCAACATTTGTGAATCATGCAATGGAAAAAGCTCAAGGGAGTTGATGATTACTTGGTGTCTCATCTAAGTTGTGTGGAATGGGCAATCCAGACTTTTGTCTGGGGTAAGGGGATGTTAGTATTGTAAGCTCCAGTTCTGTTGTTCCCACATGATCAAGGACCTTGTGAAAAGTATTTTGTTTAGTTACTCTTAAGGAAAGTGTCTTTTGAGCGTGCTCTAAGGAATTACCTTCTCAAGCCTTTTGCTTGATAGCATTGATGTACTTTGGCTTGTATTGTACTGTGCAAAGTGGAGGATAGAAGATTGAAGGGCAGAGGAGAAGCAGATCTCACAGAGAAGTCTGTTTGGTATGATGCTCAATTTATACCTTCATGGTTATTATCAGTCGTACTGGTATCTGTCATAGGGATTCTCCTCTTTGGATGCTTAAGGATGGGTGTTGACTTTGTAATTTCAGATAGGATGTCTGAACATTATGCTTCTGGGTTGAAGCTTCATCAGGCTTGTGAGAGTTTATTTCTCTTTATGGTATTATGCCTCCTATGGTGATCTATGAACTGCTGCAGCTGTGATCTATTGAAGTCCTCATTTGACCATCTCTTCAAAAAGGAAAATTTTTGGTTCTCACCAGGTGGATTAGAAGTAAGTTATCTATTCATTATGAAGAATGGTCAAGACTTTGTGGATTCTGATTATCTGTGTGTAGATGGTTAGTTCTATTGGAAGACTGAATCTTGAGAAGGAAGCTGATTGAGGAGGTTTTCTTCTTCATTTGGTGAAGGGGTTTGATGACTTCCATGTGTGGATGACATATTGATTAACCAAGGATTTAACGGAATGTGTATGTCTCTTTCAGGAATGTGAACATTCCAGACTTGTTTGGATTTACTCACAAGAACAAGGTTGTTTATGACTGTAAGGTTCAAGATGGATTTGTACAATGTGTGGATGTGTTTAAGGGGAGAATGATCAATGGTGTTATTTTATCTCAATCCAAGAGTCTATTGGTTATGATACAAGACTGGTGCTCTTGTTTTGTTTCTTTCTCTCATGAGCATTAAGGTGTTCAACTGAATCATGTGAGATTGTGATGTCCGACTAAATGTCTTAACATCTTGGTGTGTTGGTGCTTTAGCCTAATAAGTTCTGCTTGTGATCTTGACATATTAAGGTTTTGAAGTAATTCAACTATGTTCATGTTTCTTATAAGAGGCCTGATAAACAGGATTGAATATTGTCTAGGAGAATTTATTTTTCTCTACAGTTTGGAATAAGGTCCATGGAAGCTTCTGTTGATAAATGGGAGATGTCACACATACTGTCTAGATATCATGATTAGGACTTTCTAATTCTGGATGAAAGGAGTATGCGTGGAGTTCATTGGTAAGCATTGTGACTATGCTTCAAAATGGACAAGAGAGAGACTAGACAAAGTCTGACCAAATGTCAGGGCATTTTTTAGGACTTGTGATTGTTTCAAAGTAGCTTTATTTCGACGGTGGAGAGCGTGCTCTAAAGAAAGCGTGCAAAACATGTGTCTTGGTACATGCACATTCCTTGAACGGTTTTACATGTAAGTTATGAAAGAACCTAAGAGGGGGGGGGGGGGAATTAGGTGTTTAGATATTTTTCTCGATTTTTCGACGGTTCTGAATTTTACTTTCCTAGAAGGTTCTAGGTGATGAAATGTTGTAAAGACGGAAAGTAAAGAACACCAGGAAGTGTATTGGTTTCCCTCACAGGTCGAGAGTACTCCAGTTCCCTTTCAACATGAAAGAGATTTCACTATAATGTTAGATCTTAGATAAGACTACCTAGTCTTTCTAAACTAGATTCTAACAAAACACCAAGAACAATCCTCTTGGATTTTACAAGTTTAAAGTCCAACCAAGAAAAAATCTCTTACAATGGACCTCTTCAATCCAAAATCCAGATAACAAGGATTCTAACACACCCTATAAGAGAAATAATCCTTCTCCTTATAGTCAGCACCTAAATCCAAACAATACTTGGAATTTCAGGATTTTGCAATAGTTCTGAATTTTGAGTAAGTAGATGAAATTTTGATTCTTCAAGATATCAATCACAAGGTCGATCTTCTCCTTTGTAACACTCAAATCTCAAGACAATAATATAAGTTTTCTTTGTATGCAAATGAAACTATGATGATTAGTATGAAGGTTTATGCAAAGTTTCACTTTTGAAAAATCTGAAGAACACTTAGAAAGTTTTTCAAGATTTAAGAGAAATGAGTAATTGATTTGAAATTTTTGTAAGGAGGTGAGGTGTAAAAGATTTGAAATGATGTTTATATATGCCTATGACACCTCTACTGAAGGTTACAAATCATGAAAGGATGCCATGTTTGATCAGACAAAACAACAGAAAAATTTATGAAGGGATGCAATGGAATTTTTGGTTCTGCTTCAGTGGTAACCTGTTACTTGATTGTAACGTATTGAAAATTTGAAACTTTTGATAGGGTAACTGGTTACCTGATATAGAGTAACCGGTTACTTCAAAACAGAATTGAAAAAATGCTTAAAAACCAGAGTTTCAAAACCATTTTGTATGCAACCAAAAAGTGTTATTAAAGAGCATGGCATAAATGAGGAATATGATGAACACTTGTATCAATACATGAGTTTAAATGTTATACATATTCCTTTGAGTTTCAATCTTCATAATGCTTTGACATTTGTAGAGAGTTGATTTTTTAGCAGGAGACTTGATCAATCATTTTTATTAATCTATCTTGTCTTTATGAGAAGCTTTGTAGGTGAGTCTTCATCAAAATATCTGAGAAGCCATGTCTTCACATTCTCCCCCTTTTTGATGACGACAACCAATCTTTGACATTTTGAATCAATTTAAAATTATTTTGAGTTCTCTAACAAGCTCCCCCTAGAGAGATGCTCCCCTTCAAATTAACATTTGAAGAAGCTTTGAAATTTTGCAAGTTTGTTAGAGAAAACACAGAAGCAATTCTTCTCCCCCTTTGTCATTAACAAAAAGGATGGGAAAAGATTTTAATTGAAAATTTTACAAAGCAAAATACAAGAGAAACAAAAACATTGTATGCAGATTACTAAACGAATTCAATAATATGCAAAAACAATATCCAGAGATTTAAAACATAATTGCAACATAAACATAATGTAAAAAAAAATTATCACAAAAATTTAATCATCTTCAGCCATATGATCTCCTTCTCCCTCTTCACCTCCATCATCTTCATCTTCATCATTTTCCTCAATAACAGCCTGAAAACGGTTCATGGATCTAAACATTTTTCTAAGGGGATTTATTCCCCTAGTTGTTTCACAATGATTTATGTCCATGGTTTCCTTGATGGAGCGAATTTCAGAATATAAGAGTTCATTTGTGATACCACCTTCCGGGATTGGAGGGTTTTATGGAGCAAGCTCTTCTTTGTAACGGAACATCCCATTAGGTGCAATAACAATGTCGGTGTTTTTAGTTGTCGTTATAACATTGATTTCACACACTTTCGCAACCATTTCAATTTTTGGTCCCTTTGTAGCAAAACATCCTTGTATTCCAAACACCTAGAGAACATCCGAGCGTAAGGTAATCCTCCGTTGAGAGAGAGTTGGTGTCACATATTGTGCACGATGACATATACCCAGTTAATTTCTTTATTCATCTTCAAACATCTTATTAACTCCATTTCCAGCTCACTGACCTGTGAATGATTTGAATATTTTGGCACCATAATATATGCCAAAATATAGTGAAGCATTCGGTCGCTCACTGTCAGAAGATTTTCATATTTCACCACCCTGCTGGAGTTATGAGACTGCTTACTCATAACATCCTCATGATTTCCTCTACAGATGGAAACAAAGTAATCTAAGCTATCAAAATTTTTCCAGAAGGGAAGGTCCGGAAGAACCCCGTGACGAAGTTCTTCCCCCTTTGAAGGAATTCCTAAACAGGTTCCTATATCAGATAAGTCTATCGAAATGTCGACCTTTTTAACCTTAGCAGTTATCAGAATGTCTCCAAAATCATCTGAGCCAAAATTTAAGGTAGAGTAAAATTCCCTAACTAAATCTGGGTAATAAAATCCCTTCTTAGCAACAAGGTCTTTGACTCCAGAATTTTCTAATAGAGTGCTAAAAGTAAAGCTATGACTAGGAAAAGCACTTAAACTAACATATTTTACCGCCATTAAGGTCCGAGTTCGAATCGCAAAATCCAATCTTCGAGACTTGATCGTTGGCACATGTTGTTCTTCGACAGCATCGGAGCTAACTTCAACCATCTTCTTCTTGCCCTTGTCTGATTTGGGAGCCATTGATGAAGCTTTGAGAAATTTAGGGTTTAAGGGATTTTTAGGATTTGGAGAGGGTGAGGAAATTGAGATGAGAGTTTGAGAGTTTTGGGTTTTATGAAGAGGAACTAGTGAGTGGGTTTTTAATTATCCTTCAATTTCTCCTTGGATTTTGGTGAGTGGGAGTGAGAGTAGTTGAGGTAGCTTGAAAGGTAGAAGAAGAAGTGAGTGGGGTTTTAGGGTTGAAGACCAAAACTTATGAATGAGTAAATGAAAAATAAAAGATATCATTTAACCATAAGAGAAAAATTAAAATGATTTTTCTGAGTTTAACAGTGGTAACCGGTTACTTCATATAGGATAATCCGTTACGCAATACAAAACTTGCGCAGAGCTGAAAAACTTGAATGGGTAACCGGTTACTTCAGATAGGGTAACCAGTTACCTTATGCAAAAGTTCAAAAACAGTAGCATGATAACTCAAAAATGGTCAAAATTTTCAAATTTTTTTTGCTTTGATATGTTATGACATAATATTATGCAACTAAGAATAACATATTTAAGCCGTAAACAAAAATTTAAGATCATGAAAATTCAAGAAAGTGAAAAATTATCACAGAATACACTTTTCATGTAAATTTGCAAGAAAATTAAAATTAAATAATTTTGTGTATCGGGCTCCATTATAGCGTATAATGAATAAATATTGAAGATTTACACATCACCTTCATCTAGAATGCCAAGTTCTCTTCGAATCTTATAGAACAATGCTTTTGCAAGTGGTTTTGCGAAAATGTCCGCGAGTTGATTATGTGTATCCAAGAATTTGACTTCAACATCGCCTTTTAGCACATGATCACGTAGAAAATGATGTCGAATGTCTATGTGTTTTGTACGGGAATGCATGACTGAATTCTTTGTAATTTTGATAGCACTTATGTTGTCACACTGAAGAGGAATGCATCCGAGATTGAGTCCATAATCAAGAAGTTGTTGCTTGAGCCAAAGGATTTGTGCACAATAACTACCCGCCGCTATGTACTCTGCTTCTGCCGTGCTAAGAGTAACACATGCTTGTTTCTTGCATGCCCACGATACTAATGCATTTTCTAGTATGTGACATGTTCCACTTGTGCTTTTTCTATCAATTTTACATCCTACATAATCCGCGTCAAAATACCCTACTAAATCACATATACTCCCTTTAGGATACCATAATCCAACGTTTGTCGTCCCTTTGAAATATTTCATGATTCTCTTCACAACAATGAAATTTGATTCCTTTGGATTGGCTTGAAACCGCGCACATAAACATACGTTAAACATAATGTCAGGACGAATTGCCATCAAATATAAAAGTGAATCAATCATACCTTGGTACTTTGTGATATCAACGGAGATTCCGGATTCATCTTGATCAACATATGTTCCTTGCAACAGGAGCGAATGTTTCTTCAAAGTCGATTCCTTCTTCTTGATTGTAACCTTGGGCCACCAATCTTACCTTGTTTCGAACAATTATTCCATTTTCGTCAAGCTTGTTCTTAAACACCCATCTGGTACCTATGATGTGTTTACCACTTGGTCTAGGAACAAGTTCCCAAACTTGATTCCTCTCGAATTAGTTTAGTTCTTCTTGCATGGCAATAATCTACTGGTCGTCTCCTAAGGTTTCATCAAATTTTGAAGGCTCGATTTGAGACACGAACGCCATGTTTAAGGAAGCATCCTTAAGGTTGAGTCTTGTTGTAACGACTTGACTGATGTCACCAATAACTTTGTCTATCGGGTGATCTTTATGTGTTCTCCACTCCTTTGGTAGATCATTATCTCTAGGCTCTTGTTGAATCGGTTATTCTTGTTGCCTAGGTTGATCATTTGTTTTTGAAGTACCTTCTTTAGGAATATCTACAATATCATCATCATCACACAAACCAACTTCCTCATTGGAGGGGTTAGATTCATCAAATTTAACATGCATAGATTCTTTAATAGTTAAAGTTCTTTAATTATAAATTCTAAAAGCCTTACTAGAGAGAGAGTAGTCGAGAAATATGCCTTCGTCAGATTTCTTGTCAAACTCACCAAGATTGTCCTTGTCATTGTTCAAGACAAAGCACTTACATCCAAAGATATGAAAGTAAGAAATGTCTCTCTTTGAAAAGTCAATAGGGATTTTTCTTAAGAATAGGTCTTATGTTAACACGATTACTTACAAAGCATGTCGTGCTCACCGCATTTGCCCAAAAAGTATTTTGGAAGACTCGAGTCACTTAGCATAGTCCTTGTAAGTTCCACCAATGATCTATTCTTCCTTTCTACAACACCATTTTGTTGTGGAGTTTTTGGTGCCGAGAAGTTGTGAGATATTCCATATTCTTCGTAAAAGTCTTTAAATGAGGCATTTTGGAATTCTCCTCCATGGCCGCTTCTTATGGAGACAATTGTTAACGCCTTCTCATTTTGTATTTGTTTTGCAAACTTCTTAAATGCTATAAAAGCATCACTTTCATGCACTAAAAAGTAAGTCCAACAAAATCTAGAATAATCATTAACAATAACCAAAGCAAAAATGTTACCTCCGAATCTTTTTGTTCTTGATGGACCAAATAAGTCCATGTGTAACAATTGTAGTGGCCTTGTAGTGGTCACCACATTTTTTGATTTGAAAGTTGATTTGGTTTGTTTCCCTTTTTGACAAGTGTCACCCAACTTATCATTGATGAACTTTATCTTAGGCAAACCAACAACTAGGTTATGTTTAACCAACTTGTTTAAATGTTCCATGTGAAAATGTGAAAATCTCTTATGCCATAACCATGAATCATTATTGTTTTCCATGAGACACTTAACCTTCAAAGATAAATGGTTAAGAAAAATCATAAATATGTTATTTACTCTTTTACCTTTTAACATTACCTCCTTAGTGACTTCGTCTTCTATCAAGCATTCATCTTTTGTGAACTTGATTTTGAATCCTTTGTCACAAATTTGGCTTATGCTAAGTAAATTGTGCTTTAGTCCTTCGACATAAAGTACATCTTCAATTGATGTGAAAGGTGGTGATCCAACTTTGCCTATGCCAAGAATCTTTCCTTTTTTATTGTCATCATAAGAAACATAACCCTTGGCCTTAAGCTTTAGATATGAAAATTTGTTAACATCACCGGTCATATGCTTAGAACACCCACTATCAAGATACCAAAGATTTGAAGAGGCATTCAAGCAAACCTACAAAATATATTACTTCTTTTTAGGTACCCAAACTGCTTTGGGTCCTTCGTAATTAGTACCTTTCTTGATCCACACATATATCCGCTTGCTATACTGAAATTTCTAACATAGCATGCATTAGATGTATGACCAATAATACCGCAATAAAAACAAGTAGGTTCAAAGTTACTCTTATATCTTGGAACAAAAGATTTCCTTTTAGGAGCCTTTTTCTTCTTATGATGACGATGCACAACCTTAGGCTTAATCACTTTCTCTTTAGGAGTTTGGTCACTAGCCTTAACAAAGATTGTTTTGTTAGAACTTGGTTTAGAAAATTTTGAGTAACCAAGTCTGCTTTTATCGTTAGAGTATCTTTGTTGGCTAAGGACCCCTTCTAAACCAATTTGTCCCTTTTCATATCTTTCTAAGACTCTTTTAAGTTGAACAAATTGGAAAGAGAGTGATTCACATTTTTTGCATACAAGGTCTTGTTTTTCTTCAATAGTAATTTTTATTTTCCAATCTTTTCATCTTTTTGAATGATATCCAATTTTTCTTCTAAAGATGATATTTGTTTCTTTTGTGAGGAAATGGTTTTACACAAGACCTTGCATTCATTCAAGAGTTCATTAATAGCCTCTTGTGCATCATTATCCTAGATTGAAAAAGAAGTACTAACCTTATCATCTTCGTTGTCGGAGTAATGAGAAGCTATCAACACCAAATTTGCACTTTCGTCGCTTTCTGATTCGGATGATGAACTAATCCCATTGTCCTCCCATGCAACATAAGCCTTCTCGTTCTTTGTTTCCTTGTTGCCTTTGAATCCATTCTTCTTTGAGATTTTTTGGCAATATGGCTTTATGTGACCTTGTTTCCCACATTCATAACATGTAATGTCTTGACTTGATGTGGAAAACTCCTTTTTCTTGAAGTGTTTCTTCTTCTTTGCATAGTTGTAAGGTTTGTCACTTTTGTTGAAGAATTTCCCAAGTATCTTTACAAGTAACAAAAATTTCTTGTCTTCCTCCGATGCACCATCATCTTGTCTTTCTTTTGAATCTACTTTTAGAGCAATACGTTTAGAATTTTTCTCTTGATTTTCATGTTTCTCGAGACGTCCAAGTTCTAACTCATGTTCTTGAAGCTTTCCAAAGAGTGATGCAGAAGTCATTGTTGTGAGACTTTTCTTCTCCGAAATTGCCGTAACTTTAGGTTGCACTCTCTTGTTAAGGATCTTAAAACTTTCAAATTTAATTCATCATTAGTGAAAGTTTTACCTAATGCAATCAAATGATTGGTTAAGTGAACAAATCTTTTCTAGAGAACGACAATTGATTCTCCGGGCAGCATGCGAAACATTTCATATTCTTGACATAGTGTGTTCAGCCCTGATCTTTTAACTTCGGCGGTTCCTTCATGAGTCTCCACCAAAGTATCCCATATTTCCTTAGCCGATTTGCATTATGAAACTCGGAAAAACTCATCCATACTTAAAGCACTTTGCAAAATATTGATATCCTTTTTCTCATTTAAAAATCTTGCTTTGTCATCTTCATCCCATGAACTTTTTATTTTAGGAGTACCTACATTATTGACAACACTGGTTGGTACATGAGGGCCAGTTTCAACGGTTTCTCAAATGCCATCTCCTTGTGCCTCTAAATGTGATCTCGTGCGGATCTTCCAGAAATCAAAATATTCTCCAGAGAACAAGGGTGGTTTGTTACTACTGCCACCGTCTTTAAAAACCGGATTTGCACTAGTGGAAGCCATCTGGATCATTGTAGGAACGGGTTACCTATAACATGCTCTGATGGAAATTGTAAGTTATGAAAGCACCTAAGAGGGGGGGGGGGGGGCTGAATTAAGTGTTTAGAGGTTTTTCTCGGTTTTTCGACGGTTCTGAATTTTACTTTCCTAGAAGGTTCAAAGTGATGAAATGTTGTAAAGATGGAAAGTAAAGAATACCAGGAAGTATACTGGTTCCCCTCACAGGTCGAGAGTACTCCAGTTCCCTTTCAACATGAAAGAGATTTCACTATAATGTTAGATCTTAGACAAGACTACCAAGTCTTTCTAAACTAGATTCTAACAAACCACTAAGAACAATCCTCTTGGATTTTACAAATTTAAAGTCCAACCAAGAAAAAATCTCTTACAATGGACCTCTTGTATCCACAATCTGAATAACAAGGATTCTAACACACCCTATAAGAGAAACAATCCTTCTCCTTATATCAGCACCTAAATCCAAACAATACTTGGAATTTCAGGATTTTGCAATAGTTCTGAATTTTGAGTAAGTAGATGAAATTTTGATTCTTCAAGATATCAATTACAAGATCGATCTTCTCCTTTGTAACACTCAAATCTCAAGACAATAATACAAGTATTCTTTGTATGCAAATGAAACTATGATGATTAGTATGAAGGTTTATGCAAAGTTTCACTTTTGAAAAATCTGAAGAACACTTATAAAGTTTTTGAAGATTTAAGAGAAATGAGTAATTGATTTGAAATTTTTGTAAGGAGGTGAGGTGTAAAAGAATTGAAATGATATTTATATATATGCCTATGACACCTTTACTGAAGGTTAAAAATCATGAAAGGATGCCATGGTTGATCAGACAAAACAACAGAAAAATTTATGAAGGGATGCAATGGAATTTTTGGTTCTGCTTCAGTGGTAACCGATTACTTGATAAAGGGTAATCGGTTACTTGATTGTAACGTATTGAAAATTTGAAACTTTTGATAGGGTAACTGGTTACCTGATATAGAGTAACCGATTACTTCAAAACAAAATTGAAAAAATGCTTAAAACACAGAGTTTCAAAACCATTTTGTATGCAACCAAAAAGTGTTATTAAGGATCATGGCATAAATAAGGAATATGATGAACACTTGTAGCAATGCATGATTTTAGGTGTTATACCTATTCCTTTGAGCTTCAATCTTCATAATGCTTTGACATTTGTAGAGAGTTGATTTTTTTAGCAGGAGACTTAATCAATCCTCTTTGTTAATCTATCTTGTCTTTATGAGAAGCTTTGTAGGTGAGTCTTCATCAAAACATCTGAGAAGCCATGTCTTCACATGCCCTAAAGTTAAAACAGTCAAATCTGATTTGGGCGGTGCACAATCATTTATGATGAAGTTATCTACCTAAGTTTATATCATCATTGAATTGTTCTTCGGTAATTTCTATGGAACATTAATTCCTAGAGAAACTGCTTGGGTATTTAAAAGGAGTTTTGGCTTCGTTTATTTCAGGTTGTGTTTTTTTTATGTGTCGATTCTTAATGACTTTTGTTCGGGTTTTGGTAAGTACCATGTGGGTTGAACCTGTGTTGGGAATCTTTGTGAATTTTTGGCTAAAAAAGGGGAGACGGGTTGTGTGTTTATCCCAGTTGTGTGTTGCACCTTACAACATATAACTAATAGGTGGTGCATATTGTACATGAAGAATGAAAGTTTTCAGAAGGCTCCTTATTTTCTGCTAGACTCATCACAGGCTGGCCGAAATAACTTCAGGACTTTATACTCTTCTTCTCCTTACTTCTTGGGTTTATTGTGCAAAACGAGTTTTAGCCAAAATTTGTCAAAATAGGGAGATTGAAGACTCTAAGATTTGAGCAAATTTTGGTAAAAAAATTGATGTTACACAAGATGTTCCAACAAGAAGAAATCTGTAAAGAACAACATGTCAGACAAAATTTCCTAGCATTGTGGACTCGTCATTTAGGTTTGGTGCAGCAGATTTGTTGCAGATCTATTCCAAGATTTAAGGTGCAATCAGAACGTGGATCAAGGAAATATTGGATAGAGACTTCGAAGCCCATGGACTGCTGAAGGCTATAAAAGGAAGACCAAGACCTAGGGCAGAGTAAGAGAGTATACCTTGTAACGAATTCTTGTAAATTAATTATAAGAGTTTAGGATTTTTAAAGTCGTGTACTTTTTTGTGTTGTATATTACCCGTTGCATCAGTTGGTACATTGTGGTAGACATAGTTTTTGATATTCAGAAACTTGTAGGTAATAAATTCTATATTATTCTTCGATGAAGCTATTAAGAAAATTCAAGCATTATTGTAGTCAAGAGTCTTCATTGAATATTATATTGAAATGGGTGTCTTTCAATTGAACAGTTAGATACAGTCACCGGAGGTTGTGACTGTTAGATATCACTGAGGTGATTTAAGAATTGAGATGGGTTTCTCTTATCTAGATGGTGATTTCTAGATAGAATTGTACTAGGTATGGATTAAGTAAGGGGTTGTAAATGGGGGAGATTTACTTTAAATTAATACTACTAGTAGTGGATTCATTCCTGGCTTGGTAGCCCCCCAGATGTAGGGGTTGTTGTTCACCGTACTGGGTCATCATATCTTGGTGTTCTTTCTCTTTTTGTTATGTTAAGTTCAGTCTGTTCGTATGTTCTGAAATATATATCTTAATAGATGTTGAAACATCTGTCATGACACTGTAATATATTTGTAGTATTTGGATGTTCTTGTTTTTGGCCTTATTTAGTTATGCAGAGATCAATGTCTCGACATCTCTTGGGACATCTATGATCTGCACACCATAATTTCACCATCTATCCCTTCTCTAATGTCCAAACTCACTAATCTTCTCATTCTGGTTTAATGCTAAAGCAAACAGACCTTGATATTGTTTTGCTATAATCTCAGTTCCAATCCATTTAGATTTTCAAAAGGAAAATTTTCCCCCATCTCCTAATTTACAGTAGGTCAGATTGTTAAATTTTTGTTCCTCAAGGTTCCTTATTCTGCCTGCCAAGTAGATATCTCTCCACCTTAGAGATTCTTTTGCTCTTGCACTCTTCCTCTTTGAAATTGTTGCACCATTTTAAAGATCCCCATATTTGTGCTTCATTATTTCTTCCCAAATGGCTTCATTCTCATGGAGAATCCTCCAGTTCCACTTACACAACAATGCCATATTATACTTCCCAACATCTTTAATTCCAAGGCCACTTTTCTTCTTATCTTTACACATTGTTTCCCAACTGAATCAATAGGTCAACTCTTACTGCATTCTTCATCAACCCAATTAATCCTTTAGTTACTATAACAAATGAAAATGGAGACAGTGGATCCCCCTGCCTTAGCCTTTTATGAACCCTAAAGTCTTTTGTTGGACTACCATTTACCAGAACTAACATGCTACTCTCAAACACCCCTGCCTCTAACCACCTACACGATTTAGTGCCAAAACCTAGCCTACCAAGCATATATCTCAGAAATCCCCAATCCACACAATCATAAGCTTGAGTAAAATCAACTTTGAATAGCTGGCACTCCCTCTTTTCCTTCTTAGCTAGATCCAATATTTCATTTATGACCACCACTCCATCCTGATTTTTCCTTCCAGGTTTAAAAGTAGTTTAAGTTTCAAAGATTACTTTCCCACCTACCTTTTTCAATCTTGCATTCAATATCTTTGATATAACTTTATACATGCTTCATACTAAACAAATTGGCCTATAATCTACCAAGCTTTGAGGATACAATATCTTTAGAATAAGGGCTAAGAAGGAGGTTGTCATGGCTTTTGGCAGTTTGCCACATCTATGAAACTCCTTCAAAATATTCACAATATCTTCTTCTAATATCTTCAAACACCTTTTCAAGAAATCAAAATTAAATCCATCTGGTCCTGGGCTCCTATCCCCTTATTATCCCACACAACCTTTTTTATTTCTTCCCTAGTGAATTCAACTTCCAATTCCTCTCTCTCTTCACTAGAAAGGTTTTTAAAATGAACCCCATCTAGTATTGGTCTCAGTATTGGGTCTTCCTCAAACTTTGCTTCAAAAAATGTCTTAATTACCCCTTTCAACTCCTCCATACCCTCTACTCTCACCCCATCCCTGGTAGTTGTTGAAAGTATGACATTTCTTCTAAGTCTTTCCTTTACAATTTAGTGGAAGTACTTAATGTTCAAATCCCCTTCTGTAATCCTTTTTTTTTTGGATTTTTGTCTAATGATACTCTCTTTGAAATGCTTTTTGTCCCATACATCCTTCATTTCCAACCTTCTCTCACCCCTCCAATCAATTGAATTCTTATTGTTTCCTATGATGTTTTGATTATCTAATTGTTTTAAGTTGTTTACCACCTCCTCCACCCTTAATCCACGCACCAAAGACCTCTTTATTCAACCACCTAAGACTAACCCTCAATCTCTTTAATTTCTCTTTTAATACATAAGATTTACTGCCACACACCTTAAAGGACTCCCACTTCCTCTTCACAAAACCCATGAATTCATCATTATCAAAACAACTACTAAGTACTTTAAATGGCTTAGGACCCCAATCTAGGTTTTTAGATATAATCCACAATAGACTATGATCATAAATATCTTTGTCCCAACTTCCTATCCACTCAACTTCCACCACTCCATAATGTTATCAGTTATGAGAAATCTATCTAATTACTCTTACAACTGCCATCAGCATTCAACAATGTAAAGGGATTACCTATCACCGGAACATCTACCAATTCCATATTTTCGATAAACTCATTAAATTTCAATGTCTCTACAACATTTCTACCAGAGATCCTCCCTTGCCTCTTAGAAGAACACTTTACACAATTAAAATCACCCCCAACAATCCATTCCCCTACTTCTAATTTAAATTTGAAATTAACTAAGCTATATCAAATAGCTTTTTTCCTACTTAGTATGCAAGAAGAGTAGACGTTTATAAAATAACATAGATTACCTTGCCTTTTTACGTAGATTCCAATAAACCCTTCACTTATGAAGCTAAACTCTAGTTGTATCGAGCCAACATTCCACAATATTATCAGACCTTCAGAAAGCCCATTAGAATTCTTTCCTAACCATTCGATCTCTGCTCTATTCCACAACTTCTTCACTGCTTTGGCATTCAGATTTTGGATCTTCGATTCTTGTAAGAAACATACACCCGACTTTCATTTCTCTAGTAGTCGGTTCATCCTTATTTGCTCAATTGTGCTGCCTCACCCTATTATATTATACAAAACTATATTCATAATGATTTGATTAGTTTCGCCTTCCTAGATGTCTTCTCATTCAAATCTCTAACCTTCATCTTTCTTCTTCCCTGAAATGCCTGTTTGTTTAATTGTCTCTCAGACCTTCCCAGCTACATCCTTGTTCATCTGAACACAGAAGCGTCAGTTTCCTTGTTGTACATCTGAGTCATTGATTGATCCTTCACATAGTGTTGATCCTTCTAAGAATTGTGTTATTGAAATGCTATATGTATCCTCCATTGACCCCATTATTTGAGAGGTTTCATTCTGAATGGGCTTTTTTCTGATGGAATAAGGGTCGCAAAGTATGATTGAGAAATAGTACCCCTACTGATACCCTTACCTTTAGACAGTTGGTTTGATTTTAAAAGGATTGAGCCTCCCCTTCCCTATAGATTTATGGTTATTGGCTCTACCTCTACATGTTGGACCCCAATGTTTTTTAGGCCCTGATTAGAACACACCTCATTTATTGCATTAAATCCATCTTTCTCATTTGTTAAGTTGGCACACCATTCTTCTTATCCTCCTTTCTGCTTTGTTATCCCCTTTGTAACCTGATTCCTCCTTTATGTGCCAAACCTTCTATAGCTTTCTCCATTTCCTTTCCATCATAAGTAATTGTAATTCCCAAAGGACTTCTATTTTGATGTATACAAGCTTCCTTAGCTATAGCTCTCACCTATTGATTTGACTCGAGAATGACAATTTCTTTTTCATTGACATTCTCCTTCTCTATACTCTCTATTTTTTTGACTATTGGTTTCGTCAACCCAAGAATCTTCACCACCCTCCTCTTCTACATCTAAACTCCACTCGCTACTCTCATCCTCCATTGTTGTATCAGTATCCTCTTCTACATCTAAACTCCACTCGCTACTCTCATCTTCATTATAATTCTTTTTAGGCCATGGTCATCTTCCACCAATTTTAATCTGAAACACTTTGTCATTGAGATCCACGTTAAATGCTTCGTTGAAGATTGTTGAGAATTTTGTCCTGACTAGCACCCTTGCCACATGCATCTTTGTTTATTTTAATGTTTCATCATCAGAGCAAAGATATTTTCCCATCGGTGATACAATGAACTCAAAAAAACTAGGGAACCATGTATGACAAGGTACGTCGTTGTATCAGACCCATGTTAGCCTTTCATTATCCACCGCATCTGGAGTCTATTCCTTTATCCCTTCAGACCATTGTTCCAACCAACATCTTACTTCTTCCATTAATGCCTTGATCTTTCATTCCTCCCCTTCCTCCAACAGATATTGATTTTCCCCAAATGAAGTTACCTTAATTGTGAATACCCCTTCCATGTGCATTCTTTCATGTATGTTATAAGTCATCCAATCCTCTGAGACCACCCTTACATATGATTTCTGAAATATGATCAGTTCCTCATCTTTGACATTGAAAGCCATATGTGCAAACACTAGCTTTTCTTTCTGATTACCTTATTATTGAACCTATTCCTTCTATCTTTCCATCTAACATCTCCATCATCCACCCACCTTTGCATACATTCTCCTTCGATCCCTACCTTAAACACCTTTAACTTGTTGTTAATGATAAGTGTTATTTTCCTTTTCATCCCTAGTTTCCTTCCAGCTAAAGCCCACGTTCCTCCCCGAATCCTTTTTATTGTTATATCTACCTACTTCCTCTTTCCCTTCCCCCTCAAATCTCTTAAATTTTGGGATGTTTGCATAGATCTTGTGTTTGTTAATGATTATATTATCTAATTTCACCACCATCATCCTATCATCGTCAACATTGAAGAATCTTACAAATCCATATTGCTTCCCCCTCTTATCTTTCTTCGACAGAATTACTACCTCATATATATCTCTGAAGTTCTTAAAAATTTTGTGCATTTCCTTAGCTCCATAGTCATCTGAAATCTCTATAAAAAATAAAGATAATTTTACTTCTCCTTCCTTTGTAACCCTTCCTCTTCTGATATTTAGATCCCATCTCGCCTTCCCTGCATTTTCTTGTGCAAACCTCTTCTTATGTGTAACCCTCTACCAATCTGAATCTTCATAGATGCGCTCTTTTGCATGCATGTTTGGAAATAAGTTTCTCAAAGCATTTTTGGTAAATTTTAGGAAAAACGAATCAGCTTGACTTTGTTGTAATGATCAGTGGTTGTAGTCAGGTTGATAGTTTGGTTATTTAAAAAATGGGTACATAAAAACTAGGTTTTCTGCTGATGGTGAAAGAATATGTTGGGTGCGGTGTTTTGTGGTTTTGCAGTGACTTTTGGTTTATAGTGGCTTTTGGTTTTTTGAGAGAGGTCAGACATTCTCTCTCTACATTGTATTGTAGTGCATAATCTTCTGCGGAATAAAGTTAAATTTACTATCAATATATATTATCAAGTTGTAATATTATTGAATTGCTTAACTAAACAATAAACTAAAAGTTAATATATTTAATAGATCTAACATTGGTTAATGAAAACAAAAATGCATGCCAAGTGGTAGGTAAGATTATGATTGAAAACAGGAAATTATATGTTTTTTTATTAGTCTATTTAGCTAAAAATAATAGGTCACGGGCCATAAAAAAACCTTTTAAACCTATCAAATCAACCTATGTAAATAAAGATGAATAAATTTATTATTAATATTATTATATAAAATTTTGTACTTTAAATTAAAATTAGAAAATAAAGCTTAATTATCTTAAAGAACTTATGAAAATAAGTTGAAAAAAATATATGAACAATGTCATAAGTTGTTGTCATAAATTCTTTCAAACAAATATTATCAAAAAATTTATGCTAATAGGTAAACTCGAACGAGTCAATCAAAACAAATATTTAGTCTTACTGATCTTTTAATTTATTAGTCTATGTAACATTAGTTAAATTTCTTATTTACAAATGATCAAATGAAGTGAACTTTTAAGTAGGCTAGTAGGCCAAACATGTCTTCTAAAATGTTAGGGCTAAAAATAATAGATTACAGAACAGACTTAAACTTTGAATTTTTTAGCATGACGGATTCAGACTTAACAAAAAATAACTTGACCCAACTTATTCACACTCATAACATATATACATATTACTATTCAATGCACATTTAAATTTTCCATTCTATTGTCATTAATATTTACATTTTCATTCTTATTTAAATTTATTTGAATGGTGACAAGAATACGAAATTTTTTACCCCACACCCCTGCATTTATGCCCATACCCCTACAAATTAAAAAATTAGACCAAAATACTCTTGTATAAATACCTATAATTTCAAATTTTTAACTTTTCCTCATTTCATTCCAGCTAGAGCGTAAAAAAATTTCATTTCTATTTGACTTCCGAAAAACTCAACACTAAGACTTCCGGTTCACTAACTTTCAACACCGGAGAACTAGAGAGTGAGTTATCTGGTTTGTTATTTATGATGTTTACACTCCGGATAACTTGGGGTATAGTTATCCAATTCATATTTGTTCCTTACCGAATAACTTAGCATTATGTTATCCGATTCTTATTTGTTCATCACCAGATAACTTGCCATTATGTTATTCGGTTCTTATTTATTCTTCACCGGAGAACTTGGTTGGCAGTTTTCTGATTTGTTGGATTTTGAATTTTTTGTGTGGCTCACATTAGAGGATGGGATGGGCATATTTATCGACGATATGGTAAAGGATAGAAAACATAACAACCATCGAATCGAGAGGAAGATTAGATAGCTGAATATTTGTCGTGTCCACTGCATCCACCATTTCTCAGAGGGTCGTTTGATATGTCTCTTTTGGTGAGGTATCAGGACCACATTGCTCACCATATGTGGCTCGGCAAAGTAAGTTAATCTATGAGATTTTTTGTTTATCTCAAATTTAATGTTAATTATTTATGTATTATAACATATGTTATGAATTATTTTTAGGAGAGAGTTCCGAAGAAATAATTGAAGATTGTTGCACATAGTAGCAAATTGATCGGGTGGATTCCATACAGTTTCACACCAGTGATAGAGAGATGGTTATTTGCTTCTGGTCTATCCTTTCTATAGAGAACCAGTTTATCGGGGATATATCATAACTTAGTATCTATATTTATGGAGAGATGGTATTCAGAAACATCGGCCTTTCATATGCCATTTGGCGAGATGACCATTACTTTGGAAGATGTTTAATGTTTGCTTCATTTACCATGTATGGGGAGTTCTGTAACCCTACAGAAGGGTTCATTGATTCTGATGATATTACTCAGGCTATTGATTTGATGGTTGTTTTGTTGGAGGAGGCAGCTGAAAAGGTTCATGCTTGCAGAGATCCTTAATATAGCCAGGAATGATTGAAGCATATATTTACCCATCAGTGAGCTGCGAGTAGGTTTGACTGTGCAGCTAGAGCCTATATTTTATTGTTGGTAGGATGCACCATTTTTGTTGATATGACATTTACTCTTATAGAGGCAGATTATTTATCACTTTTTTGGGAGTTGCCTGGATATGGTAGATACTGTTGAGGGGCAGCTGCATTTGTCACACTTTACAAATATCTAAGAGATGCTTCCTTTTACAATTGCAAGCAGCTTGGAGGACATGCCTCTCTGCTACAGGTACAAATATTTTATTTTAATTTTATTTAGGCTTATATTAGATTATTTATAATAATTTTAATTGATAATATTCATGTTATATAACAATGTTAGATTCATGAGTATTTTTAACCTGTTTGCAAGAGAGGATTTTCTAAGATTGTTGGTATCAGTAATCCACTTTCTAGGGCAATGAAGTGGATGTACAAGCAAGATGCAGAGAAGGTTGATGAGCTCAGGACTGTGTCGGATGGATTGACACCTACTGATGTCATTTGGCACCCTTTTGAGGATCACATATAACACCGACCATTTGATGATATATCTTTGTACAAGGGTGGCCCGAAATGGTATGGAACACTTGTTGTATACTTATTTGACAAATGTTTCTGTTAGTTTAGATACAGGAAGTACATACCATCTCCGCCTCCTGAAGTTAACACACTTGATGTTGATATTGAGTGGATTACATATAATGCGAGCGTGATGGAAGTGATTCTTCCGAATGATTTTGCAGATACTCCATATGATGTGGTAGTCGATTACTTGGATTAGTATTATAGGGTGTCACATCCTTATTTGGTACCACTACCTCGGGGGGAGGTCAGACAGGTCCCGATTCGTGTCTATGATGCAGGACCGACTGATATGAGATTGTTACATATTTCACGCGAGTTTCGTCACTATCTACATCGTCACAAGGTGGAAGAGGATGACAATGATTTTTATGAGGTCTTTCGAGCACTATGTATAGTTCAGGGCGGTTGGTACCTCACGACTGACCAGTATTTTATGCTAGTGATTATGATTGATGTATTATTTACTATTCAGACTTATGTAGTACTATTCATACTTATGTCATATTATACATAATTATGTAGTATTATTTAGACTTATTTAGTATTTTTTTAGACTTTAGAGATATGTAGTATTCTTCAGACTTATGTAGTATAATCCAAAACATACCATGAATTAAATATAACATGAAGTCAATTGTCAATACAAACCAAAATATAAAAATCACATTACAATTATAATTTAACATATTTCAACACCATAGACGTAAGGTGTTGCCAATTTTGTAACCCTCCAGAAAATCTTATCATCCAAGAAGTTGCATCTGATGTGCAATACTTCTTCAAATCCAATGTGACCGGTGGCAAGGAGAATCCTTCATTCATGTTTACCTATTAAGACAATTAATAAGTAAGACATAAATGAAATATAAGTAATTAACATAACAAACATGAATATTTACCTGAACCAAATAATTTTTGTTTATAAAACCAATGTAGTAAATAGACACATTAGGTGAATGTGAAGTCGTCATAGGAAAGAAAGTCAAACTAGGATAACCCAATGAGACAAGAATGATGTCATACTGATTTACCATCACATAACCCATATCTGGTAATGTCATCTATTTATCTAGTGGTCGAGGACCTAAAGATGATATTATCAAGGATTCTCTATCTTTTGATAAGCGACATCCAAATAAATTCTCATGGAGACTATTTTTGGAACCTTTAATTTCATTATCCAAATCACGACAAACCATTGACCAACCATCCTCCCCATATCCATGCAATGAATTTAAACCCATAATTTTCATTATTCTTAACATCAACAATGTCATCAATAAATTGCCTGGTATGTTCTGGAAATTATACAATGTACCTATTAGATGGTTTCTTCTTTGAGGTTTAGGATAACTGTGAACATGGCCTCTTTGAAGATTTTTGAGAACTGCTGTGCTTGATAAACATACTCATGATATGAAGGATCACGATAAACATCATATCCCACATATTTCTTCCCTTTTCTCTTCACTCCTTTGGTTTTTATTTTTTCAGGCGGTGGACACATGTTTGTTGTAGTGGAGTAAGAAATTTCAAACACCCTTATTTTTAGTGCTCTCTTTCTTGCAACATCTAATAACCTAAACCTTTTACACAGTGCATCAATTGCATTGGTCATGTCCAACTCTGCTCCATCCTCTGCATCTACCTCTTGTTCACCTTCCATGCTGAGCTTCCTCCAATGGATATGAATAACATCAATTGGTATTGGTTCACCACTCAACATGTATCTCCCTTACTCACAAGCATAAGGTAATCCGTATACTTTTCTATGATTACACCCGCACATTTGGGTGTTTGTACCCACCATGTCAACCCTCAGCCACTCTTCAGCAATGTGTCTCAAAGCAGCCCTAGATACTGATCCATACAAATTCCCATAAAAGGGACTAGTGTGCACATGTTCAACTTCATAAAAACTCTTCTAAAATGAAGCTCTAATATTTTCCAATTGCACCTTGATTTATCCATGCATTGCCTCCCAAAATTTGCACATATCACCTAAACTGTTCTTTAACATTTGCTTTAGTTTCTAATGCGCAGACTCAACCCCAAAAAAATCAGTATCATGAATATTAAGATAAACAAACTATGGCTAAAATCAAACACCTTACCTATTAGTCATGGTGTTTCCTAAATGCAACATTTTATTGATCCGAGCTTCACCAAATCTATGCCTGTGAGGCGTCAACCATGTGTCTTTCACATAATCAAAAAATGGTCTAAAATCCACACAGACATGCTTAAGCTGTTGTAACTGTTGAGGATACTCCACTTCATCATTATCTATTACAAGTTCATACAATAGCTTCTATATTGGCTCTCGTATATCATTCACAACATACTCCTTACACTTTGCTTTCACATTTTTGTTGATGTGAAATCGACAAAGCAAATTAAATGTTCTTGGAAATACTATTTCAATTGCTTTCATCAAAGAAAGATCTCTATCCGTTAAAATCTGTGGCCATAACCCTTGCTTAGTGAATAATTGTTTCAACTTATCCAATACCCAACAAAAATTCTCTGTTTGCTCAGATTCCATATAATTAAATGCAACAGCAAATGCTAACTTAGTTGATATCATAGCAACTACTTCAAACAAAGGTTGTACGTACTTATCTTTTTTGTATGTAGTGTTCATAATCAACACATTAGGAAACATATTCAACAACTTCACTGATTCTGGATGGGCTCTAAAGATGTCTCTCACAACTTCTGATTCATCTTTTTTCCTACTCCAATAAACATAATCAGAATCCTCTATCAGCTTAAACAAATTTTGCATTTCCTCTCTAGGACCCCTGATGTCTTTCTGAATCTTACTCTTATGTTTATATATTTGGGTGATTCGAGTCACATTCTTCGAATCTTGTTCTTGAAATGACAACAATATGTGTCTTGTTAGAACATGCCATTTTGTTAAATCAATAGTATGTTGTTGTTTATCAACATTAAGTCGACCTACAAACAAATGACCTTCAAATATATCCGGTAAATCATGGTTGTGAAGTCCATATTTTACGTCAATCTTCCAACTAGAACCATCTTTTAATGAAGTTGACCTAATTTTTAATGGACAACCACATTTATTGGTTGCACTTTGTGTTTCACTATCTCATTCTTTGTATTTTCCACTTCTATCAAAACCAAATATAACTTTGTCACTTCTTCTTCTCTTGCCAATTTTGGTGTCCGAACGTGTTATTATAACAATAAATTTATTCCTGATTCCAACCTCCCTAATCCACATAATCGCCTCTTCTCGTGTATCAAATTTTCCTGTAGTAAAAAAATATCTCAATCGTATCTACATGTGTCTGGTTTTAATCACATATCATCAAAGGGATATCCGTACCTGCTAAACATAAGTGTGACAAAAATTAATAAAACAAAAATAAAATAAAAATATGTGTTCCATATATCTTATTTGCAAGAAATCAGGTGACTAAAAAACACAAACCGGAACTCTTCTTTGCAAGTTATTCGGTGCTTGAAAAACAAAAACCGGAAAACTCATGTTGAATTTATCCGGTTAAATAATATGAACCAGATAACTAATCAACAAGTTATTCGGTATGATAAATTTAACAACCGGATTTCATCCTTTTAAGTTTTTCGATTTGATAACAAAAACTAATCGATATTCTTTACCTCAAGTTATCTGATTTGTGTCGTATAATCCCCAACAATAACTTATAACTGCATAGTAAAAAGTAAAAAAATAAATAAAAATTAACGAGGATAAATTTGAAATATTTACAAAATTGTTGGGGTATAGGGATAAGTATGGGTGTATGTGGTAAAAATTTCCAAAAATACTAGTCAATGTATCATTTCATTGTCATTCTTACTTCAACGGTAATAAATATTAATGTTCAGCGTTGTTTTTTAAAGTAAAATAATCATATATTTTTAGTATAAATAATAAAAATAAACTTATTCATTCAATATAATTTTAATTCACATTTATTCAAAATTTGAAAAATTTATTTTATCTCTATTAAATTATTTTCTCTATTAGTTTTCAATTAACCCTAACCACATTAATTCTTTGTCCAATTTTATGCAAAATGGTTGTAACCCTCCTACTCCAAATAAACAAATAAACTCATATCATCTCAACTCCCAAATTAATATCATAACCAAAATTTTCAACAAAAAAAGAAACTATTCCAAATCCACAAATACCCCACAATTTAGAAATTAATCATATTATATTCCACCTTACACATTTCAATATCAATAACTTTCATCTCAGTCAATTGATCCCACTATATATTATCGATTTCAAATAGATAATAGTGGCATGCATTATAATGATAAAGAGCCTGAAACAGGCGAGTTGAAAATTATTAACCTTGTTGAAGAAATTGGATCCTGCGCAATTTATGGATATAAAACTAGATCTAACCCAAAGGAAGATGAAGTTATCATTCACTCATGACTCAATATTTCAAAGAACTCATTTGTCAAGATTGATCAAAAAGCAGATTATTTTTGGAAGAGGATTTGTGAAGCCTATAACAAGTACTACGACAAGAATTATCAAGAGAGGAATTCAATGGCACTGAAAGGTCAATGGCACAAGAAGATTAGTCCATTTGTTGGGTGATACAAATAAGTTGTGGCTAAAAAGAAAAGTTGGACCTCTGAGATAAACATTATTTCAACAACACATAATATCTATTATCAAGATGAACATGAAAAACTCACATTGGAGGAGGCATATAGATTATTGAAGGATGAACTAAAATGGTTTGCAGGTTCATCAGAAACCTCTACAAAAACACCAAAGAATTTAATTTTAGAGGCATATTCATCTTCTTCTAATACATATACACCAACAAGTAACGAGTACAATCCACCGTCACCTACATTTTTACGTCATCCAATGGGTCAAAAAATGACCAAAAGGAAGGAGAAAGAAAAGTTTGTGAACAAATCTAACCCTAAAGTCAAATTTATCACATTGAAAGATGGCATCAATAAAAAATGAGAATTAATGTCAATGTTTTCACATGATTATGCACATATTAATGGAAAAGTTAAGCTAGAGAGAAAGAAAGGTCAAAGAAGAGATGCAAAGGGCTGAGAATGAAAAGAAAAAATTGAAGATTAATAATTTAGAAATACTTTTAAAGGATCAAATATAAATTCAAGACAACTACAACTCATGAATTATTGTGTGAGTTGATTAGAGAAAAAAATATGTACTTGATTGATAGCATGTATGTCAGATCTTTTTTAGATTCTCATAGTTATTATAGTTTTCATTATTATTCAAAATAATAATTATGCAAACTAGTTGACATTCAAACTATCTGTTACCTAATATATATATATATATATATATATATATATATATATATATATATATATATATATATATATATATATATATATATATATATATATATATATATATATATATATATATATATATATATATATATATATATATATATATCTTTCTCACATTGAAAAAATGGATCCTTCCAATCTTTCACACATTGCAAAAAATGTTCATTGATTATATGAATAATGACATAGACAAAGAATTTGTGAGAATTTTTTATGAATGTCAAGCGCAATACGACTTTAAGAGCTCCAACATGCCTAGACGTCGAAGAAGGTATAAAGAGAGGAATCGTGAAAAAGGACATGAAAAATTATTCAATGATTATTTTTCTGAAGTTCCATTGTACATAAATTAGTAGTTTCGTCAAAGGTACTAAATGCATAAACATATGTTCCTTCGTATTATTGAAGCTCTTCCATATGAAGAATATTTCTAGGTGAGGTTTAATACAATTGGTAAATCTAGTCTTTAACCTCTACAAAATTGTATTGTTTTTTTTTTTGTTTTGAATTTTGGCAAATGAAACATCATCTGATAGTGTGGAAGACTATTTGAAAATGGGATAATCAATGCATTAGTTTACAACGGGTGTGATAAGCGTATTTGGGGAGCAATATTTGTGAAGGCTAATCACTGATGACATTGAACACTTGCTCTAGATGGGGGATGCACATGGCTTTTCAGACATGTTAGGGAGCATTAATTGAATGTATTGGAAATAGAAAAATTGTCTAGTTACATTGAAAGAAAAATATGTTCGAGGTGATCATAGTAAACCCAATGTTATGCTAGAAGGAGTTGCTTCACAAGCCTTATGAATTTGACCGTATTCTTTGGAGTGGCAGGTTCAAACAACGATATCAATGTGTCGAACCAATCCAGTATCTTTAATGATAGTATGCAAGGGCGAGCTCCCGAAGTCTATTACGCAGTTAATTACATTGAATACAACATGAGTTATTATCTATTAGATGACATTTATCATGAATGAGCTACATTTATGAAAAGTATCTCAATGCTACAAGAGTATAAATAGAAATTATCTGCCCAAATCAAGAAGGCGTAAGAAAGGACATCGAACAAGAATTTCGAGTTATCCAATCTCGATTTATGATTATATATAATTTGGTCCGATTATGGAACTTGGATGCATTGGGACATATAATAGATACATGTATCGTATTGCACAACATGCTTGTTGAAGATTAATGTGCCACGTGTGTTGAGAATGTTGATTATTCTTATGATCATTTGAGCATTGACCTTAATGCACCACCAAAAGATTCTAATATTGATTTTCAAGAATTTCTTCGTAGAAGATTTGATGTTCGTGATAAGAAAATTAACCGACACCTTCAACAAGATTTGATAGAGCATATATGAGAACGTTTTGGGAATGAGAATAACAATTACAAATTTATTTAAACATTTAGTATATATTTTCAAGTAGTTTATTTTTAAGATTTATGAATATTTTTTAATGAATTGTCTTATAACTAATTTTTGTGAGGTAGTGTATTATTTAATTTTTTTAATTAATTAATTAATTTGAATATTTTTATTTATTTTAAATATATGTTAGGTATTTTTAATGCATTTTGAAGTGATTGAGTTAATCTGTTTTCTTGGGCTATTTAAATTCTACGTCCGAAAGATCTAGAGTTTTCTCAGGCGCAATTGACCACATATAAATATCGTTCAAAGGGCGCAATTGAAGTCTAGTATGAGAGATTTAGACTTAAGTTTTGTTTGATGGTCTGGGAGGTCTAATACCTCACTTGAAGGACTTGTAATATCGTCAGCTAGGCTCCATATAGCACATAAGGGACTAAGATCTCCTAGGCTATCTAAATTCTCCGCTAGAGAGATCGTAAGTTTTTTTGGGCGGGACCGAACATATAAATCTTATCTAAGGGATGCAACTGAAGTCTAACCTGAGAGATTTAACCTTAATTCTTGTTTGAGGGTTCGATAGAAGTCTCGCCCGACAGGCCCAACGCCTCATCTAAGGGATTTGCAGTCTTGTCATCAATGTGTTATATAATTTTTCTCATGGGACCTATTGTCTCATCAGTCAGGATCAGTGCAATCTCTCCAAATAACCCAAAGCCTAATCGGTTTGGTTCATCACAAGTATCACTAGGAAAACTTAGGGCCTCAAAATACTCCCCGATTATATGTTCTAAAAACACTTTGTCCTTTATCAAAGTCCTCGTGCTTGAGGGACTATGTAGTGTTATATTCGTAAAAGACCTGGCGAGAGTGGGAGCTATGCAACCTCTAAGAAGGGTGACGATCATGTGTCGCCCACAAGGAGGTATCACCTCACCCAAGTACCTTTCTCTAGCTCAAATATGGGAAAACATAAAAAAAGACGTTGTTCCTTAGACAGAGAGAAGTCAGGGTCAGTAGCCGGTCCACATCTCCCTAAAAAATAGAGAATTAACTCTCCACCATTAATTGAGTCGATCCTTCCCAAGTAACTTAGGTCTAAGGCCTCTATAAATACTCATCCTCTAACGAAGAAAATGGAGATCATAACTTACACACAACACTAAAAGCAACACGTTAACCGACATAGCCTCTCACCTCACATAAGTAAGACCTCTACAACCACCATAACACCAACGTACAAAGCTTCTCGCCGCTGTGGACAAGACTTTACCATCTAAATTATTATATATTTACTAAGGCCTCTGAATATCTTTTGATCTTGCAAAGATACCATTAACCCCTGTATTTTTTGACAACCAAAAAAATAATAAAAGATGGTTATCAATTTGTATTCTTCATCAAATTATTTTATTGACAATATATTATTGTGACTCTATGAATACATGTAAGTGTACTATAATGACCTATATAATATTTTTTTCCTTATTTTTAAGACTTAAATGTTGGTCCACCGTTAACAAGGATGGTGACTTGAATGTGTTGATTCCATAGTACAGTGAATCAAAATCAGTCTGCAATCATATTTTACAATCTCATATTTTCCGCTGATTTGTTTGAGAAAGAACAATGGAGACAAAACACCAAAACTCATCTCTCCAATCTCCATTGATTCAAAACTCAAAACAAGATGTAATAAAACAAAGAGAAAGAGCAAATGTTGTTGAAGAAGTGATCAAGGTTTTATGGTTAGCAGGACCATTAGTATTTGTAAGCCTGTTAAACTATAGTCTACAAGTTATAGCTATCATGTTTGTTGGACATGTTGGTGAATTGCCTCTGGCTGGGGCTTCCGTGGCCACTTCTTTCGCCACTGCTACTGGTTTCAATGTTATGGTCAGTTTCAATTCTTTCCCTACTTTTGCCAATTGATCATTTCTTTGCAGCTGATAGTCTAGGGGTGTTTTGGGTATTATTTTTCATATTTTTGGTTAAAATACAAGTAGGATTGGCATGTGCGTTGGACACATTATGTGGTCAATCATATCATATGGAAACTTGCTAGTAATAGTGTAATATCTACTCATAGTCTCTCTTAAGTTTTCAGAAAGGTTTGTGTATGTTAGCCACCATGCATCTGAAAAAGGCATGATGGTATCTGAGTCAATGTTGGACATTGACATGACATTGATATTTGTGATTATTTTCAATTTATTTATTTTTTACAAATTATTATCGGTGTCGTGTCAGTGTCGACGCCGTGTGCAATGTTTGTGATTCATACTTAGTCATAATTTATCTGTCTCAAAACAAATAGAGGCCATATTTTGCCACTGTTACATTAATTTATGAGGCACTATTTACTTACAATTTAACATGTTAAATTTTAAGCCATGTACGGTAGTCTGACATGCATGTTTCAAACCACATAATATATGAAAGTCTCAAAGGGTGTGCTTACTAAATTAAAGTTTATTTGTTTAAAGACAGGAATGGCAAGTGCATTGGACACATTATGTGGACAATCATATGGAGCAAAGCAGTACAGATTGTTAGGCATACACATGCAAAGAGCAATTTTGATTCTAATGACTGCTAGCATTCCAATATCATTTATTTGGATTAACACTAAATCCATTCTCATTTTCCTTGGCCAAGATCCTCAAATTTCTACCGAAGCCGGTAACTATGCTAAGTTAATGGTTCCAAGCATTTTTGCTTATGGTCTTATACAATGCCTCAACAGATTCCTTCAGGCACAAAATATTGTGTTTCCAATGATGTTTATCTCTGCTGTCATAACTTTACTACATGCTCTTTTGTGTTGGATTTTGGTTTTCAAATCTGGACTTGGAGGCAGAGGTGCTGCTCTAGCAAATTCTATATCTTATTGGTTGAATGTCACTATGCTTTCACTATATGTTAAATTTTCTCCTTCATGTAAAAATACTTGGACTGGATTTTCCAAAGAAGCACTTCACAATATTCCAACGTTTCTTAGGATCGCAACTCCTTCAACTATTATGGTTTGGTATATACTACATAATGTTTTCTTTTGAGTAAATAATCATTCTGGTTCTTAAATGTATGGAGCGTAGTTACTAGTGCTATCGTGACACTGCCTCATACAATTAAGGACCAAAATGACTTCACTTTTTTTTTGTTTTGGATCATAATATTAGTATTGTATCCTTTTTCTAAACCCATCAAATCATGGCAAACAGCTTGGAGATGTGGTCATTTGAATCTATGGTTATCATTTCTGGTCTTCTTCCTAATCCAAAGTTGGAAACATCAGTGCTATCTATATGGTTGGTTCTTTATTTGATACTCTTTTCAATCTTGTTAATCATATTTGGCAGTTTCCATTATTGATATTGACAACTTGGTTTTGTTAGCTTGAACACAGTATCAGCTACTTGGATGATTCCTCTTGGACTCAGTGGAGCTGTAAGGTTAGTATTTCTTATGCACTTCAGTGTGTGGTGCATACGCGAATATGGTATCAATAGTGTGTGATCAATTTTTGCAGCATTCGCGTTTCAAATGAACTTGGTGCTGGTCATCCGTGGGCTGCACGCTTGGCTGTGTGCATTGTCGTTGTGATTGGAATTATTGAGAGCATCTTAGTTGGAGTGGTGATGATACTTTTGCGCAATATATGGGGCTATGCTTATAGCAATGAAGTAGAAGTTGTCCAATATATTTCAAAAATGATGCCAATTCTCGCGTTATCAAACTTCCTAGACGGACTACAATGTGTTCTCTCAGGCAATACTAGAGGATGTGGTTGGCAGAAAATTGGTGCTTATGTCAATATGGGATCATACTATTTGATTGGAATTCCATTAGGCATTGTATTGGCTTTTGTATTGCGCATCGGTGGCATGGTAAGAAAACAACTCGTAACTAATTTGAAGCGACTTAAATTGTTAAGAGTCCGATGTGGGACTCTTAACATAAATCAACATGATCATTTCATTCAAATTGCTGATAAGAACTTAATGTAGGGACTGTGGTTGGGGATCATATGTGCACTTATTGTTCAAGTATTTTCTCTAATGATCATTACGATTCGTACGGATTGGGAGAAACAGGTTAACTACTTCATTTTTCTTATTCATCTCTTTCATTTAATATGCGTGTGATGCGTTGTTGTATACTGACATGGTTTTTGTTTTCGGTTTTCTTTAATTCAGGCAAAGAAGGCTACTGATAGAGTCTATGATTCAATAACGCCAGAGAGCTTAGTCTCGTGAAGAATGTGATTTTTATTTCGTTTTTCTTACTGTATTCGCAGGATTAGTATTTTAATGTAATGCTTTTTTTACTCAATATCTTCATGTAATGTTGAGGCAAGAAAATTTAGTGTTTTTTTCACCTATAAATTGTAAATTAAAACTGATCTAATGTGCAAATTTTGAATTTTCCAGGCAGTACTAGGCAAATTGAGTTCAAGTAAGTGAACATTTTTTAGTGTCGTGTCCTCTTTTTTCTTTTAACCAAAGTGTGATTTAACTTGCGTGACTGCAATAGAACTCAAACTGGAAGCAATGATGAATGGTGTTATGGCCTTACATTTTTATGAACATTTTCCTGCAAATCTTTTCATCTTGGATGAAAATAATGATGATAAAAGTTATATTCAGATATCACGATCTATCAAATTTAGTAAAGAATGGTGTTAATTCCACCGGTGAAAACTCAACTATTGTAAAAATTTCACAAGCTGCATTTCGAGGGAAGACAACAACCCCTCAAGGACAGATTCATATCAATGTTCCATAAGTGCTTTGTCCAGGACTGAAGGCATCCCTCGGGGTTGAATCCCCAGTACTATACAGAATCCAAACCCTAGAGTCCTCAATAGTGTCCAAAGGGGAAGTTACTTGATTAGCAAGCAACAGAAGATTAGGTACCAGCTCAATCACATTATTAGGAAAATTCCAAGTGGCAAGGTGAAGGAATTCTGACACATAGGCCTGAGTATTAATAGAGGCTTGATCATGGATGAAGTTTACTAGAGGAGGGCCACACAATGAGTCAAGCCAGAAGTTGGTGTTGCATCCATAGTCCAAAATAATTTTAGTGTGAGAAACAACACAGTCAAACTCAATCTTAATGCTACTCCTAATGGATGAAGCAATGTGATGCTTGATAGGGGTGTCATATTCGGTGGACTGCTAGTCAACATGGATTACTATTCAGCAGATCGTGAATGATAGGAAATTAGGTGTCCCGATTTGGCTTTCGAAGCAGGCTGTCATCGGGTGATCAATTCCATCAAGGTTCTCCTACTTGGTCAACATGTTCTGGATCTGTCAAGCGAGATGTTTGTGGCTATATTGAGGAAGGATATGAACTTGGAGACTTTTGGGAAAATATAGAGGTTCAATATTTTGAGTTTCTTTACTTGCTTTATGCATTATTCAGTTGCTTTTCTTCATCTAAGTAATCAGACAAGATGTCCTAGCATTGTGGACTCGACATCTTGGTTTGGTGCAGCAGATTTGTTGCAGATCTGTTTTAATATTTAAAGTGCAATCAGAACATGGATCAAGGAAAGATTGGACAGAGACTTCGAAGTCCATGGACTGCTGAAGGCTATAAAAGAAAGACCAAGACCTAGGGCATAGTAAGAGTGTAGACCTTGTAACGAATTCTTGTAAAGTAATTATAAGAGTTTAGGGTTTTTAAAGTCGTGTACTTTCTTGTGTTGTAAGTCACCCTTTGTATCAGTTGATACATTGTAGTAGACATAGTTTTTGATATTAAAAAGTTTGTAGGTAATGAATCGTATATTATTCTTGGATGAAGCTATTAAGCAAATTCAAGCATTAGTCAAGAGTCTTGACTGAATATTTTATTGATAGGGGTATCTTTCAATTGAACAGTTTGATACAGTCACCGGAGGTTGTGACTGTTAAATATCACTGAGGTGATTTAGGAATTGAGATGTGTTTCTCATATCTAGATGGTGACTTCTAGATAGAATTGTATTGGGTAGGGATTAAGTGAGGGGTTTTAAACGGGGGAATTTAGCTCTAAATTAATACTACTAATAGTGAGGGATTGTTGTTCACCGAACTGGGTCATCATATCTTGGTATTCTTTATCTTTCTGTTATGTTAAATTCAGTCTGTTCTTATGTTCTGAAATATATATCTTGATAGATGTTGAAACATCTGTCATGACACTGTAATGTATTTGCAATATTTGGATGTTCTTGTTTTTGGCCTTGTTTAGTTACACAGAGATCAATGTCTCGACATCTTTTGAGACATCTGTGATCTGCACACCAAAATTTCAATTCGTATCAGAGCAGGCATCTTGTTCTGTTTCTGAATGAGTTCTAGGGAAGATACTTTCTGGTCTTTTGAACAAAAAAGGAGATTGTATGATCAGACCATCCGTTATTGTTGTGTTTAAATGGATAGATTTTTGAATCCGAACTGACAACTACTGATGGTTGACTGATACTTTTGTGAAGATTCTTCTACTGATGCTGATAATGATGCTATTGTTATGCATGGTGCCTTAAAAAATATCCTGACATCTGTCTTGGCTTATTGAAGATGGTGTCATCCTCTATATATGTTCTTGACATCACTAGCTGGGCGTGGTGTAAAGAAATAAGAATTGTGATGTCTTCCTCTGAAGGATCTTCTTATGCTTCTTGGAAGACGAGGGTTAACCAGATACCATGAAAGGTAGCCCAAGATACTTAAGTCCTCTCTCAAGTTTACTCATAAAGGCACTGTCGAATGTGTTCAGAAGAAAGGATGATATTCTAAGGAATATTTATGCCTTGAAGACTTCTCTCTAGGTTGTTGATTGATTGTCACTTATGAATTTTCATCTTTATACAGTGCAAGTTCTCAAGATCCAATGACTTGTTCATGGGAAAAGGACCTGATGTTCAACCAGATGTTGAAACATCACTTCTGAAGAGTGTGTGCAAAATCTTGTTGATCCAAGGAGTGAACTTCTCGAACAAAAGAGAGATGCAACATATGTTCTAGAAGATAAACAAATGTGTGTTTATTAATATCATTGGGAATCTTCTTCATATTGGTCTTGAAGAGTCTTTTGGTTTGTAATCTAGGAAGCCTCTATCTAAGAGTTTTGTCTTGTATATGTATGCTGGTGAAGATGAAGAGCAAGACACCATCAACTTTGGTGAGTTGTCTTTATGTAAGTTTATTTCTGATCTGGAGATAGGCGCTTGGTTATCCTTTGAAGGAGCTTGTGGCCTGATTTATGCTGAAGGATTGTGAAGACATCTCTACCAGATTCTGTGCATATGGAAGTCAAGGAAACATGTCTAGGACATTCAACCTGACATCTTAGAGACTTTTCTAGCTAGACCTGGGCAATTTTGCAGATAGTCGTCTATCTTATGAATACCTCCTCTATTAGGTTTGGTTTTGGTGTGGACTCTGATCTTGTGTGAACGATTCTCTTGAAGAATTGTGCTTGAAGCAGACTGTCATCAAAGTATTTGAGTCATCTTGAAAAGGACTGGTTGTTGTTTTTCCATTTATATATAGGATGGAGGTTGTTTACTCAATCTTGATTTCATGATCAAGTCTATGAGAACATGAAACTCTTGTTCTGCTATTGTGGAAAAGGCATTCAAGGTGGGGTAATGTCTGGAAGTCTAAGGGATGTGTGGTTTCATCAGTTGCCTAGTTAAGTCATTGATATACATCAAATGTTCTGACATTGTTCTAAACATCATAATGGATGGTGCTAAATTCTATTTCAACCTTTGTGAATCATGAAATGGCAAAAGCTCAAGGGAGTTGACTATTGCTTGGTGTTTCATCTAAGTTGTTTGGAATGGGCAATCCAGAGTTCTGTCTGGGGTAAGAGGCTGTTAGTACTAAAAGCTCCAGTTCTGTTATTCCCACATGATCAAGGACCTTGTGAAAGGTATTTTGTTTGGTTACTCTGAAGGAAAGTGTCTTTTGAGTATGCTCTAAGGAACTACCTTCTCAAGCCTGTTGCTTGATAGTGCTGATGTACTTTGGCTTGTGGTGTACTATGCAAAGTGGATGATAGAAGATTGAGGGGAAGAGGAGAAGCAGATCTCGCAGAAAAGTTTATTTTTGGTATGATTCTCAATCTATACCTTCATGGTTATTGTCATTTATACTGGTATCTGTTAGAGGGATTCTCCTCTTTGGATGCTTAAGGATGGGTGCTGACTTTGTAATGTCAGATAGGATGTTTGAATATTGTGCTTTTGGGTTGAAGCTTCACGAGACTTATGAGAGTTTATTTCTCTATATGTGGTATTATGCCTCCTATGATGATCTATCAGCTGCTGCGGCTGTGATCTATTGGAGTCCTCAGTTAACCATCTCTTCAGAAAGGAAACTTTTTGGTTCTCACCAGGTGGATTAGAAGTAAGTTATCTATTCATTGTGAAGAATGGTCAAGACTTTGTGGATTCTGATTATCTGTGTGTAGATGATTATTTCTGCTGGAAGACTGAATCTTGAGAAGGAAGCATGCTGAAGAGGTTTTCTTCTTCATTTGGTGAAGGGGTTTGACGACTTCCACGTGTGGATGAAATCTTAATTAACCAAGGAGTTAAGGGAATGTGTATGTCTCTTTCAGGAATGTGAACATTTCAGGCTTATTTGGGTTTACTCTCAAGAACAAGGTTGTCTATGACTGTAAGGTTCAAGATGGACTTGTACAATGTGTGGACGTGTTCAGGGGGAGAATGATAAATGGTGTTATTTGATCTCAATCTAAGAGTATATTGGTTATGATACAAGACCGGTGCTCCTATTTTATTTCTTTCTCTCATGAGCATTAAGGTGTTCATCTAAATCATGTGATATTGTGATGTCCGACTAAATGTCTTAACATCTTGGTGTGTTGGGGTTTTAGCCTAATAAGTTCTACTTATGAGCTTGACATATTAAGGTTTTGAAGTAATTCAACTACGTTCATGTTTCTTATAAGAGACCTGATAAACATGATTAGATATTGTCTGGGAGAATTTATTTTTCTCTGTAGTTTGGAATAAGGTCCATGGAAGCTTATGTTGATAAATGAAAGATGTCACACATATTGTCTAGACATCATAATTAGGACTTTCTAATTCTGGATGAAAGGAGTATGCATCGAGTTCATTGGTAAGCATTGTGACTATGTTTCAAAATGGATAAGAGAGAGACTAGACAAAGTCTGACCAGATATCAGGACATTGTTTAGGACTTGCATTTGTTTCAAAGTAGCTCTATTTGGACGATGGAGAACGTGCTCTAAAGAAAGCGTGCAAAACATATGTCTTGGCACATGCACAGTCCTTGAACGGTTCTCCTTAAAGTTGAAACAGTCAAATCTGATTTGGACGGTGCACATTCATTTATGATGAAGTTATCTACCTAAATTTATATCATCAATGAATTTTTCTTCGGTAACTTTTATGGAAAATCAATTCCTAGAGAAACTACTTGGGTATTTAAAGGGGGTCTTGACTTCGTGTATTTCAGGTTGTGTTTCTTTTTTATGTGTCGAGTCTTAATTGATTTTGTTCGGGTTTGGGTAAGTACCATGTGGGTATGGACCTGTGTTGGGCATCATTGTCAATTTTTGGATAAAATGGGGGAGATAGGTTGTGTGTCTATCCCAGTTGTGTGTTTCACCTTACAACATATATCTGATCTCTGGTTGGGGTCGAGTCTGTTCTTGCATTTAGTTTGCAAGGATGTTGGATGGGATGTATGACATTCTGTCTGTGTCTCAGTTTCTTTTCTGAGTCTTCTTTTTGTGTCTTGTGATATGAGTTATGAACACAATTGTGTCTTATGTTCTGAGTTATCCGGAGTTGGGGTCAGGTCATGTGATCCCTGATCTGGATAATGAAGGATGGTATATTGGGACTTGTTTTGAGGGGGAATGGCTTGCATCTTCTTCCTATTGTACACCAGGGTTCAGGATACTCGTCATACAACAGGTGGTGCATGTTGTACATGAAGAATGAAAGCTTTCAGGAGGCTCTTTATTTTCTTCCAGACTCATCATAGGCTGGCTGAAATAACATCAGAACTTTGTACTCTTCTTCTCCTTACTTCCTGGGTTTATTGTGCAAAAGGAGTTTTAGCCAAAATTTGTCAAAAGGGGGAGATTGAAAAGACTCTAAGATTTGAGCAAATTTTGGTAAAACATGATGTTGCACAAGATGTTCCAACAAGAAGAAATCTGTAAAGAACAACATGTCAGACAAGATGTCATAGCATTATGGACTCGACATCTTGGTATGGTGCAGCAGATTTGTTGCAGATTTGTTCAAAGATTTAAGGTGCAATCAGAACGTGGATCAAGGAAAGATTGGACAAAGACTTCGAAGCCCATGGACTGTTGAAGGCTATAAAAGAAAAACCAAGACCTAGGGCATAGTAAGAGTGTAGACCTTGTAACGAATTCTTGTAAAGTAATTATAAGAGTTTAGGGTTTTTAAAGTCGTGTACTTTCTTGTGTTGTAAGTTACCCTTTGTATTAGTTGATACATTATGGTAGACATAGTTTTTGATATTCAAAAACCTGTAGGTAGTGAATTGTATATTATTCTTGGATAAAGCTATTAAGCAAATTCAAGCATTAGTCAAGAGTCTTGACTGAATATTTTATTGATAGAGGTGTCTTTCAATTGAACAGTTTGATACAGTCACCGGAGATTGTGACTGTTAGATATCACTGAGGTGATTTAAGAATTGAGATGTGTCTCTCTTATCTAGATGGTGATTTCTAGATAGAATTGTACTGGGTAGGGATTGAGTGAGGGGTTTTAAATGGGGGAATTTAGCTCTAAATTAATACTACTAATAGTGGATTCATTCTTGGCTTGGTAGCCCTCAGATGTAGGGGTTGTTGTTCACCGAACTGGGTCATTATATTTTGGTGTTCTTTATCTTTCTGTTATGTTAAATTTAGTCTGTTCTTATATTCTGAAATATATGTCTTGATAGATTTGAAACATCTGTCATGAAACTGTAATGTATTTACAATATTTGGATGTTCTTGTTTTTGGCATTGTTTATTTATGCAGAGATCAATGTCTCGACATCTCTTGGGACATTTGTGATCTGCACACCAGAATTTCACCATCTATCTTCTCTCCAATGTTCACACTCACTAATCTTCTCATTCTGGTTTAATGCTAAAGGAAACAGATCTGGAAATTATTTTGCTATAATCTCAGTTCCAATCCATTTAGATTTCCACAAGGATAGTTTTGCCTTATCTCCTAATTTACAGCATATTAGATTGTTAAATTTTTGTTCCTCAAGGTTCCTTATGCTTCATGCCAAGTGGATATCTCTCTACCCTAGAGATTCTTTTGCTCTTGCATTCTTCCTCTTGGAAATTATTGCACCATGTGGTACCCCAAAATTTTCCCAACCTTTTCTTTACTTGGTTTATGTTTCATTTCATTGTTCTAGCATATTGCATTACATAGCATTTTGCATTTTGCAGGGGATCAAGAGATGTGTGTGTACAAAAAGAGGAATTTGCCAAGGGTTCTAAGCCTAATCAAGAGGTTGTATTCAAGTCAACAGGGGGGTTATCATCATCAGAGACAAGTCAAAGCCCTTTGGATAGGCAGATAAGTGTATGTGGTTCACCTCCTATCTAGGAGGCCATTTGAAGGTCATCTGAGGATCACAAGCCCATGGTTATGGAGGGAGATGATAATTTAAGCTCATTAGAGGTCTTGTAGATCATTGTGGAGTTCATTCAAGTGTTTATACCAAGTGCAAGTGGCTACAGTTGGAGATGCTGCAATTAGGGTTTTCATCTGGTCAACCCTAAGTCAATTGTGAAATTGAAGGAGATTAAGACTCAATTCCAAGTCTTTGTGGTTATGTAATGTTGTATGGAGATACATGAGATATCATTTCAAGACCAATTCATCAAGAATCAAGAGTGTGAGAAGTTACTAAGCTAGGGTTTCTAAGCCTGACAGTGTAAAATCCCCTATCTCAGTGCCTAACTTCAAGACCACATAACTCAAGATGAAAGTCTCATCTCATCTTGACCCTAACATGAAACTTTTAGAGCGTGTTTCTAGATTCCTTTTGAGTACTAGAAGTCATTCATTGGATTTGTAGAACTCAAGTTATGAATCAGATAAGTTACAGGTCCTCATATGAATGTGATTTTGGTCAATAAAAGTCAACCAACTTCCAAGCCACTTTTTCTCCTCAACTTTTGATGAACATGAAAGTTGTTCCTCATGATCTTATATTTACAAAGAGTACTAGAAGTCCTTCATCTGATTTGTAGAACTCAAGTTATAAGGCTTGCAAGGCAGGGGTATTTTGGGAAAGCAGGATTACAGGTCACTTTCATTATAGGTCCATTTCACCACTTTGCGCACTTCAAATGGAAATGTTTCCAACTTCAAACTTGCTACAAATGGGGTAATTTGCTCAACCAAAAATCAAGGCATCAAAGGTTTGACTTGGATTGAAGAATCCCTAATGAAATTTCCATGAAAAAGGCTTTAAAAAGGGAAAATCAAATTAAAATCATTTGGAATCATTTTGGACCAACCTTGTGCATTTTTTGAGTGCCAAATACATTTCAAGCACAATGTCATTTTTGGATTTGAGATTTAAGCTCATTTTGGTGGCCATTTACATGATTACTTCAAGTTTAAGTAACATATCCAAACCATGCCATAAGATTAAATCAAGGAGCCATTCTCAGCCCTTTGATCAACCTACCTCAGATGCAAGCTAGCTGAGCCATTTTTATAGCTGGGCAAGGTGATTTTCGTGCACTATTGAAATGGCCGTAAGGTGAAAAAAGTGAAATTCAATTGGGCTTAAGGATAACATAATTGGGCTTTCTTTCAATCCAAATCCATCATACATATTCTCAGGATTACACACAAGCTTTCAGAACTGATTTTGGTGAGAATTTGAGCAAGAACACATTGAGAGAAAGTAAGGAAACATTCAAAATCGTTTTTCAAGTTTCACTGAGTTTCACCCCAAACCAAAGATTTCAAAATTTTCCTTGAGACTCATAGAACATTTCTAGGTGGTTTATTGTAAGCTTCACTAACAAATTGAGCACTGTGGAAGCTTGTTTCTAAGTTTTCTTTTAATCCAAATATCTCACTGTTTTTGCATCTATACTGCATCATTTTTATATATTTGTAAACCTCTTGATGTGTAGATGGTTTCTGGATTGATTTTGTGGTTGTTCATGAGTTTTTATGTTTTGAGCTCTTTTCTTTTTCTTTTCGTTTTGGCTTATTAACACATGATCAATGAAAATGGGTGGTGGATTCATGATCTACATGACCTGGAGATCATTTTTGGCTTTTATTTTGCTCATTTTGATTAAGTTTTGAGGTACCTGCGTTTCGTGGCCATGAGTGGTTTGAAGCTTCGCCGGAGAAGACGACCGGAACAGTGGTTCCGGCTGTCTGGTTTTCCCTCCTTGGTTTGAACTTCACTAGAGCTACGTGGCTCATTGGTGCACGTTGGATGCGTTTACTTTTCATTTGCACGACCAAGATTAAGACCCACGATGCAGTTGCTTTGAACACACACACCAGATCAAGCTTGAATCTCATTAAATGACATGGCGTGATCTGGTCCCTTGGATATGATTACCTTTTGATCCAAGGGCCACTATTGCTTTCCACCATGGTCCTCTGTTGACTCACCACACCCAACACACACGGTTTTTGTTTCTTGTTTTTTTCCTGATGGATTGAGCTTACTATTGGCACCCCCTGCGCGCTGGCCCATGGTTTTTTGAACTAAGCTGAGCTGCTATTTGCACCCAGCTTTTATTTATTTTTATTTATTTTTCTTTTTGTTTTTATTTTATATCTGTTTAGATTTAAATCATTTTAAAATACTTTCAAGAGTGATAAAATTCCAAAAAAAATATTTTTTAGAGTCCTTGAGACGTCCTCTGATTTTAGGACATTTTTATTTTATTTTATGAATTATTTTTCAATTAAAAATGGAATTTAACATTGGAAGTGTTTTATTTGACCTAAATCTTGACATGTTTTGGTTTTTATTTTGTTTCTTTCATTTCCTTTTGATCCAATGAGTAAAATTCAATCCTCATATCAATTATGAGTTGAAGAATTTTTGAGGACCATTTTGCCCCTGTTGGTTGACTTTTGATGCACTTCATTTGACCCTCAAGAATCCTCCTTCACAATGGAGCACCCTTGTGAATCAATTTCTATGGTGATGTTGTGAAGTGATTTTGATTGTAATCTTTTGGCCTCTGGTTGCCAACATGTTTATGAACTTCTTGCATTTTATTTGATAATTTTTGAATCATTTTCCTATTTTTAGAGTAACTTGCAAGTCAAGTTACCCCAAAGGGAGGTTCACACATGCATCTTGACCTAGTTTGACTTGGATATGACACTTTTGGATCCTTTGAGCTCTCAATGCCTATTGATTCATGTTGTTAACATGTTAAGGATGATGTTTGCTCATTTTTAGGTCATTATATTGTATTTTGCTTGTTCATTTGTTTGTTTACTTTTGAGTTCCCAATTAGGGTTTTTATGTGAAACATGTTTGCTTTCCTTTGGGAATTTTCTTGCATTTCCTTGTGGGATATTTGATTTTGCTTTTGAGAACTTTTATTTCATGGCCCTTGCTGTCCAATGACTTTGGGATTTCAATTAAGGTGGCTTGGTCCCTCCTTTGGAGGTACTTGAAGCATAACTAAAATGATGAATCCATGAGGACTTCTTTGTGCTTTCTTGTGTACCTTTCTTGTAATGCTCATGGTTGAGTGAAAATTATGAGTTCCTTGTTGACCTCATATAGCCTCCCATCCTCACTTTGTTTTAGGTCTTCTTTGCCTTTCATTCGTGTTTATGTTTTGGCATTATGGTTGATGTTGTTTGGTTTAGGCCATTTCATCCCATTTTTGATGCTCTTGTGTGTTTCTATTGATGCATTTTTGTTTCCTTTCATCTCTTGCATTTATCATATTGTTGCTTGAGGTTGATATGAGTTTGTGGAGGCTACTTCTCCACACCAATTTCCTCCCTCGTTTGCATTCCATGTTTTCATTCTTGCATGTTTATGTTGTTTCTTGTTGTTTCTTTTGTCTCCTTTCCCTTAGGATATCTAATCTCTCTTGTTCAAGGGAGATTATGATAGACATTAGGATATTAACCATGTATGATAACATTAGGTAGACTTCCTTTATCTCAATCTTAGGATCACCATTGCATGACAACTTTAGGTTTGGATTTAGTTGCCCTTTAGTGTCCTTTCTCTTCTCATCTGAAAACAATCATAAAACATCTAATAAAGGTTAATGATTATTATGCGTTACGAGCCTTAAGCACTTGGGAAAGGGTTGTTGAGGAGTTTCTCTTCAATGGCTTAGATGTTTAGTATAGCATCCTTTGAGTGATATGCGACACATTCACTCCTAAGTCATAGTCTCTAGTGCGATATGAATTGCAAACCATTCAAAAAACACTTCTTCTCTAAAAAAACACAAAAACAAATCATTCAAACTTATTTTTACCCTTTGGGGACTTTAATCTTGGAAAATCATTTTCATAAGGAGAGTTTTGTTAACTCTTGGTTCTATCGCAAACGGTAATGCCTAAGTCTCCAATGGTCGAGCCGCATAGACCAAACTGCTAGAACTGATTGTTAACCCTACTCGGGTAAAAAATAGTTGAACAAACCTATGTTCCCTTTTAGCCCGAACTACGTTTGCTCTGATCTTTCATACCAGATGAAAGTACGTAGGCACAAGACGCGATGTCTTGGCGAGCAACCTTCACCCGTAGTTAGCCGAACTACGTTGACTCTGATTTCTCACCTTAGATGAGATACGTAGGCACAAAGCGCCGTTGCTTTTATGAGTCACTTCTTTTTCTTTTATCCTCAAGTCTATAGTTAGATAGTTTCAATCATCCTTTTAGATAGACAACAAGCATGGATCCCGTCGAGTACGACGGACGTGAGGGGTGTTAATACCTTCCCCTTGCGTAACCGACTCCCGAACCCAAGATTTGGTTGCGATGACCGATCTTATCCCTCTTTTAGTTAGGTTTTCTCTGAGCGTTTCCTTTCCCTCTCTTGGGATAAATAACACACAGTGGCGACTCTTCTGTCATTGTCGGCCTCGATTTTCATAGTAGCGACGCACCAGTTTGAATATCCACATATTTGTGCTTCAGTATTCCTTCCCAAATGGATTCATTCTCATGGAGAATCCTCTAGTTCCACTTACACAACAGTTCCATGTTGAACTTCCCAACATCTTTTATTCCAAGGCCACTCTTCTTCTTATCTTTGCACATTGTTTCCCAGCTGAGTCAACAGGTTAACTCTTACTGCATTCTTCATCAATCCAATTAATCCTTCAACTATTATAACAAATAAAAATGGAGACAATGGATCCTCCTTCCTTATCCCTTTATGAACCCTAAAGTCTTTTGTTGGACTACCATTTACCAAAACCAACATGCTACTCTCAAACACCCTTGCCTCTAACCACCTACACGATTTAGTGCCAAAACCTAGTCTACCAAGCATATATCTCAGAAATCCCCAATGCGCACAATCATAAGCTTGAGTAAAATCAACTTTGAATAGCAAGAACTCCCTCTTTTCCTTCTTAGCTAGATCCAATATTTCATTTATGACCACCACTACATCTTGGTTTTTACTTCTAGGTTTAAAAGCAGTTTAAGTTTCAAAGATTACTTTCTCAACCACCTTTTTCAATCTTGCAGCCAACATCTTTGATATAACTTTATACATGCTTCATACTAAACAAATTGGCCTATAATCTACCAAGCTTTGAGGACACAGTATCTTCAGAATAAGGGCTAAGAAGGGGGTTGTCATGGCTTTTGGAAGTTTGCCACATCTATGAAACTCCTTCAAAATATTCACAATATCTTCTTCTAATATCTTCAAACACTTTTTCAAGAAAGAAAAATTAAATCCATATGATCCTGGGCTCTTATCCCCCTTACTATCCCACACAACCTTTTTTTATTTCTTCCCTAGTGAATTCAACTTCTAATTCATCTCTCTCTTCACTAGCAAGGTTTTTTAAATGAACCCCATCTAGTATTGATCTCAGTATTAGGTCTTCCTCAAACTTTGATTCATAAAATTTCTTAATTACCCCTTTCAAATCCTCCACACCCTCTACTCTCACCCCATCCTTGGTAGTTATTGAAAGTATGACATTTCTTCTAAGTCTTTCCTTTACAATTGAGTGGAAGTACTTAGTGTTCAAACCCCCTTCTCTAATCCACTTTTGTTTGGATTTTTGTCTAATGATGCTCTCTTTGAAATGCTTTTTGTCCCATACATCCTTCACTACAAACCTTCTCTCACCCCTTCAATCAATTAAATTCTTCTTGTTGCCTATGATGTTTTAATTATCTAATTGTTTTAAGTTGTGTACCGCCTCCTCCACCCTTAAATTCACCCACCCAAAGACCTCTCTATTCCACCACTTAAGACTAACCCTCAATCTCTTCAAATTATCTTTTAATACATAAGCTTTACTACCACACACCTCAAAGGACTCCCACTTCCTTTTCACAAAACCCATGAGTTCATGATTATCGAACCAACAAATAAGTACTTTAAATGGATTAGGACCCCAATCTAGGTTGTTGGATATAGTCCACAATAGACTATGATTAGAAATATCTTTGTCCCCAACTTCCTATCCACTCAAATTCCACACTCCATAATCTTATCAGTTATGAGAAATTTATCTAATCTACTCTTACAACTACCATCAGCATTCGACCATGTAAAGGGATTACCTATCACTGGAACATATACCAATTCTATATTTTCAATAAACTCATTAAATTCCAATGTCTCTACAACATTTCTACCAGAGATCTTCCCATGCCTCTCAGTAGAACACTTTACACAATTAAAATAACCCCCAACAATCCACTCCCCTACTTCTAATTTAAATTTGAAATTAACTAAGCTAGATCAAAGAGCTATTTTCCTACACAGATCCCAATAAACCCTTCACCTTTGAAGCTAAAATCCAATTGTATCGAGTCAACATTCCACAATATTATCAGACCTCCAGAAATCCCATTAGAATTCTTTCCTAACCATTCAATCTATTCGTCTTCCATAACTTCTTCACCGCTTTAGCATTCAGACTTTGGATCTTCGATTCTTGTAAGAAACATACATCTACCTTTCATTTCTCTAGTAGCCGGCTCACCCTTATTTGCTTAATTGTGCAGGCACATCCTCTTATATTATACGAAACTATATTCATAATGATTTGATTAGTTTCACCTTCCTAGACGTCTTCTCATTCAAATCTGTAACCTTCATACTTCTAATTATTTCTTCATACACTTCATCTTTCTCCTTCCCTAAAATGCCCGTTTGTTTAATTATCTCCTGGAGCTTCCCAACTACATCCTTGTTCATCTGACCATAAAAGTGTCATTTTCCTTGTTGTACATCTGAATCATTTATTGATCCTCCATATAGTGTTGATCCTCCTAAGAATTATGTTGTTGAAATTTTGTATGTGTCCTCCATTTACCCTGTTGTTTGAGAGGTTGCATTGCGGATGGGCTTCTTTTCTGATGGAATAAGGGCCGCAAAATATGATTGAGAAATATTACCCCTACTGATACCCTTACCTTTAGATAATTGGTTTGACTTTAAAAGGATTGAGCCTCCCCTTCCTTATAGACTTATGGTTATTGGCTCTACCTCTACATGTTGGACACCCCATGTTTTTTATGCCCTGATCAGAACACACCCCATTGATTGCATTAAATCCATCTTTCTCATTTGTTAAGTTGGCCCCACCATTCTTCTTACCCTCCTTTCTACTTTGTTATCCCCCTTGTAACCTGATTCCTTCTTTATGTGCCAAACCTTCTATTTCTTTCTCCATTTCCTTTCCATCATAAGTAATTGTAATTCCCAAAGGACTTCTATTTTGATGTATGCAAGCTTCCTTAGATATGGCTCTCACCTCTTGATTTGACTCTAGAATGAAAATTTCTTTTTCATTGACATTATCCTTCTCAATGCTCTCTCCGCTTTTTTTATTATTGGTTTCGTCAACCCAAGAACCTTTGCCACCCTTCTCTTCTACATCTAAACTCCACTCGCTACTCTCATCCTCCATTGTTGTATCAGTATCCTTCCATGTGTGTTTTTCTTCAGAGTTCATCTTCATTATAATTCTTTTTAGGCCATGGTCATCTTCCACCAATTTTAATCAGAAACACTTTGTCATTGAGATCCACGTTAAATGCTTCGTTGAGGATTGTTGAAAATTTTGTCCTGACTAGTACCCTTACCACATGCATCATTGTTTTTTTAATGTTTCATCATCAGAGCAAAGATATTTTCCTATCGGTGATACAATGAACTCGAAAAAATTAAGGGACCATGCATGACAAGGCACGCCGTTGCATCGGACCCATATTAGCCTTTCATTGTCCACTGCATCTTGAGCCTATTCCTTTATCCCATCAGACGATTGTTCGAACCAACATCTTACTTCTTCCATTAATGCCTTGATCTCTCATTCCTCCTCTTCCTCCAACATACATAGATTTTCCCTAAACGGAGTTACCTTAATGGTGAATACCCCTTCAATGTGCATTCTTTCTTGTATGTTATAAGTCATCCAATCTTCTGAGACTACCCTTACATATGCTTTCTGAAATCTGACCAGTTCCTCATCTTTGACATTGAAGGCCATATGTGCAAACACTGGTTTTGCTTCCTAATTACCCTTGTTATTGAACCTATTCCTTCTATCTTTCCATCCAACATCTCTATCATCCACCATCTTTACATACATTCTCCTTCGATCCCTACCTTAAAAACACCTAACTTGTTGTTAATGATACGTGTTATTTTTTCTTTCAGCCATAGTTTCCTTCCAGCTAAAGCCCACGTTCCTCCCCGAATCCCTTTTATTGTTATATCTCCCTACTTCCTCTTTCCCTTCCCCCTCAAATCTCTTAAATTTTGGGATGTTTACATAGATCTTATGTTTGTTGATGATTATATTATCTAATTTCACCACCATCATCCTATCATCTTCAACATTGAAGAATCTTGCAAAATCTATATCATTTCCCCCTCTTATCTTTCTTCAACAGAACTACTACCTCATCTATATCTCTGAAGTCCTTAAAAATGTTGTGCATTTCCTTAGCTCCATAGTCATCTGAAATCTCTATAAAAAATAAAGATGATGTTACTTCTCCTTTCTTTGTAACCCTTCCTCTTCCGACATTTGCATCCCATCTTGCCTTCCCTGCATTTTCCTGTCCAAACCTCTTCTTATGAGTGACCCTCTACCAAATTGAATCTTCATAGATGCACTCTTTTGCATGCATGTTTGGAAATTATTTTCTCAAAGCGTTTTTGGTGAAATTTGGGGGAAAAAAATCTTAACTTGACTTTGTTGTAATGATCGGTGGTTGTAGTCAGGTTGATGGTTTGGTTATTTGAGAAATGGGTAAAGAAAAACTAGGTTCTGCCGATGGTGAGAGAATATGTTGGGTACGGCGTCTTGTTGTTTTGCAGTGACTTTTGGTTTATAGTGGCTTTTGGATTTTAGAGAGAGGTCATACATTCTGTCTCTACATTGTATTGTATTGCAGAATCTTCTGAGGAATAAAGTTAAATTTACTATCATTATATATTATCGAATTATAATATTATTGAATTGATTAACTAAATAATAAATTAAAAGTTAACATATTTAATAGATCTAACATTGGTTAGTGAGCACAAAAATTCACGCCAAGTGGTAGGTAAGGTTATGATTGAAAACATTAAATTATATGTTTTTTATAGTATATTTAGCTAAAAAGAATAGGTCACGAATCATAAAAAAAAAACCTTTGAAACCTATCAAATCGACCTATGTAAATAAACATGAATACATTTATTATTATTATATAAAATTTTATACTTTAAATTAAAATATGAAAATAAAGCTTAGTTATCTTAAAGAACTTATGAAAATAAGTTGAAAAAATTTTATGAACAATGTCATAAGTTGTTGTCATAAATTCTTTCAAACAAATATTATCACAAAATTTATGCTAATAGGTAAACTCGAATAAGTCAATCAAAAAAAATATTTAGTCTTATTGATATTTTAATTTGTTAGTCTATTTAACATTAGTTAAATTTTTTATTCACAAATGATCAAATGAAGTGGACTTTTAAGTAGGCTAGTAGGCCAAACAGGTCTTCAAAAACGTTAGGGCTAAAAATAATAGATTTATGACTAGACTTAAACTTTGAATTTTTTAGCATGATGAATTCAAACTTAACAAAGACTAACTTGACTCAACTTATTCACACTCATAACATATATAAATATTAGTATTCAATGCACATTTAAAATTTCCATTCTATTGTCATTAATATTTACATTTTCATTCTTAATTAAATTTATTTGAATGGTGACAAGAATATGAAAAAATTTACCCCATACCCCTACAAATTAAAAAATTAGACCAAAATACCCTTGTATAAATACCTATAATTTCAAAATTTTAACTTTTCCTCATTTCATTCTAGCTAGAGCATAAAAAAATTTCATTTCCATTTGACTTCTAGAAAACTCAACACTAAGACTTCCGGTTCACTAACTTTCAACACCGAAGAACTAGAGAGTGAGTTATCTGGTTTGTTATTTGTGATGTTTACACTCTGGATAACTTGGGGTAGTTATCCAATTCTTATTTGTTCCTCACCGAATAACTTAGTATTATGTTATCCAATTTTTATTTGTTCCTCGCCAAATAACTTGCCATTATTTTATTCGGTTCTTATTTATTCTTCACCGGAGAACTTGGTTGGTAGTTTTCCGGTTTGTTGGATTTTGAATTTTTTGTGTGGCTCACATTAGAGCACGGGACATGCATATTTACCGGCGATATGATGAAGGACGGAAAACTCAAAAGCCGTCGAATTGAGAGAAAGATTAGATAGCTGAACATTTGTCGCGTCCACTGCATCCACCATTTCCCAGAGGCCCGTTTGATATGTCTCTTTTGGTGAGGTATCAGGACCACATTGCTCACCATTTGTGGGTCGGTGAAGTAAGTTAATCTATGAAATTTTATGTTTTTCTCAAATGTAATTTTAATTATTTATATATTATAACATATATTGTGAATTATTTTTAGGAGAGAGTTCTGAAGAAAGAGTTGAAGATTGTTGCACATGGCAGCAAATTGATCAGGTGGATTCCACACAGTATCCCACCAGTGATAGAGAGATGGTTATCTGCTTCTTGTCTATCCTTTCTACAGAGGAATAGTTTATCGAGGATATATCAAAATTTAGTATCTACATTTGTGGAGAGATGGTATCTAGAAACATCGACCTTTCATATGCTATTTGGCGAGATGACCATTACTTTGGAAGATGTTTCATGTTTGCTTCATTTAGCATTTAGGGGGAGTTCTGTAACCCTATAGAAGGGTTCCGTGATTCTGATGATATTACTCAGGCTATTGATATGCTGGGTGTTTCGTCGGAGGAGGCAAATGAAGAGGTCCGTGCTTGCAGAAATTCTTAATATAGTCTGGAATGGTTGAAGTAGATATTTACGCATCAATGAGTTGCGAGTAGATTTGACTGTGCAGCTAGAACCTATATGTTGTTGTTGGTAGGATGCACCATTTTTGCTGATAAGACCTTTACTCTTATAGAGGCAAATTATTTATCACTATTTTGGGACTTGCCTGGATATGGTAGATACTGCTGAGGGGCAGCTGCACTTGTCACACTTTACAAATATCTAGGAGATGCTTCCTTTTACAATTGCAAGCAGCTTGGAGGACATGCCTCTCGGTTACAGGTATAAATTTTTTATTTTAATTTTATCTAGACTTATATTAGATTATTTATAATAATTTTAATTGACAATATTCATGTTATGTAACAGTGTTAGATTCATGAGTATTTTTAACCTGTTTGCAAGAGAGGATTTTCTAAGATTGTTGGTATCAATAATCCACTTTCTAGGGCAATGAAGTGGATGTACAAGCAAGATGCAGAGAAGATTGATGAGCTCAGGACTGTGTTGGATGCATTGACACCTGTTGATGTCATTTGGCACCCTTTTGAGAATCATAGATAACACCAGACATTTGATGATATATACTTGTACAGGGTGGCCTGAAATGGCATGGAACACTTGTTGTATACTTATCTGACAGATGTTTCTGTCAGTTTGGATACAAGCAGTACATACCATCTCCGCCTCCTGATGTTAACACACTTGATGTTGATATTGAGTGGACTACATATCATGCGAGCATGATGGAAGTGATATGTCCGGCTAATTTTGCAGATACTTCATATGATGTGGTAGTTGATTACTTGGATTAGTACTATAGGGTGTCACATCCTTGTTTGGTACCACTACCTCGGGGTGAGGTTAGACATGTCCCGATTTGTGTCTATGATGCATGATCATCTGATATGAGGTTGTTACATATTTCACATGAGCTTCATCGCTATCTACATCGTCACGAGGTGGAAGAGGATGACGATGATTCTTATAAGGTCTTTCGAGCACTACGTATAGCTCAGGGCAGACTGGTACCTCATGACAGACCAGTACCTTATGCTAGTGATTATGATTGATGTATTATTTACTACTCAGAATTATGTAGTATTATTCATACTTATGTGGTATTATTCATAGTTATGTAGTATTATTTAGACTTATTTAGTATTCTTTAGACTTCAGAGTTATGTAGTATTCTTCAGACTTATGTAGTATAATCCAAAACATACCATGAATTAAATATAACATGAAGTCAATTTTCAATGCAAACCAAAATATAAAAATCACATTATAATTATAATTGAACATATTTCAACACCACAGGTGTAAGATGTTGCCAATGTTGTAACCGTCCAACAAATCCTATCATCTAAGAAGTTGCATCTGATGTGCAATACTTCTTCAAATCTAATGTGACCGGTGGCAAGGAGAATCCTTCATTCATGTTTACCTATTAAGACAATTAATAAGTAAGACATAAATTTAATATAAGTAATTAACATAACAAACATGAATATGTACCTGAACTCAATGATATTTTTCTTACAAAACCAATGTAGTAAATGGACACATTAGGTGAATTTGAAGTTGTCATAGGAAAGAAAGTTAAACTAGGATAACTGTTGGTGCGGTAAAGCAGCAAGCAAAAAATATTAAGTACCCAATTTTATCGTCTCCACAGGGATTAGTGCGATATGAACGCCGTTCAACAGCCTCTACATTTCTAAGCTTATTGTTCAAAAGTTTTGGTTTAAAAGTTCTAGGAACCATAAATAAAAACAGAAATTATAAAATAAAGACTAAAATATAAACGGAGCCTTGTTGGGATTGGATTTCATCAATTGATAACATACGCATTCTTCTGATCAAATTAAACACAACGCAATCATTCGTCTAATACCCTTACGTATCACCCACGACAAAGCTTATCTCTAACGCAGTGTCGAGAGAACAACCATGTTGTCTCATTGGTGATCTCTCATCCAACAAAAACACAACACAAAGCATTACGAACTGATACTCGCACAAATGTTAAGCCTAAACCTATCTCTAGCATTTAGGACCTAACAGGTAATCATCCTAGATCCAGATCTAAAGAGTATATCTCTATTACTGTTCAAATCAAAGATAAACAGATAAACAAAGACAACACCCATATCAGATAAACGATTGTTTCATATAAAACACAATGATCAGAATACATATACACGCTTAACCCTTTTTACATGTATTCACCTGATCTGCCAAATGGTTATGAACATCATTCTTCATCACTATTATCACATACCCACACAATATCATATTGATCCTACCTGTAATACCCCAAATTTTACCCTTTCTTTTTTATTTTTATTTTAAATTCTTATTAACTTAATAAATTAACCTTTTTTTAGATCTTATTTTTTTAACTAATAATAATTTAATTAACCTTTTTTATAACTTTACTAATGTTTTTTATTAACTTTTTTTTTTCTATTTAGTTTATTTATTTAAATCATTTTAAGCTCTTCTTACTAACTTTTAGGATTTAGATTAAAATTATACTTTTTCTTTTCTTTTCTTTAAGAGTAAATTTTTTTTTATAACCTTTTTTAAATTAATTTCTAACACATTTTTTTAATCAAATTCTAATACTTTTTTTAAAATAAAAATCTAACTTCTTTTTAAAATTAAATCTTTTTTCTAAACTTCCTTTTAAAGCTAAATCTTTTTTTCTAACTTTTTAAAGCTAAATCTTTTTTTCTAACTTTTTTAAAGCTAAATCTTTTTTTTCTAACTTTTTTAAAAGTTAAATCCTTTTTCTAACTACTTTTTTAAAGTTAAATCTTTTTTCTAACTCTTTTTTAAAATTAAATCTTTTTTCTAACTCTTTTTAAAAATTAAAATTTTTTTCTAACTCTTTTTAAAAATTAAATCTTTTTTTTCTCTAACTTCTTTTTAAAATTAAATCTTTTTTTTTTCTCTAACTTCTTTTTAAAATTAAATCTTTTTTTTCTCTAACTTCTTTTTAAAATTAAATCTTTTTTTTTAACTATTTTAAAAATTAAATCTAACCTTTTTTTTTTATAAATTAAATCTATCCTTTTTTTTTTTAAATTAAATCTAAATCTTTTTTGACACCATCCTTTTTCAAATTAAAATTCTAAATTCCTTTTAAAATTAAATTCCAACCGTTTTTTAAAATAATTCTAACATTTTTTTTAATCAACATTCAAATGTTTTTTATTTTAAAATTCTAACTCATTTTTTTTAAACTTAAAACTCTAATTTTTATTTAACTTGAAACTCTTATTTTCTTTGCTAACATTTTTAAATTTAAATCCCAACATTTTTTTATCAAATCCAATCACAATAAATCACAGATGGAGCAAAATCAAATCAATCAGATCATATCATCATCATAAGAAAATCAGATCTAAATATCAACATCACCATCATTGAATCAAATCTGAAATCATCATAAAAATTCATTCAAATCAAATCAGAGATTGAAAAAGATTGAGATATTCAAATCAAATCTGAGATTAAAAAAGATTTAAAAATCAAGTATAAAAGGACCCTCAGAAGCAACAAAACGGGGGGATCGACAAGCATCAAAAACTCTTACAGTCTTCATCAAAAGTAACTAACTCTTCTTTTTTTTAATTTCTAATCTTTTTTATATCTTTTTTTCAAAATTTCTACCTATTTTTCTTAATTAAAATTCTAACGTTCTAACTCTTTTTTTATTAAAATTCTAACCTTTTCTCTTTTATTTTCAAACTTTTATTTTTATTTTCTAACCTTTTTTTTAAAAACCAAATTTCGAAGTTCTAATTTTTTTGCTAACTTTTAATTCTAACTTTTAATCTATTTTCTTTTTCTTAATCACATTAAAAACTCTAACTTTTCTAAATTTCACCCCAAAAAAACCTAATTCCATTCTAACTCTTTTCTTATTACCTAAATTCTCATCGTCTCAAAACGTTCATCACTTAACTTCTAATTATTGTCAATTCCAATTTTCATCCTTCATTCCTAACAATATTCTTGATTATCCATGAACCTGTTCACTAATATTTATTTATTTATTTATTTTTATATTTGTACATAATCTAACATCATCGTTGCTATTTCATATTCCATTATCACTTGTATATTATCGCCATCTTCTTTGCATATTAATTTTCATTGTTTATTAATTTTTCGCTAACATCCTCATTTTTAAGATCCAAATTTCTAACTTTTTTTCTTGTTTCGTTAATTATAATTTTCTACTTAAATTCCTAACATTCCCGTCTAATTTTTTGTCTAACCCCGTATAATAACAGTCTCGGTTTGTTTTGGTTTTTTGCAGCTGACTAAGTTCAATTGATTTTATTTTCAGTTTAAATATTCAATTATCATATTTGTAACTGCTTATGGGATGTAATTTTGCGAGACAATTGTCGCATTTATCTCTCCGCACTTTATTTTCTGCCGTTGTATGTATATTTAATTTCATCACATCTTTATAATTAATTTCACTCCTCCGAAGGAATTAGGTCTAGCCGTTTGACCGCCGTGTCAATAGTCCTCAACTTCAAACCCTTACAAACCCTAACTTTTCACAAATGTCTCGCCGTGGACAAAAATTACAAAACTACCCCTAGCTTTAGGTCAAAGAGTCGCCGCACTCATTTTAGGGTTTCCCGCCGCGGAATCCCTAACCTAATTTAACCCTAATTACAACTTAACAATTCAACGTAGAGATTTGGAGTTTCTACACTCCACGTAAGCGTGTCCTTAAGATGTGTTTATTCCCCTTGAGACCTTGACCACAGTCAAGAAGTCTCTAACCTCCCTTTTGAGGGGAACTACGATTACTCTGATTCCACTCCCGTAAGGATACGTAGGCACAAGATGCGATGTCTTGCCGAGTAAACTTAGAATTAACCCCTTAGGTCTTTTTTTCTCACTTTTAATTCCTTTGTACATATACCTTAAGCAAATGAATAAAGCAAATAGTAAACATTTGAACAAAAGGTTCCTGTAGAGTACTATAGAAGTTTAGGGTGCTAATACCTTCCCTAAATTTAACCAACCCCCGAACCCTAGACCTTTCCCCGCATTGTGTTTACAATGCAAAATAGGTTTTCCCTCTTTTGACCTTTTCCTTCGGATAAATCAAAGAGCGGTTGTGAATTAAGAATTGTGATTCAAACTGATTAATAGTTTGTGATCTTATTTCCACCGCAACAGAAAATGGCGACTTCACTGGGGAATCTAATGCTTTTGAGGGTTACCCCTAATTTGTTCATATTTATTACTATTTGTTTTACTATCCATTTGCATGTATATATTGTACTTTGATTTTGGGATTGTTCCTTGTGTTGTGAGATAAGTCCTACGCCCGGACTAGTGACATTATTATAGGATGGGGATATATTCGATGAGGCTTATAGGGAGTTGAATCCCGACCAAGTTGATTCGAGAATCACCGCTCAGTTGAGACCTTTTCGAAAATGGTTCGGTTGAACGAGTAATCGTGAAAACTTTTTCCATGGTCGATTGGAGTCTGTGATATTGGGAACCGTAGTACCTTAACACCACCTTGGCCTTATTTAGGACGTAGTGCGGGAGCTATGTGGGAGTAATCCTACAACGGCTGCTACGCGATACTACACTCAAAAGAGGTTCTCTTGAGAATATTATTCACCCCCGAGTCAGTCGGAAGGTTGATAATATCCGAAAGATGGGCTGATGACTTTGGGCACTTTGTAGAACCTTGTTCGGCAGGTACAACTAACCTATAGTACACTCCTTTTGGGATGGGTAGACCTTGACTCCGCTCACGTTCCTTTAACCGAGGACTTTGTGTGTTTTCATGCATTGCATCCATAAAGCATCTCATTGCATTGTATTTCATGGAGTTCAAACATCATTTATGGATATCGCGGGATACCATAAATAAAAAAAAGATAAAATGAAAAAAAACAAGAAAAAGATTTCCTTGGTACCCCACGACATTCGTAAATGTTTGAATTCCATGAAATCTTCATTTGCATTCACATTTTAGCATCATACTTTTGCATTGCATGTGTCTCCCGATTTCTCATACTCGGTTCTCTCACCCTCCAGTTTTGTCACCCTGAGCTCTCTGCATCAATACGACCCTTCAAAAGAATGGAAGATCAAAACCAAGAGATCAACCGTGTCAGCCATGAATTCGAAGATCTTCGAGGAAGTGTAGGGCAGATTTTGGAGATGTTACGAGCTCTTAGTGTGAAGGTGGATGCTCAGTCTACTGTTGTTTCTAAGACTAATACCGTTATGGAACCTCAACCAGCTGTTACTGTCAAGAATGTACCTCCTCACGGTCTTCAATCCGGTTTGGTGCCTCCCAGTGCTCAACCAGTTCGACGAGCTACCCCTCCAAAGTGCAAAACTCCTAACTCCGACCATGGTAAAGGACCTACACGTTCAAGGAACCGCAAAAAGGCTACTCCTCAACCTTTACAATATCAGCAGAGTTATGTTCAAGGTTATCCGTTTCTATATGTTCAACAACCCCATGTAGCTACTGTTGCACCTCCTTTCGATCAGCAGTTTCCTACATGCCAGCCTGTACAGTCAGCTCCGGTATATCAGGCACCAGTTTATCAACAACCTTCCAGTTATTCGCCTATGCAAGTTCCTGTCGACAGTCAACGAGTGTCCAACGCTCCTGTTCACCAGCAATCACAGGATCAGGTTCCTTATCCCCGTAAGAGTCAGTATAAGCCTTGTCCTCCAATTCCGATGACTTTCACTGAGTTATACCCTCATTTGGTACAACAAGGTCTGATTACCACCCGTGCTTTGGGTCCTCCACCTAATCCATTACCTGCAAGTTACAACGCTACCGCTCATTGTTTATTTCATGAGGGTGCGCCCGGCCATGATCTAGAGAATTGCTATGCTCTTAAGAAAGTTGTCAGAGATTTGCTAGAAGCGAAGAAGTTGTCTTTTAGCAATGCTCAGCCGAAGATCGAGACTCCTCTCGGGGTCCCTCACTTGTCGGGTTCGAATTCTGCAAAGCATACTACTCCTGTGGCAAATCAGCCGAATCCAGTAATTATTCAAAGGCCTAGCTCGCTTCATTTCAGTAACCCTCAAGATGATATGACCGGGATCAACAAAGAATCTGAGAAAGTTATTTTGAAGCAACGACTGAAAACTGTTGAAGATGTGACCAGCGTAACTGGGGCAAGCCATGACGACTCACAGTGATCGTAAACCAGACGTTCTTTCCATTGAGGCTCCGCCAAAGGAAACTGTTGCTCTTAGATTTCATAAACATTTAGAAGGATTTTTCCGACAGTTCATTTGTTTATTTATATGCATTTCTCTTTGATTAAGCATATTTAACATGTATGAACTTGTTTATCTTCGATTAATTAATGCAACGCATATGTTTTTCTTGAATAAATCCATTCGTTTCACTCATTCAAAAAAAAAAACGTTTTCATAAATCATAATGCCAACTTTACCCGATCTCTTGTGCTGATGGAGAATTGGGAGGAGGATGACGAACCCAAAACGTCAGATTTCTTGTCGTATGCTTTCGATCGAAACCCGCTGATGATGTAAGGCATTGTTTCAAATCCCAAACACTGGAGATATAAGGATGTTAATCCCTAGTCAACCTCTTTGAGCCTTGAAGTAGGAGTTCTCTTTTTTTTAAGAACCTTCATCCTAACCTGGGGAAGGGTAGGTTTCAGTTAAACCGATCGAGCGCTTAGACTCTTAAAAAGGAAGAGCCAACCTTCGAGAATTTATCCTTAGCATCTTAAGGAGTCCAATACAATGACTATCCCTCGGTTACCTAAGGAGTGGGACAGTCACGAGCCTTTTAAAAGATTTACACGACTTGTGCATAAAAGAATATTCAAAAAAAAATAAGAGTCCGCTAAGTCAAAACCTATGAAGGAGACTTAGGCAAAACTGGGGCATCCCGACGTGGTCCAGGCAAAAGTTAGGGAATAAAAGCAAAACAAGAGGGTACAATAAATAATCCCTAGTAAAGAACAAGGTCGTGTGATCGAATTGCCATTAGAAATAGGTGAGTGACTGCCATGTCCAAAGCCTTGATAAGTTCTCGACCATAGCAAATCCGCTTGAGATATGAGCGTTCGTATCCGATTAACTGAATTAGGATTGGAGAACATCACGAAGAAGGGGTGGGTACAAATATAACTTTGAGCCTTTATCCTTTGTTTCTTAAAACCATGAACTGAGCCACGATACAACCTTTAAAAGACCTAATTGAAGTAGGACTTCGGTTGAAAGTATACTCGACAAGATCACGTTTCCTGACTCCTACGAGCTATGCTCAGAAAATTTTCATGTTGGCATTATAATTAAAACTTATATCCTGACTAGTGATTTCGGTCACAAGTTTTGGCGATATCTTTTTCAAAACAAAAATTCAAGACAAATATATGTGTACATTGACAAGCTCAGGATAGGCATTTCAGGCATGATGACTTTGCTTGATATCTTAGAGATTTACATATGAACATAACCCGTGGAACTTGAAGATCTTGCTAAACAGGGGCAGGCAGTTTCCCAGTTCGCTTACCAACACGAGTCTGACGCTCTTAAAGAGCTATTTCTCAAAGATTTCGTCGTAACACGCTTAATTTGGGCCAGACCTGACGAATCTCTCAAAGAGTTTGAAAACAGTGGGGCAACCAGACTCAGTGTTCTCTATAAAATTCTCTTGGGATGACCATACCTCACAACGCGAGTATCCTGGGGCACCGTGTTTTCTAAAAAAGGGAACCAAATGGCGACTACTATAAGGTCCTTCAAGATCAAAACTATGTGGTCACAACTTTTCTTCGTGCACCCGAGGGATTTTTCTCACAGCGGCCTTCATTCCCCAGTAAACCTCAGTGTTGCAACAGGCTCCTAAACTATTGCCTCATCACAGTCCCCAGCGAGACTATAAGCTGACAACTTTTTCTTGGGTAACTCGAAAGTGTCCCTCAGGTTTTCTTCTCTCCATGTGAAGACGTGATACTGTGCACCCAAGCAGATTACCTTCTACCCAGAGAATTCAGAACTTTGAAACCAGATTGGTTCTACCATTGATCCTTCTCGCCATGATTGATTTATTGGTTGCAGAGAACGCAGGGTATCCCCGTCGAGATGTTTATTTCATCTCTCGTCCTGTCTCTAGTCTATTTCGTCAGTATACGCAAGGGCATAAGCATCACATGCCTATTTCATTACATATTCATTACATATTCATTACATATTCATTACATATTCATTACATACTCATTACATACTCATTACATACTCATTACATACTCATTACATACTCATTGCATACTCATTTCATAACATCTTGCATACATAAACATTAACATACATTCACATTAACATATGCATCAACATATGCGTTAGCATTCACAGGTTCATTGCGTCTCTATCATTGGTCGTTACCGCCGAGTAACTGGGGTTTGCCCATTCTCTCCAAATAGATTGTCAGCCATAAGCATAAAATACTTACTTGTTTCCAGTTTCCCCACAGAGCTCGATCCTCGTGGATGACGGTTACTTCAGCTATCTTTCCTCACCAGGATAAGATATTTACCCTCCGAGATCATTCCCTCGATGGAGTCTTGATTACCAGTTTTCTTTCTAGCTCGATCCTAGATTGAATCTCAGTCTTGTCGGTCGTCAAGCCCAACCGGACGTGCATTTATTTTGCACCTTCTGAAGGTTTTCACCATACCATGACAGATACGCGACTATCTCGCTTGAGAAGTTTATCACTATACCCGGACGTGCATTTATTTTGCACTATCTTTCAAGAAAATCAACTACAATCCTTTACAGATACACGCCAGTTCGCGCCGGAAAATATATCAGTACAACACTTTACAATCCTACATGTTACAACCCTTTACACTTTACATTTTACAGCATCAGCATACGACATTTCTCACCTAAGAAGTCGATCCTATCCTCATTATGACTCGCAGCAAATGGCCATCTCCATGGAGCAGTTGGGCTTCCATTTACCTGCCGTCTTGGGGTATGAACCAAATCGTATTCAGGAGAGCATGATCCTGAGTTACGGGGAGGTTTGAGCGAAATCATATTCAGGAGAGCACGATTCTGAGTTATGAAGAAGTTCATTTATCCTTTAGTAAAAGAAGGAGCGGAATCATATTCAGGAGAGCACGATTCTGAGTTATGAAGAAGTTCATTTATCCTTTAGTAAAAGAAGGAGCGGATTCATATTCAGGAGAGCACGATTCTGAAGTATGGAGAAATTTCAGGAGCGGAATCATATTCAGGAGAGCACGATTCTGAAGTATGAGGAAGTTTAGTTAGCCCTTTTCATATTCAGGAGAGCACGATTCTGAAGTATGAAGAATTTCATTTACCCGAAGGAGCGGAATCATATTCAGGAGAGCACGATTCTGAAGTATGAGGAAGTTCAGTTAGCCATTTTCATATTCAGGAGAGCACGATTCTGAAGTATGAAGAATTTCATTTACCCGAAAGAGCCGAATCATATTCAGGAGAGCACGATTCTGAAGTATGAGGAAGTTTAGTTAGCCCTTTTCATATTCAGGAGAGCACGATTCTGAAGTATGAAGAATTTCATTTACAAGAAAGAGCCGAATCATATTCAGGAGTGCACGATTCTGAAGTATGAGGAAGTTCAGTTAGCCCTTTTCATATTCAGGAGAGCACGATCTTGAAACATGAAGAAGTTTATTTATCCTTCAGTAAGAGAAGAATCAGAATCGTATTCCAGGCGCCGACCTTAAATGCGAGAAGATTTATCTATCAGATAAGCAGCAGCCTCTTTATTTGAGTGCTTATCCATTTTGGCACATAAGTCCCTTCCAACGATAAGTGACAATTCTCCCTTGAGAAGCTTATCAGGGCATTTCCCATTAAAGTCCATTTATTTTGGCATACAGCCGGTTTTTACCCTGTATATTTGATACGGATTTCCGAAAAGTCCGTCCGATCCCATCGCGAGGGATAGTTTATAGAAGCTTGGATGTTATTCTTTGCTCAATGCTCCAGCGTTCTGTAATCGATCTGGCAATCGTGTAGATCCAGTCTTATTGTTAGACATTCCCAAGTGGAGGCCATCTCATAAGCGCCATCTCCATTTAGGATCATGTTCTAACCACTTTAAGTCCATTTATTTTGGCATACAGCCGGTTCTTTTCACCCTGTATATTTGCTACGGATTCCCGAAAAGTCCGTTTGATCCTGTCACGAGAGATAGTTTACAGAAGCTTGGATGTTATTCTTTGCTCAATGCTCCAGCATTCTGTAATCGATCTTGCAATCGTACATGATCCAGTTTTACTTTTAGATTCCCCAGTGGAGGCCGTCTCATAGGTGCCATCTCCATTTGAGAATCTCATTCCCGTTCTAAAAATGACAATTGGTCGTGTTCGCACCAGTTGACCATCATTTTAGAATTCCCCAGTGTTGTACTGTGTCCCAGCGCGTTGTTTTCCCCAGTGTGTTCTTCTCGTAGCGTCTGTCCCTGTGTCATCGTATTCGTCAGCATTTTCGCATTCATCATTCCAGCATACGCATCATATCATATTCATGGCATCGTCTGCATTAGTCTGTTCTCGTTTTGTCTATAGCATTGCATATCGCCACATATAAGGGCAAAATTTTCGATTATCTATATTTAAATCCCTCCACCATGATTCCTCGAGTCTCCGTCACTCAAATCATCCGGTGTAGATATTTAAATAGGGGCAACTGTAATACCCCAAATTTTACCCTTTCTTTTTTATTTTTATTTTAAATTCTTATTAACTTAATAAATTAACCTTTTTTTAGATCTTATTTTTTTAACTAATAATAATTTAATTAACCTTTTTTATAACTTTACTAATGTTTTTTATTAACTTTTTTTTTTCTATTTAGTTTATTTATTTAAATCATTTTAAGCTCTTCTTACTAACTTTTAGGATTTAGATTAAAATTATACTTTTTCTTTTCTTTTCTTTAAGAGTAAATTTTTTTTTATAACCTTTTTTAAATTAATTTCTAACACATTTTTTTAATCAAATTCTAATACTTTTTTTAAAATAAAAATCTAACTTCTTTTTAAAATTAAATCTTTTTTCTAAACTTCCTTTTAAAGCTAAATCTTTTTTTCTAACTTTTTAAAGCTAAATCTTTTTTTCTAACTTTTTTAAAGCTAAATCTTTTTTTTCTAACTTTTTTAAAAGTTAAATCCTTTTTCTAACTACTTTTTTAAAGTTAAATCTTTTTTCTAACTCTTTTTTAAAATTAAATCTTTTTTCTAACTCTTTTTAAAAATTAAAATTTTTTTCTAACTCTTTTTAAAAATTAAATCTTTTTTTTCTCTAACTTCTTTTTAAAATTAAATCTTTTTTTTTTCTCTAACTTCTTTTTAAAATTAAATCTTTTTTTTCTCTAACTTCTTTTTAAAATTAAATCTTTTTTTTTAACTATTTTAAAAATTAAATCTAACCTTTTTTTTTTATAAATTAAATCTATCCTTTTTTTTTTAAATTAAATCTAAATCTTTTTTGACACCATCCTTTTTCAAATTAAAATTCTAAATTCCTTTTAAAATTAAATTCCAACCGTTTTTTAAAATAATTCTAACATTTTTTTTAATCAACATTCAAATGTTTTTTATTTTAAAATTCTAACTCATTTTTTTTAAACTTAAAACTCTAATTTTTATTTAACTTGAAACTCTTATTTTCTTTGCTAACATTTTTAAATTTAAATCCCAACATTTTTTTATCAAATCCAATCACAATAAATCACAGATGGAGCAAAATCAAATCAATCAGATCATATCATCATCATAAGAAAATCAGATCTAAATATCAACATCACCATCATTGAATCAAATCTGAAATCATCATAAAAATTCATTCAAATCAAATCAGAGATTGAAAAAGATTGAGATATTCAAATCAAATCTGAGATTAAAAAAGATTTAAAAATCAAGTATAAAAGGACCCTCAGAAGCAACAAAACGGGGGGATCGACAAGCATAAAAAACTCTTACAGTCTTCATCAAAAGTAACTAACTCTTCTTTTTTTTAATTTCTAATCTTTTTTATATCTTTTTTTCAAAATTTCTACCTATTTTTCTTAATTAAAATTCTAACGTTCTAACTCTTTTTTTATTAAAATTCTAACCTTTTCTCTTTTATTTTCAAACTTTTATTTTTATTTTCTAACCTTTTTTTTAAAAACCAAATTTCGAAGTTCTAATTTTTTTGCTAACTTTTAATTCTAACTTTTAATCTATTTTCTTTTTCTTAATCACATTAAAAACTCTAACTTTTCTAAATTTCACCCCAAAAAAACCTAATTCCATTCTAACTCTTTTCTTATTACCTAAATTCTCATCGTCTCAAAACGTTCATCACTTAACTTCTAATTATTGTCAATTCCAATTTTCATCCTTCATTCCTAACAATATTCTTGATTATCCATGAACCTGTTCACTAATATTTATTTATTTATTTATTTTTATATTTGTACATAATCTAACATCATCGTTGCTATTTCATATTCCATTATCACTTGTATATTATCGCCATCTTCTTTGCATATTAATTTTCATTGTTTATTAATTTTTCGCTAACATCCTCATTTTTAAGATCCAAATTTCTAACTTTTTTTCTTGTTTCGTTAATTATAATTTTCTACTTAAATTCCTAACATTCCCGTCTAATTTTTTGTCTAACCCCGTATAATAACAGTCTCGGTTTGTTTTGGTTTTTTGCAGCTGACTAAGTTCAATTGATTTTATTTTCAGTTTAAATATTCAATTATCATATTTGTAACTGCTTATGGGATGTAATTTTGCGAGACAATTGTCGCATTTATCTCTCCGCACTTTATTTTCTGCCGTTGTATGTATATTTAATTTCATCACATCTTTATAATTAATTTCACTCCTCCGAAGGAATTAGGTCTAGCCGTTTGACCGCCGTGTCAATAGTCCTCAACTTCAAACCCTTACAAACCCTAACTTTTCACAAATGTCTCGCCGTGGACAAAAATTACAAAACTACCCCTAGCTTTAGGTCAAAGAGTCGCCGCACTCATTTTAGGGTTTCCCGCCGCGGAATCCCTAACCTAATTTAACCCTAATTACAACTTAACAATTCAACGTAGAGATTTGGAGTTTCTACACTCCACGTAAGCGTGTCCTTAAGATGCGTTTATTCCCCTTGAGACCTTGACCACAGTCAAGAAGTCTCTAACCTCCCTTTTGAGGGGAACTACGATTACTCTGATTCCACTCCCGTAAGGATACGTAGGCACAAGATGCGATGTCTTGCCGAGTAAACTTAGAATTAACCCCTTAGGTCTTTTTTTCTCACTTTTAATTCCTTTGTACATATACCTTAAGCAAATGAATAAAGCAAATAGTAAACATTTGAACAAAAGGTTCCTGTAGAGTACTATAGAAGTTTAGGGTGCTAATACCTTCCCTAAATTTAACCAACCCCCGAACCCTAGACCTTTCCCCGCATTGTGTTTACAATGCAAAATAGGTTTTCCCTCTTTTGACCTTTTCCTTCGGATAAATCAAAGAGCGGTTGTGAATTAAGAATTGTGATTCAAACTGATTAATAGTTTGTGATCTTATTTCCACCGCAACACTACCCATGCTACTTAATCAACACAACACCATAGAAGATACAATGAATATCAACTTCAAAACCATGTCAAAAGTTTGTTCATTGATAGAAGAAAATATGAGATCAAAGATGTGAAAAGGTTTTGTCAAGACCCACAAATACATAATCAAAGATAATCAATCAATAGAGAATCCAAACTAGTTCACAAACATATATTAGATGAAATACATAAGGTATCAAAAGATTACATCCAAACCCTAACAAGAGATCAAAGATCTTACCTCCTCCCTCTTAGGGTTTTGTGTTCCTCTCTCTAAAATAAATGAAGAGAGATAAGTTCTGATGTATCTAATGTTACAAAATGGAATTATGCCCTAAAAAGAAATAAAAACACTTAAATAGAACATTCAGGATATGTTATGTTCGCCTAGTGAACAGATCATTCGCCTAGCGAACAATAAGTTAGGCACGTGAGGTGCCTCTGAGCAGTCAAACCGCCCCTGATACTTTTCCAAACGTTCGCTAGGCGAGTATTCCTTCGCCTAGCGAAGCCTTCGCTGTGAACTTCGCCTAGAAAGTTTATGGTCCTTTTCGCCTCTGTCCAAGTCTGGAGTGTTCGCTAGAGCTTCGCTACCACTTCGCCTAACGATTCCTTCGCTTCATAGTTCACCTAGCGAACTTCATGATGTTCTGGAGGGAGCTTCTCTAGCAAGTTCGCCTAGCGAACTTGCAGTTGTTTGCATGCTGTCTTGGTTTCCTTGCCCATTTCTTGTGTCTTACTTTTCACTTGTTTTGTGCCTAATTCTTGCACAATAACACACAAATCAAAGGTACCAAGAGGTTTTCTCATAATGTTGCAAACCAACCAAAGCAAGAGTTGTTTTCAACACTTTCTTGACAAAAATGAGTGAAAGATGCCAACATTTGGTAGATCAAATAAGCGAAATTTGGCATCTAACAACTCTCCCCAACTAGATTTTTGCTTGTCCTCAAGCAAAGTATGCCTCTCATTTCGCAACAAGAGGATTTGCTCAAGATTAAGATTCACCCAAGAATGGATAAAATGACTCACACAAAAAGAATGCAAACAAGAAATGGTTTCAAATGTTGAGAATCAAACAATGCAAAAGAACTAAATTCTTAAAACAAATATAAAACCATGTATCAATCAACAACTATGTTTTTCATGAATGAATCACTCTATCTCTTCTCTTCGAATAAGGGTTGAAGAAATTACGCGTTTGCAACCGCGAGGACAATTTCGCTCAACTAACAAACAATGCCAATATCAATTCAATTCATACAAAATCTAACAATCAAAAGCAAAAATATTGAAGCAAGAAGATCACTAAGGTCTTTAAGGTTGTAGCTTGGTCGGGTTTACAAACAAGGGACATTTCTAAGGCCATTGAAACAAAATTGCCGATGCAAAAGAGACATTCACGAAACATATTATTTACACACCTCAACTTCATTCCATTTGTTTCTTAGTTGCAAACCTTCACAAACTTTTTTCACAACTTATTCTTTCATTGTTTTTCTTTTTCAAGCAAGCATTCTTTTTTTTTTATTTTCTTTTTTCATATTCACACAATTTTTTTTGTGCTTGCTTGAATTTTTCAAAAGTTGTAGCAACCTACCATCTTTCTTTTTCATTCTCCCCAACTTAACTTTTACTCAACCCTCAAGTGAATGCTCTTGGATTTTTATGTCAAAGAGGACAATTAAAACAAATTCAAGGATTCAAGAAAAAATTTAGAATCTCTCAAAATTAAGAATGAGATTCACATTGTTTATGCTCAAAGGGGTTAACGAATTCTCTCTACTCACAGGTAAGTTGCATTTGGGCATGGTTGTGCTCAATACAAACAAGTGCCTTGATCATTTCTAATGCTTCCACAAATTTACAATGATAACAATATAAAGCATGAATCATACGAATCAACAAAGTTTATCAAAAATCCAGCATTTAGTAAACAATGGAAACTTTCTCACAAATTGTGGTTTTTGGTCCTAAGTGAAACAATCATTCAAACAAATTATCAAAAGAACAAATTTAATTTTCACAAATACTTAAGTTCTTAAGCATTCTAAAATTCTAAACAAAGGAAACCATGTACCTTGACAACATTCACTTGTTTCATACTATCATTGCCATCCAAACTCGGTCGAAGCTTCATTGAATGCTTTTATACCGATAGCAACCACTCTAGAAGGAGTTCTCATCATTCCTGAACACACTAGAGAAAACATAAAAAGGAAAAAACATATACAATATAAACAAATATACAAAGCTTAAAATTATAGAACCGTTGCAATGCACTTCAATATCTCAACACCAATCCCCGACAACGGCGCCATTTTGTTGGTGCGGTAAAGCAGCAAGCAAAAAATATTAAGTATCCAGTTTTATCGTCTCCACAGGGATTAGTGTGATATGAACGCCGTTCAACGGCCTCTACATTTCTAAGCTTATTGTTCAAAAGTTTTGGTTTAAAAGTTCTAGGAACCATAAATAAAAACAGAAATTATAAAATAAAGACTGAAATATAATCGGAGCCTTGTTGGGATTGGATTTCATCAATTGATAACATACACACTCTTCTAATCAAATTAAACACAATGTAATCATTCGTCTAATACCCTTACGTATTGTAACACCCCCTTTCTATGCCCCCAAATAATACAATTAATCATTTAGGCATAAATTTAAAATTTCATCAGAGTACATTTGCAACATGGCATAAAAGGGAAATATCACATTATCATAAAAATTCCAACACATACAGCACCTGCTCAACAGATATGCAACAACGGGATAACACCCACAAGAAATATTTAGAACAAAGGCGGAAATATCCAAATATTTCATAATTCACCAAACATGTATCACATATACAGTTATCATTCATCATGCTTTACAAAACAAATCAACAGCAGATACATACTCAGATATATCACAAAAGGATCAAACTAAATCATATTCTACCCGGTGCTACATATCAAAGCCGACCGACCAAAAAGGGAAGAAGCCACGCTTCAAAAAATTACCTCCAGCAATCTAGTCTGCAATGCCTCATAGAGCATTAAAAGAAACAACAGAAGGGTGAGAAACGATATCATAATAACAATGCATAAAAACATATATATATATATATATATATATATATATATATATATATATATATATATATATATATATATATACATAATACCCAATATACGTCTTTCGCATTCTCACCGCAACTCACCTCGTCATACCGTACATCGCAATGTATTCACATTATCTATTTACAAATAGAACATCATGCATATACAATATGCGTCAACAATGTTTATATCGGTTCATGAACACACAAAACATACATATTCATATATTCACACATACAGGTGTCTTCAAGCATACCAATCATGCCAATCATCAACAATTCATGTAAACATTTACAATTATGTTCATTCACCATACACCATGCAGGATGTCAACATGCAACTCATAGAGACCGACACACGACTCTATGCAGATGCAAATGCGGTACCGACTCATTTCAGCAGGTTCAATTGAAGAACCAAATAACCATCGCTCACACCCCACATGGGCACACGAGGTTCTGCAGATTCTACGCGGAATCAAAATAACCATCGTTATATACGAGGTTCTGCAAATCCACCGAGGGATCAATAATTAACCATCGCTCACACCCCACAAGGGCACACGAGGTTCTGCAGATTCACCGAGGAATCAATAATTAACCATCGCTCACACCCCACAAGGGCACACGAGGTTCTGCAGATTCACCGAGGAATCAAACGACACAAGAATGCATACCATGATGCTTCACATGCAACATGACTCATGACACTCTTGAAATGCACACATGTTTACAAACATACTCATGCATTCTACACATTCATACAAACATCATAGATTTTTAATCAGGCTAAACAAATGCACATAATTGCCCAAGCGGCCACAATTCATAATCTAGGATTCACGCCATACGGCTACCCACAGCACAACACAACCCAGCATATAACTACTAAATTAAAGAAGGGTCGATCGCAACCGAAACCCCAAGCCACGACAGAACCCAGCAACATGGAAAATCCATCCTGCTACGTTCGCTACACGCTCACCTAGCGAGCTGCTAGCGAGCGTTCGCTACCTCCTCGCCTAGCGAACTGCTAGCAAGTACAAACAGAACCTCCAAACATTGCTCGCTACCTCGTTCGCCATAGCGAACCCCCAGCGAGCTCTTCGCCACTCCCTTCGCTACTAGCGAAAGACCACAATACCATTCTGTCCCAAGTCTGGGACCGTTCGCTGCGCACTCGCCTAGAGAACTACCAGCGACCATTCGCGACCTGCTCGCCTAGCGAACTGCTAGCGAGCGTCTGCGATCAAAACTTCTCCCTACTGTTCAGAATCCAAAACCACCGATAAAATCACCCGATGAACTCCAACTCATATCCAACAGCCTTAGTCTAACATATATCGACTAATCTACGCCATCTAATCACGATTCTAACCGTTAGACAACGATTTCTATCGATTAACCCAAATTCAACCTAAAATGGAAAGTGTAGAAAAACTACCAACAATCCAAAACAATCCAACAAAATCATACATGATTATACACATTGATAGAATAATAAAGTTTCACACCCTTACCCGAACGATCGAAAGCTTTGGTGATGATTTCTTGAAGTTCTAGGTTTTTCCTCTTCTTTCTCTCCTCTTTCTCTTCTCTTCCTTTCTTTCCTTTGTTTTTCTCCCTATGTTACTATTTTCCTTTCTTTTCCTCTCTTATCTCATATTTCTATTTCTTTCCTCTCAAATTCTTTCCACACACTAATTAATCAATTCACATAAAATATCCACTTAGCATAATCACTAATGCCCAAAATACCCTCCAACCTATTTTTACCCGAAACTCTCAAAGTAGGCAAAAATAGCACAATATGCACAAATAACATATTAAACACACAATTCCACATTTAAAATAATAATTCAATTAATTAAATCAGAAAGGACTCAAAATAAAGGAAATTCAGAATCGGGGCGTTACAACTCTCCCCCACTTAGGAATTTTCGTCCTCGAAAATATTACCTGATTCGAACAACTCAGGATGCGACTCACGCATCTTACTCTCCAATTCCCAAGTCATATTGCCTTCCGCAGCACCTCCCCATGCTACTTTTACAAGCGAAATATCCTTGCCTCTTAGGTTCTTAACTTCGCGGTCCAAAATCATAACCGGTAAAACCTCAACCGTAAGATTATCTCTTACCTCCACCTCATCCATAGGAATCACATGTGACGGATCCGGAACATACTTCCGAAGTTGCGAAACATGGAACACATCATGCAAATTCGAAAGACTCGGAGGCAACGCCACACGATAAGCCACCGCACCAACTCGTGCAATAATTTGATACGGACCAATAAAACAAGAAGTCAACTTCTTCGACTTCAAAGCACGACCCACACCCGTAACCGGTGTAACTCTCATAAACACATGGTCACCTTCTTGAAATTCAAGGTCCTTCCTTCTCTTGTCATGATAACTCTTTTGCCTATTCTGAGAAGCTTTCATCTTCTCCCGAATCAACTTCACCTTCTCCGTCGTTTGTTGTACCATTTCCGGTCCAACTACCGATCTCTCTCCGGTTTCATGCCAACACAAGGGTGTTCGACATCTCCGACCATACAAAGCCTCAAATGGTGCCATACCAATACTTGCATGAAAACTGTTGTTGTAAGTGAATTCAATCAATGCCAAAAATCTATCCCAAACACCACCTTGCTCGAGCACACAAGCACACAACAAGTCCTCTAACGATTGAATCGTCCTCTCAGCTTGGCCGTCCGTCTGCGGATGATACGCCGAACTCAATCTCAACTTAGAACCTAAAGCCTTTTGCAAACCTTCCCAAAATCTCGAAGTAAATCTAGGATCTCTATCCGACACGATACTCTTGGGAACTCCATGCAACTTCACAATCACCCGAACATAAATCTCGGCTAACTTTTCCAAAGGATAACTAATATCAATCGGAATAAAGTGAGCAGATTTAGTAAGCCTATCAACAATCACCCAAATAGCATTGTGACCTCTTTGCGTATTTGGTAAACCCGTAACAAAATCCATTGATATACTATCCCATTTCCATTCCGGAATATCCAACGGTTGCATCAAACCACTAGGCTTCTGATGTTCCACTTTAGACTTCTGGCAAGTCAAACACGAATACACAAATCGAGCTACATCCCTCTTCAATCCGGACCACCAAAAGATTTTCTTCAAATCTTGATACATCTTATTCGCACCCGGGTGAATACTCAATTTACTCCGGTGTCCTTCCTCCAATATCGTCTTTCTCAAATCCACATCGTCGGGAATACAAATACGACCACGGAATCTCAAAACTCCAAAATTATCAACCTTAAAGTCCTCACTCTCATTCATCATCAAATCCACAAATTTCAAATCTAACTTTTGCTTTTCACGAACGGTAGCTAGAAAATCATTCGTAACATACAACATACCAAGTTTCACACTTCTTGGCGTCATTTCACAAACCAAACTCAAATCTCTAAAACTCTCCAAAAGTTCTCATTCTCTTACCATCAATGTAGACATATGCACTAACTTCCGGCTCAAAGCATCGGCTACAACATTTGCTTTACCCGGATGGTAATTCAAACCAAAATCATAATCCTTCAAAAACTCTAACCATCTCCTTTGCCTCATATTCAATTCCTTTTGCTCAAATAAATACTTCAAGCTCTTGTGGTCGCTAAAAACTTCAAATCTCGCACCATAGAGATAATGTCTCCAAATTTTCAAAACAAAGACCACGGCCGCCAATTCCAAATCGTGCGTGGGATAATTCTTCTCATGCACTCTCAATTTCCTTGAAGCATAAGCCACAACTTTACCGTCTTGCATCAAAACACCACCCAAACCGGACAAGGAAGCATCACAATAAACCACAAATGCTTCCGTCGGATTTGGCAAAATCAGAACCGGCGCCGTTGTCAACCGTCTCTTAAGTTCAACAAAACTCTTCTCACAATTAATGTCCCAAACAAAAGTCTTTCCCTTACAAGTCAACTGAGTCAACGGAAGTGCCAACTTCGAAAATCCCTCAATAAACCTCCGATAATAACCGGCCAAGCCCAAAAAGCTTCGGATTTCCGTAACCGACTTAGGAGCCTCCCATTGCATCACCGCATCAATCTTGGACGGATCAACACAAATACCTTTACCAGAAATAACATGTCCAAGAAAATTCACTTTCGATAACCAAAACTCGCACTTGGATAACTTAGCATACAATTGCTTCTCCTTCAATACTTGCAACACAACCCGCAAATGCTCTTCATGCTCTTCTTGGGACTTAGAGTAAATCAAAACGTCATCAATAAACACAACTACGAAACGATCCAACTGCTCATGAAAGATACGATTCATATATTCAATAAACACACCCGGCGCATTAGAAACTCCGAATGGCATCACAGAAAATTCATAATGACCATACCGTGTCCTAAAAGCCGTCTTTTGAATATCTTCTCCTTTAACAAGAATCTGGTGATAACCTGACCTCAAATCAATCTTACTAAAAACACGGGCACCAACCAATTGGTCCATCAAATCATCAATTCTAGGAAGCGGATACTTATTTTTGATAGTCACCTTGTTCAACTGTCGATAATCAATACACAACCGCATGCTCCCATCTTTCTTCTTTACCAACAATATCGGCGCACCCCAAGGAGAAACACTCGGTCTAACAAATCTCTTTTCCAATAAATCATTCAATTGTCTCTTCAACTCTACCAACTCCGATGCCGACATACGATATGGTGCCATCGAAATCGGTCTAGTGTCGGGAACTAGATCAATCGAAAACTCGACTTCCCTTTCTGGCGGTACATCCGTAATGTCCTCCGGAAATACTTCTGGAAAGTCACATACCACTGGAACCAAATCCAATTCAACCTTATTCTCTACCGGCAGCGACGCAAACAAACAGAACACTTGAGCTTCATCCGCCAAAAGTTTCTTCAACTCTTTAGTGGATAGAAAACTCTCTTCCTCCTCATCTCCCAAAGATGGAAACCTCACCAACTTGTGATAACAATCAATATGAACTCTATTATACTGCAACCAATTCATACCCAAAATCACATCTAATCCTTCTAATGGCAAACACACCAAGTCCATAATAAAGTCCTTACCATACATGGTCAAGGGACAACTCAAACATACCGAAGACGTAGTTACCAACCCCGAAGCGGGTGTCTCAATAACCATATCACCACCACAAGAAGAAAAACACAAGTCCAAACGCTTAGCGCACTCGAAAGAAATAAACGAATGAGTCGCTCCGGTATCGATAATAGCAACTAAGGGCATATTATTAATAAAGCATGTACCTTTAATCAACCGATCCGCATTAGTAGTGTCTGCACCCGCTAATGCAAATACCTTCCCGCTTGACGGAGCTTGCTTTGCCTTAGTACACTTCGTACTAATATGACCAACCTCCCCACAGTTAAAACACTTAATCACATTCCTTCTACATTCAGTTGTAGTATGACCGAGACCACCACAGTTAGCACACTTTTCCCCAGCCTTCTTACACTCAAAAGATTTGTGCCCCTCTTCACCGCACCTATAGCACTTAACGGGACCAGAACTCCCTCCTCCGGATTTCTTGACAAAGTGTTCCCTATGCTTCCCTTTATCAGCAGGCGTCACATAAGGCCCACTCCTTACTGGTTGCTTCCCTCGCCTCTCATTCAAACTTTTATAGTGAGTAGAACGAGCCCTACTATCCTCTTCGAAAATTCTACAGCATTCGGTTAAGTCCGAAAATCTTCGAATCCTCTGATATCCCACAGCTTGCTTGATCTCCGGGCGCAAGCCGTTCTCGTACTTAATACACTTGGAAAATTCCGCCGCCACCGCATCATAGTGAGGATGGAATTTCACCAACTCCGTAAACTTAGCCGTGTAGTCGACCACGGACATGTTCCCTTGTTTCAATTCTAGAAACTCCATCTCCTTCTTTCCCTTCACACTCTCCGGATAATACTTCCTCAAAAATTCAGTGCGGAACAAATCCCAAGTTATTTCCTCATCATCAACTCCAAGAATTTGTCTTATGCCGACCCACCAGTCATCGGCTTCTTCTCCCAGCATGTGAGACCCAAGTCTCACCTTGTTCCTCTCAGGGCAATTCATAACTCTGAAGATCCTCTCGACCTCTTTCAGCCAAATCTGAGCACCGTCCGGATCAAACCTTCCTTTGAACACCGGCGATTGATTCTTTCTAAACTCATCGTTAGCATTCACATTCGGCACACCCTGCACCGCTCGAGCCATAGCTTCCAATGCCGCAGCCATCGTGTTGTCATTACGACCAACCATATTCTGATTATTCCCAAAAATAACAACAGGGTCAAACAACCGTTCAACCAATAAAACAGCGAGACAGATACAACTGACTCAACACTGGGCTCTGATACCACTTAATGTAACACCCCCTTTCTATGCCCCCAAATAATACAATTAATCATTTAGGCATAAATTTAAAATTTCATCAGAGTACATTTGCAACATGGCATAAAAGGGAAATATCACATTATCATAAAAATTCCAACACATACAACACCTGCTCAACAGATATGCAACAACGGGATAACACCCACAAGAAATATTTAGAACAAAGGCGGAAATATCCAAATATTTCATAATTCACCAAACATGTATCACATATACAGTTATCATTCATCATGCTTTACAAAACATATCAACAGCAGATACATACTCAGATATATCACAAAAGGATCAAACTAAATCCTATTCTACCCGGTGCTACATATCAGAGCCGACCGACCAAAAAGGGAAGAAGCCACGCTTCACAAAAATTACCTCCAACAATCTAGTCTGTAATGCCTCATAGAGCATTAAAAGAAACAACAGAAGGGTGAGAAACGATATCATAATAACAATGCATAAAAACATATATATATATATATATATATATATATATATATATACATAATACCCAATATACGTCTTTCGCATTCTCACCGCAACTCACCTCGTCATACCGTACATCGCAATGTATTCACATTATCTACTTACAAATAGAACATCATGCATATACAATATGCGTCAACAATGTTTATATCGGTTCATGAACACACAAAACATACATATTCATATATTCACACATACAGGTGTCTTCAAGCATACCAATCATGCCAATCATCAACAATTCATGTAAACATTTACAATTATGTTCATTCACCATACACCATGCAGGATGTCAACATGCAACTCATAGAGACCGACACACGACTCTATGCAGATGCAAATGCGGTACCGACTCATTTTAGCAGGTTCAATTGAAGAACCAAATAACCATCGCTCACACCCCACATGGGCACACGAGGTTCTGCAGATTCTACGCGGAATCAAAATAACCATCGTTATATACGAGGTTCTGCAAATCCACCGAGGGATCAATAATTAACCATCGCTCACACCCCACAAGGGCACACGAGGTTCTGCAGATTCACCGAGGAATCAATAATTAACCATCGCTCACACCCCACAAGGGCACACGAGGTTCTGCAGATTCACCGAGGAATCAAACGACACAAGAATGCATACCATGATGCTTCACATGCAACATGACTCATGACACTCTTGAAATGCACACATGTTTACAAACATACTCATGCATTCTACACATTCATACAAACATCATAGATTTTTAATCAGGCTAAACAAATGCACATAATTGCCCAAGCGGCCACAATTCATAATCTAGGATTCACGCCATACGGCTACCCACAGCACAACACAACCCAGCATATAACTACTAAATCAAAGAAGGGTCGATCGCAACCGAAACCCCAAGCCACGACAGCACCCAGCAACAGGGAAAATCCATCCTGCTACGTTCGCTACACGCTCGCCTAGCGAGCTGCTAGCGAGCATTCGCTACCTCCTCGCCTAGCGAACTGCTAGCGAGTACAAACAGAACCTCCAAACATTGCTCGCTACCTCGTTCTCCACATCGAACCCCCAGCGAGCTCTTCGCCACTCCCTTCGCTACTAGCGAAAGACCACAATACCATTCTGTCCCAAGTCTGGGACCGTTCGTTGCGCACTCGCCTAGCAAACTACCAGCGACCATTCGCGACCTGCTCGCCTAGCGAACTGCTAGCGAGCGTCTGCGATCAGAATTTCTCCCTACTGTTCAGAATCCAAAACCACCGATAAAATCACCCGATGAACTCCAACTCATATCCAACAGCCTTAGTCTAACATATATCGACTAATCTACGTCATCTAATCACGATTCTAACCGTTAGACAACGATTTCTATCGATTAACCCAAATTCAACCTAAAATGGAAAGTGTAGAAAAACTACCAACAATCCAAAACAATCCAACAAAATCATACATGATTATACACATTGATAGAATAATAAAGTTTCACACTCTTACCCGAACGATCGAAAGCTTTGGTGATGATTTCTTGAAGTTCTAGGTTTTTCCTCTTCTTTCTCTCCTCTTTCTCTTCTCTTCCTTTCTTTCCTTTGTTTTTCTCCCTATGTTACTATCTTCCTTTCTTTTCCTCTCTTATCTCATATTTCTATTTCTTTCCTCTCAATTCTTTCCACACACTAATTAATCAATTCACATAAAATATCCACTTAGCATAATCACTAATGCCCAAAATACCCTCCAACCTATTTTTACCCGAAACTCTCAAAGTAGGCAAAAATAGCACAATATGCACAAATAACATATTAAACACACAATTCCACATTTAAAATAATAATTCAATTAATTAAATCAGAAAGGACTCAAAATAAAGGAAATTCAGAATCGGGGCGTTACACGTATCACCCACGACAAAGCTTATCTCCAACGCAACGTCGAGAGAACAACCATGTTGTCTCATTCGTGATCTCTCATCCAACAAAAACACAACACAGAGCATTACGAACTGATACTCGCGCAAATGTTAAGCCTAAACCTATCTCTAGCATTTAGGACCTAACAGGTAATCATCCTAGATCCAGATCTAAAGAGTATATCTCTATTACGGTTCAAATCAAAGATAAACAGGTAAACAAAGACAACACCCATATCGGATAAACGATTGTTTCATATAAAACACAATGATCAGAATACGTACACACGCTTAACCCTTTTTACATGTATTCACCTGATCTGCCAAATGGTTATGAACATCATTCTTCATCACTATTATCACATACCTACACAATATCATATTGATTCTACCCATGCTACCCATGCTACTTAATCAACACAACACCATAGAAGATACAATGAATATCAACCTCAAAACCATGTCAAACGTTTGTTCATTGATAGAAGAAAATATGAGATCAAAGATGTGAAAAGGTTTTGTCAAGACCCACAAATACATAATCAAAGATAATCAATCAATAGAGAATCCAAACTAGTTCACAAACATATATTAGATGAAATACATAAGGTATCAAAAGATTACATCCAAACCCCAACAAGAGATCAAAGATCTTACCTCCTCCCTCTTAGGGTTTTGTGTTCCTCTCTCTAAAATAAATGAAGAGAGATAAGTTCTGATGTATCTAATGTTACAAAATGGAATTATGCCCTAAAAAGCAATAAAAACACTTAAATAGAACATTCAGGATCTGTTATGTTCACCTAGTGAACAGATCCTTCGCCTAGTGAACAGTAAGTTAGGAACGTGAGGTGCCTCTGAACAGTCAAACCGCCCCTGAGACGTTTCCAAACGTTCGCTAGGCGAGTATTCCTTCGCCTAGCGAAGCCTTCACTATGAACTTCGCCTAGCGAGTTTATGGTCCTTTTCGCCTCTATCCAAGTCTGGGAGTGTTCGCTAGAGCTTCGCTACCACTTCGCCTAGCGAGTCCTTCACTTCATAGTTCACCTAGCGAACTTCATGATGTTCTGGAGGGAGCTTCGCTAGCAAGTTTGCCTAGCGAACTCGCTGTTGTTTGCATGTTGTCTTGGTTTCCTTGCCCATTTCTTGTGTCTTACTTTTCACTTGTTTTGTGCCTAATTCCTGCACAATAACACACAAATCAAAGGTACCAAGAGGTTTTCTCATAATGTTGCAAACCAACCAAATCAAGAGTGGTTTTCAACACTTTCTTGACAAAAATGAGTGAAAGATGCCAACATTTGGTAGATTAAATAAGCAAAATTTGGCATCTAACAATAACCCAATGAGACAAGAATGAGGTCTACCGATTTTTTATCACATAACCCATATCTGGTAATGTCATCTATTTATCTAGTGGTCGGGACCTAAAGATGATATCATCAAGGATTCTCTCACTTTTGATAAGTGACTTCCAAATAAACTCTCATAGAGACTGTTTTTAGAACTTCTAACTTCATTATCCAAATCACGACAAACCATTGACCAACCATCCTTACCATACACATGCAATGACTCTAAACCCACAATTTCCATTATTCTTAACATCAACAATGTCATCAATAAAGTATGTTATGGAAATTATACGATGTACCTATTAGATGGTTTCTTCTTTGAGGTTTAGGATAACTGTGAACATGACCTCTTTGAAGATTTTTGAGAAGTGTTGTGATTGATAAACATACTCATGATATGAAGGATCACGATAAACATCATATCCCACAAGTTTCTTCCTTTTTCTCTTCACTCCTCCTTTGGTTTTTATTTTTTCAAGCGGTGGACACATCTTTGTTGTAGTGGGGTAAGAAATTTCACACACCCTTATTTTTAGTGCTCTCTTTCTTGCAACATCTAATGACCTAAACCTTTTACACAGTACATCAATTAAATTGGTCATGTCCACCTCTGCTCCATCCTATGTATCTACCTCTTGTTCACCTTCTATACTGAGTTTCCTCCAATGGATATGAATAACATCAATTGGTATTGGTTTACCACTCAACGTGTATCTCCCTAACTCACAAGCACAAGGTAACCTGTATACTTTTCTATGAGTACACCTGCACATTTGGGTGTTTGTACCCACCATGTCAACCCTCAGCCACTCTTCATCAATGTGACTCAAAGCAGCCCTAGATACTGATCCACACAAACTCCCATAAAAGGGAATAGTGTGCACATGCTCAAATTCATAAAAACTCTTCTAAAATGAATCTCTAATATTTCCCAATTGCACCTTGATCTATCCATGCATTTCCTCCCAAATTTTGCACATATCACCTAAACTATTTTCAACATTTGCTTTAGTTTCCAATGCATAGACTCAACCCTAAAAAAATCAGTATCATTAATATTATGATAAAAAAACTATGGCTAAAATAAAACACCTTACCTATTAGTCGTGGTGTTGCCTAAATGCAGCACTTTATTGATCCAAGCTTCAACAAATCTATGCATGCAAAGTGTCAACCATGTGTCTTTCACATAATCAAAAAATGGTATAAAATCCACATAGACATGCTCAAGTAGTTGCAACTGTTGAGGGTACTTCACCTCATCATTAGTCCTTACAAGTTCATACCGTAGCTTCTTTATTGGCTCTCGCATATCATTCACAACATAGTCCTTACACTTCGCTTTCACATTTTTGTTGATGTGAAATCGAAAGAGAAAATTAATTGTCCTTGGAAATACTATTTCAATTTCTTTTATCAAAGCAAGATCACTATCCGTTAAAATCACTTGTGGCTATAAACCTTGCTTAGTGAACAAATATTTTTACTTATCCAATACCTAACAAAAACTCTATTTTTGCTCAGATTCCATATAATCAAATGCAACATTGAATGTCAACTTAGTTTATATCATACCAACTACTTCAAACAAAGGTTATGTTTACTTATTGGTTTTGTGTGTAGTGTCCATAATCAACACATTAGGAAACATATTCAACAACTTCATTGATTCTGGATGGACCCTGAAGATGTCTCTCACAACTTCTGACTCATCTTTTTTCCTACTCCAATAAACATAATCAGAATCCTCTATCAGCTTAAACACATGTTGCATTTCCTCTCTAGGACCCCTGATGTCTTTTTGAATCTTACTCTTATGTTTATATATTTGGGTGATTCAAGTCACATTATTCGAATTTCGTTCTTGCAATGACAATAATATGTGTCTTGTTGGAACACGCCGTTTTGTTAAATCAATAATATGTTGTTGTTCATCAACATTAAGTCGACCTACAAACAAATGACCTTCAAATATATCCGATAAATCATGGTTGTGAAGTCTACATTTTACGTCAATCTTCCAACTAGAACCATCTTTTAACGATGTTGACCTAATTCTGAATGGACAACCACATTTTTTAGTTGCACTTTGTGTTTCACTATCTCCTTCTTTGTACTTTCCACCTTTATCAAAACTAAATATAAAATTTTCACTTCTTCATCTCTTGCCAGTTTGGGTGTTCGAACGTGTTATTATAACAATAAATTTATTCCAGATTCCAACCTCCATAATCCACCTAGTTGCCTCTTCTCGTGTATCAAATTTTTCTGTAGTCAAAAATATCTCAATCGTATTTACACGTATCTGGTTTTAATCGCATATCATCAAAGAAATATCCATACCGGCTAAACATAAGTGTGACAAAAATTAATAAAACTAAAAATAAAATAAAAATATGTGTTCCAGATATCTTATTAGCAAGAAATCCGGTGACTAAAAAACACAAATCGAAACTCTTCTTTGCAAGTTATCCGGTGCTTAAAAAACGCAAACTGGAAAACTCATGTTGAAGTTATCCGGTTAAATAATATGAACTAGATAACTAATCAACAAGTTATCTGGTATAATAAATTTAACAACCGGATTTCATCCTTTTAAATTTTCCAATTTGATAAAAAAACTAACCGAATTTCTTTACCTTAAGTTATCTGGTTTGTGTCGTATAATCCCCAACAGTAACTTATGACTTATTTGAATGCATAATAAAAGGTAAAAAAAATAAAGAAAAATTAACGAGAATAAATTTAGCATATTTACAAAATTGTTGGAGTACAGGGATAAATGTGGGTGTATGTTGTAAAATTTTCCAAAAATACTAGTCAATGTATCATTTCATTGTCAGTCTTACTTCAACGGTAATAAATATTACTGTTCAGCGTTGTTTTTTTAAAGTAAAATAATCATTTATTTTTAGTATAAATAAATAAAATAAACTTATTCATTCAATTATAATTTTAATTCACATTTATTCAAAATTGAAACAATTTATTTTATCTCTCTAAAATTATTTTCTCTATTAGTTTTCGATTAACCCTAACCACATTAATTCTTTGTCCAATTTTATGAAAAATAGTTGTAACCCTCCTTCTATTCCAAATAAACTCATATCATCTCAAGAGCCAAATTAACATCATAACCAAAATTTTCAACAAAAAAAAAAAAAAAGAATTCCAAATCCACAAAATACCCTATAATTTGGAAATTAATCATATTATACTCCATCTTACACATTTCAATATCAACAATTTTCATCTCAGTCTATCGATCCCACTATGTCTTATCGAGTTTAAATAGATAGTAGTGACATGCACTCTAATGATAAAGAATTTGAAACAAGTGGGTTGAAAACTATTAACCTTGTTGAAGAAATTGGATCTGCGCAATTTTATGGATATACCAAAAACTAGATCTCACCCAAAGGAAGATGAAGTTATCATTCAATTATGATTCAATATTTCAAAGACCTCATTTGTCAAGATTGATTAAAAAGCACATTATTTTTGGAAGAGGATTTGTGAAGCTTATAACACACACTACGACAAGAATTATCAAGAGAGAAATTGAATGGCACTGAAAGGTCAATGGTACAAGAAGAATAGTCCATTTGTTGAAAAATTTGTTGGGTGATACAAAGAAAAGTTGGACCTTTGAGACAAACATCATTTCGGCAACACATAATATATATTATCAAGATGGACATGAAAAACTCACATTGGAGGAGGCATAAAGATTATTTAAGGATGAACTAAAATGGTTTGCAAGTTCATCGGAACCTTCTACAAAAACACAAAAGAATTTAATTTCAGAGGCATATTCATCTTTTTCTAATACATATACACCCACAAGTAATAAGTATAATCCACCTTCACCTACATTTTTAAGTCATCTATTATGAATCTGATGTCTTGACACAAAGTATAAAATGTTTCTTTATGATCAAGAAACACACAAGGGTTAGGGTTAACAAAGAAAACAAGGTAAAAAAACAAAGAACAACAAGGATTGGTTATAAACTGTTATTCTTTCCTTTCTCTTAGAAAAAAGATTACAAGTATACAAGAATAACAAAATAACCTCTCTCTCTCTCTCTCTTGAAATTAGGATTTTATCTTTCTATTTTTCCTTATACTAAGATTGAGAAACTAGAATCCTATTTATAAGAAAAATAGCACACTAACCCAATAGGCTTTTTAAAAATTACTCATTACAAGCTAACTTAGGATACAAGCTAAATTAAACAATTGGGCTTACAAGCAAGACCCAATTCGATATGCTAACAACCCTAGCAATACTGACTAATGCATGTTAGAACAAACTTCGACTACAACACACATTACTCCGACAGCAGCATGCGAACATACTTCGACCTCATACTTAATTCCTGTCGAACCAGAAGCTACTAGAGTTCAATCCAATATCTCACAAATCTCCACCTTGGATCTAACTCTATAACATTAAGAAACTAGCTTTCTTCGTGCAGCTTTGTCAAGTGCATACAGTGGAAAAACTTGCAACTGAGCAATGTCTTAGTGATCATATCAGCAGCATATGAACAGACTTCGATTGCTGCTTTACTATCTTCACCCAAGGCTTCACCATAAATTTGGACTCTATTCAGAGACTCATTTATGTACCTTAAAATACACTTCAATGCTTGCCAGTGAGCCTTTCCAGGATTCACCATGTACCTGCTTACAAGACTTACTGCATATGTTATGTTGGGTCTAGTACAAACCATAGCATACATCAAAGAACCCACTATATTAACATATCGAATGCTATTCATATAAGTTATTTCAACATTAATGCTGAGACACTAATCTATACTCAGCTTGGATTGAGGGTTTTTTGGAGTCACAACAGGCTTTGAATTCGACATACCAAACTTTTCAAGAATCTTCCGTAGGTATGCCTTTTTAGATAAGCATAATTTCGACTCCTTTCTATCTCTTCGAATGTCAATCCCAAGAATCCTGGACGCAACTCCCAGATCCTTCATGTCGAACTCCTTATTGAGTCCAGCCTTCATCATCATTACATCTTCGACATTGCTGCTTGCTATTAGAATATCATCCACATAGAGCAACAAAATAACAAATGAATTACCTTGTCGAAATCTGAAGTAAACACAGTGGTCAAACTGACTTCTGATGAAACTTATGCGTGCCATGAACTTTTCGAATCTCCTATTCCACTGTCGAGGAGATTATTTCAATCCATATAAGGATCTTTTCAACTTGCACACATAATATTCCTTCCCTTTTTCGACATACCCTTCAGGTTGCCTCATCAGGATTGTTTCATCTAAATCACCATACAAGAATGCAATATTCACATCCATCTATTCCAGTTCAAGGTCAAACTCTTCCACTGTGGAAAGCAACATTTGAATGGATCTGTGCTTCACAACAGGAGAGAACACATCATTGAGGTTGATGCCTTCTTTCTGAATGAACCCCCTAGCAACCAATCTTTCCTTGTATCTCTTTGACGCCACTCCTTCGATTCCTTCCTTAACTTTGAAAATCCATTTGCAGCTGACTAACCTGTCTCCAGCAGGTTTCTTGATTAGTTCCTAGGTGTTTTTATCATTAAGAGATTTCATCTCATCATCCATGGCTTTCATCCATTCAGTTTTCTTTCGACTCCTTATAACTTCCTTATAGTATCTAGGTTCTTCATCTAGAACCTCACTTGAAGAGATTAAGGCATAAGCTATAAGATCTGCATACCAAGTCTCTGAGGTGGCTTGATGACTCTCATCGACCTGTCTCTTACTAGTAGGTAATCATTATCAGTCTCCTCATCTTCGACAACATCTTCTGCGTCTTGTTCGACTTCATCTGGGGTACGCAATTCAGCATCAACATGCTCCACCTCAACAGGAATCTCTCCATGTTCCAGCTCTTCGTCAGCATTATCAGTTTTCTTGAAAGTCATCTATGCTTCATTGAAAACTACATCTTGACTAGTAACACACCTCTTGTGACCTGGCTCTAGGAACCATAGCCTATAATCTTTGACTCCTTCAGGGTATCCCATGAACATGCATTTCAGAGCTCTAGGTTCGACCTTGTCTTGCCTAATGTGAGCATAGGCCACACAACCAAATACTCTCAGTCTGTTGAGACTAGGTGGATTTCCCGGCCAAACTTCTTCATGTATCTTCTTTCCCAAGGCAGTCGAGGGACATCTATTTATTAGGTAAGTTGCTTCCGAAACTGCCTCTGCCCAAAACACCTTCCTCAATCCAGCACTAACCAACATGCATCTAACCCTTTCAAGGATTGTTTGATTGAATCTCTTAGCTAAGACATTTTGTTAAGGAGTACCTGTTATAGTCTTATGCCTTGTAATCCCAAACTCAACACAATAACTGTCGAACGCTTCATTGCAGAATTCAAGTTCATTGTTGGTTCTCAACCTCTTAACCTTTCTGCCAGTTTGAGGTTCGACCAAAATCTTCCAACTTTTGATATTCTCAAAATTTTCATCCTTTGTCTTTTGAATGAATATCCATAGCTTTCTAGAATAGTCATTAACAATGGATAGAAAATACCTTGCACCTGAGTGTGAAGGATTCCTTGCAGGCCCCCAAAGATCAGCATGAATGTAATCTAGGGATCCATGTGTTCTTTGCTTGCCTTTGTTAAACTTTGCCCTATAGGATTTACCAAATACACAAGATTCACTAAACTCCAACTTTTCGACTTTGTTACCTCTTAGCAGGTTCTGCTTCCCCAATTCGACCATGCCTCCTTCGTTGATATGACCCAATCTCATGTGCCATGATTTTTTCCTCGACATAGGTTTCGTGGATGCAACATTTGTCGAACTACTTACAACCTCAGCCTCAAGGGCATACAAGCCTTGTTTCTTCACGCCTCTCAAGACTTCCTTCGACCCCTTCATGACTCTTAGGATAATTTTCTCTCCTTGAAAAACGTATTCCTTTCAGTCGAATTCGCCAAGAGAAATCAAATTTATATTCAAGTTAAGTACATACTTGACTTCAGTCAATAACCTTATTGACTCATCATGGAGCTTGAATCTCACAGATCCAATACATGCAATTTTACAAGATTTATTGTTTCCCAGCAACACATATCCGTCATCTTGATCACATAACACCTCGAACAATTCTCTGTTTAGAATCATGTGCCAAGTGCAACCTGAATCTATAATCCACTATTTTCTCGAGTCGCCACTTGAAACCACAAGAACATCAGATAAGTTGAAGTCATCTTAAATAATGGTTGCGTTGCCATTACCTCCATGATCCTTCAGGCGTTCAGGGTACACCTTTCTTGTATGACCCTCCTTCTTACAGTGATAACATCAAATACCAGATGTTTTGCCACTATAAAACTTTTGTTGACTTTTACCTTTCTTCTTGTCGAGCTTACCATCCTTTCGCAAGAATTTTCCCCTAAAGGCCAAACCTTCACCCACCGTCGAAGGTTTTTGCTCCTTTTGTTCGTTCAAGTCCTTAGAATACAAGGCTGATTGAACTTCTTCAAAGGTCAGGGACTCCCTTCCATACAAGAGAGTTTCTTTGAAGTGAGCATGTGTTATGGGCATAGCACACAACAACAACAGTGCTTGATCTTCATCATCGATCTTCACATTAATATTTTAAAGATCAAGAATCAGCTTGTTGAACATATCTAATCGCTCAGCCAACACTTTGTCTTCACTCATCTTGAATGAATACAAAACTTGCTTCAGGTATATTCGATTCACCAGAGATTTGGTCATGCACAAACTTTCAAGTTTCACCCATAATCCAGATGTTGTGGTCTTTGTCGCACCTCGAAAATTCATTTCAAACATACGACCCTCGCGCAACAGGCGCGGAAAAGCGGTTCGACAGAGTCGCCACCGAAATTTATTTTTCCCGAATGAACGGGAGAGGAAAATATCGAGAAAACCTCATAAATGCGGAAGGAACACGACCGTCGCAACCAAATGTTCCTTGGTTCGAGAGTCGGTTATGCGAGGGGAAGATATTAGCACCCCTCACGTCCGTCGTACTCGGCGAGAACCTCTTAATTCGAGCTGTGATGGATGTTAGCTAAGCTTAAATCTTCTCTTCTCACTACTAAATACTATAACGATACTATAAAGGGATAAAGACGCTAAGGGGAAAGGGGATGGTTAGAGGATAGGGTGCTCGCCAAGGATTGGGGCCCTTGTGCCTACGTATGCTCATTCGGATGAGAATGAGAAATCAGAGCGTCGTAGTTCGACTACGGGAAAGGATGGGGGAAATGGAAGATGGAGGGGATTGTGCTCGCCAAGATCATCGCAATCTTGTGCCTACGTATCTTACATTCAAGAGTGAATGAAGAATCAGAGCAGTCGTAGTTCGTGGTAACGACCACGAAAGAAACTGGATTTGAATTGAGTTTGAAGGGGTACGGATGACGATTACTCGAAGTTTAAGAAAGACTTCTCGGACCTAAGTAATCGGGAGAGCGAGCCAAAGACTTGGAACACTCTCTTTTTCATCATGAAGGAATGATGTGTTTGAAAGGATAAGGTTGAAATAATGACGATCACTTGAAGCCTAAGAAAGACTTCACAGACCCCAAGTAATTGGGAAAGCGAACCAAAGACTTGGAACACTCTCTTTTTCATCGTAAAAGAAGGTTGTTTGAATTTGAAATGGTGTATAAAAGGATGATATTGGTCGGATGACGACTAGAAGCTTGAGAAAGGCTTCTCGGATCCAAGTAGTCGGGAGAGCGAACCAAAGACTTGGGACACTCTCTTTTTCATCGTAAAAGAAGTTGGTTGAAAGGTGAGTGAAAGGATGAGTAATTGGAGATGGTTGAGTATTATCGAGTTTGTTAATATTATTTAAAGGCGTCAATTGCTCACACACGAATAAGATAACTCGCATATAAACAACGGAAAGCAAGATCAAAGACTTGAACCTACTCTTTACACCTTGAAAAGAATTGAATAGTTGTTAATTGATTGATAGTTTGTTACGAAAATCCACTTGACGTTGGATCAAGGGTTTGACTTATTATCGCATGCAAAGCGTGTAATTGACATGGTTTGAGAAACGGGACCGACTTAACTTACGCATCAAGGGTCGAATTATGTGCAATAGGTTGATGGCGAATGCGTATGAGCACTCGACTTACAAGGGTTTGAAAATGGCTCGATAATGAATCAAGAATTAGTTTGAAAATAGTTTGATCCGCTCTAGTCCCTATGGGTGCTCCTAGGAGATAAACTAATAATCAAAGAAATGTGAAACATACATCGGAATGGGGAAGGGATACATGTAAGTTACACGGGATTGCACGAAATAAAGGGGTCTCATTGTAAGGTAGCCCAAGAGAAAGCCGTGTGTGTGCATTTGTGTCCTAAACTATGCTTTGAGAAAAGTCGAGCACGACTCAAAGTTAGGATACCTACAAATAACCAATGATACAATAGTCCACCAATTCGACTTTTAAGATTTCGATAGTTTATTATATGTTTTCGAATATGGGTGAATAAGAATGAATAAATATGATAATAATATGAATAAAATGGATAAAATCGATAAAATAGAAAATGAAAAGTTTGAAAAAAATTGGTCTCGGGTTTGTTATTTTTCATCAATAATTTGACAGAAAAATAACTTTGGGGTATCGTCATCGGCCGAAAATAAAATGGAAGACATAAAAAGAGATTAAGTTGAAAATTATATAAAGTATAGACAAATTAATGGAAAATCCAATTAAATCAAAAGATCTGAAATTAAATTAAATATTGACTAAAAAAACATTTTTACTAAGAGACAAGTAAATTCAAGTTACGAAAATTAGTGGGAATGTATCATGGTTTGGGGAGTCAAAAAAAGTGGGGAATCATTTGGGCTTTGTAAAGCCCATCATCCCAAAAAACCATGGGAATGTCCTCAAACAAAGAAAATGGCTTAAAAAAAACGGATTCATCAAGCCCATTAAAAGAAACAGCAAGCAACACCCTCCGTTTGCAAATTAGAAGCTGGCATAAATAAAAATAAAATAAAATAAAACAAAATCCAACACTTGAGAACATCTCACATTGAAATGAAGGAAGATAAAGAACATAAGACAATACGCGACCTCCTTCACCCTTCTCGCGGCGCGAGTTCTCACGGCGACGCAAGCCTCCCCCCAAATTTGTTCATCTACTATTTCTCTCTTTTCAGATTTGATTCGTTGGGCGTTCCCAGGTTCACTGTTTATTGAAGGAGATGTGGATTTCGTTGAAGAAAAGAGTTTTTATTTTCCTCTACCTCTTAATTTCAATCTCTGGGTCGGATTCACTTTCAGTTTGTGGTTTAGGATGAATTGAAGGAGCTTAATGATTGAGGAAGGGGTTCCGAAAAAGGGTAAGATTTGGGGTTTCAAATCATCTTCTTCCTTTTCAGTTTTGTGTTTGAAAATGGGTTTTGTAGTTGTTGGGTTTGAGGATTACAACGAAGAAGGTAAGTTCTGCTTCTGGTTTTTTTCTGATTAGAGTTGAAGGGTTTGGGTTTTATGAATGTCGGTTGAAAATGTTGATGAGTTTCAGATGGGTGTTTCAAATGGAAAACGGAAATGGGGTCTAGTTATGGTCCATTACCGTTGGTTTGGCGGAACAGTCGTGTGGAGAAGTGTGGTTTAGGTTGTATATTGGTGAGATGTGGTGGGTCTTGCTGAACAGGGTTGTCGTAAGAAGATGAAAGAGGTTGAAGAAGATAGGAGGTTTGTTGTGTTGTTTTTCGGTCAGTTGAGTTGGAGATTTGTGAGGGTTAGCGGTTTTGGTGTTGGGTCTTCGCGGTTTGAAGATGTTCTTCTGGGTTTCATGAAGGTGAGAGAGGTGAGTTTCGGAGTGGTGTTGGTTTGAGGATTTGGTGTGTTGAGGTTCTTGTTGGATTTGATGTAAACTCGTTGATTGAAAAGGGGTTGGTGCAGTTTTCGCGAAAGGTGTCTCGCGGAGGTTTTGAAGAACATCGAATGGTGGTTCGAAAACAGTTTTGGTGAAATGGGTGATTGTAAAAAAATGAGTTTGATTGGGGTTTCGAGTCTGTTGCGGAGGGGTTTATTCAATGAGAATGGAGGGGTCGTTAATGGTTGGAATCTTTTCTGAAGTGGTTTGAGTTAGACATGGGATTTTTAGAGAGGTACATGAAGGTTGTGTTGAGAAGATGATGAAGCCGTTGGAAGGGATTTGAGGGGTGCCTCTAGTTCGTTTTACAGTGTATAGGTATTATGGTTTGTTGGGAACTGAAGAAGAGGGATAGAAGTTGCTTTGAGTTATGGTTGAGAAATAAAAAGGGTGAAGGTCAGAAGTTTGTGGTTTCTGTTGCAGTGAAGAGAGGATGGTGAATGAAAATAATGGAAGTTGTGGTCTGAAGGTTGCTAGGGTTTGTGTTGGTTTTTGATGTGTGTGTGAGAAGAACAAAGATTACTTTTGCTGAGCTATCCAAAATGGTTCCCCCCCCCCCCCCCCCCTTCGAGAGCTGATCAAGAAAGTCTCCTATATGGTCACTCCTATCCTCCTTCCTTGAGTTTTTTCTGTCCTGTTGTTGATGTTGAGTCGCTTTCAGGTACAGGATGTCTGGTGCATCTTTGGTTATGCAGTCCTGGTTGAGTTGTACATTTTGTAACAAATTCCAATTTGGAGTAACAATTTTGGCATTTAACACAGGGCATGCTGTTTGTGCAGGCTTGTTGTACGCTGGCAGTGATGCAGTCTGAAGATGTAGCAGGCTCCCTTTTTTTATACATTGCAGGAACTGGTTTTGTGGAAAAGGAATAGGCATAGCAGTCTTCTTTTCTCTTGTGTTTATTATGATATTGATCATGTCTTGTGTTTTTTTTATATTCTTACTCATATAACAACTTTGGTGCAGCTGTGAACCTGCGTTTTATCACCTTTGTGAGGGATTTACGGAATTCCGGTGATGGTAATATGAGATACGCAGGTCCCGTTTTCACGCGTGAGTCGTAGGGCCACTTTGGATTGCATGAAAGACCGAAACTTTTGCTTCCCATTTTCAGGCTTTGATTATGAGCGCAGTATGGGAGGAAAACCGAAGCGCATATGTTAGCCACATGAAAGTCGAAACATCACAAGTTCGTGCGCAAAAATGTGCATCATCCTAGACTGGTTATGAAGGCATGTTGTGGCTTTGTGAGCAAATTCACTGGCAATTTGCAGGGCGATGATCGTTTTTTTTTTTGCGAAGGTCTTTGACAGGTTAGTGTATGAATGGTGTTACGGTTTTGAAGTTGTGGCCACGACGTGAGAGTTGTAACAACTTAATGGCTTTGCGAATTACCTCCACATCTTGTTTGTTGCAGGACCCCTTCGCAAGTGGTTGCGCATTATTTTTTGAAGCTCGGTTCCGTATTTGAGATTGTGCGGGGTCGGCCTGCAAAATACTTGCGACACGCTGCTTTGTTTTCCTTCTTTTAGAATTTGAGTTGTTTAGTGGTTTGTTGCATTTCACAGGTTATGATTCATGAATCACACGCTGGTGCTACCAGCTTTGCGTAGTAGGATGATTAATGACCGTTGCGGCGAAGTACGAGCTGTGTTTATCAGAACAAAACCTGCAATAATTCTGTAACAGTTTTGTGATTGCTGGTATTATTCATTCAACTTACATTCTCATTATTGATATGCATCTCATCCTTGAAAATATCTTATTGACCTATATTTCTGTGTCTGGCTTTGCAGACATGCTGCCGTCATCGTAGCATTGAGACTGCCTTGCCTCTGAAAATCGACAATTTCGCCAAGGTCGAATATCGATGGTGACTGTACTCATAAAAATTTCGCTTAGAGTGACCAAAATGGAGAAGAAACTTTCTCGTCCAGGTGTTCGTTCCTAATATGTCTACGACTCATGGGATTCTTCAACAAGAGCTAGCTTACTCCAACCCTTATAGTATCTCTTTTTTTGTAATTCTTGATAGATTCTAGGCTATAGTTATCATCTTATCTTGTTTGTAAGAAGGTCTTGGAACCTTAATCTTAAAACAACCATTACTGTCATATCAACTAATGCTTTTTTTGTGAAATTTATTCTCCTTTTAAATACATGTTGTCAACGTGGTGAACATAGGTGTACGAGGGATACTGACTTATCCAAGAGCTTGGGTCCACTGCCGGTATACTGGAAAAATAAGGCCTTGCATGATAAAGTGCGGGATTTAGTGACTCTCTTCTTTTTGAAGTTTAATCTATGGCACTTTGTTAAATTTCCCAACAAAACTTTGCTAGCTTTATTAGTCTCCAATTATGAGACTTGCACATCCCTTAATCAACCTTAACATAACTCGAAAACAAGCATAACAAAAAGGTTGTTTTAGATCCATGAATTTGTTCGTCATCAAGCTCTTCTCTAAAAATAAAAATGATATTACCTCTCCCTGTCATTTGGAACAAACTCCTTACACGGCCAGACTTTCTCACATGAATGGATGATAATACCACCTTAATATCCATTTCTAAGTGCAACTCAAGGACATCTAATAATGGTCTTGAACTATTCTTGAACAAATTTTTGAAGTACGGACAAAATTAGATCAAACTCTGAAATCTTCTTGTACCATGGCCTACTTTGAAAAATCGGAGAACTAGAATTTGAAATATGAGCCTCAGTTTAATGTCCAAAATCCTAACCAAGAAATGTATTGGATTCTGACAATTCTTAACCACAAAGCCTTATGAATTGATTTACATGCAGATGATTTGAATTGGCACAAAATCAATTATTTAGAACCTCAAACGCACACCATTCAAAATCATGCAAACCCTGACCTGATCATGAACAAACATTCTTCTGACCAAAAGTCAATCAGAACCGGCTGAACTTCAATCATGCCACACACATTTTTGACAAATGAAAAGTACATGTAGGACAAATTTGGGGTATGACAGCCTCCTTTGATACCTGTCAAAGAACCTTATCACCAAGGCTCAACAATATTTCAATATGGGCTTTCTCAATCATGCCCATCTTTTCTTTTTCCGTTAACGCAGCGTCCATGGCTGTCTCTCCCTTCAACGCTTCCAAACAACCTTGCTAAACCAGTAGGGCTTTCATCTTCAAGCGCCACAAACCAAAATCGTTCACTCCGGTGAAATTTTCAATCTCATACTTTGTTGAAGGCATCTTCTCCACTCTCACCGCACCAATTTGTTGTGAATCGGATGTCTTAAAACAAAGTATAAATGGTTTCTTTATGATCAAGAAACACGCAAGGCTTACTGTTGCACCCTAAAATTTGCCCAACCTTATTCACTTGGTTTATGTTTCAATATCATTAGCATTTGCATATAGAGTCATGTACAGTCTAATCATCTGCATAGCATAAACATAGCAAGTCATCCAACAGGGGACCAACCATTATTCTCATCTCTAGAGGCCTATCAAGATGTTATTATCCTGGTTCAACCTCATTCAAGTCATCAGAAAAGAATTTGGAAGTTGGAGAAATCAGTGTATCAAGCATTGAGTCTATCTCCTAACTGAGGGTATCTGAGGATCAACAAAGAAATTGTGAGCTGTGGGCTGATCATGGAGAGTATATAGACATCTTGGGAAACTTAGAAATTCATTTGGAGAAGGAGACAAGTCATTGGTGTAGTCACAAGAGTTGTGGAGGAAGACAGTCAACTAGGGTTTCATCTGGGTCAACCCTGGGTCAACTCCAGGTCAATTGACTGATTAAAAGGCATTGAGGGCTATTGAGGAGATGTGGGGTTTATCATTTGACATGAAGAATAAGGATATGTTGTTATGCTAAGAAGAAATCAAGAGAAATCAAGGAGAAGAGGAGTTTCTAAATTAGGGTTTCTGTGTAAAATCCCCTAGTTTAGGTCAAATTTTCAAGCAAGATAAGTCAAAATACAAGCTTCAAATGGATCCTTGGCCAACATGGAACTTGTAGAGGATCTCAAGACCTTTAATTTGAGTGGTGGAAGACATCAAGGAGATTTATAGAACTCAAGTTATGGTCCTTGCAAGTTACAGGTCATCTGAGGTATCTGGATTTTTGTCTGTGAAAGTGACTTGACTTCAAAGCTATTTTTACCCCTCAAGGAGATTTCAAATGAATTTCTGGTGAACATAAGAATTATTCCTCATTGTCTTAGCTTTCTATAATGGTATATTATGCCTTCATATGATTTGTGGAACTCTACTTATGGGCTTGGCAAGCAAAGGGTATTTTGGTCATCTGAGGATTACAGGCCATTCTTAGCCTATGCCTAAAACTAATACAAGGGAGCTTCAAATGAAAAACTTCCCAACATCAAAGTTGCTCAAAATGCCATTTTAAGTCAAGAAAAGAAGTCATGGAAGTTTGGAAACGCATGGAACAAGACTTGATAAAAGTTGGTGAAAAATGACCTAAAAAAGGCATATAACTTGAAAAAGTTCAAGTTGGAAAATGGTTTGAGAGATCTACAAGTCCAATATGGGTCATCCAATATACCAAATTGATTCCCAACATCATTTTAAAGACATTGGTTCAGCCACATTTTTGAGTTTAGGCTTAAAAATTGGACTTCCTTTGTAAAGTTGTTTCTTGCATCATAAGGCAACATGGTAAAACTTAACATAAGGCAAGGAAAAGCTTGGTTTTTCATACATGCACTCCTAATATCTCATGAAAGGAGATTTTAACTCAAAATTACCCAAGGGGCAAGCATGATATGAGATGATTCAAGATACCATCAAATGATAAATTCATGAAAGTTCCACAAGTTTCTAGATCCCTCTAGGACCAATCTAGAAGCTTCTCATTCTGTTAATCCTCACCTATATAAGGAAATGAAGCCATTTGTGCATTGGTTGGTGATTCTTTGAGCTTGCAAACACTACTTTGATTCCTTCACTCCCATTTGCATTTTCTCTTCAAACTCCATTGAAGCTTCATCAATCATCTTAATTTCTGTTATCATCATCATCCACCATTATCATAGAGTAATTGGCAAAGGAAATTGAGAGGAATTCGTGGCTGGTTAGGGTGATCCAAGTTTACACTCCAACTTGCATGAAGAGGGGGATAAGAGGATTCAAGAAGTTTGAGCCATAACCATTGCAAACAGAAGAGTCAGCATCCATTGGAGATCAATATTGGAGGTTAATAAGTCTTGAATTGCAGCACAACTACCCCTGCCATCATCACTTGCAAGGTAGGCATTTCCCTTCGAATCTCCTTATTTATTCAGTTGTAGATCATGTGGTTAGGATAGAAATGCTTAGAGACCATAGGGGATTGATTCCTGAGATCTAGAGAGAGTTATATGAAGTTTGATGGCAGAGTGGTGAAACTTTGATGAGCAAGAAATCCTAGTTTAGGGGATGATAATCATGATAGATTAGTTCAGGATAATCAGTGCAATGTGGTGAGTACATTAGTACAAGAATTGGCAAGTTTGGTGATCATGCACATCAGGTGTAATGCAGTGGTACCAGGATCTTCTAGCTATCAAGTTCGATTATACATTGAGATTCAGCAAAATCTAGGGTTAGGATCTTGTAGAGGGTGAAGAGTAGAGTAGTTTTGGTGTTGAGATTGTGGCGTTTGGTTGAGTGAGGAGGGAGAACTGAGCAGTGGAAGTTTGTGCATGGAAGGAGAATTCTGCAAAACCCTAGGGCTCGTTGGGGACGATGACCCTCAGCCATCAGATCATTTCCAGGTTTTGACTTAATCCTCTCATCGTGCGGCCACGATTTAATGCTGAAAACAGAGGGAAAATTTAAATCCTCAAAACGCAGCGTTTGAGTAAGTGGCCAGTCTGGGCTCAAATGCTTTTCGCGCCCCCCACTCTTGCTGGGCCCAACGTGTATCCATTATTTTTCTTAATTTTCATACCCCCTGCCTTTTATTTCAATTTAATTTTCTTTTCATTTTCATGCATTTTAAAAAAATCATAATAAATCATAGATTTCATATTTTGTAATGGTTCTTTTTGCATTAATTTCTTAAAGATGTATAGAAAATTATAAAAAATATAAATTGCATTTTATTTTTTATTTGATATTTTTCCCATATTTTCCAAATAAATGCCTATTTTAGGTGTTTCATTTCATGCATGATTTTGTTAATTTTTGTTCTAGTAGTTGCTACAATATTTTTCACCCATTCTTTTTAGGTTGATTAATAGACATTGTTAGCTTGTATATGCAATTTAATTCATATTTTTAGGAATTAATTTTAGGTGATTAGTGTAGGTGTGAACAACATGAATAAAATTAGGTTTTTAAATCAACTTAGGTGAGATAGTTTAATTCTTTTAGGAAATTTCCATTTGATTTTTGGGGTATGGACTATAGGGGTTATGGGTATAGGATAGATCCCCTTAGAAATCACTAGGATCCCCCTACTGCTATTAGTATATACTGCTATATTTGATTGGTTGGTGTGGTGTGCCCTCTGGGGATGATTGATTTGCCTGTGTGGGTATTGAGATTGTCTGGGGATTGGGAAAGCTGAAGACTTGTGATGATGAAGCCATTGGAGATCCAGAGCTTGAAGACCAACTTCCAGAGTTGATGAGGAGATTCCTGCTAGCAGCTGTTGAGGAGATTAGGGTTTAGGAGCTAGGCAGAGCTCTAGATTAGAAAGCTTGATTCTCAAACATGGAAGGCCTTGACTGCCTCCATTCCTCTCTGTGATACAGAGTCTCTCTAAGACACTCACCCCCTTCCTTTGGAAGGCTTGGTGCTACTGTCTAAGGGATAGAACTCTTGAGAGAAAATGTCTTATGTGTTAGTAGCAGTTGGTTTGCCACCCTTGGTAGTCAACTAATTGCTTAACACCCAATTCCCTCTTGTGATTGATCCCTCAGCTTGGAGGATAGGACTTGAAGAAAAGCCATTGCAGATGGAAGATTGATGACCAAAGCCCTTGCTTGAAGACTGTGGAGATGGAGATTGATGCTGGCTGAAGCTTGTAGCTGATTGGAGATGACTTGAAGACTAGTGTGGTGCAGAGCTGCTGTGGCTGTTTATTTCTGCTGTATTTCATTTCTGATGTATTGAGTGGTTTTCTGGACTGTATTGTTTGCTGTTTACCCTGTTGGGTTGAAAGTGAAGCCTGTTCACTTTTGCCTATTGTTTTCTAGGTTCGAGGTTGAGTGGGACTCCCTTGCCTCGCTTGTATTGCTGCATCCATGCATTTTACTGCTTTACTGTATATATCTGCTATTGTTTCTGTTTCCGTTTATCCCTTAGGATCTCTGTTTCTCTCTGCGCAAGAGAGGAGCATGATAGACACTAGGTCTTAACCCATGCATGATAACATTAGGATAGTTTGATTCCCTTCGCAACCGTAGGTTAGAGTTCTGTCTTTTCTTTCTCAAAACAACAGAAAAACACCATAAAGATTTCAAACACAATAAAAGACACTTCTTCCGTAAAAGAATGTGAACTCATCAAAACGTCATTTTTGTCCGCTTGGACCAGTAATCAGGAAAACCTTTTTCAGAAGGAGTAAAATCAACCAAGACAAGCTTGTGTCGTACGTGGCCCGAACTACGTTTGCTCTGATCTTTCATGCTGTAGGAAAATACGTAGGCATAGGATGCGATATCCTAGCGAGCAACCTTCCCCTCCTTTCCTGTAGGTAGGCGAACTACGTTGACTCTGATTTCTCGTTCCAGACGGGAATACGTAGGCATAAAGTGCGATACTTTGCCGAGTCATTTTATTTTCATTTTATTTTCTTTTAACCCCTGACCTTTAGTTTAGATAGAATAACAATCCATACCCGAAAACAAGCGTGGATCCCGTCGAGTACGACGGACGTGAGGGGTGCTAATACCTTCCCCTCGCGTAACCGACTCCCGAATCCAGGTTTTGGTTGCGACGACCATACCTTTCCCGTGTTGTGCGAGGTTTACTCTGAGCGTTTCCTTTCCTTCCCGTGGGATAAATAACGCACGGTGGAGACTCTTCTGTTCAGCCGGCGCCGATTTTCGCAGTAGCGACAGCTGGCGACTCTGTTGGGGATCCAACGTCCCTGGCTGCTAAGGACTGCGATAGTTCTTATGCATTTGGGATCCAACGTCCCTTAAGAGAGTCAATCCTAACGCTTGTTTTCCCGTCGAGGATTTTGTATGGATTTATATTTCTGACCTTTATTTTCAGCATTATATATATTGATTATTACTGCTGTGTTGGGGTGTGACGGGTGTTCTGATATTGAGTGAGAAGCCGGACCCGGGCTTGAGTGCACCTAGAATTAGAGTAGAGATTAGCTGGCGCCCGCTTGCTTTGCTTGCCTTGGTGTCCCTCGAAATCTACACTCAGACGAGGTTCCTCTGTTTGGCCTCCTGCCCCTTCCTTTGGTTGGCGTGGGTTGCTGGTTAGTTGAATTGTCGACTCTGGGGACCGATCATTTGGAAGTTGGCTAAGTGAGGCCTCTTCAGGATTTGATGATGCCACTCCTTCTGGGAATCGTATCATCAACCCTGAAAGTCTGTGACGCCGACGACCGCATAGGATGCCATACCTTTATCAGTTACTAGGACATCCACCTGTGAGAGGGTTTGGGGTTATGCAGGTAACTAGACTTCCAGATACCGGTTATTTCTTGATCAGAGATCCTGGGTATTTATGGAAAGTTATGAGGTCTGTCAGAGACCATTTGGAGATGTGTTATGAGGTCTGTCAGAGACTAGTTGGATAGTTCTGGGGTCTGTCAGAGACCAGTTGGAGATGTGACTTGAGGTCTACCAGAGACCAGTTGGAGTTATGGTCTGAGGTCTGTCAGAGACCATTGTTGGAGCTTTGTTTTAGGTCTATCTGAGACCAGGGTTTGAGGACTTCTAGAGAATCTATCTGAGACTTCTTGATATGGTTCAGGCTATTCAGCTGCGGAATTTGGTCCCCGTTGCATATTACTTGCATTGCATTTGTTTGCATACTCATCATCATTGCATCCCACTAACGTGTGTCTGTGCTGCAGGTGCATTTGCATTTCCCTAGTTCTAGTGTCCGGATTTCTGAGTGATTGGTCATGGCCAGCTTAAGAAGGACAATTGCTTACAAATTGCCTACTCCTGATGTTGTTCCCCTGCTTGGGTTGATCTCTCTGGCTGATGAGGATGTTCGTAGGAGCTTCAGAATGAGCTATGGAAGACTATTGAGATTGGTGCGCAAACCCACGGAGATAGAGCTAGACGGGCTGTACGCTTTGATGCAATTCTATGATCCCGCATTGAGATGTTTTACGTTTGCTGATTTCATTATGGGGCCTACCATTGAGGAGTATGTGGAGTTTACTGAGTTACCCGTGCAGAACCAGGTTCCATTCATTCATTCTGGCATTAAGCCCAAGCCGGAGGACTTGGCAAAAGCTTTGCATGTGGATGCTTCTGAACTGTTGACTACTGTTTCCCGTGGAGTTCCAGGCTTCTCACTCCAGTTCTTGGTCAGTAAAGCTCAAGAGTACGCTAAAAGCGGGTGTTGGATTGCCTTCAATGCTGTGCTGGCTCTGTGCATTTACGGCATAATATTGTTTCCCAATGTACCGGATTTTGTGGACTTCAATGCCTTCTACTTGTTTGCCGCTGGTAATCCTGTACCGACCTTGCTCGGATATTTCTACCACTCACTGCATTACAAGAATGAGAAGGGAAGAGGAAAGAATGTTCATTTCTGTGTACCATTGCTGGATATGTGGTTTAAAAGCCACTTTCCCATGAAGGGATCTTTTGTGAAGAGTGCAACCACAGCTAGCTGGTCAGAGCGCTTGATGAGGCTATCTTCCGAAGACGTCGAGTGGTTTGATAAAGATCTGTTGGGATTTGAGCTTATATTCAGTTGTTCTGGGTACCCTAATGTGCCGCTGATTGGAAGAAAAGGGTGTATCAACTACAACCCATCGCTGTTGGTCCGTCAGTTCGGATATGCGCTGAAGAACCCGCCAAAAGAGGAAGAAGTACAGGAATCTCTGTACTTCACCGGAGACGTGAAGGGGGAGTTATTGGCCAAGCTGCAGCATGCCTGGACGCGTATTAACCGAAGAGGGAAGCCGTTGTTAGGGAAGAATGACTGTCAGGCCTATGCACCTTATAGAGTTTGGATTCAAGAGAGAGCAAGTCAGTTGCGGATGCCATTTCCAGATGCACCAGTTCTTGTTCCCATTCCGGTAGCCGAGCCAACTACTGTTTCTAGGGAGGCCTACGAGCAAGTTGTGAGAGAGAAAGAAGCCTTGATGAAGATCAACGAAGGGTTAGAGCAGGAGCTAGCCCAGATACGCAGTGAGAAAAACAAGGTCGTGCATGCTTTCCAATAGCAGATCGAGCTAATGAACAGACTGGGGGCTGAGTTGATTGAGGAGAAGAAGAAGCGCGAACGTCTGGGGCAAGAGTTCAGAAGCTCCCATGACATGCTTGAATCTAAGAAGAAAGCGCTTGACATCGCTCACCGAGAGATCTCTTCTTGCAACAAGACCTGGAATGCCACGCTCACTAACAATAAGAAGAGGGAGGATAAGTTGAAGCAGCAAATTTTCGACCTCGAAGAGCAGTTGAAGTCCAGCATCAAGAAGTGTGAGGAAGAAGTGATGACCCGGTATAGTCTCCAGAATGCACTAAACAAGGCCATCAAAGGCAGAGATGAAGCTGTGTCTCAGAAGCGTAAACTAGAGGATCGCTTCGGAGACGGGGCATGGGAAGAAACTGCTGAAGACGTGCGCCGTGTTCTTAAGAAAAGAAACCAACTTGTTGAAGGGCTGCTTGATCGACCAAGCCATCCGGAGACCAAGAAGCTGCTAGAAGAGTACCAGACTTATGGGAGGATTTGATCATTTCATGTAGTAACTTGTATGCTTTATTTGCATAGTGCTGACCATCACCAGGATTGTTGGTTGAGGTCATGCCTTCTTGTTGTACTCTCAGTGATATTGTATTCGTGGCTTATTGGTTTCTCAGCAATATATGAGGCTTTCTGTGATTCAAATCCGATCTTTGTAATGCTTGCACTGGCACCTTCACACTAGAATCGGGGAATGAATTTCCCTAATGCACAGACACACATTGCATTGCATTCATATTCATATTGCATTACAGGTAATCTTTGGATGGTGTCTTATTTTCTGCTCTGTAGCAGGTATTTCCAGGATTGCAGAACAGCACTCGCACCGCTATTCCACTCGCACCAACTGTCGAAGAATCATGGATCAAATGCAGAACGAGATGCAAGATGTGCGCGAGAAGCTAGCTCTCTTTATGCAGACCATGGAAGCTATTGCAAAAGGTCAGGAAAATTTGCAAGCCATGGTCCAACCTCTGTTGGCCCGAAATGCTGGTCACGGTAATGAGGAGCATCAGTCTGTGCGAGTCGACACTGTTCATGGAGATGGCACTCCCACGCCAGTGGCTCCACCTGTAGTCAATATACCTGTTGCTAATGTCAACCACGCTACCGCGGCTGGAAACGGTAACGTCGTAGTTGGGAACGAGACGGCTGTCCATAACGTTGGGCTTGGTGATATCAACGTGGGTGATAATATGGGAGGCAACGGCTTTGGCAATGCTGGATTCGGGTTCAACGATCAGGGATTCGATAACGCTGGGAAATATGGTTTCAATGCTCAAGGCTTTGGGCAAGACGGTTATGGTGTGGCCAATCAGGGCTACGGAGGTTTCGGAAATGGAAACGGCGCTGGGTTAATGGCTTTTGGGCCTGCTGGAGGTGTTCAGGGATACGGCAACAGAGGCCGAGGTCCGGTGATGAATCAGATTAGGGCTGGCCGCAATAATGAATATGATGGGTATGGAGCTGGGAATGGTATGTGGCAAGAAGATCAGCAGGAGGACGCTTTCTCCGGCGGAGGTTTCAAAGGGCCGATGGATGACTCCCAGAAGATCAGAATGCTGGAAGAGCAGATGAGGGGGGTCCTGAACCAAAGTGTTGTGGGCTTAGACATGGCAACAATGGGTCTGGTACCTGGCCTGAGGGTGCCAATCAAATTCAAAGCTCCGGCGTTTGATAAGTATAAAGGGGACACATGTCCGAAAGTGCACGTGCGGGCTTATTACAGAAAGATGTCTGCATATTCAACTGATGAGAGAATGCTAATGCATTTCTTTCAAGATAGTTTGTCAGGCCCTTCCCTAGAGTGGTACATGGGGTTGGAGCCAACCAATATCAAGACATGGAAGCAATTGGCGGAGGCATTTGTAGCTCACTACAAGTATAACAGCGACTTGGCGCCCAACCGGGTCCAATTGGCAGGGCTGTCGCAGAAGAAGGGGGAGAGCTTTAAAGAATACACGCAAAGGTGGCGCGATATGGCTGCCAGAGTCCGCCCTCCTTTAGAAGACAAGGAAATGAATGACATGTTCGTCGGCACATTCACAAGCTTGTTTCGTGACATGTTGTTTCATACATCTCTGGCCAGTTTCTCAGACTTAATTCTGATGGGAGAAAAGATTGAACGTAACATTAAGCAAGGAAAGTTCCAGGCTGAGGAACCAACTGCATCCGGCAGTAATAGGAAGGCTTTTGGTGGGCGCCGTCAGGGCGAGGCAAGCGCAGTATTTGGAGGCCGAGGCCGAGGCCGAGGCAGGGGTCGAAACCAATATCATCAGCCGCAGCAGGTGGCGAGTGTTACTATTCCATATCAACAACAACCATTTCAGCAGCAGCCAATGCAACAACAACAACAACAACAACAGCAGCAGCAGCAGCCACAGCAGGGGGCGCAGCAGGCTCAGCGAAGATTCCAGGGTGGTAAACCAAGAAGAGTGTTTGAGAAGCCTCCCTCAACCTATGCAGATTTATTGCAGACATTGTTGGGTTTGAACCTGGTAGAGAAGAGAACTCTGGCACCTATAACGGGAACTCCTCCGTATGGTTATGATGCAAGCAGGCACTGTGAGTTTCATTCTGGGGCGCCGGGCCACGATATAGAGGGTTGCCATGCTTTTAAGCACGTTGTGCAGGATCTTTTGGACAATAAGACTATCAATTTCGGAACGGCAGGTCCGAATATAGTGCAGAAACCCATGCCTAATCACGGGGCAAACGCCATCCTGACTGAGGAAGGGCTGAATCTGATTATGAATGTCGACGATTTGAAGACGCCGCTGAGCGAGATAAAAAGCAGATTGTTGCAAGGGGGTATTTATCCAGGATGTGGCGAGTATTGCTTAGAATGCTGGACCCTAGCTGGGGGGTGCGATGATTTGAAGAAAGGCATTCAGGCTTTAATCGATGGAGGCACATTGCGGTTTGACCGAGCAGCAACCGAAGAGCCTGCAGGGGCAGTAGCAGATGATCAGAGTGATGTGGCCACTGTAACGATTCCTCGAAAGACAATCACTATTGCAGCACCGGTTCAACGACCACCGATCACCATAACTAAGGCCGGACCGATCCCGTACGAGAACACAAAAGCAGTCCCATGGTCATACGGGTTGGAGGTGTATTGTGACGGGATAAAGATTGATGTTAATAAGCAGCCAGCTGAGACTGTCGATAACGTTGTTGGTTCAGGAGGTATTACAAGGAGTGGTAGGATCTTTATATCACCTGAGGTGGAGGCCGAAAGACTAGCGAAAGGGAAAGGAAAGATGGTCGAGAATATCCCAGTGCAAGCAAGCGAAAAAAGAAGCGGCATCGAAGGATGTAGAAGAGTTCATGCGCTTGATTCGAAAAAGTGATTATAAGATTGTGGAGCATCTGCAACAGACGCCGTCCAAAATATCTATCCTGTCATTGTTGTTGTGTTATGAAGCTCACAGAAATGCTTTGTTGAAAGTCCTGGATACTTCTTTTGTACCCCAAGACGTCTCTGTAAATCAGCTGGAAGGAGTGTTGGCACATGTGAATGCAGGCCACAGCCTGGGCTTTACCGACTTCGATTTGACCCCGAAAGGGAGAGATCACAATATGGCGCTGCACATATCTGTTGAGTGTAGAGGATCAGTAATGTCGCATGTATTGGTCGACACCGGATCGTCTCTGAATGTGATGCCCAAGAAAGCAATGATGAAGCTGGATGTCAGAGGAATCCTGTGCACATCCAGTGACTTGGTAGTCAGAGCCTTTGACGGCACGCGAAGAACAGTCTTTGGATCGATAACATTGCCTCTACAGGTGGGGCCGGAGGTGTTTGCCACTGAATTTTATATCATGGATATACAGCCTGCGTATAGCTGCCTGCTCGGAAGACCCTGGATCCATGGGGCTGGGGCAGTTACGTCTACCCTGCATCAGAAGTTAAAATATATGGTCGGAGACAGTGTAGTCACCATATGCGGGGAAGAAGACATCCTGGTCAGCCATTTGTCGTCATTTAAATATGTGGAGGTCGACGGAGAGATCCACGAAACACCTTGCCAGGCATTTGAAGGTTTGCGTATTAAGGACAAAGGTCCTGGGCCGAGCAAAGTATCGGAGATAGTCTTCTCGTCGTATAAAGAAGCTCAAGCTCTGGTGGAGGCAGGAGAAGCAAAGGGCTGGGGCAAAGTGCTGGATATTCCTGTAAAGATGGACCAGTTCGGGCTGGGATACCAACCGTCGTCGTCAGCACCCGCTGTGGGGGCACCCCGTTTCAGAGGGCCAATAACCATCTCTGCCAGTGGAGTATGTCATGAAACCGTCAATGCTGCTTCGAAGTCTGACGAAGGAGACAGCGACTGTGATATGGATGCCTGGATTCAGCCAAGCACGCCAGGACAGGGACTGTGCAACTGGTCTATTCAGGAGCTTGTTCCTGTGACTCTTAAACAGTAATGCTTTGCTTTATTAATTGTTGAATAATCTGATGTCCTGCCCGGGGCATCGTGATTTGCTTAGGGTTGTGTTGTTATGAACATTGCATGTTAATCATTAAATAAATGGCGTTTTTTCATGTGCAAATACTGTAGTCTCTGTCTTTCTTGTTTTGTATTTTTCAATAAAATGGCAACGTGGTTATTCGCTTTATACGCATTTTGAAGCACTTAACCATTCCTTTTGCAGGATAACATTTTCAGATGACATCCTTGAACCACCTATGACTCGTCCCAACTTCGAGCACCCGGTATTTCAGGTCGAAGAAGAGGTTGTCGAAGATAGCGACGTTCCTGAAGAACTGTCTTGGTTGGTAAAGCAAGAGGAAAGAGCCATTCTGCCTCACGACGAGGTCATCGAAATTATCAACTTGGGGTCGGAAGGGGTTGAGAAGAGTATTCGTATCGGGGCTGCACTGCAGAGCGATATCAAGCGAAGACTGGTTGAAATGCTCCGAGAGTATAGCGATGTATTCGCTTGGTCGTATGAGGATATGCCAGGGCTCGATACAGATATGGTTGTGCACCGTCTGCCGTTGAAGGAAGAATGCCCACCGGTCAAACAAAAGCTTCGCAGGACTCGACCAGATATGGCAGTGAAAATCAAAGAGGAAGTTCAAAAACAGTGGGACGCTGGTTTCCTGGCTGTGACAAAATATCCCTCATGGGTTGCTAACATCGTACCAGTGCCAAAGAAAGATGGCAAGGTTCGAATGTGCGTGGATTATAGAGATTTGAATAAAGCAAGCCCAAAAGACGATTTTCCACTTCCTCATATCGACGTGTTAGTTGATAATACTGCTCAATACTCCGTATTCTCCTTCATGGATGGCTTTTCAGGCTATAATCAGATTAAAATGGCGCCAGAGGATATGGAGAAGACCACTTTCATAACGCCTTGGGGAACATTTTGCTACAAAGTGATGCCCTTTGGTTTGAAAAATGTTGTGGCAACATATCAGCGTGCGATGACGACTCTTTTCCATGATATGATGCATAAAGAGATCGAAGTTTATGTTGACGATATGATTGCCAAATCCCAGACGGAGGAAGAGCACCTGGTGAATCTGCTGAAGTTATTTAAAAGGCTTAGGAAGTTCAGGCTGAGACTGAACCCTAACAAATGCACCTTCGGGGTGAGATCGGGTAAGCTGCTGGGGTTTATCGTAAGCGAAAGAGGAATAGAAGTCGATCCTGCTAAAATAAAAGCGATTCAAGAAATGCCGACGCCTAGGACAGAGAAAGAGGTGCGCGGGTTTTTAGGGAGGTTGAACTACATCGCTCGGTTCATATCTCACCTAACTGCCACGTGTGAACCATTATTCAAGCTGTTAAAGAAAGATCAAGCTGTAACGTGGAACGAAAATTGTCAAAAGGCGTTCGATAAAATAAAGCAGTATTTGCAGGAGCCTCCTATTTTGATACCCCCAGTGGCGGGCAGACCCTTGATCATGTATTTGACAGTTCTTGAGGGAAGCATGGGTTGTGTTCTCGGTCAACACGACGAGACAGGAAGAAAAGAGCATGCGATCTACTACTTGAGTAAGAAATTTACAGATTGTGAATCTCGATACTCAATGCTTGAGAAAACTTGTTGCGCGCTAGCCTGGGCCGCCAAGCGTTTGAGGCAATACATGCTGAATCATACAACCATGCTCATCTCGAAGATGGATCCTATCAAATATGTATTCAAAAAGCAGGCATTGTCAGGGAGAATTACCCGTTGGCAGATGGTCTTGACTGAATATGACATTCAATACGTCTCGCAAAAGGCTATAAAGGGGAGTGTACTGTCTGAGTATCTGGCAGAGCAGCCTATTGAAGATTACCAATCGATGAGGTTTGATTTTCCTGACGAGGATATCATGTACCTAAAGATGAAGGATTGTGAAGAGTCGTTGCCAGACGAAGGACCAGAGTTGGGTTCCAAATGGAAGATGATATTTGACGGAGCTGTGAATGCTTACGGTAGCGGAATAGGGGCAATCATCACTATGCCACACGGGTCGCACATCCCGTTTACTGCCCGATTGACCTTTGCCGTTACCAATAATGAGGCCGAATACGAAGCTTGTATAATGGGGCTTGAAGAAGCCATTGATTTGCGAATCAAGAATTTAGACGTATACGGAGACTCAGCTCTGGTGGTGAATCAGATCAAAGGGGAGTGGGAGACACGTCAGCCCAACTTGATACATTACATGAATTATGCAAGGAGATTGTTGCCTTTCTTTGACAAAGTTGAATTGCATCACGTACCGCGGGCAGAGAATCAAATGGCTGACGCCCTCGCCACTTTGTCTTCTATGTACAAAGTCAACTTCTGGAACGAGGCTCCCCGAATCATTATCTCTCGGTTGGACAGACCAACTTTCGTATTTTCTATTGATGAAGCATCCGACGACAAACCATGGTATTTTGATATCCTTAATTTCCTGAAGAATAAAGAGTATCCGGCTGGGGCATCCAGTCAAGATCAGAAGACTCTCAGGAGATTAGCGGGTAATTTCTATTTGAATCCGGATGGTGTCTTATACAGAAGAAACCACGACTTGGTGCTGTTGCGTTGCGTAGACGAGAAAGAGGCAAAACTGCTCATGGAGGAAATACACGAAGGTACCTTTGGTACGCATGCTGGTGGGCATGCTATAACGAGAAAGCTGCTGCGGGCAGGTTATTTTTGGCTGACTATGGAAACTGATTGTTTCAAGTTTACGAGGAAGTGCCACAAGTGCCAAATTTATGCTGATAAGATCCATGTGCCTCCGAGCCCTCTAAATGTGATGTCATCACCATGGCCGTTCTCGATGTGGGGGATCGATATGGTTGGAAAGATCGAGCCGACAGCTTCTAATGGGCACCGGTTCATCCTAGTAGCAATCGATTACTTCACCAAGTGGGTGGAAGCGGCATCTTATGCAAATGTAACTAAGCAGGTGGTGGCTAGATTCATCAAGAGAGATATCATTTGCCGATATGGGATCCCCGAGCGGATAATCACGGACAACGGTTCAAACCTGAACAACAAAATGATGAAGGAGCTCTGCCAGAATTTCAAGATCGAACATCACAACTCCTCCCCTTACCGACCCAAGATGAATGGCGCTGTCGAAGCAGCCAATAAGAATATCAAGAAGATCGTCCAGAAGATGGTGGTGACCTATAAGGATTGGCATGAGATGCTACCTTTTGCTTTGCACGGTTATCGTACGACGGTACGCACATCAACCGGGGCAACCCCGTTCTCGTTGGTATACGGAATGGAAGCAGTATTACCATTGGAAGTTGAGATCCCTTCTCTGAGGGTATTGCGAGACGTACAGCTGGACGAGGCAGAGTGGGTGAAAGACAGGTTGAACCAATTGAGTTTGATGGATGAGAAGAGGCTAGCTTCTCTAGCATACGGTCGTTTGTACCAGAGCCGAATGAAGAAAGCATATGATAAGAAGATACATCCGCGAAGCTTTCATACGGGCGACCTTGTGCTGAAAAGGATTCTCCCGCCGCAGGCAGATCACAGGGGCAAGTGGACCCCCAATTACGAAGGGCCATACGTTGTCAGGAGGGGCTTTATTGTTGTCCACCATGGACGGTGAAGACTTTACGTCGCCTGTGAATTCGGACGCAGTAAAAAAATACTTTGCTTAAAATTGACCCGCTGGACAGAAAAAAGAGAGTCCAGGCAAAAATGGGGCATCCTGGCGAACCAAAAACAAAATAAAAGGTTCGGGCAAAAGTTAGGGATAAAATTGAAAAAATGTACACCCGCGAAGTTGAAAACCTACACTGGGCAGCTTCGGCAAAAAAGGGTATCCCGGTGAACTGAAAACCCGTAAAGGGCGGTTCACGCAAAAGTTAGGGATTTGAAAAGCAAATGACTGCGGTCCGAATTTGATACTGCGGTGAGCATCAGTGCGGGAGAATACCTGAGGGGTCGGTTATCAGATACAACCTCTTCGGAAGTATGGATACCGGGAAAGCATTAGAGTCGGATGAGTCATAGGAGGATCAGTTCGTGGTGTTCGTCTGCATCCCGTTGCCGACATGTGTACAAAATTTAATTTGTCAAATATTTATGCTTCTTGTGCATACTTGTGTATATGTTTCGCGTAGCTTCCTCATTTCAGGAGTTACATCCCGTGTACAAAAATTCCGCCCATTCAGGGGCCCAATCAATAAAATATGTTATTCAGTACTTGATGCTGGTTCTTTACTGTTTTGTGCATGATAAAACGCCTAGGTTTATTGAAACTAGCATGTGTATAACATCACTGGCCCTTGCCAATGATTGCTAAAGCTTTGAATTAACTGAAGATAATGTCACTAACCTGAATCGATTTGGTTGCATAGGCTTGTCCTGTCTTGTTTGTGTTGGTGCAGGTTTCATAGCCGTACGAAGAAGATGATCAAAAGATTGCAATAACAAAAAGCTTGACCCTCACGCAGGTCATGCATGTTCTTCCTGAAGAAGGATAGAATTCCCCAGCTAGTCGTAGCTTATCCAAAGGATATTCTCCACCAAAGTCACTTATCCTCAGCAGAATTGGCGACTCCAAGATCGTAAGGCTGTATTCAGATAGTATGGTGTCCTCCAGAGGATTCCCCATCTCAAGCAGAGTGGTTTAGCCTCAGAAGATTAATATTTCCAAATTGGTGAGCTGTATTCAGGCAGTTTACTTTTCCCCGCAGAGTCATTTACTCTCTCCCAGTGGAGTCAGTTGATTTTCCCCAAGATAATCATCCCATCCCCAGCGGAATTCTCTTTGCAGGTGTTTTCATTCCTTCCAGTGGAACTCGAAGATTGAGACTCTCCCCGACAGAGTTGGTTGTGTGCCCAGGCATTTATTTTGTCAAGATACCGCGTGATATTCGTTCACCTCCCAGCAGAAGCGCATCTGCTATTCCCCAGCAGGGTGTTACTTCAACGAGGTGCTTGGTTTAAGTTCCCGATTTCCCAGCTGGGTCGACTTCAATCTTCCAGCATTTATTTTGCTGGAATAATTCTATAGCATCTGGCTATCCCCAGCGGAGTTGGCATTATCTTCAGCATTTATGTTGCCTGAAGCAGTTCCTGTATCTCAGCAGTTCGAGTCTGCATTTACATCGGCATATAGTGTCATACTTGCATCCACCAAATAAAAGCGTAGCATTTCCATGTTGAATGGAGCATGGCCTCATTGTCGAACGCATGCATTTTGAAACATAAACTAGGTTGGCTGACCTTTTGTTTCGAGTATTGTTTCTCTTGCAGGTAGAGAGAGCCTTGCTCAGGTGAATCAATAAAACCTTCAGGATCTCGACGTGAGACATTCGACGAAGTGTCAGCTTTGGCACTACTCACCACAGAGTCAGCAGGATAAATTTCTCTTTGTCCCTAAGCAGAGTTACTTATTTCCCCGCCAGGGTTCTTGTTGAAGTTTCTCTAGTCCGACCAGCGGATTGTTTCCTTCAAAGTTGTTGTTATGTCAGCATCAATAGGTTCATGAATCAGAATTTCAGAGGCTGCCGCCGGTTATCAGAACATGCATCCAGTAGTTTGGTTTCCAAATATCCCCAGTAGGTCCGCCTCAAAGTTGCTGTAACGTCAGTGATAAGAAGTTTGCATACCAATAGAAGGATGAGTCCTAACGTGGACAATTTCCTGACAGGTTTTCTTCGTGCTAGAAAAGCGGAGTCCTAACATGGACAGTTCTAATTCCCCGGGCTGATGGGAGGTGCTAGTCCTAACGTGGACAGGTTCGATTTCTCAGAATTGATGGAATGTGGAGTCCTAACGTGGACATTTCTTCCAGTTTGACGGTATGTGTTAGTCCTAACATGGACAGCTTCGAGTTCTCGGTATTGATTGAGTGTAGGGTCCTGACGTGGACAAATCTATCCTTCTTCGTGTTGGTGGCAAAGTGTGTGTCCTGACATAGACGGGGTTTATATCCCCAGCAAGTCGAAGACGCGCAAGTCCTGACGTGGACAGGTCCTATTACTTCAGCAGGTTGAGATGTGAGTCCTGACGCGGACAAAGTCTCACTTCCCCAGGGGGTCAAAGGTGCATGAGTCCTGACGTGGACAAGTTTTTATCCTCAGCGATTCGAGTCGAGAGTCCTGACGTGGACAAATCAAGACGAAACGAGAGTCCTGACATGGACAGGTCTATTCCTTACGTGGAAAGAGAAGTTGTTTCCTTACGCGGAAAAATTTAGTCCTGACGTGGACAGATCAAGTTATTCCTAACGTGGAAAGAGATTGATTCCTTACGTGGAAAGGTTGAGTCCTTACGTGGACATATCAAGTTGGAGTCCTGACGTGGACAGATTGAGGAGGAGATTCCTAACGTGGAAAAGATGTGGTTTCCTAACGTGGAAAGATGAGTGTATTCCTTACGTGGAAAGCTTAGAGTCCTTACGCGGACAGAGCAAGAATTTTATTCCTTACGTGGAATAAGATTGGTTTCCTTACGTGGAAAGAAGACGAATTCCTTACGTGGAAAGATGGGAGTCCTTACGTGGACGAATCAAAATGTGTTTCCTTACGTGGAAAGAGGTGATTCCTTACGTGGAAAGATTGAGTCCTTACGTGGACATATCAGATTTATTCCTTACGTGGAAAGATAGCATTCCTGACGTGGAAAGATGGAGTCCTTACGCGGACAAATCAAGAAGAGATGTTTCCTTACGTGGAAAAGTTTAGTCCTGACGTGGGCAGATCAAAGATGAGATTCCTAACGTGGAAAAAGAAGTGGTTTCCTTACGTGGAAAGACGATTCCTTACGTGGAAAGATTGAGTCCTTACGTGGACATATCAAGTTGCATTCCTGACGTGGAACGAAAGTTATTCCTTACGTGGAAAAGAGCATTCCTTACGTGGAAAAGAAATTGATTCCTTACGTGGAAAAGAATATAGATTCCTTACGTGGAAAGTTTAGTCCTGACGTGGACGAATTCAGAAGAAATCGTATTCCTTACGTGGAAGAGTTTGACGAAGAAGAAATTCATTACTTGCACGGAAAGGTGAGTCCTAACGTGGACATGTATTCCTAATGTGGAAAGGTGAGTCCTAACGTGGACGAAGTATTCGTAACCCAGAGAGTTTAGTCCTGACGTGGACAGATCCAGACGAAGTGTTATTCCTTACGTGGACGGTGTTATTCCTAACGTGGAAGAATTTATTCCTAACGTGGACGATTTATTTCTGACGAGAAGGCAGACGAGCCATCCCCGGCAAAGTTGTTGAAGTTTTCCAAATTGACGAAGCACGCGTCCTGACGTGGACAATGTTCTATCTCTGCGATGATAAAGTCTTTCAGGTTGATGAAGATAATCCCCAGCACGGTCGCACAAGATCAGTGGGTTGCCGTAACAGTCAGATTCAGCTGACGAATGTCGTTCCTCAAGCAGTGGCGCAGTTTATTTCTGCGGTTGGCAAATTTCTGGTTTCCTAGTATTCAACCGTCTCGTACCGCGAATGTATGAAGGCTCCGGGCTCTTCACCCAATCGGGTCCAAGTCGCTTGAATAGGGGCAGCTGTTGCACCCTAAAATTTGTCCAACCTTATTCACCTGGTTTATGTTTCAATATCATTAGCATTTGCATATAGAGTCATGTACATAGTCTAATCATCTGCATAGCATAAACATAGCAAGTAATCCAACAGGGGACCAACCATTATTCTCATCTCTAGAGGCCTATCAAGAGGTTATTATCCTGGTTCAACCTCATTCAAGTCATCAGAAAAGAATTTGGAAGTTGGAGAAATCAGTGTATCAAGCATTGAGTCTATCTCCTAACTGAGGGTATCTGAGGATCAACAAAGAAATTGTGAGCTGTGGGCTGATCATGGAGAGTATATAGACATCTTGGGAAACTTAGAAATTCATTTGGAGAAGGAGACAAGTCATTGGTGTAGTCACAAGAGTTGTGGAGGAAGACAGTCAACTAGGGTTTCATCTGGGTCAACCCTGGGTCAACTCCAGGTCAATTGACTGATTAAAAGGCATTGAGGGCTATTGAGGAGATGTGGGGTTTATCATTTGACATGAAGAATAAGGATATGTTGTTATGCTAAGAAGAAATCAAGAGAAATCAAGGAGAAGAGGAGTTTCTAAATTAGGGTTTCTGTGTAAAATCCCCTAGTTTAGGTCAAATTTTCAAGCAAGATAAGTCAAAATACAAGCTTCAAATGGATCCTTGGCCAACATGGAACTTGTAGAGGATCTCAAGACCTTTAATTTGAGTGGTGGAAGACATCAAGGAGATTTATAGAACTCAAGTTATGGTCCTTGCAAGTTACAGGTCATCTGAGGTATCTGGATTTTTGTCTGTGAAAGTGACTTGACTTCAAAGCTATTTTTACCCCTCAAGGAGATTTCAAATGAATTTCTGGTGAACATAAGAATTATTCCTCATTGTCTTAGCTTTCTATAATGGTATATTATGCCTTCATATGATTTGTGGAACTCTACTTATGGGCTTGGCAAGCAAAGGGTATTTTGGTCATCTGAGGATTACAGGCCATTCTTAGCCTATGCCTAAAACTAATACAAGGGAGCTTCAAATGAAAAACTTCCCAACATCAAAGTTGCTCAAAATGCCATTTTAAGTCAAGAAAAGAAGTCATGGAAGTTTGGAAACGCATGGAACAAGACTTGATAAAAGTTGGTGAAAAATGACCTAAAAAAGGCATATAACTTGAAAAAGTTCAAGTTGGAAAATGGTTTGAGAGATCTACAAGTCCAATATGGGTCATCCAATATACCAAATTGATTCCCAACATCATTTTAAAGACATTGGTTCAGCCACATTTTTGAGTTTAGGCTTAAAAATTGGACTTCCTTTGTAAAGTTGTTTCTTGCATCATAAGGCAACATGGTAAAACTTAACATAAGGCAAGGAAAAGCTTGGTTTTTCATACATGCACTCCTAATATCTCATGAAAGGAGATTTTAACTCAAAATTACCCAAGGGGCAAGCATGATATGAGATGATTCAAGATACCATCAAATGATAAATTCATGAAAGTTCCACAAGTTTCTAGATCCCTCTAGGACCAATCTAGAAGCTTCTCATTCTGTTAATCCTCACCTATATAAGGAAATGAAGCCATTTGTGCATTGGTTGGTGATTCTTTGAGCTTGCAAACACTACTTTGATTCCTTCACTCCCATTTGCATTTTCTCTTCAAACTCCATTGAAGCTTCATCAATCATCTTAATTTCTGTTATCATCATCATCCACCATTATCATAGAGTAATTGGCAAAGGAAATTGAGAGGAATTCGTGGCTGGTTAGGGTGATCCAAGTTTACACTCCAACTTGCATGAAGAGGGGGATAAGAGGATTCAAGAAGTTTGAGCCATAACCATTGCAAACAGAAGAGTCAGCATCCATTGGAGATCAATATTGGAGGTTAACAAGTCTTGAATTGCAGCACAACTACCCCTGCCATCATCACTTGCAAGGTAGGCATTTCCCTTCGAATCTCCTTATTTATTCAGTTGTAGATCATGTGGTTAGGATAGAAATTCTTAGAGACCATAGGGGATTGATTCCTGAGATCTAGAGAGAGTTATATGAAGTTTGATGGCAGAGTGGTGAAACTTTGATGAGCAAGAAATCCTAGTTTAGGGGATGATAATCATGATAGATTAGTTCAGGATAATCAGTGCAATATGGTGAGTACATTAGTACAAGAATTGGCAAGTTTGGTGATCATGCACATCAGGTGTAATGCAGTGGTACCAGGATCTTCTAGCTATCAAGTTCGATTATACATTGAGATTCAGCAAAATCTAGGGTTAGGATCTTGTAGAGGGTGAAAAGTAGAGTAGTTTTGGTGTTGAGATCGTGGCGTTTGGTTGAGTGAGGAGGGAGAACTGAGCAGTGGAAGTTTGTGCATGGAAGGAGAATTTTGCAAAACCCTAGGGCTCGTTGGGGACGATGACCCTCAGCCATCAGATCATTTCCAGGTTTTGACTTAATCCTCTCATCGTGCGGCCACGATTTAATGCTGAAAACGGAGGGAAAATTTAAATCCTCAAAATGCAGCGTTTGAGTAAGTGGCCAGTCTGGGCTCAAATGCTTTTCGCGCCCCCCACTCTTGCTGGGCCCAACGTGTATCCATTATTTTTCTTACTTTTCATACCCCCTGCCTTTTATTTCAATTTAATTTTCTTTTCATTTTCATGCATTTTAAAAAAATCATAATAAATCATAGATTTCATATTTTGTAATGGTTCTTTTTGCATTAATTTCTTAAAGATGTATAGAAAATTATAAAAAATAAAAATTGTATTTTATTTTTTATTTGATATTTTTCCCATATTTTCCAAATAAATGCCTATTTTAGGTGTTTCATTTCATGCATGATTTTGTTAATTTTTGTTCTAGTAGTTGCTACAATATTTTTCACCCATTCTTTTTAGGTTGATTAATAGACATTGTTAGCTTGTATATGCAATTTAATTCATATTTTTAGGAATTAATTTTAGGTGATTAGTGTAGGTGTGAACAACATGAATAAAATTAGGTTTTTAAATCAACTTAGGTGAGATAGTTTAATTCTTTTAGGAAATTTCCATTTGATTTTTGGGGTATGGACTATAGGGGTTATGGGTATAGGATAGATCCCCTTAGAAATCACTAGGATCCCCCTACTGCTATTAGTATATACTGCTATATTTGATTGGTTGGTGTGGTGTGCCCTCTGGGGATGATTGATTTGCCTGTGTGGGTATTGGGATTGTCTGGGGATTGGGAAAGCTGAAGACATGTGATGATGAAGCCATTGGAGATCCAGAGCTTGAAGACCAACTACCAGAGTTGATGAGGAGATTCCTGCTAGCAGCTGTTGAGGAGATTAGGGTTTAGGAGCTAGGCAGAGCTCTAGATTAGAAAGCTTGATTCTCAAACATGGAAGGCCTTGACTGCCTCCATTCCTCTCTGTGATACAGAGTCTCTCTAAGACACTCACCCCCTTCCTTTGGAAGGCTTGGTGCTACTGTCTAAGGGATAGAACTCTTGAGAGAAAATGTCTTATGTGTTAGTAGCAGTTGGTTTGCCACCCTTGGTAGTCAACTAATTGCTTAACACCCAATTCCCTCTTGTGATTGATCCCTCAGCTTGGAGGATAGGACTTGAAGAAAAGCCATTGCAGATGGAAGATTGATGACCAAAGCCCTTGCTTGAAGACTGTGGAGATGGAGATTGATGCTGGCTGAAGCTTGTAGCTGATTGGAGATGACTTGAAGACTAGTGTGGTGCAGAGCTGCTGTGGCTGTTTATTTCTGCTGTATTTCATTTCTGATGTATTGAGTGGTTTTCTGGACTGTATTGTTTGCTGTTTACCCTGTTGGGTTGAAAGTGAAGCCTGTTCACTTTTGCCTATTGTTTTCTAGGTTCGAGGTTGAGTGGGACTCCCTTGCCTCGCTTGTATTGCTGCATCCATGCATTTTACTGCTTTACTGTATATATCTGCTATTGTTTCTGTTTCCGTTTATCCCTTAGGATCTCTGTTTCTCTCTGCGCAAGAGAGGAGCATGATAGACACTAGGTCTTAACCCATGCATGATAACATTAGGATAGTTTGATTCCCTTTGCAACCGTAGGTTAGAGTTCTGTCTTTTCTTTCTCAAAACAACAGAAAAACACCATAAAGATTTCAAACACAATAAAAGACACTTCTTCCGTAAAAGAATGTGAACTCATCAAAACGTCATTTTTGTCCGCTTGGACCAGTAATCAGGAAAACCTTTTTCAGAAGGAGTAAAATCAACCAAGACAAGCTTGTGTCGTACGTGGCCCGAACTACGTTTGCTCTGATCTTTCATGCTGTAGGAAAGTACGTAGGCATATGATGCGATATCCTAGCGAGCAACCTTCCCCTCCTTTCCTGTAGGTAGGCGAACTACGTTGACTATGATTTCTCGTTCCAGACGGGAATACGTAGGCATAAAGTGCGATACTTTGCCGAGTCATTTTATTTTCATTTTATTTTCTTTTAACCCCTAACCTTTAGTTTAGATAGAATAACAATCCATACCCGAAAACAAGCGTGGATCCCGTCGAGTACGACGGACGTGAGGGGTGCTAATACCTTCCCCTCGCGTAACCGACTCCCGAATCCAGGTTTTGGTTGCGACGACCATACCTTTCCCGTGTTGTGCGAGGTTTACTCTGAGCGTTTCCTTTCCCTCCCGTGGGATAAATAACGCACGGTGGCGACTCTTCTGTTCAGCCGGCGCCGATTTTCGCAGTAGCGACAGCTGGCGACTCTGCTGGGGATCCAACGTCCCTGGCTGCTAAGGACTGCGATAGTTCTTATGCATTTGGGATCCAACGTCCCTTAAGAGAGTCAATCCTAACGCTTGTTTTCCCGTCGAGGATTTTGTATGGATTTATATTTCTGACCTTTATTTTCAGCATTATATATATTGATTATTACTGCTGTATTGGGGTGTGACGGGTGTTCTGATATTGAGTGAGAAGCCGGACCCGGGCTTGAGTGCACCTAGAATTAGAGTAGAGATTAGTTGGTGCCCGCTTGCTTTGCTTGCCTTGGTGTCCCGCGAAATCTACACTCAGACGAGGTTCCTCTGGTTGTAATCTTGTTCAAAGGGAAAGGAAAGAATAGCAGTTTAATAACCAATCCTTGTTGTTTTCTTCTTTATTAATCGTAAACCTTGTGTGTTTCTTGATCATTAGTAAATTGTTTATACTTAGTTTTAAGGTATCCGGTTCACAACAAATTGGTGCGGTGAGCGTGGAGAAGATACCTTCAACAAAGTATGAGATTGAAAAGTTCACCGGAGTGAACGACTTCGGTCTGTGGCGCTTGACGATGAAATCCCTATTGGTTCAGCAGGGTTGTTTGGAAGCGTTGAAGGGTGAGGCAGCCATGGACGCTGCATTAACAGAAAAAGAGAAGACAAGCATGATCAAGAAAGTCCGCATCGCAATATTATTGAGCCTTGGTGATAAGGTTCTTTGATAGGTATCAAAGGAGACTACAACATCAGGATTATGGGTGAAACTTGAAAGCTTGTACATGACCAAATCTCCGGTGAATCGACCCTACCTGAAGCAAGCTTTATATTCATTCAAGATGAGTGAAGATAAAGTGTTGGCTTAGCAGTAGGATATGTTCAACAAGCTGATTCTTGATCTTGAAAATATTAATGTGAAGATCGATAATGAAGATCAAGCATTGTTGCTGCTATGTGCTTTGCCCAGAACACATGCTCACTTCAAAAAAACTCTCTTGTATGGAAGGGATTCCCTGACCTTTGAAGAAGTTCAATTAGCCTTGTATTCTAAGGACTTGAACGAACGAAAGGAGCATAAACCTTTGACGGTGGGCGAAGGTTTGGCCGTTAAGGGAAAATTCTTGCGAAAGGATGGTAAGTTCGACAAGAAGAAAGGTAAAAGTCAACAAAAGTCTTATAGTGGTGAAACATCTAGTATTCGATGTTATCACTGTAAGAAGGAGGGTCACATAAGAAAGGTGTTCCCTGAACGCCTAAAAGATCATGGAGGTAATGGCAATGCAGCCATTGTTCAAGATGACTTCGACTCATCTGATCAAGCACTGTTGTTGCTGTGTTCTTTGCCCAGAACACATGCTCACTTCAAAAAAACTCTATTGTATGGAAGGGATTCCCAGACCTTTGAAGAAGTTCAATCAGCCTTGTATTCTAAGGACTTGAACGAACGAAAGGAGCATAAAACTTTGATGGTGGGCGAAGGTTTGGCCGTTAAGGGAAAATTCTTGCGAAAGGATGGTAAGTTCGACAAGAAGAAAGGTAAAAGTCAACAAAAGTCTTATAGTGGCGAAACATCTAGTATTCGATGTTATCACTGTAAGAAGGAGGGTCACATAAGAAAGGTGTGCCCTGAACACCTAAAAGATCATGGAGGTAATGACAATGCAGCCATTGTTCAAGATGACTTCGACTCATCTGATGTTCTTGTGGTTTCAAGTAGCGACTCGAGAAAAGAGTGGACTATGGATTCAGGTTGCACTTGGCACATTACTCCAAACAGAGAATTGTTCGAGGAGCTATGTGATCAAGATGGTGGATATGTGCTGCTAGGAAACAACTAATCTTGCAAAATTGCAGGTATTGGATCTATGAGATTCAAGCTCCATGATGAGTCAATAAGGTTATTGACTGAAGTCAGGTACGTACCTGACTTGAATAGAAATTTGATTTCTCTTGGTGAATTCGACAGGAAAGGATACGTTTTTCAAGGAGAGAAAAGTATCCTAAGAGTCATGAAGGGGTCGAAGGAAGTATTGAGAGGCGTGAAGAAACAAGGCTTGTATACCCTTGAGGCTGAGGTTGTAAGTGGTTCGACAAATGTTGCATCCACGAAACCTATGTCGAAGATAGAATTATGGCACATGATATTGGGTCATGTCAGCGAAAGAGGCCTGGTTTAATTGGGGAAGTAGAACCTGCTAGGAGGTGACAAAGTCGAAAAGTTGGAATTTTGTGAATCTTGTGTATTTGGTAAATCCTGTAGGGTGAAGTTTAACAAAGGCAGGCAAAGAACACATGGATCCCTGGATTACATTCATGCTGATCTTTGGGGGCCTGCAAGGAATCCTTCACACTCAGGTGCAAGGTATTTTCTATCCATCGTTGATGACTATTCTAGAAAGCTATGGGTATTCATTCAGAAGACGAAGGATGAAACTTTTGAGAATTTCAAAAGTTGGAAGATTCTGGTCGAAACTCAAACTGGCAGAAAGGTTAAGAAGTTGATAACCGACAATGGCCTTGAATTCTACAACGAAGCGTTCAACAGTTACTGTGTTGAGTCTGGGATTGCAAGGCATAAGACTGTAGCAGGTACTCTTTAACAAAATGGCTTAGCTAAGAGATTCAATCGAACAATCCTTGAAAGGGTTAGATGCATGTTGGTTAGTGCTGGATTGAAGAAGGTGTTTTGGGAGGAAGTTGTTTCGACAGCAGCTTACCTGATAAATAAATGTCCCTTGACTGCCTTGGGAATGAAGAAAATTGAAGAAGTTTGATCGGGACATCCACCTAGTCTCGACAGACTGAGAGTATTTGGTTATGTGGCCTATGCTCATATTAGGCAAGACAAGGTCGAACCTAGAGCTTTGAAATGCATATTCATGGGATACCCTGAAGGAGTCAAAGCTTATAGGCTATTGTGCCTAGAGCCAAATCACAAGAGGTGTGTCGCCAGTCGAGATGTAGTTTTCAATAAAGCAGATATGACTTTCAAGAAAACTGATGATGCTGACGAAGAGCTAGAACAAGAGAGATTCCTGTTAAGGTGAAGCATGTTGATGTTGAATTGCTTACCCCAAATGAAGTCGAAGAAGACGCAGAAGATGTTGTCGAAGATGAGGAGACTAATAATGACTATATGCTAGCAAGAAACAGGTCGAGGAGAGTCATCAAGCCACCTCAGAGACTTGGGTATGTAGATCTTATAGCTTATGCCTTAACCTCTGCTAGTGAGGTTCTAGATGAAGAACCTAGAGACTATAAGGAAGTTATGAGGATTCAAAAGAAGACTGAATGGATGAAGGCCATGGATGATGAGATCAAATATCTTCATGATAACAACACCTGGGAACTGATCAAGAAACCTGCTGGAGCCAGGTTAGTCAGCTATAAATGGATTTTCAAAGTTAAGAAAGGAATCGAAGGAGTGGCATCGAAGAGATAGAAGGCAAGACTGGTTGCTAGGGGGTTCACTCATAAAGAAGGTATCGACTTCAATGATGTGTTCTCTCTTGTTGTAAAGCACAGACCCATTCGAATGTTGCTTGCCATGGTGGCCCAGTTCGACCTTAAACTAGAACATATGGATGTGAAGACTGCGTTCTTGTATGGTGATCTAGATGAAACAATCATAATGAGGCAACCTGAAGGGTATGTCGAAAGGGGGAAGGAAGATTATATGTGAAAACTGAATAGATCTTTATATGGACTGAAACAATCTTCTCGACAGTGGAATAGAAGATTCGACAATTTCATGGCACACATAAGTTTCATCAGAAGTTAGTTCGACCACTGTGTTTACTTCAGATTTCGACCGGGTAATTCATTCGTTATTTTGTTGCTTTATATGGATGATATTCTAATAGCAAGCAACAATGTCGAAGAGGTAATAAGGGTGAAGGCTGAACTCAATAAAGATTTCGACATAAAGGATTTGGGAGCTGCATCTAGGATTCCTGGGATTGACATCCGGAGAGATAGAAAGCAGTCGAAATTATGCTTATCTCAAGAGGCATACCTACAGAAGGTTCTCGAAAAGTTTGGTATGTCAAATTTAAAGCCTGATGTGACTCCGACAAACCCTCAATTCAAGCTGAGTATACATCAGTGTCCCAACACTGATGTTGAAAGAACTTATATGAATAGCATTCCATATGCTAACATAGTAGGTTCTTTGATGTATGTTATGGTCTGTACTAGATCCGACATAGCATATGCAGTAAGTCTTGTAAGCAGGTACATGGAGAATCTTGGAAAGGCTCACTGGCAAGCATTGAAATGGATTTTAAGGTACATAAATGGGTCTCTGAATAGAGTCCTAATTTATGGTGGAGCCTTGGGTGAAGATAGTAAAGCAGCAATCAAAGGATATGTCGTTTCTAATTATCCAGGTTGTATGGATTCCAGAAAATTTATCTCTAGATATGTGTTCACTATGTTTGGGACATCAATCAGTTGGAAAGCAACACTTCAGAAGGTCGTTGCCTTATCAACCACTGAAGCGGAGTATATTTCCCTAACTGAAGCTGTGAAGGAAGCATTGTGGCTTGAAGGTTTTGCAAAGGAGCTAAAACTTCAAGGTCGAGTTATCACTGTTAAATGTGATAGTCAAAGTGCAATACACCTGTCAAAAAATTCAGCCTTTCATGAGTGAACCAAGCACATTGGTGTGAGGCTACATTTCATCAGAGGGGTAATCGAGCGTGGAGAAGTCCAAGTGCTGAAGGTTTCGACAGATCATAATGCTGCTGATATGATCACCAAGACGTTGCCCAGTTGCATGTTTTTCCACTGTATGCAATTAATAAAGCTGCATGAAAAAAGCTAGTTTCTTGATGTTATAGAGTTAGATCCAAGGTGGAGATTTGTGAGATGTTGGATCGAACTCTAGTATGGTCGAAGTCTACTCGCGAGTAATGTGTGTTGTAGTCGATGTTTGTTCTAACATGCATTAGTCAATATTGCTAGGGTTGTTAGCATGTTGAATTGGGCCTTGCTTGTAAGCCCAATTGTTTAAGTTATCTTGTATCCTAAGTTAGCTTGTAATGGATAATTGTTAAAAAGCCCATTAGGTTAGTGTGCTATGTTTTCTTATAAATAGGATACTAGTTTCTCAATCTCGTCATAAGGAAAAATAGGAAGATAAAATCCTAATTTCAAGAGAGAGAGGTTATTTTGTTATTCTTATATACTTGTAATCTTGTTCAAAGAGAAATGAAAGAATAGCAGTTTAATAATCAATCCTTGTTATTTTCTTCTTTATTAACCCTAACCCTTGTGTGTTTCTTGATCATTAAGAAACTGTTTATACTTAGTTTTAAGGTATCCGATTCACAACACAATCAAACTAAAATGCATTGATAAGTTTACAACAGGTGTGATCAACGTATTTGGGGAACAATATTTGTGAAGGCCAATCACTGATGACATTGAACACTTGCTCTAGATAGGGGATGCACATGGCTTTCCAAACATGTTAGAAAGCATTAGTTGAATGCATTGGAAATAGAAAAATTGTCTAGTTACATTGAAAGGAAAATATGTTCGAGGTGATCATAGTAAACCCAATTTTATGCTAGAAGTAGTTGCTTCACAAGCCTTATGAATTTGACCGCATTCTTTGGAGTGGCGGGTTCAAAAAACGATATAAATGTGTCGAACCAATCCAGTATCTTTAATGATAGTATGCAAGGGCGAGCTCCCGAGGTCTATTATGCAGTTAATCACATTGAATACAACATGAGTTATTATATATTAGATGACATTTATCATGAATGAGCTACATTTATGAAAAGTATCTCAATGCTACAAAAGTATAAATAGAAATTATCTTCCCAAATCAAGAAGGCGTAAGAAAGGACATCGAACGAGAATTTGGAGTTATCCAATCCCGATTTGTGATTATATACAATTTGGCTCGATTATGGAACTTGGATGCATTGGGACATATAATAGATACATGTATCATATTACACAACATGATTGTTGAAGATCAATGTGCCACGTGTGATGAGAATGTTGATTATTCTTATGATCATTTGAGCACTAACTTGAATGCACCACCAAAAAATTCTAATATTGATTTTCAAGAATTTCTACGTGGAAGATTTGATGTTCGTGATAAGAAAATTCATCGACACCTTCAATAAGATTTGATAGAGTATATATGAGAACGTTTTGTGAATGAAAATAATAATTACAAATTTATTTAAACATTTAGTATATTTTTTCAGGTAGTTTATTTTTAAGATTTATTAATATTTTTCAATGAATTGTCTTATAACTAATTTTTGTCGGGTAATGTATTATTTAATATTTTTTTAATTAACTAATTTATTTATTTATTTGGATATTTTTATTTATTTTAAATATATGTTAGGTATTTTTAATGCATTTTGATGTGATTGAGTTAATCTATTTTCTCAGGCTATTTAAATTCTACTCCTGAGAGATCTAGAGTTTTTTCGGGCGAGACCACATATAAATCTCGTTCAAGAGGCTCAATTGAAGTCTAGTATGAGAGACTTAGACTTAAGGTTTGTTTGATGGTTTTATAGAAGTCTCGTCTGAGAGGTCCAATACCTCACTTGAAGAACTTGTAATATCGTCAGCTAGGCTCTGTATAACACATAATTGACTAAGATCTCCCAGGCTATCTAAATTCTCTGCCAGAGAGACCATAAGTTTTCTCGGGCGAGACCAAACATATAGATCTTATTTAAGGGGTGCAACTGAAGTCTAACCTGGAAAATTTAACCTTAATTCTTGTTTGAGGATTCGATAGAAGTATCGCTCGACAGACCCAACGCCTCACCTAAGGGATTTGCAGTCTCGTGATCAATGTGTTATATAATTTTGCTCGTGGGACCTATGGTCTCATCAGTGAGGATCATTGCAATCTCTCCAAATAACCCAAAGCCTAATTGGTTTGGTTCATCACAACTATCACAAGGAAAACTTCGGGCCTCGGAATACTCCCCTGATTATATGTTCTAAAAACACTTTGTTCTTTATCAAATCCCTCGTTCTTGAGGGACTATGTAGTTTTATATTCGTAAAAGACCTGGCAAGAGTGGGAGCTTTGTAACCCCTAAGAAGGGTGACGATCATGTGTCGCACACAAGGAGGTATCACCTCACCCCAAGTACCTTCCTATAGCTCAGATATGGAAAAACATAAAAAAAGACGTTGTTCCTTAGGCAGAGAGAAGTCAGAGTCAATAGCCGATCCACATTTACCTAAAAATAGAGGATTATCTCTCCACCATTAATTGAGTGGGCGTCAATCTTTCCCAAGTAACCTAGGTCTAAGGCCTCTATAAATACTCATCCTCTAACGAAGAAATTGGAGATCATAACTTACACACAACACTAAAAGCAACACGTTAACCGACAAAGCCTCTCATCTCACGTGAGCAAGACCTTTACAACCATCATAACACCACCGTACAAAGCTTCTCGCCGCTGTAGGCAAGTCTTTACCATCCAAATTATTATAAATTTATTAAGACCTCTGAGTATTCTCTGATCTTGTAGAGATACCATACACCTCTATATTTATCGACAACGAGAAAAATGAATAAAAGATTGTTATCAATTTGTAATTTTCATCAAATTATTTTATTTAGTCCAAAACATTGACAATATATTATTGTGACTCTATGAATACATGTAAGTGTACTATAATGACCTATATAATATTTTTTTCCTTATTTTTAAGACTTAAATGTTGGTCCACTGTTAACAAGGATGGTGACTTGAATGTGTTGATCCCATAGTACAGTGAATCAAAACCAGTCTGCAATCATATTTTACAATCTCATATTTTCCGCTGATTTGTTTGAGAAAGAAGAACAATGGAGACAAAACACCAAAACTCATCTCTCCAATCTCCATTGATTCAAAACTCAAAACAAGATGTAATAAAACAAAGAGAAAGAGCAAATGTTGTTGAAGAAGTGATCAAGGTTTTATGGTTAGCAGGACCATTAGTATTTGTAAGTCTGTTAAACTATAGTCTACAAGTTATAGCTATCATGTTTGTTGGACATGTTGGTGAATTGCCTCTGGCTGGTGCTTCCGTGGCCACTTCTTTCGCCACTGCTACTGGTTTCAATGTTGTGGTCAGTTTCAATTCTTTCCCTACTTTTGCCAATTGATCATTTCTTTGCAGCTGATAGTCTAGGGGCATTGGACATATTATGTGGTCAATCATATCATATGAAAACTTCTAGTCATAGTGTAATATCTACTCATAGTCTGTCTTAAGTTTTCAGAAAGGTTTGTGTATGTTAGCCACCATGCATCTGAAAAAGGCATGATAGTATCTGAGTTAATGTTGGACATTGACACGACATTGATGTTTGTGATTATTTTCAATTTATTTATGTTTTACAAATTATTATCCGTGTCAACCTGTCAGTGTCGACATCATGTGCAATGTCCATGTTTCATACTTAGTCATAATTTATCTGTCTCAAAACAAATAGAGGCCATATTTTGCCACTGTTACATTAATTTATGAGACACTATTTACTTACAATTTAACCATCTTAAATTTTAAGCCATGTCTGACTTGCATGCTTCATAGACGATCCTGATCCACATGATATATGAAAGTCCCAAAGGGTGTACTTATTAAATTAGGATTGAAGTTTATTTGTGTTTTTTGTTTGAAGACAGGAATGGCAAGTGCATTGGACACATTATGTGGACAATCATATGGAGCAAAGCAGTACAGATTGTTAGGCATACACATGCAAAGAGCAATTTTGATTCTAATGACTGCTAGCATTCCAATATCATTTATTTGGATTAACACTAAATCCATTCTCATTTTCCTTGGCCAAGATCCTCAAATTTCTACAGAAGCTGGTAACTATGCTAAGTTAATGGTTCCAAGCATTTTTGCTTATGGTCTTATACAATGCCTCAACAGATTCTTACAGACACAAAATATTGTGTTCCCAATGATGTTTATCTCTGCTGCCATAACTTTACTACATACTCTTTTGTGTTGGATTTTGGTTTTCAAATCTGGACTTGGAGGCAGAGGTGCTGCTCTAGCAAATTCTATATCTTATTGGTTGAATGTCACTATGCTTTCACTTTATGTCAAGTTTTCTCCTTCATGTAAAAATACTTGGACTGGATTTTCCAAAGAAGCACTTCACAATATTCCAACGTTTCTTAGGATCGCAACTCCTTCAACTATTATGGTTTGGTATATACTACATAATGTTTACTTTCGAGTAAATAATCATTCTGGTTCTTAAATGTATGGAGCGTAGTTACTAGTGCTATCGTGACACTGCCTCATACAATTAAGGACCAAAATGACTTCACTTTTTTTTGTTGGGATCATAATATCAGTATTGTATCCTTTTTCTAATCCCATCAAATCATGGCAAACAGCTTGGATATGTGGTCATTTGAATCTATGGTTATTATTTCTGGTCTTCTTCCGAATCCAAAGTTGGAAACATCAGCGCTATCGATATGGTTGGTTCTTTATTTGATACTCTTTTCAATCTTGTTAATCATATTTGGCAGTTAACATTATTGATATTGACGACTTGGTTTTGTTAGCTTGAACACGGTATCAGCTACTTGGATGATTCCTCTTGGACTCAGTGGAGCTGTAAGGTTAGTATTTCCTATGCACTTCAGTCTGTGGTGCGTACGCGAATGTGGTATCAATAGTGTGTGATCAATTTTTGCAGCATTCGCGTTTCAAATGAACTTGGTGCTGGTCATCCGTGGGCTGCACGCTTGGCTGTGTGCATTGTCGTTGTGATTGGAATTATTGAGAGCATCTTAGTTGGAGTGGTGATGATACTTTTGCGCAATATATGGGGCTATGCTTATAGCAATGAAGTAGAAGTTGTCCAATATATTTCAAATATGATGCCAATTCTCGCGTTATCGAACTTCCTAGACGGAATACAATGTGTTCTCTCAGGTAATGCTAGAGGATGTGGTTGGCAGAAAATTGGTGCTTATGTCAATATGGGATCATACTATTTGATTGGGATTCCATTAGGCATTGTATTGGCTTTTGTATTGCGCATCGGTGGTATGGTAAGAAAATAACTTTTAACTAATTTTAAGAGACTTAAATCAACATGATCATTTAATTCAAACTGCTGATAAGAATTTAATGTAGGGACTGTGGTTGGGGATCATATGTGCGCTTACTGTCCAAGTATTTTCTCTAATGATTGTTACGATTCGTACCGATTGGGAGAAACAGGTTAACTACTTCATTTTTCTTAATCATCTCTTTCATTTAATATGCGTGTGATGCATTGTTGTATACTGACATGGTTTTTAATTCAGGCAAAGAAGGCTACTGATAGAATCTATGATTCAATAACGCCAGAGAGCTCAGTCTCATGAAGAATGTGATTTGTATTTTGTTTTTCTTACTGTATTCGCAGGATATGTATTTTAATGTAATGCTTTTTTTTCTCTTTTAACCAAAGTGTGATTTAACTTGTGTGACAGCAATAGAAAACTATTGTGAGTTTTAGTTTCAATATTTGACATCAGAGCTCAAACTGGAAGTAATGACGAACTGTGTTATGGCCTTACATTTTAATGGACATTTTCCTGAAAATCTTTTATTTTTTCATTTTTATGTTGGATGAAAAGAGTTATGATAATTAGGGCAAGTAAATCAAAGTTATATCTAGATATCACGATCTACCAAACTTAGTAAAAAATGATGTTGATTCATTCCACTAATGAAAACTCAACTATTATTTAAAAGATTGCGCAGGAGGAAAAAAGAAAGACACCAAAGTTTGGTCTAAGACTTCTAATTATTGATCTTTCCTTCAAATAGTTTGTTTTAAATCAAGAAAAATCCAATAACAAACCAAAGAAAAAGATACAAAAGAGTGGGACCAAGTCAAAAGCCTCTCAATAATTTACAAATCTATAGCAAGGCATTCCAAACTTGTTTTGAACAACCAAGGTCACTAGGAGGTAGGGGATTGCAAAAATATAGTTACTCAAATTATATATACTAGCGTCTAGACGGGCACTCGCGTATCCGTCTGTCTGCTTTTTTATTGCACACATATAAATATAAATGATATATTTTTATTTAATATTAATTTTACATGGAAGTTATATGAGAAGTTATTAGTAGGGAGTTATATGAAAGATGATAGTGGTAGTTCAATAGAAGTTATTGTGTAAGTTATATATTTTAAAATAAGGATAAATTTGGTATAAAAAAAAGCTACACCAAAAACCAAGTATTGTCTTTATATATGTTATAGATTATAGATTATTGCATTGCATCATAAAAAAAAAACTGAAATGATTAATAAACTGAACCATTTAATTTAAATAATTTTAATTCAATTTAAAATCTGTTTATAACCAATTTTTTTATAAACTGCTTTAATTTTATAAATAAGTTTTTCATACAAAAAGAAGAAAAACTATTGAAAGTAATCTTTCAAAAAAAATTTCCAAAAATTTATTCTGAAAGTTTTTGAATTTTTTTTCCGAATAACCCACTTTTTCGAAAAAAAAATCTCAAAATACTTCACTTTTTAAGTTATTTTCCAAAGTACTTCACTTTGAGGTATTGATTGTATGCAAGTGCCAATTGGATTGGCGACCCTTCACAAAGATTTAGTGTTGTCAATTCAATTGGCGACATAGTGTAATATTTACAAGGGTGTCGCCAATTCATCTGGAGTCAGCATTGAAAGTGAAATTCTTTTCTATAAATAGAGGTGTTCTTATCATTTAGTTCCACAAATCATCTTATATCTTTGAGTTACTGAAAAAATGTATCGTCGACGGTGGAGAAAAGTCATTTATTCAAGAGAGAAACCTCCAATGGACATGCTGTTTTGGAACATTCAAAATTTCAACCAACTTAAGAGGGAGCTGAATCGGTGGTTAGAAGGAGACATTTGTGAAGGGAAAAAAATTCAAAGTATTGAGAGACTTGATCGCCTGCATGAAAGGTTCGCGTTAAGACTGACAAGCATGTGTGGGAGATCATGTTTGGACCAAATGACATTAGTTTGATTGTTGTAATCAGTTAGAATATGTTTCTTTTCCGTTATTGGTTTTATGTGGTGTATGTGTTGTCTATTGTTAGTTCACAGATGCAATGTTTGTTGTAACAAAGACTCATTTGATGCAAAGTCATGTCTTACTCAGTTGATGCAAAGTTTATACAATCTTTGCAAGAGAGATGGCGCCCAGAGACACACACCTTCTTTTTTTCAACTACTGAATGTACTGTGACGTTAGGGGATGTGTACATGTTACTTGTAACACCCTTTTCTATCCCACAAATATAATGGCAAATAAATCATATTTATCAGAGTAAAATATTGGACGCAATAAAATCATCTCAAAAGGGCGCACATTTCTCAATAATTCAAATATAGTCAATGCTCAGTAAACAACGGGTTTTCCCAAAATTACTCAAAAATTGCTCAAATGGCAACGAAACTCAAAAAGGCAAATCCAAAGTTTTCCTTGCACAACAACATAATCAAAATAACAAAAACCAATAAAACATGGTTTAACTCAAAGACTCCAACCCGATGTTACACTATCAGAGCAAGACCTTCTAAGTCAACCAAAATGTCAAAAACTCCAAAAAAGTTCTCGATAGCATCCACAACTAAACTTGGTCATCTGCACGTTACCCACGTGGAGGTAACATTCAAACAGGCAGGGTGAGTAAAACGATTCATAATAATCAATATAGGAATCAATACATAAAACAATGTCATTTTCATATTATGCATCATCATATTCATCAATGGGCATCAAAGGCCACAACATCATAAATTACTCAAGATTGTCTCATAGGGTTATCAAGGAAACATCAAAAGCCATAACATCATAAATTTACTCCAAATCATCTCATAAATGTAAATGCAACAAGACTCATGCATCTGGTACTAATCAGCACAGTTCGATGGACACTGGTCCATCAACCTTCCTTAGATCCCCATCAATAGGATTGATTCTATACAAGAACCGGAGCACATCAAAATACCTCACATCCGCACAATGGGACTGAAGCCAAAGAAATTAAGGTCCTGAACCGAAGTCCGGATGCACATGAATGCATGATGCACACGTCGATAATCATCCTCATAATAACATCATAGGTGCATCATTATTAATCAGAAATTCATGGAAATATCATCATAGCTCATCATCATTACTCATAGGAATCATCATTATACAATCGTGTATTAATCTCATCGGGATCATAGTTATACTCATGGTAATTCATCATACAATCACGTATTTAATCTCATAAAAATATTAAACAATCAATTATCTTATTTATACTATGTTATAGCCATGTTCATTAGCTTTCCAATGCTTCGAACGGGGGCCAAAACGGACTTATGGATCAAAATTTACGTCCAAAACAATTTCGACCGAAAACATGAACAGTCGTGACGGACAACATGCATAATTTTCTGCGTTTTTCACCGTTAGAGGCCTTCCGGACCTCCGATTTCGATTCCGTAAAATCCCAAACTCTCAGAAAATTACAAATCATCCAATACTATAATTATCTCAAGTAAATTTATAATTTTAACACAGTTAAACCATCTAATGATCGTTTTAAGATTATACCTAAAACCTTTAAAATTAATGGATATAGGTTCAATCCCGTATCATATTTACGCCTCCAATTTCCATTATTTCTTACAAATATCCCATGATCATTAGAGTTTGTCACAATCTAATTACTCTACATGGTTGAAACCTCAACGACAGATTTTGGTCACGAAGGCCTACCTTCCCTCAAACCTATCAGACCATCCGCTCAAATCCCTATACGGTAAAAACTTCAATAGTAGATTTTGGCCACGAAGGCCTAATTTCCTTTATCTCAAAATCATCCTCAAACCCTTTAAACCCTTAAATCAGCTTTTAAATACATTGAATCACATATTGAAAACAATGAAGGCAATACTCCTCATACCTTAATTGCTGACTCTAAGCCTTTCTCATTAATTCTTGGAAACCTCGCGAAGCTTTTGCCTCAATCCTCTTCCTCAGAGCTTTAGCTTCTATTTCTTCCCTTTTCACGGTCTAACAAGAATGAATCCTAATTCCCTCAAAATTCCTTTTTGTTAAACCTAACTTTGGGCCTTAAAATTGGGCTTTCCAACTTCACCCTCACTAACTCCTCCTCAAATGTCAATTTTTCCCTTAATTTACTTATATTTATTTAAATTAATACTAATACCAATATATTCATATTATATACTATTATTTAAATAAATAACTCAAAATCTATAATTTTCAATACTTCATACCAACCACCGCAAATCACCAAAAATACGAATATTCCTATTTAAATAAATTAAATAAATATTCCAATAAATTTAGGGTGTTACATTACTCGGTTTGCGTATTGATGGTAAAGCGGTCAATGGACCAACAAACCTTGATGGTTCAATTTGTGAGAAACTTTTGGGTTTCGAATTGTTGGATGAGAGCTCAAGAAGCCAAAATATATTACTTTCGCGTCTCAAATCATGGTACAACAGTTTAATATTAGATGAAGATTCTACCGAAAAAATAAAAATAATAAAAATTAGGTGTTATCTTATGCTTTTAATTGGTTTATTTTTATTTCCCAAAGGCATTGGTTATCCTATGCACATTATGTATTTACCCTTATTGAGAAACCTAGATAAAACAAGAGACTATAGTTCGGATTCCACTTGTCTGTCTTATTTGTATAGCTCTTTGTGTAAGTACGCCAAAAAAACACATAATTTTTCTGGATGCGCCGTTTTGCTCCAAGCATTGGGTTGGTCTAGATTGTCATCCCTAGCGCCCATCAACCACAATAGATTTTCATTCCTGTATGCACAAAAGTAAGTTAATAACTTAATATTAGTTTATTTTACCTTACTAATTATTGTGACTAACTAATTGAATTTGAATTTTTTGTTGTTTAGATGGTCAGCTAAGGGTATGAGTTACAATAAATGTCCTAGACATTCTATCATACAATACTGCAATATGTTGGATCACCTAACACCTGAAGATGTAAGGCCTCTAAACAAATAAATTTATTTTTTATATCAACAATTTTATGATCTAACATTTTTCTCTTCTTCAGTTCAGTTGGCGTCAATATCTAAATATGGAGCACCTACACGAAGTCAGAGAGGAAGATGCAACCGTTTGGACTATATATGTGTTGATCATCAGATTCACCACTATGGAGATGCACAACAGATACTGTGTCAAACTACAATTTCAAATGCATCAAAACTTCACAGATCCCCCAGTTGACCTTGGTAAATAGCACCTAAAAAAGTTAATGATCAATGGGACTATCCCGACTGGAAAGATTTTGCAAAATTCGAGTGTCGTAAATGGAGGAACTGCAACGCCTATGTCTTACGTGACCCAGTTATGGCAACCCCGTTTATACCAACTAATAATTATATGGCTTGGTACAGATCGGTTGCAACCGAGTTTATCTCCGAAGAGAGGTATTTATACGATCCACGACAAACCACCTACACACAAGAAGCTTCAACGTCTAACCCACCGGGAAATTATTGGCCATGTTACTTACAACTCCCTACCCAACAGAATTACCAACCCACTAACACACAAATCCACCATTCAAACATGTCAAACACCCAACCACAATACCAAGAGTGTCCCCCATACCATCTCCAAGAAAATGACTATTATTATGAAATCCAATATGGCTATGCCCCCAACACAACATCAAGATATAGCTAAAATGAGGGTACATCATACCATAACTATAACACTTAAACATCTTTTCATAGTCAAAACACTCAGACATCATACCTTAGTCTACACACTCAAACATCCCAACAACCTTATGGCTTTCAAACACCACTACTATTTCAAACTTTCACCAACAAATCCTTCACACTAATGCCCCCCTTCAATCGTTCAGGCCACACATCAATGATCCATTCTTCATATCCGAACTACTCTGTTATAGATCGCACATTCAGTTTCAACACACAAGACCTCGTGGAAATGCAAGAAATTCTTAAGAAATCAGCTGAGGATGTTCCTGAGACTTCAACTCCTCAAACACCTAGAGTGAATCAACAACGAGGGGAACGAGTGCAATGAGGGGAACAAGTGCAACGAGTGAGGGTGCCTAGGAGATGTGGAACCGATGGGCAGTATGACCAACTCGGTTGCCAATATTAATTTATGTAATATTATTTTAATTAATGATTAATGATATTTATTTATTTTTTTAAATTTACACAATGCATTCTGCCTCCATATCAATTGGTGCCTCCCTTTTAAGACTAACATTCAGTTGACAATTGAATTGGTAACACCATATGGTATCTCCAATCCAATTGGCGATACCACTAAAGGTCATAAAGATGTCGCCAATTGACATGGCGCCACCTATGTGTCGCACCCCCAAAGTGGGGTACTTTGAGAAATAACTTGAAAAGTGGGATATTTTGAGAATCTCTTTTCGAAAAAGTGGGTTATTCTGGTAAAAATTTCAATCTTTTTTACCCTATTTTTATTTTTATTTTTTTTTGAAATTTTATTTTTGGAAAAACTAAAAAATATATATTTTATTTTTATTCTGAATTTTATTTTGAAAAATAAAAAGAAGGTAAACATTTTTTTTATTCTAATTTTTTTTTCAAAAAATAAAAGAAAGTTTTTAATTTATTTTTTTTATTTTGAAATTTTTTATTTCAAAAAATAAATAAAAATTTAAATTTTTTTAATTCATAAGCTTACTTTTGAAATTTAAAATTTTTTTTATTCTGAAATTCTTTTTTTCGAAAAGTAAAAAAAACTTAAAAATTGTTTTTTTTATTCTAAATTTTTTTTCAAAAAATAAAAAAAAACTAAAAAAATTTTATTCTAAAATTCTCTTTTTGAAAAGTAAAATTAACTTTAATTCTTTTTTTGAAAAATAAAACTAATTTTAATTTTTTTTTTTAATTCAGCAATTTTTTTTCATAAAAAAAATCCTAAAATTTTATTAAAATGAAAATAATTTATTCCAAATTTTTTTCTTTCTTTTTAGAAAAATAAAAATTACAATTTTTTTTGGATAAATTTTCAAAAGTATAATTTTTTTAAAATTAACATTTTTTTTATCAAATTAAACAAAATGGTTTTAAAAAAGTTTAAATTATAAAATTGGTTTATAATTGCAAACTGATTATAAATTAGTTTATAAACACAAATTGGTTTTAAAATAGTTTTAAACTTAATTGAAACCATTTTAGCAGTTAACTGCATTTTTATTGAAATGGTTATTGTAAACAGAATTGAACCATAAATGTGGTTTGGTTCAATGCAGTTCATGAACCACAAACACCCCTACTAGAAGACCTATCCCAGAAAAGAGGTGGAGAATTAGCTAAGGCCAAAGAACCTAATAAGTTTGTACATTGATTCCTCTCCCAAAAGATGTGACATATATTGAACCTCATGGGCAGAATCTTCACTGTTGCACTCCAAATTATACCCTCATATTTTTCTTGCATTGCCTGTATAGCATATCATGTCTGTCATTTTTTATAATACCCAATTTATCAGCTGAAATAAACTTGTCGGAATTACAGCCGAATCGGTCAAAGTAAAAGTCAACTTTGTGAAAAATCAGCGGGCAGAAAATTTTAAAGTCGAGCCTGCAAACGTCAGTCATATTAATCTACATTTGTCGTAGTTTAACCTGACGTGTTCAATTAAATTTTTCGACCACTTTTTGGTCGCATTTTGGACAGTTTAAGTCATTTTATCGAGTAAAATTTATTTCAAAATCTGGCTAAATGGTATTTTTCCGAGTCGTATAGTTTGCGCTGATCATTTTAGTGTACTCGGTTTATTTTTTCGAGCACTTGGGCGTCCAACTTTTATTTATTTGAGTTTCGATTATTTTTATTTTTTGTTTAAATAGTTAGAATAAATAAATAAATAGAATTATTAGTTTTAATTTTATTTTTATTTAATTTTACTTTATTTAGTTTTAAATAATTATTTAAGTTGGGCTTTAAAATGGGCATTAGGTTAGAGTTAACCCTAGTTTGATACCTATATAAACATAAGTTGTATTTGAGAAAAGGGGGAGAAAACTTCATCAATATCAGAAATCAAGAACAGGTCATTAGAAAGAGGAAGAAGAGAGTTTTGAGAAAAACTTAGAAGATCCATCAACAAGGATCATCTAACGGCAGACGTGGATCCTTTAGAGTCTCACTACCACCGGCGGACAACAACCAAGCAAAGAGCCCCAGAAGAAGCTTCATCACCGGCCAAGAACACCACCACCTCGCCGTCGAAACACCCAAAATGTAAGATTATGACATTAATGGGTTTGGTTTTGTTTTATTTGGTTTCAGGCATGAAAAGACGAAGGCGAAGCAGGAGAGAAGAGGAAAGTTTCAAAAAGGAGCCATGGAGGAGCCGCCGCCAGTTAGGAAGAAGAAGAAGGGAAATGGTTTTTTCCCCAAACCCTAAAGAAGGGAAAGGGTTTTTTGCCAAACCCTAAAGAAGGAAAAGGGTTTTTTCCAAACCCTAAAGAAACAACACAGCAACACGATCCACCCCTCCCCCTTTATTATTACTGTTTTTTTTCTTTCTTTTTATTATTTTATTTTTCTTTTAGTTATTTATTTTATTTATTGGTAATTAATAATGAGAATTAAAATTTTAATTAAACTATTTAACAAAGAATGTAATTAAATATTAGGATTAGAATTTATTAAAATTTAGATCTTTCTTTCAAAATTAAAATCATTAATTATAATTAGAAACTCTTTTTTTTAAAGATTAAAATTGGATCACTTTTTTTAGTAAAACGCTAAATAAAAGTTAAACCTTTTTTTAAATAAAAATCAAACCCTTTTCAAATTAAATTTTAAAACCCTCTTTTAAAAACAATTTTTTTTAAATCATTACGTTTAATTTAACTCAAACTTTTTCTTAATAAATTTCTAACATTATTTATTTTTAAGTTTCTAACATTTCACACTTTCATTTCTAATTTTCTAACTAAAAAAATGCTAAAATAAAAAGGCTTAATATTCCCGCTAATTATTATCTAACTTTCATATCTCTTGTTTGTACTTGGTTACTAATTTCACATTTTTACTATATTTTCCTTTTTCGGTTGTAATTATGTGATGCTATCGTCGCTTTTATTTCGTCTTTATTTTTTTATTTTTATTTTTATTGTTTTTTGCATTTTTTTCATGGTTGTGATTTATGCGAGTGATCGTCGCTTTGCACCTCTGTTTTACTGCTTTCGTTATTTCCCCGTATTTCAATTATCGTCGTTGTAGTAATTTGTCGTTTGCATCATTTTTACCGTTAACGTTCTTCCGAAGGATTAGGTCTATCCGTTTTACCGCCAAGTCAATAACCCTAACTTTTGACCATGTCAAAACCCTAATTGCCTAGGCGTCCTGCCGTGGACAAAAATGCCCTTTGCCCTAGCATTAGGTCAAGGAGTCGTCGCACTCCGTTTTATGGTTTCCCGCCGTGGAATACCTAGTTTACCCTTTTCAATTTCAATTAACTATTTCCAACGTAGAAATAGGATTCGCCGAACTCCACGTAAGCGCTTCCTTAAGAACGCTTATTCCCTATTGAAACCTTGACCATAACCAAGAAGTTTCTAACCTCCCTTTCGAGGGGAACTACAATTACTCTAATTTCATCCCTTACCCAAAATACGTAGGCACAAGAAGAAAATCTTGCCAAGTAAACTTTGTCACTTCTAACCCTTAGGTCTCTTTGTCACTCTTAACCCTTAGCACATATACCTCAAGCAAATAATTAAAGCAAAATAGTAAACAATAAACAAAAGGTTCCTGTAGAGTACTATAGAAGTCTAGGGTGCTAATATCTTCCCTAAGCTTAACCAACCCCTTACCTAGATCTCTCCCCGCATTTCTTACGATGCAAAATTAGGTTTTTCTTCTTTTGACCTTTTCCTTCGGATAAATCAAAGATCGATTTTGAATTCAAATTAATTAATAATTTGATATCCTATTCTCACCGCAACAGAAAATGGTGACTTCACTAGGGACATGCCTAACTTTTAAGGGTTACCCCTACTTTGTTTATTTTACTATTTACTTCATTATTATAGGGAGTCCGTGACCAAGCTGACTCGAGAATCACCGCTCAGTTGATACCCTTTCAAAAATGGTTCGGTTGAACGAGTATTCGTGAAAAAGTTTACTATTGTCGATTGGAGTCCGTGATACTAGGGACCGTAGTACCTTAACACCACCTTGGCCTTATCTAGGACGTAGTGCGGGAACTATGAAGGAGTAGTCCCAAAATAGTTGCTACACGATACTACACTCAAAAGAGGTTCTCTTGAGAATATTATTAACCACCGAGTCAGTCGGGAAATTGATAATATTCGAAAGATGGACTGATGACTTTGGGCACTACTTTAGAACCCTTGTTCTGCAGGTACAATTAACCCTATAGTACATACCTTTGGGAAGGGTAGACCTTGACTCCGCTCATTATACCCCTAACCTAGGACCTTTGTTTGCTTGTGTGTGATTGTGCATTGCATCCATAAAGTCTTATATCATTCCTAGTTTCAAGAAATTCAACAACCCTTTGCCAATTCAAAAGTCTTAAATTTTAAAGTCTAAAACATGTTCCAACTTTCCTAAAGAGGAATATTTGCAATGGACTGTTGAAGTTCTTGAAACCATTGCATGGCATTAGCATTACATTTTTGCATTGCATTTTCCCTCTGGTTTCTCATTCCCAGTTGTCTTTATCTTCCAGTATCTATTTGAGTCATCAAGCTGATTCCTCGACACAGATATCAGACTAGAGCTAACTATCTTCTTAAACGCCAGTGTTTCAGTCACTAGGCAATGTTTCTCGTTGTTTGTACTTTCCTTATTTTTATATTATCTGTTTGCCTTCAAATTATGTGTGTACTTTCATACCAATGAAATGAGCATTACAACTTTTGATTTCAATTTATTTTATACTTTATCTTTCAAATATTTACTCCTTGTCCAAAATTTTGATATGCAAAGATTGGAAGGAGGATGATGAAAATGTTATACCCATAACTGTTGTCAGTATGCTTTCAATCAAAAGAGGTTCGATTGAACGAGTATTCGTGAAAAAGTTTACTATTGTCGATTGGAGTCCGTGATACTAGGGACCGTAGTACCTTAACACCACCTTGGCCTTATCCAGTTGTCTTTATCTTCCAGTATCTATTTGAGTCGTCAAGCTGATTCCTCGACACAGATATCAGACTAGAGCTAACTATAGACGCCAGATGTCAGAACAAGAGGAACATAATGCAAAAGTACGAATGGAGATCGACGAGTTGAAAGCAGGCATAACCAGGCTTACCGAGATGCTTCAAGTACTGATTTCCAGAGGAGAGCCACCTCAGAGGACCGTCATTCAGGAAGTTTCAAGTGTTGATCCACCTCTTGTTTCACTGCCGCCCTCTATTTGGCCAGAGTTTGGTTTACCTCCTAACTACTCTCCACCTCTTGCATCTACTGCTATGATTGGTCAGACTGTCAGACCGGTTTTTCAAGCTCCCAGACTTGTGGTCCATATTGTTGCCCAGACTGTCCAAGCTCCTATCTTTGACTACAATGCTGCCAGTGCATCAAAAGTAAAGTTTCAATTCGACTTCAGCAGACTATCTTCTTAAACGCCAGTGTTTCAGTCACTAGGCAATGTTTCTCGTTGTTTGTACTTTCCTTATTTTTATATTATTTGTTTGCCTTCAAATTATGTGTGTACTTTCATACCAATGAAATGAGCATTACAACTTTTGATTTCAATTTATTTTATACTTTATCTTTCAAATATTTACTCCTTGTCCAAAATTTTGATATGCAAAGATTGGAAGGAGGATGATGAAAATGTTATACCCATAACTGTTGTCAGAAGATGTTTTCCAAACCAAAAGCCGATAATGGTTCGCCGTAATCATTAATCCAGGCAGTCATTTTCTTTCAAAAAAATCAAAAGAAAAAGCCCGCTGAGTCAAAACCTATGAAGGATATTTAGGTAAAAATGGGGCATCCCGCTGATTGCGTGCTTTAAAAAAAATAGTTCAGGCAAAAGTTAGGGATAATAAAAAGAGGAGATCTTTAAATCCTTACCCTCAAAATCCTCAATGTCAAAACAACCAAATGTTATAGGGAAGTAGTGGCTGCCTTTTCATAGGTCCCTTGACTTCTGAACCATCATTGTTACCATCAATGCAATTCCTAACCTATAGGAACCTGAATGCATAATATGAGTTAACTGAGCGTAGGACTGAAGATTATCACGTAGGTTGGGCGGGTACAAATAAATTTTGAGCCTTTATCCTTTGTTTCATAAACGGTGAACCAGACCACGTTACAACCCTCAAAAAACCTAATTGAAGCAAGGTTATTTTGAAAGCATACTAAGACAAGGTTGCATAAGCTGACTCCAAAAGATCTTTGCAAATCATTTATTTTGGCAGTACGCCTTTATTTGAAAATTTGAGCACCTTGAACCACCGTGTTCTGACCGACGACTCATTTATTTTTCATCTTTCAAAAATAATTTTGATTTCAAAAGTTGCATGAACTTTGCATTACCATGTTTGTATGAATATTTTTTGTTTGCAAACTGGCTTTCCTCTAAGAAATTTTCAAACATCGAGAAACTTGGTCAAGTGATCCTATCAAGGGAAAGTTCCTTTTACATCATGTCTAAGAATCAGTTCAAGATTTGTTCAAGGCAGGTTTTTTCAGAGTTGGTTTATTCAGAAGTTTTTTTCAAGACTCAGACTAGGGCAGTTAAGCAGTCATTTTCAGAATCAGACAAGCTGAAGCAATTATCAGTTCATCTATAACAGACGACTTAATCTGGGGCAGTTTACTTGAGGGATCCCTAGGAAGTTATGCATCCTTCCTACAAGGACCATCAGCTTGATACGTTTACTAGTATGGCAGAGATGTGCCAAGCAGTAACATCTTTAGTCCCCAAGCAAGGGGCAGTGATCTCTGTGTTGAGGAATCAGTTTTCCAGTCTTGTCATCTCACCACAAAAGTCGAGCCTTGTCGTTGGCATCTGCATTTGCATTTGATCATATATCATAGCATTATTCATATACATATGCATAGCATGAGTGTCTCATCCTCATTTGCATTTCTCCCGAGGTCGTGTTTTATCCATGTCTTACCTTGTGGTCAAAGTCCAACTTACTTGGCACCTACCAGACAGTGGTGTGTTGTGTCTATCTGATGTTCTTCCAGATATGACATTTTTCTTATCCGATTGTTCTTCTGGATATGTCTGTTCCTTTTACGTCCAATACTATTCTCATATATTGTGTTTATACCTTTCATTCAAAGCCATTCTTGGATGTCACCCTTATATTTGTGTCTCTTTCTGATGGTTTTCCAGATTGAGTCTTTGTTCAGATGTTCTTCCAGAACTTCTTTGTTACTTATATGGTGGTTTTCCAGATACATTCCTTTGTGATTCTGATGTTCGTCCAGAATCTTTATGATGGTTTTCCGAATTTATTTCTCTTTCTGATGGTTTTCCAGATTGGGTCATGGTTCTGATGTTCTTCCAGAACTTATCTGATGGTTTTCCAGATATTCCTTTTGATTCTGATGGTTTTTCCTGAATCTATTCGATGTTTTTCCGAATTTGTTCCTTTTGATTCTGATGGTTTTCCAGAATCTATCTGATGTTTTTCCGGATTTGTTTCTCTATCTGACGGTTTTCCAGATCGAGTCTTTATTATGATGTTCTTCCAGAACTTATCTGATGGTTTTCCAAATATTCCTTTGATTCTGATAGTTTTCCAAAATCTATCTGATGGTTTTCCAGATACGTTTCTCTTTCTGATGGTTTTCCAGATCGAGTCCTTGTTCTGATGTTTCTTCCAGAACTTATCTGATGGTTTTCCAGGTATTTTCCTTCGATTTTGATGGTTTTCCAGAATCTTTTCGATGTTTTCCAAATATGTCTCTCCTTCTGATGTTTTTCCAGACTGAGTTTTTTTTTATGACGTTCTTCCAGAACTCCTTTGTTGCTTATCTGATGTTCTTCCAGATACGTCTTCAAACTCTTCCTGTACATTTAATGTTTTCCTAAATGTTCCAGATGTTTCTGATGTCTTTTTTTCTCTCTGTATGTTTTCTGATGATTCCTGAAGATCCTGTTTGATCTCTTCGTTTAAAGGAACGTCCTGAAAACTCCAGCGCTTGTCGTTTACTTGATCCTACCGTCGTGTGGATCCTGCGTTACCTTGTCACCCTAGAGTGTCAGTCGATCATGCATGAATCTCTTAGATATTCCCCAGTGGAGGTCGTCTCATCGGCTCCATCTCCATTGAGGATCCCATTCTTACCGTTCTTTCTAAAGTGACAATTAGTCGTGCTTGCACAAGTTGTCCATCACTTTAGAATTTCCCAGTGTTATGTTGTTTCCCTAGGGCGTCGTATTCCCTAGTGGTTTGTTCGTCGCGTTTGTCCCTGTGTCATCATGTCATCTGCATCCTCGCATTTATCCGTTCCATCATATGCATCATACTAGAATTCATGGCGTTGTCAGCCTTGTTTTGTCTATAGCATTGCATATCACTGCATCTGAGGGAAAATTTTTGGTTATCTGTATTTAAATTCCTCTACCGTGATTCCTTGAGTCGTCGTCGCTTATATCATCCGGTGAAGCTATTTAAATAGGGGCATCTGTTGCACCCCAAATTTTACCCTCATATTTTTCTTGCATTGCCTGTATAGCATATCATGTCTGTCATTTTTCCTAATACCCAATTTATCAGCTGAAATAAACTTGTCGAAATTATAGCTGAATCGGTCAAACTAAAAGACAACTTTGTGAAAAATCAGCAGACAGAAAATTTTAAAGTCGAACTTGCAAACGTCAGTCATATTAATCTACGCTTGTCATTGTTTAACCTGGCGTGTTCAATTAAATTTTTCGAACACTTTTAGGTCGCATTTTGGATAGTTTAAGTCATTTTATCGAGTAAAATTTATTTCAAAATCAGGCCAAATGGTATTTTTCCGAGTCGTATGGTTTACGCTGATCATTTTAGTGTACTCGGTTTATTTTTTCGAGCACTTGGACGTCCGACTTTTATTTATTTGAGTTTCGGTTATTTTTATTTTTTGTCTAAATAGTTAGAATAAATAAATAGAATTTTTAGTTTTAATTTTTTTTATTTAGTTTTAAATAATTATTTAAGTTGGACTTTAAAATGGGCATTAGGTTAGAGTTAACCCTAGTTTGATACCTATATAAACATAAGTTGTATTTGAGAAAAGGGGGAGAAAACTTCATCAACATCAGCAATCAAGAACAAGTCATTAGGAAGAGGAAGAATAAAGTTTTGAGAAAAACTCAGAAGATCCACCAACAAGGATCATCCAACGGCGGACATGGATTCTTTAGAGTCTCACTACCACCGGCGAATAACAACCAAGCAAAGAGTCTCAGAAGAAGCTTCATCACTAGTCAAGAACACCACCACCTTGTCGTCGAAACACCCAAAACGTAAGATTATGACATTAATGGGTTTGGTTTTGTTTTATTTGGTTTCAGGTATGAACAGACGAAGGAGAAGCAGAAGAGAAGAGGAAAGTTTCAAAAAGAAGTCATGGAGGAGCCGCTGCCGGTTGGGAAGAAGAAGAAGGGAGAGGGTTTTTTTCCCAAACCCTAAAGAAGGAAAAGGGTTTTTTTCCAAACCCTAAAGAAACAACGCAGCAACACGATCCACCCCTCCCCCTTTATTATTACTGTTTTTTTTCCTTTCTTTTTATTATTTTATTTTTCTTTTAGTTATTTATTTTTTTATTGGCAATTAATAATGAGAATTAAAGTTTTAATTAAACTATTTAACAAAGAATGTAATTAAACATTAGGATTAGAATTTATTAAAATTTAGATCTTTCTTTCAAAATTAAAATCATTAATTAGAATTAAAAACTCTTTTTTTTTTAAAGATTAAAATTAGATCACTGTTTTAGTAAAACTCTAAATAAAAGTTAAACCTTTTTTAAATAAAAATTAAACCCTTTTCAAATTAAAATTTAAAACCCTCTTTTAAAAACAAAATTCTTTAAACCATTACGTTTAATTTAACTCAAACTTTTTCTTAATAAATTTCTAACATTTCACACTTTCATTTCTAATTTTTTAACTAAAAATATGCTATAATAAAAAGGCTTAATATTCCCGCTAATTATTATCTGACTTTCATATCTCTTGTTTGTACTCGGTTACTAATTTCACATTTTTACTGTATTTTCCTTTTTCGGTTGTAATTATGTGAGGCTATCGTCGCTTTTATTCCGTCTTTATTATTTTTCTTCATTTTTTTCATGGTTGTGAATTATGCGAGTGATCGTCGTTTTGCACCTCTGTTTTACTGCTTTATTTATTTCCCCGTATTTCAATTATCGTCGTTGTAGTAATTTGCCGTTTGCATCATTTTTACCGTTATCGCCCTTCCGAAGGATTATGTCTAGCTGTTTTACTGCCGAGTCAATAACCCTAACCTTTGACCGTGTTAAAACCCTAATTGCCTAGGCGTCCCGCCGTAGACAAAAATGCCCTTTACCCTAGCATTAGGTCAAGGAGTCGCCGCATTCCGTTTTAGGGTTTCCCGCCGTGGAATACCTAATTTACCCTTTTCAATTTCAATTAACTATTTCCAATGTAGAAATAGGAGTCGCCGAACTCCACGTAAGCGCTTCCTTAAGAACGCTTATTCCCCATTGAAATCTTGACCACAGCCAAGAAGTTTCTAACCTCCCTTTCAAGGGGAACTACGATTACTCTGATTTCATCCCTTACCCAGGATACGTAGGCACACGATGCGAATCTTACCGAGTAAACTTTGTCACTTCTAACCCTTAGGTCACTATTCACCCTTAGCACATATTGGAGGTGAGATAAACACTTAGAAGGGGGGGGGGGGGGGGGTGAATAAGAGTTTTAAGAAATATGGCAATAAAAACAACTCAAGATTTTTATCCTGGTTTGTTGAACTCAACTACTCCAGTCCACCTTATCAAAGATGATTTTCCTTTCTCCACAAGGACTTAATCCACTATTGATCAACTGATTACAATAGAAAGCACTAAGAACAAATGTCTTAGTCTTCTCAAGAACTACTGACCACACCTTGGTCTTCTTAAGGAACTTCTTACAAATTAATGTAAACTAACAAGTGTTTGAATGCTTCTAATAAGTTGTATCACAATTGTGATGTTTACACTTAAGATTAAGTACAACAAAAATTGTATGGTTTTATGAGAGATCAAATGAATAAGATCTTTGTGATTTTCACTTTGATGAATCAAGCGTGTATTTCTTTCTGAGTGAACTAGCAATGAGCAAATGGTAAGTGGTAAATTAGCAGCTTCAAAATGTTGTAGAAGTTCTCCTTTTATAGCTTTTCCAAATTGCTTTGAGTGATGTGCAGCTGTATATAATATTAAATTCTAATACTTTTCATTACCCAGAAAGTATGGGCAGAGATATGCTTTCTGCAGAAAGGTATGGTTGTAGAAGCCTTGGGATTTGCACCACGTCACTTCTTTGGACAAAATAGCCGTTGGTTACTTTGGAAGTAGCACCACGTCTAATCAAGTTTACAGCTTCTTCAATAAGCTTCCTTCAGGATGAAGTCTTCATAATCTGCACTTCAGAGCAAGCTTAAAGGAATAAAATATTTTAAGATGATCAGAGCTAAAATGAATGAGATGATCAGAGCCTTGATAGATGATCAGATCTTAATATATCAGAGTCTCAAACTTGATCAGAGTCTTCATCAGAGTATGCAGCATTATGTGCTTGAGCGTGAATATTAATGATAAGAGTCTGGTTATCAAAGCCTCTGAACTTACAGTGAAAAGAACTTCAGAGTCTGATTAGATCAGAGCTTTTAACTTTTGTACACTTCTTTCATTGACGCTTCAGATCCTTCTGGCAGCGCTTCAGAATCTTCTGATAGTCTTGCATCTGATGCTTCAGAGCCTTGCATAGTTTCTTTGTACTTATGTATTTTGCTTCTTTAAGAGTATTTAATTTTATACCTGAAACAATAATACTTGAACAAATTTTAGAGTGTATATTTTCTTAATACAAAATTCCATAAAAGTTTTCATCAAAACATAGAGATATAAGAAACACCAATCTGTGTTCTAACACATATACCTCAAGCAAATAATTAAAGCAAAATAGTAAACAATAAATAAAAGGTTCCTGTAGAGTACTACAAAAGTTTAGGGTGCTAATATCTTCCCTAAGCTTAACCAACCCCTTACCTAGATCTCTCCCCGCATTGCTTACGATGAAAAATTAGGTTTTCCTTCGGATAAATCAAAGATCGGTTGTGAATCAAAGATTGTGATTCAAATTAATTAATAATTTGATATCCTATTCTCACCGCAAAAAAATCAACGGACGGAAAATTTTAAAGTCGAGCATGCAAACGTCAATCATATTAATTTACGTTTGTCGTAGTTTAACCTGGCGTGTTCAATTAAATTTTTCGACCACTTTTCGGTCGCATTTTGGACAGTTTAAGTCATTTTATCGAGTAAAATTTATTTCAAAATCTATCCAAACGGTATTTTTTCGAGTCGTAAGTTTGCGCTGGGTCTTTTAGTTTAGGAGGCATGTGGTTTTGAATGATTGCGCTACATTCGGCGGTAAGTGTTACTGTCTCGTTATCCTCTATTTTCCTTTTATTAGACAAAATTTCTTTAAGAAATTTAGCGTATGACGACATTTGAGTTATCGCTTCTGTGAAAGGAATAGTAATGTTTAGTTGTTTCAGAAGTTCAACAAATTTCTTAAATTGTCCTGAAGTTTTGGAGTTTATTAATCTTTGAGATAAGGGATAGGTGGTTTATATGGCGCCGGAGGCACATATGTGTTTTCATCTTTGGCGGCTTTCTGCTCGTCACATTCCTTCTTTTCTGTTTCAGACTCCTTTTCGGTTGGTTTATCGGGTTTCTGTTGCATTACTAAATCTTCGTTCCTAGGATCTGTTGGGCCCTCCAATTCTTTCCCACTTCTTAATATAACAGCGTTTGCATGACCTTTTGGATTAGGTTCGGGCTGTCCTGGAAATGTTCCAGCTGAGGCAGCGGCAGAGGCTTGTTGTTGGGCCACTTGGGATATCTGCGTTTCGAGCATTTTGTTGTGGGTGGCTAAAGCGTATACTTTTCCGGTCAGCTGTTTAATTTGCTCGCTAGTGTGTATGTTTTGATTTAGGAATTCTTTGTTTGTTTGAGCTTGAGTAGCTATGAATTTTTCCATCATCAACTCGAGGTTTGATTTCCTAGGGGCAGTCTAGGCAGCAGCTGGTTTCTGATATCCTAGCGGAGCACCTGGTGCTTGCAAGGCATTATCGTTCTTGTAGGAAAAGTTTGGGTGGTTCCTCCATCCTGGGTTGTAAGTATTTGCGTAAGGATTTCCTTGAGCGTAATTTACTTGGTCTGGTGATATTTCGGCCAACAATGGGCACTCGGGCTCATTATGAGTGGCGATTCCGCATAACTCGCAGTTTGGAGTTACGGCGATGACGGTTGCAGTGGGGTTAACGGTCAGACTGTCGATCTTCTGTGCTAGAGCATCTACTTTAGCGTTGAAATTTTCAAGGCTGCTGATCTCGTACATCCCACCTTTCGCTGCGGGTTTCTCTGCTGGAATGCGTTCACCTCCCCATTGGCAGTGGTTCTGAGACATGTTTTCGATTAGTTGATAGGCTTCGTCGTATGGCTTATCCATAAGTGCACCGCCCGCGGCGGTGTCTACCGTTAATATGGTGTTGTATAGAAGCCCATTATAGAAAGTATGGATCGTCACCCAGTCTTCTAGACCGTGGTGAGGACATGTTCTCATCATATCTTTGAACCTTTCCCACGCTTCGTAGAGAGATTCAATATCTTTTTGTCGAAATCCGTTGATTTGGGCTCTAAGCATAGCAGTTTTGCTTGGAGGAAAATATCTCGCTAAGAAAACGTTCTTCAACTGTTCCCATGTCGTAACGGAGTTGGATGGTAAGGATTGTAACCATGTCCAAGCTCTATCTCTAAGAGAGAAAGGGAAAAGACGAAGTCTTATTGCGTCTGGAGTTACTCCATTTGCTTTCACTGTGTCTGCGTATTGTACAAACTTCGTTAAGTGTTCATTTGGATCCTCAGTTGCATTTCCTGAGAATTGATTCTGTTGTACAGCTGACAGCAATGACAGTTTCAGTTCAAAATCGGTTCGATTGATAGCTGGGGCAGCTATGCTACTTCTAGGCTCCATCTGAGAGGGTGTAGCGTATGCCTTCAGCGGTTTGTTTTGAGGTCCTTCAGCCATCTTTGCTTCTTCAACAGGAGGATGAGCTAGAAGATCAGGAATGTTGTGTCTTCGTTGATATTCGACGATGCGCCTTCTTAGATGTAAGAAGCGCTCTAGTTCAGCGATTGTAGGTTGTAAGATTTCGCCTTGTGAGCGAGTACTTGGCATACAATCGAAGAACGAGTAGAGGGAGAGAGAATTGTTAACCTAGTCTATACTGTGTAACAAAGGATTACACTATTGACTAAACGGGTCCCCGACAACGGCGCCAAAAACTTGATCGCGACTTTCTATGTCTAACAATTCTAACTGCAAGTGCACAATCTATCGCGTAGTAATAATAGATATCGATCCCACAGGGACTCGTAATCAATCTAGTATTATCGGGTGTTACGGTGTTTAGCTAGGTCGGTTTGGTTTCAAGTTGAATAATAATAGAGTAGATGCGTAAACTAAAGGGAACTAAGGTTTTACTTAAGATATGAATTTATGAATCGATATGCAATAATTTTGTTCTTCGGGGATTTGACAACTTATTGGCATATTAAATGTTTTCAAACTTAGTTTAAGAAGAAAATAGTGATTTAAAGACTTTTGTCTCACGATGGTTGTTTACGCTAGTCGCAACTCTAAGGCGGAACGTATGCTTTCGCTATCCCGTTCGGGGTTAAAGTTACCTTTTGAAAATCTCTAAGTTCTAATCCTTTTTAAAGCGCTTTCGCTGTTTTTAAATCGAATGCCTAGTTTTTACTATCTGGTCTTACCTCAGCTGTCGCTTGTTGGTTCGTACCTTAATATGGTTTCCCACTATCGTGGCAAAACCACCGTAAATAGCTTCTCACTGTCGTGACAAAGATTTATTTAGAATTTTGATTACAAACTAGAACCATAACTGAGTTTTTGAAAAGAGAAAAACTACGCCAATTATTATCAAACTCCGTCTGAATTATTATTACATATCGATTACAGTAGTTTAGCTAGACATGGAAATAGAAATGGTAATACATAAATAAAAATAGTAATTAATAACATGCATCATAATGAAAACTGAAATTACGATTAAAATTTAAAACCTGTAAATATTCCAATTGGCCTTTGGGCAGATCCTCCACAAATGTTGGCAGGATTCTGGTCTTGGTGCCAATTGATCGTACAAGGGAAATAGGAATTACAATAATATCAAAGAATGCAGAGAAGGAAAAGAGAAACAAATAAGAATAGAATAATGGAAAGGTTACTCTGAAGACGAATTGGCAGCACTTTGTTGTCTTGAATTCGGCTCCCTTTTTCAGGTCCCAACCTCTTCCTTTTATAGAGGGAGAGTATCTAACGGTTATTCCTTCAGGAAGTGGGTTTGAGGCAGAAAAATAGGAGTTAGTGGCCACACTTTTGGTCTTTGAGGGGGGAAATTTGCACGTGATTTCATTCTGCCACGTTCTGGCTGCATGACGGTCGTCATGGCTGTGTGGTGGTCGTCACACGCATGACGGTCGTAACAGCTGTGTGACGGTCGTCACATCAGTCAGGCTCGTTTCTGCTGGTTTTCACTTGGTTTTTCATCCATTTTCCACTTGTTTTTGCTCCTTTTCTTCATATTGCTTTGCTTGTACATGTTCTTCGAATACCTGCATAATACTTAGACAAATAGCATGGAATGCCCCGAATTCGGAGTGAAACCGGTCAAACATTAGTTAAAACACACGTCATTTTATAGATATATTTTCGCGTTATCAAACTCCCCTAAACTTGAATCTTTACTTGTCCTCAAGTAAAAGTTATAAAAATGTGGCAAACACGCGGAACGCTCCTCCCTTCTGAGAGGTTTTTCTCAAATTACAAGTTAGGAAGTCCAAGGCAAAAATCGAAACAACACACATACGGTGGTGACACTGAGTTGTAAGTCTTCGAAGGCCTCCTTTTTATGCAAGCCAGTTCCAATCATGCTACTGCAGCTTGGCGTCAAGTTCCTTGCAACAAGTTTTACCCGGTTTGTTCTGGCGCAGTCACATTAAGCCCGTTATCTGTATACTTTCATGGTAAGTCAACCTTTTAGTGGCTATGATCTCTTTTCTATTTCGATTCTTCTTTGCACATAAGCTTATGCTATTGATTTCCAAAGACTTTCTATACCGTTGGGCTAAATGCTCGGGTGAGGAGCACCTAACTTAGAAGGAACATGTCTCTATACTCATGCTATATGGCTTTTTTTTCTTCATGATTTTTTCATTTTGAGTTAGAGATCACACACACTTATTTGCATCGGTTTCACTGCTTAGAAGCATTTAGGATGGTGTTGCCTGCTTGTATAAACTACTGGGGGCTACGTTTGAGTAGGAGCTTGAAACTTCGGTACGTGTAGGTAGTGAAACGGACTCGCATAAACTGGAGGTCTAAGGTGTCAGGACGGTAATGGAGTTGTAAAAGTTTTCTTCTCGGGATGTCCATACTTGATTGAACTTTGGCGTGTCCTCGTGATGCTTAAAGATTTCTTTGTATAGTCATATGAAACGCGGGGGAGTTCACGTAACGGAGATAAATATATATATATAAGAGCTTATTTTCCGAAACCGAAAGTTAAAATTTCTTTAAATTCGAAAGAACAAGTACAATGGGAAATAACATGAGAAAGGGAAATAACGATCCGCTCCCACACTATCTCAATCAGTGTCCCCACTGATTTGAAGGAATGCGGAAGGGAGATACAAAGGAAATACAGAAAAAACAACAAAAATGGCAAAAATGAAAAATACTGCTAATCCCGTCCTCGTCCTCGATCTCTGCCTCGACCTCTGGATGGGGGATCACGGGCGGCGAGGTTCAGAGCCCCAGTATGGAATATGTAATCCCGGAGACCGTCGACTCGCACAGTGAGGTGCGCCATCTCGTCAGCCATGCCGGAATGGATATCATGCATCATCTGCAGAGACTGCTGGATTTGGCCGGTCTGCTCTCTCTGCCAAGCTTCAAATTCCTCAGCCCTGCGGTTCTGCTGCTCCATCATAAGCATCATCTGGTTCTATTGCTCGATGCAGCGGAGGAGGTCCGCGGATGTGTCATCAGTGGCAGGACGGGGGCGGCGGCGCGTGGAAGGGCCAGCGGCAGCAGCTGCGTGTGAAGGCTCAGGCTGGTCGGCTCTGTCGAGCTCTTCCTGAACTTCGTCCCTGGGCTCTGGAATGTTGTCTTGTGTTGGGGCAGTAGGGGCAGCGGTGTCGAAGAGCCAGTTGGCTCTGTCCTCAGGATGCATCTGGGTGCGGGAAGGCATGATGATGCTCTGAATGGTGCGGCCTCGCACTACAGGATGATATCGACCATCACGGCAGGACTTGATGAGGTGGGAGGCGCGGCAGTGGTCGGTGTCCAGGAATACGGGAGGCATCTGGCGGAGTGTCTGGAGGTGGTCGCCAAGACCGAGGCCTATGGCGATGGATGTGACGATGCCACCGAAGTAAAAAGGTTTGGCGCCGCGGTTGCAGTTAGCCTGAATGTGAGCCAAGAGAAATGGGGCGGCGTTAACCGGATCTGAAGCGAACACACAGCGGAGGAAAAACAGCTCCTTCGAGTTGACCTTATGGTTACTGTCATGAGCGAATACGGTGTTGCTCAACACACGGTGGAAGTAGCGGATAGCTGGGTTATGGATATGAGTGGCGTTCAGCGTCTCCCAGCTATCTGGAGTGGTTCTGGTCAGGCTGTTCCAGAGAGGGAAGGCCTCTTGGTAGAACTGGTCTGAGATGCGGCGGTGAGCATCGTCGCTGTGAGTGAACTGCAGGATGACAGCGATGCGGTCCTGGGGGACCTGATATTCAGTGCCAAACATCCGGAAGCAGGCGGCACCGTGGAGTTGGTTTGCATCGCCGGCTGATGTTGTGTAGGCGAAAGAACTGAGAAACTCTAGAGTGAGTTGCTCGTAGGTGGGTTGGGGATTGGTGCAGAGATGCCAGATGCCGACTCTCTGCAACATCCAGGTGACGCCGTCGAGAATTCCGAGTTCCGTCAGAGAATTCAAATGAGCATACCGGGTCGGTTGTAGCGACCGTTGATGGAATGCGAGAAAGTTCGTCTGCTGCCGTTCACCGGCCTCTCCTTCGTGGAAGGTGATGTTGCTGAAATCAGGGTTTACATCAGCCATTGTTATGAGAGAAGTGCAGAGGATTGAGATTATGGGATTTCAGAGAATGGTGAGGCGGAGGAGTGCAGTGGGTACTGTAGAATGGTGAATGGGAGGTTGAAAATGGTGGGTGTTTTATGGGGGATTCGGAGTGTTTGGATAGGGTTTTGAGAATTGGAGAGTGGGAAATTAGGGGAGAGGGAAAGGGGAGGGGCGCAGCTCTGTTTAAAACAGAATTGGGGTTTTTTCTGCATGACGACCGTCAGGGGTCTGTGACGGTCGTAACATGCGTGACGGCCGTGGTGGAAGTGTGACGACCGTCACATCAGCAAAGTTTGCAGAATTGCAGAATTTTGCTTGTTGGGCGTTTTAACAGTGGAAACTATGGTAATATGACTTATAATGGAATAATGACAAACTAAAAATGAACAGGAAATATAAGTAATGGAAGTACTGAAATGAAAATAAAATTAAATCGAAAAATGAGTGTACGGTAGTACAATATCCAAAAAGAGTAAACAGTTGCAAAATGAACTAATTGCGAACAATGTAAAATGCAGTAAACGTAAATTAAAGCAAAAACTAGAAGATCACTCCGTTGGTTTCTTCAAATTGTTGACCTGCTGAACAACGATATTAAATTGGTCGCTAACCAAGTCCATGAAGGTAACGAAATCCATATGAAGCTGCGTTAATTCATCTTTGACAGTGGTTACTTCCAACTTGAGGTTGTCTACAGTTTTCAGAACAGTGTCGAGCTTATCTGTGTTTTGTTCAGGCGTGGGGTCAGGAAAATTATGGTAGTTAGGAGGGGTATCAGGATCGATCTCTACTTCTGACTCATAGTCTTGGTAGTACAAATAGTCATGTGCTTCTGAGACTTGATCACTGTCATACATATAAGCCTAGGGTGTGGAGTGAGGTGATGGAGGTCCCATAGGCTCGTCCAATTCATAGAGCCAATTATCTTTGTTATGGATACTGGTTAGCTCATGGTTGGGCAATGTGAAAAGGTGGACAGGTTGATCAGCTATGAGGTATTCGTAGGCTCCTGGTCCTAAGGTACCTAGAATGCGTTTGTTGAAGCAGAACTGGATGTCCATTGCTCTGAGGTTGCCGAAACGGACGACTTTGTTCAGATAATACCTCAGACCAATTTCATGGGCGATCATGGTGACTAGGCCTCCTATTAAAATGGGTGAGTGCGGGTCCTGATTGATGCGTGTAAATGCCCTCATCATAAAAGGGACAACATTTACAGGGCGGCCTTGGGAAGCACAGAAAAGGATGAAAAGCTCGTCCTTTGAGACTGTTGTGATGTTTTCTTCCTTACCAAAGAGGGTATGGCCTAATATCCTATGGAAATAGCGGAAGGTTGGATTGTGTATCTCGTTGTTATGCATGTCGTTCGGTTCTGGGTGATAATTTCCGGTGATGGAACCCCATAATTGGTCTAATTCGAGATCAAAATCCTCTTCAATGGCAGTAAACACGAATGGATTGCTAGGGAAGCCTAGGATGTTAGCTAGCGTGGTACGGTTGTGTGTTTGTTCTATTCCAAACATTCTAAAGGTTATTAATTCTTTAGTGGATCCAAAGCCATATTCAGGTAAGTAACTTAGGGAGCTAAGGAATTCGAGTGTCAGTTCGCAGAAGGTAGCAAATCGGGTCTTGAGAGCGGTTTGCTCCCAGCCTAATTGGTAAAATAGGTACTGAATGCTATCTTGGATTCCTAGCTTGTCCATGGTTGGTGTATCGTAGTACAGAGTCGAAGCAAAGTTTCTTTGAGTCAGTGCCTCGAATCTGGCCTGCTGAGCTCGTCCTCTAAACACAACAGTCGTAACGTCAATGTCGGCCATACTCGTTAGTCGGATAGAATGGAAGAAAAGTAGAATGACTTTTAAAATCCTGGAAAAAGTCACATTCACTCAGATCGTAATTTTAAGAAAAATAACAAAAGTGATAAAAGAGAAAAATATAAAATAAATATAGATAATGGAAAATAGGATAATAGAAAATTATAGAAATTATAAGTTAATAAAAAGAATAGTTTTAATAAATTTAGAAGGAAAATCAGGAAAACTTTGGGTTGCCTCCCAATCAGCGTTGTCTTTAACGTCATAAGCCTGACGATAGCTTGGGTATAAGCTAGTCGGGGATCTCGAGCAATTTCATATTGCTCACGTGGTCGCTATTTTCACTTTGATTATAATGTTTCAAACGCTGTCCGTTTACTATAAACGGTGCGTTGATTTGATTCGTGACTTCAACAGCTCCACTCTTGAGGACTTTGGTAACCTCAAAAGGTCCAGACCACCTAGATTTTAGTTTTCCAGGGAATAGTTTCAATCTGGAGTTGAACAGGAGCATGATGTCTCCCACTCTGAACTGCTTCCGGATTGAACGTTTGTCATGTCATTTCTTGGTCCTTTTTTTGTAGATGCGTGCATTCTAGTACGCGTCTAATCTTAGCTCTTCCAACTCATGAAGGTTCAAGATACGCTTTTCGCCTGCCGCAGTGTAGTTGAAGTTTAGTGTCTTAATAGCCCAGAAGGCTTTATGCTCTAATTCTACCGGCAGGTGGCATGATTTTCCGTAGACTAGTTTGAATGGTGTGGTGGCTATTGGTGTCTTAAAGGCGGTCCTATAGGCCCATAAAGCTTCGTTCAGCTTTGATGACCAGTCTTTCCTGGAGGTTGCGACAGTCTTTTCTAAAATTTGTTTTATTTCCCTGTTCGAAACCTCCACCTGTCCACTAGTTTGTGGATGATACGGTGTGGCTACACGGTGTTTTACTCCATATTTAGAAAGGAGTTTATCGAAGATTCACGATATGAAATGCGAACCACCGTCACTAATGAGGAGCCTAGGTACACCGAATCTTGGAAAGATTATGTTTTTAAAGAGTTTAACGACTACTCGCGTGTCATTAGTTGGAGCGGCAACGGCCTCTATCCATTTCGATACATAGTCGACAGCGACGAGTATATATTTATTTCCAAAAGAAGATGGGAATGGTCCCATGAAGTCAATTCCCCAGACGTCAAAGATTTCTACTTCCAAGATTCCTCTCTGAGGCATTTCATCGCGTCGTGAGATGTTGCCGGTGCGTTGGCACCGGTCGCATTTTAGTACCGCGGTATGGACGTCCTTCCAGAGACTGGGCCAGAATAGGCCAGACTGTAGGATTTTAGCGCACGTCTTTGAGGTGTTGGCATGACCACCATATGGTGCTGAATGGCATTGGGTGATGATGTCTTCTATTTCTTCCTCTGGGACACAACGATGGTATAAGTTGTCGGCGCCTCGTCTGAAAAGTAGAGGTTCGTCCCAGTAGTAGTGTTTTAAGTCATGGAAGAATTTCTTCTTTTGTTGATAAGTCAGGTCCGGTGGAAGCACGCATGCGGCCAGGTAATTAACGATGTCAGCAAACCACGACAAAGTGGCTTGGGCATAGACAGCTTCCACGGCTTTTTCCAGTTCCGGTTCTTCCGTAGTAGAGTTAGACATATCACTTTCCAATTTGGCTATCAGACGTTCGTAAGGAAAGTCATCATTGATAGGCACTGGTTCTTCTTTTATGCCCTCTATACGGGATAAGCGGTCCGCAACTACGTTCTCGGTCCCCTTCTTATCTTTAATTTCTAAATCGAACTCTTGTAATAATAGGATCCATCTCAGTAATCTGGGTTTAGCGTCCTTTTTGTTTATTAGGTACCTAATGGCAGCGTGGTCTGTGATTATGATTATTTTGGCTCCTACCAAGTAGGAACGGAATTTGTCAAGAGCGAACACGACTGCTAAGAGTTCCTTTTCTGTTGTGGCGTAGTTCATTTGGGTAGGGTCTAATGTTCTATCGCCAATCTGGGGGTTGCATGATTGGTGCGGTGATAAGTGCAGATTTTAGAGTTTCGAATGCCTCTAAGCATTCTTTGTCGAAGATGAACTCAGCATCTTTCATTAACAAACCTGTAAGAGGTTTTGTGATTTTCGAGAAATCTTTTATGAATCTTCGGTAGAATCCAGCGTGTCCCAAGAAGCTTTGTATTTCTCGTACGGTTTTCGGAGGTTGGAGATCCTTTATGATCTGTATTTTGGCTTTGTCAACTTTAATCCCTTTTTCAGAGATGATGTGTCCTAAAAAAATGCCTTGTCGGACCATGAAATGACATTTTTCCCAATTAAGGACAAGGTTCACTTTGGCGCATCTTTTGAGTACCATTTCTAAATTCGACAGGCAACTTTCGAAGCTTTGTCTGCATGCAGAGAAGTCATCCATGAACACTTCCATGATGTCATCTATGAAATTTGCAAAGATTGCCATCATGCATCTTTGAAAGGTTGCTGGAGTGTTGCATAGTCCGAACGGCATTCGGCGGTAGGCAAAAGTACCATAGGGACAGGTGAATGTTGTCTTTTCCTGGTCATCGGGGTGAATAGGGATTTGAAAGAATCCCGAATAACCATCTAGGTAGCAGAAGTATGAATGTTTTGCTAGTCTCTCCAACATTTGGTCTATGAATGGTAAAGGGAAGTGATCTTTCCGAGTTGCCTTGTTTAGTTTTCTGTAATCGATACACATCCTATTTCCGGTCACTACTCTTTGGGTTATCGATTCGCCTTTCGCATTCTTCACTACAGTAACGCCTCCTTTCTTGGGTACTACATGTATTGGACTGACCCATTGGCTGTCGGAGATTGGGTATATGATTCCTGCGTCTAGTAGCTTTTGGCTGTCGGAGATTGGGTATATGATTCCTGCGTCTAGTAGCTTTTTCACCTCGTCTTTGACTACAGTGCTTAGGATCGGGTTTATCCTTCTCTGATGTTCTCTCGAAGTTTTGCAGTCTTCCTCCAGCATGATACGGTGCATACAAGTGGAGGGACTTATGCCTTTTAGATCGCTTATATTATAGCCTAACGCAGTTGGGTATTTCCTTAGGACTTCTAATAATCGCTCAGTTTCTGATTGTCCTAAGTTAGCGTTTACTATTACTGGTCTTTTGAATTCTGTATCAAGGAATTCATACCTGAGAGTTTTGGGTAGCTCTTTAAGTTCTAAAACTGGGTTTTTCGGACCTGGCATGTGATTTGGAGTGAGTACTAAGATCTCACTCAGACTATCATCTTTGTATGGTGCACGCCAGTTGTCGTCTTCATGAATATCAGGGATCGGGATTTTCATGATTTCAAAATATGTAGTTTCCTCCTTTTCTAATTCTCGTATGCATTCGTCAATTACATCTACTATATATCATGTGTCATCGATGGCTGGTGCCTTCAAGAATTTAGTAAGGATGAACTCTATCTTTTCTTCTCCTACTTCGAATGTTAGCCTTCCTTTCTTTACGTCTATAATAGCTCCGGCTGTAGGTAGGAACGGTCTTCCTAGGATAATTGGAGTAACATAGTCTTCTTTGATGTCCATGATTATGAAGTCGGTTGGGATATAGAATTGTCCTATGCGTACTGGAACGTTTTCCAGTATTTCGACGGGGTATTTGACTGATCGGTCAGCTAATTGTACGGACATTTTAGTTGGTCTTAGTTCTCCCATATTCAGCTTTTTGCATATAAATAAAGGCATGACGCTTATACTGGCTCCTAGATCGCATAGAGCTTTGTCTATTACGAACTTTCCTATGACGCAGGGTATGGAGAAACTACCTGGGTCTTTTAGTTTAGGAGGCATGTGGTTTTGAATGATTGCGCTACATTCGGCGGTAAGTGTTACTGTCTCGTTATCCTCTATTTTCCTTTTATTAGACAAAATTTCTTTAAGAAATTTAGCGTATGACGGCATTTGAGTTATCGCTTCTGTGAAAGGAATAGTAATGTTTAGTTGTTTCAGAAGTTCAACAAATTTCTTAAATTGTCCTGAAGTTTTGGAGTTTATTAATCTTTGAGGATAAGGGATAGGTGGTTTATATGGCGCCGGAGGCACATATGTGTTTTCATCTATGGCGGCTTTCTGCTCGTCACATTCCTTCTTTTCTGTTTCAGACTCCTTTTCGGTTGGTTTATCGGGTTTCTGTTGCATTACTAAATCTTCGTTCCTAGGATCTGTTGGGCCCTCTAATTCTTTCCCACTTCTTAATATAACAGCGTTTGCGTGACCTTTTGGATTAGGTTCGGGCTGTCCTGGAAATGTTCCAGCTGAGGCAGCGGCAGAGGCTTGTTGTTGGGCCACTTGGGATATCTGCGTTTCGAGCATTTTGTTGTGGATGGCTAAAGCGTCTACTTTTCCAGTCAGCTGTTTAATTTGCTCGCTAGTGTGTATGTTTTGATTTAGGAATTCTTTGTTTGTTTGAGCTTGAGTAGCTATGAATTTTTCCATCATCAACTCGAGGTTTGATTTCCTAGGGGCAGTCTGGGCAACAGCTGGTTTCTGATATCCTAGCGGAGCACCTGGTGCTTGCAAGGCATTATCGTTCTTGTAGGAAAAGTTTGGGTGGTTCCTCCATCCTGGGTTGTAAGTATTTGCGTAAGGATTTCCTTGAGCGTAATTTACTTGGTCTGGTGGGATTCCGGCCAATAATGGGCACTCGGGCGCATTATGAGTGGCGATTCCGCATAACTCGCAGTTTGGAGTTACGACGGCGACGGTTGCAGTGGGGTTAACGGTCAGACTGTCGATCTTCTGTGCTAGAGCATCTACTTTAGCGTTGAAATTTTCAAGGCTGCTGATCTCGTACATCCCACCTTTCGCTGCGGGTTTCTCTGCTGGAATGCGTTCACCTCCCCATTGGCAGTGGTTCTGAGACATGTTTTCGATTAGTTGATAGGCTTCGTCGTATGGCTTATCCATAAGTGCACCGCCCGCGGCGGTGTCTACCGTTAATCTGGTGTTGTATAGAAGCCCATTATAGAAAGTATGGATCGTCACCCAGTCTTCTAGACCGTGGTGAGGACATGTTCTCATCATATCTTTGAACCTTTCCCACGCTTCGTAGAGAGATTCAATATCTTTTTGTCGAAATCCGTTGATTTGGGCTCTAAGCATAGCAGTTTTGCTTGGCGGAAAATATCTCGCTAAGAAAACGTTCTTCAACTGTTCCCATGTCGTAACGGAGTTGGATGGTAAGGATTGTAACCATGTCCAAGCTCTATCTCTAAGAGAGAAAGGGAAAAGACGAAGTCTTATTGCGTCTGGAGTTACTCCATTTGCTTTCACTGTGTCTGCGTATTGTACAAACTTCGTTAAGTGTTCATTTGGATCCTCAGTTGCATTTCCTGAGAATTGATTCTGTTGTACAGCTGACAACAATGACGGTTTCAGTTCAAAATCGGTTCGATTGATAGCTGGGGCAGCTATGCTACTTCTAGGCTCCATCTGAGAGAGTGTAGCGTATGCCTTCAGCGGTTTGTTTTGAGGTCCTTCAGCCATCTTTGCTTCTTCAACAGGAGGATGAGCTAGAAGATCAGGAATGTTGTGTCTTCGTTGATATTCGACGATGCGCCTTCTTAGATGTAAGAAGCGCTCTAGTTCAGCGATTGTAGGTTGTAAGATTTCGCCTTGTGAGCGAGTACTTGGCATACAATCGAAGAACGAGTAGAGGAAGAGAGAATTGTTAACCTAGTCTATACTGTGTAACAAAGGATTACACTATTGACTAAACGGGTCCCCGACAACGGCGCCAAAAACTTGATCGCGACTTTCTATGTCTAACAATTCTAACTGCAAGTGCACAATCTATCGCGTAGTAATAATAGATATCGATCCCACAGGGACTCGTAATCAATCTAGTATTATCGGGTGTTACGGTGTTTAGCTAGGTCGGTTTGGTTTCAAGTTGAATAATAATAGAGTAGATGCGTAAACTAAAGGGAACTAAGGTTTTACTTAAGATATGAATTTATGAATCGATATGCAATAATTTTGTTCTTCGGGGATTTGACAACTTATTGGCGTATTAAATGTTTTCAAACTTAGTTTAAGAAGAAAATAGTGATTTAAAGACTTTTTTTCTCACGATGGTTGTTGACGCTAGTCGCAACTCTAAGGCGGAACGTATGCTTTCGCTATCCCGTTCGGGGTTAAAGTTACCTTTTGAAAATCTCTAAGTTCTAATCCTTTTTAAAGCGCTTTCGCTGTTTTTAAATCGAATGCCTAGTTTTTACTATCTGGTCTTACCTCAGCTGTCGCTTGTTGGTTCGTACCTTAATATGGTTTCCCACTGTCGTGGAAAAACCACCGTAAATAGCTTCTCACTGTCGTGACAAAGATTTATTTAGAATTTTGATTACAAACTAGAACCATAACTGAGTTTTTGAAAAGAGAAAAACTATGCCAATTATTATCAAACTCCGTCTGAATTATTATTACATATCGATTACAGTAGTTTAGCTAGACATGGAAATAGAAATGGTAATACATAAATAAAAACAGTAATTAATAACATGCATCATAATGAAAACTGAAATTACGATTAAAATTTAAAATCTATAAATATTCCAATTGGCCTTTGGGCAGATCCTCCACAAATGTTGGCAGGATTCTGGTCTTGGTGCCCATTGATCGTACAAGGGAAATAGGAATTACAATAATATCAAAGAATGCAGAGAAGGAAAAGAGAAACAAATAAGAATAGAATAATGGAAAGGTTGCTCTGAAGACGAATTGGCATCACTTCGTTGTCTTGAATTCGGCTCCCTTTTTCAGGTCCCAACCTCTTCCTTTTATAGAGGGAGAGTATCTAACGGTTATTCCTTCAGGAAGTGGGTTTGAGGCAGAAAAATAGGAGTTAGTGGCCACACTTTTGGTCTTTGAGGGGGGAAATTTGCACGTGATTTCATTCTGCCACGTTTTGGCTGCATGACGGTCGTCATGGCTGTGTGACGGTCGTCACACGCATGACGGTCGTAACAGCTGTGTGACGGTCGTCACATCAGTCAGGCTCGTTTCTGCTGGTTTTCACTTGGTTTTTCATCCATTTTCCACTTGTTTTTGCTCCTTTTATTCATATTGCTTTGCTTGGAATGCCCCGAATTCGGAGTGAAACCGGTCAAACATTAGTTAAAACACACGTCATTTTATAGATATATTTTCGCGTTTTCAGTAACAGGATATAAATTGCTAGTTAATACCACGCTACTACGGGGTATCCCCATTCCTAGGCAATATCTACCGTAATGTTATTTTGCAAAAGAATTAGATTGACTTTCCAGACCAAAACCTAATCGTAAATCAAATTCTATTTTCCAATATGAATTCGCATAAAGATCGTTGCAAAATAAAAGTTATAAGGTGAACAACAAAAATCTCATAGAATAATCCCAACAAAGGTCAATACATAGCAATTTAGGATCACCCCTTAACAATTGGGGGTTTAGCCACTCAAAGTATTCGATAAAAACAACATGACAAATAGAAACATTACAAGATTTAGGGAGTAAACTCGATCTTCAATTTCTTCCGAGCATGAAAATCTCCTTGTCCTCCCAATTCTCCAGAGCTTCAATCTTCTGTTGTATTTTCTTCGTCCCAATCAAAAGCCCCCTCCCTTTTGTCAAAACACGTATCAAATAGTCTCAATTCAAACTCAGTACCAGGGAAAAGCCCAAAATACCCTCAGGGATCACAAGTGTCAAAAATACAAGAAAAATAGGGAATTGGGCGTTTTAACCAACACGGGCCGTGTTAGGAAACACGGGCGGCCGTGTTAGCTTTCTAATATCATTTTTGCATGATTTTTTCAAGTCCCAGGTGTCCTGACATGGTCCGTGTCACACAACACGGGCACCCGTGTCAGGCCCCTGTTTTCCACCACAAATCACCTTTTCTGAGCACATCTTGACACAGGCCGTGTCACACAACACGGGCACCCGTGTCAGGCCCCTGTTTCGAATCTGACTTTGACTCCAACACGAAAGTCCTAGCTCTCTCTCTTAGCTTTCCGGTGGTTTTTAGAACGCCTCAAACGGATTCCCGGAACTCCAGTTATGATCATTTTCGTGCAGACTGCTAAAGATTTCACAACAAAACTCTTCCGAAATCTTGCCATTTTTTCCCGGTTTTCGCTCTGCTTCTCCTTTATTGCATACCTGAACCTAAAAATAGTGAAAATACCAAATCGACGCGTAAAATGTAATAAAAACAACTACAATGCGATAAGACAAAACAAATGATTAACTGAAATGAACGGTCAAATAACGTGTAAAAACCACCGATCAGAGCCTCAAAAGAAGCTTCATCACCGGCCAAGAACACCACCACCTCGCCGTCGAAACACCAAAAACGTAAGATTATGACATTAATGGGTTTTGTTTTGTTTTATTTGGTTTCAGGTATAAACAGACGAAGGCGAAGCAGGAGAGAAGAGAAAAGTTTCAAAAAGGAGTCATGGAGGAGTCGCCGCCGGTTGGGTAGAAGAAGAAGGGAAAGAGTTTTTTTCCCAAACTCTAAAGAAGGGAAAGAGTTTTTTTCCCAAACCCTAAAGAAACAACACAACAACACGATCCACCCCTCCCCCTTTACTATTACTATTTTTTTTATTTCTTTTTATTATTTTATTTCTCTTTTAGTTATTTATTTTTTTATTGGTAATTAATAATGAGAATTAATGTTTTAAATAAACTATTTAACAAAGAATGTAATTAAACATTAGGATTAGAATTTATTAAAATTTAGATCTTTCTTTCAAAATTAAAATCATTAATTAGAATTAAAAACTCTTTTTTTTAAGATTAAAATTGGATCACTTTTTTAGTAAAACTCAAAATAAAAGTTAAACCTTTTTTAAATAAAAATTAAACCCTTTTCAAATTAAAATTTAAAACCCTCTTTTAAAAACAAAATTTTTTAAATCATTACGTTTAATTTAACTCAATCTTTTTCTTAATAAATTTCTAACATTTCACACTTTCATTTCTAATTTTCTAACTAAAAATATGCTAAAATAAAAAGGCTTAATATTCCCGCTAATTATTATCTGACTTTCATATCTCTTGTTTGTACTCGGTTACTAATTTCACATTTTTACTGTATTTTCCTTTTTCGGTTGTAATTATATGAGGCTATCGTCGCATTTATTCCGTCTTTATTTTTTTTTCTTCATTTTTTCATGGTTGTGATTTATGCGAGTGATCGTCGCTTTGCACCTCTATTTTACTGCTTTCTTTGTTTCCCCGTATTTCAATTATCGTCGTTGTAGTAATGTGTTGTTTGCATCATTTTTACCGTTAACGTCCTTCCGAAGGATTATGTCTAGCCGTTTTACCGCCGAGTCAATAACCCTAACCTTTAACCGTGTCAAAACCCTAATTGCCTAGGCGTCCCGCCGTGGACAAAAATGCCCTTTACCCTCGCATTAGGTCAAGGAGTCACCACACTCCGTTTTAGGGTTTCCCGCCGTGGAATACCTAGTTTACCCTTTTCAATTTCAATTAACTATTTCCAACGTAGAAATAAGAGTCGCCGAACTCCACGTAAGCGCTTCCTTAAGAACGCTTATTCCCCATTGAAATCTTGACCACAGCCAAGAAGTTTCTAACTTCCCTTTCGAGGGGAACTACAATTACTCTGATTCCGTCCCTTACCCAGGATACGTAGGCAAAACATGTGAATCTTACCGAGTAAACTTTGTCACTTCTAAACCTTAGGTCTCTTTGTCACTCTTCACCCTTAGCACATATACCTCAAGCAAATAATTAAAGCAAAATAGTAAACAATAAACAAAAGGTTACTGTAGAGTACTACAAACGTTTAGGGTGCTAATATCTTCCCTAAGCTTAACCAACCCCTTACCTAGATCTCTCCCCGCATTGCTTATGATGAAAAGTTAGGTTTTCCTTCTTTTGACCTTTTCCTTCGGATAAATCAAAGATCGGTTGTGAATCAAAGATTGTGATTCAAATTAATTAATAATTTGATATCCTATTCTCACCATAAAAAATCAGCGGACGCAAAAATTTAAAAGTCGAGTATGCAAACGTCAGTCATATTAATCTACTTTTGTCGTAGTTTAACCTGGCTTGTTCAATTAAATTTTTCGATCACGTTTCGGTCGCATTTTGGACAGTTTAAGTCATTTTATCGAGTGAAATTTATTTCAAAATCTATCCAAACGGTATTTTTCTGAGTCGTATAGTTTGCGTTGGTCATTTTAGTGTACTTGGTTTATTTTTTCGAGCACTTGGGCGCCCGACTTTTATTTATTTGAGTTTTGGTTATTTTTATTTTTTGTCTAAATAAATAGAACAAATAAATAAATAGAATTATTAGATTTAATTTAATTTAATTTTATTTTATTTTATTTAGTTTTAAATAATCATTTAAGTTGGGCTTTAAAATGGGCATTAGGTTAGAGTTAACCCTAGTTTGATACCTATATAAACATAAGTTGTATTTGAGAAAAGGGGGAGAAAACTTCATCAACATAAGAAATCAAGAACAGGTCATTAGAAAGAGGAAGAAGAGAGTTTTGAGAAAAACTCAGAAGATCCACCAACAAGGATCATCCAACGGCGGACGTGGATCCTTTAGAGTCTCACTACCACCGGCGGACAACAACCAAGCAAAGAGCCTCAGAAGAAGCTTCATCACCGGCCAATAACACCACCACCTCGCCATCGAAACACCCAAAACGTAAGATTATGACATTAATGAGTTTTGTTTTGTTTTATTTGGTTTTAGGTATAAACAGACGAAGACGAAGCAAGAGAGAAGAGGAAAGTTTCAAAAAGGAGTCATGGAGGAGCCGCCGCCGGTTGGGAAGAAGAAGAAGGGAAAGGGTTTTTTTCCCAAACCCTAAGAAGGGAAAGGTTTTTTTTCCCCAAACCCTAAAGAAAGGAAAGAGTTTTTCCCCAAACCCTAAAGAAACAACACAGCAACACGATCCACCCCTCCTCCTTTATTATTACTATTTATTTATTTCTTTTTATTATTTTATTTCTCTTTTAGTTATTTATTTTTTTTATTGGTAATTAATAATGAGAATTAAAGTTTTAAATAAACTATTTAACAAAGAATGTAATTAAACATTAGGAGTAGAATTTATTAAAATTTAGATCTTTCTTTCAAAATTAAAATCATTAATTAGAATTAAAAACTCATTTTTTTAAAAATTAAAATGGGATCACTTTTTTAGTAAAACTCAAAATAAAAGTTAAACCTTTTTTAAATAAAAATTAAACCCTTTTCAAATTAAAATTTAAAATCCTCTTTTAAAAACAAATTTTTTTAAATCATTACGTTTAATTTAACTCAATCTTTTTCTTAATAAATTTCTAACATTATTTATTTTTAAATTTCTAACATTTCACACTTTCATTTCTAATTTTCTAACTAAAAATATGCTAAAATAAAAAGGCTTAATATTCCCGCTAATTATTATCTGACTTTCATATCTCTTGTTTGTACTCGGTTACTAATTTCACATTTTTACTGTATTTTCCTTTTTCGGTTGTAATTATGTGAGGCTATCGTCTCTTTTATTCCGTCTTTATTATTATTATTTTTTTTGCATTTTTTTCATGGTTGTGATTTATGCAAGTGATCGCCGCTTTGCACCTCTGTTTTACTGCTTTCGTTATTTCCCCGTATTTCAATTACCGTCGTTGTAGTAATTTGTCGTTTGCATCATTTTTACCGTTAACGTCCTTCCGAAGGATTAGGTCTAGCCGTTTTATCGCCGAGTCAATAACCCTAACCTTTGACCATTTCAAAACCCTATTTGGCTAGGCGTCCCGCCGTGGACAAAAATTCCCTTTACCCTAGCATTAGATCAAGGAGTCACCACACTTCATTTTAGGGTTTCCCGCCGTGGAATACCTAGCTTACCCTTTTCAATTTCAATTAACTATTTCCAACGTAGAAATAGGAGTCGCCGAACTCCACGTAAGCGCTTCCTTAAGAACGCTTATTCCCCATTGAAACCTTGACCACAGCCAAGAAGTTTCTAACCTCCCTTTCGAGGGGAACTACGATTACTCTGATTCCATCCCTTACCCAGGATACGTAGGCACAAGATGCGTATCTTGCCGAGTAAACTTTGTCACTTCTAACCCTTATGTCTCTTTGTCACTCTTAACCTTTAGCACATATACCTCAAGCAAATAATTAAAACAAAATAGTAAACAATAAACAAAAGGTTCCTGTAGAGTACTACAGAAGTTTAGGGTGTTAATATCTTCCCTAAGCTTAACTAACCCCTTACCTAGATCTCTCCCCGCATTGCTTACGATACAAAATTAGGTTTCCCTTCTTTTGACCTTTACCTTCAGATAAATCAAAGATCGGCTGTGAATCAAAGATTGTGATTCAAATTAATTAATAATTTGATAGCCTATTCTCACCGCAACATTCACCAAGCAATTAAGCCACTTGCTTCTAAGGGTCCAAGGCACAATCTTGGGGTCTTTCATAGCAAGCAAAACGAAGGAAGAGTCAGTCTCAAATCAGACATGATTCCACCCGAAAAGACAAATGATATCAATAACTCTATTAACACTATGAAGCTCTGCATAGATAGAAGAAGTGCATACCATTTGCTTAGCAAAATCATAAATAAAGTCTCCCAAGTAATTTCTAAACAAACCTCCAGAATAGGGACATTAAAGCGAACTTCTACAATGACTACCTCACTAGAAGCAACTCTAATCTTCAGTACCTGAGCGATGTCGTACAAAACATCATTTCAATAGAAAGGTGAGAATTCACATAATTATCGAAATAATAAGATAATATATAATTTATAACATACAAGCATAAAGTAACTATTCTCACACTTCAAAATCTCCATCAACATATTATAACTCAAGTAGTCATACTATTCATAAACATATACCCACAATTCCATAATATCACCAATTCATCAATTTTACATATTGCACATAATCTCATATCACAAACATATGCACAATGCGACTCAATGCAAGACACATTTTAATTCTACCAATTTCTATCCTGCTACAATAAGTGGATTGCATTACACATTACTTTCATTTCCTAATACCTCTAGAGCTACAACATCAAAAGAAATAAAAGAATCACATTGCCTATTAAATCTATTGGCTACAGTACCAAGAGTGAAGAGAAAGATTCACATTTAATCATAACATTTCATTGCCTATACTATATATGTTATGTGCTACAGGATAAATGAGAAGAAGTGGTCCACCACATTAAATTCCTTTTCTGAACATCACCATGCTCTTAGTTTCGCTACAGTGGCAAGGGAGATAGAAAATGGATCACTTATAATTTATTCTTGCTACTTCATAAAAGGCTACATTAAATCCTAATTTTCATGCGCTACAGGACTTGGAGAATAGAAAAGGCTCTCAATTTCATTTCCAATTATTTTATCGATACACTAATAGTAGTATAGAATTCTCACATATCATAATACTCACGTATCATAAAATTGGGACGTGACTCAAAAAAGAATGAAGTATGTTTGGGGTGCGTTAGAGATGTCTCTCTAAAATCTGGGGGCATTTTAGTATTTTCGTATGGTGTATAAATAATATATAGGGTACATTAAGAAATATTCAATTTTAGACTAAAAGCTTCATTAAGAGTGGAAAGGGACCTTGGGCCTAACCTACCTTGATCCAAAAGTTCGCACAGCTTAAACCAAGCCACTGTGACTAGTTTAGTTTTGCATATATCACCAGCCCAAATGAAATTTTTATGAGTTCTACCTTTGAATTTTAAATAATGTCAAAACTAGGATAATGTAACGTTAATGTATATTGGATTTTATTCTCTGGTTCTATATGTGGATCTTAGCATTAGGAAGCATTAAAATACTTTGGAAAAGACTCATACAACATAAATGCATTGAAAACATGGATTTTAGCAAAAACACTACATCATAGGCCGACACATGCAAGTATAGGTCGACCTATAGAAGCTTTCACTTCAATATAAGTCGACCCAGATATCAATATTAAAGCTTGTAGCTTTTGTCCAGTGTGCTGACCAACATAGGTCGACACAAAATTGTTATAGGTCGACCTAAGACATTTTCAAGCCGACTCATTTACTTTGATAAGTCGACCTATGACTTACATAGGTTGACACACATGATGTCTTCCTTCAAAAATCTTGTTTTTTCTTCCATCCATTTGCATTGTCTTTGCTCCATATCTCTCATACATATAAATATTCAAGCATGCACCTAATTCTAGCAAGGTACTAGTGTAAAACCTAAACAAAACCAGAATTATAAAGTAAACTCATCATCTTCAACCTCTCTTTTATGCATACATACAATCAAACTACACATAATTATTTTTTTGATTGGGTGACCATCTAGATTAGGTTTAATAACGTCCAATTAGGTTGATGTAACTGAGAATATTGAGTTGGGTTCTTTGTGTGTTTCAAATAAGAAAACCAAGTTGGAGTTTTCCTTCAAGATCATTGAGGATTTAAAGGTTTTGGACAAGATCAGACAAATACGGATTCGATCGAGTGAAGGCCTTAGAACAAGGTAGGTGGTACCTTGCAAGGGAGTAGCATGAAATGGTTGATCGTGTTCGTGAATCTTTGGTTCAATAAGTGCATGCTCGGGATTAATCCGACCGAGCGAAAACCTTGAAGGCAAGGAGTTCTTGCAAGTTAGTAGCAAGAACAGGTGGATTGTAGAGGCATTGTTGGTTACTTGATCAATCTTTTATCAAGGGATTTGAAGGTGGTCGAATCAACAATAAAACATAGGGTATGTGGGGTTAGAGTTCTTCATCTCTTGTATATACATTGTTTACAAAGTAAGGTTAATTTCATTTATCTCAATTCGATTTTTAATTGATGACAGATGTACCTATAACGAGGTCGATCGAGGAACTGCCTAAACAAATCTCTCTCTTTCTATATATATATATATATATATATATATATATATATATATATATATATATATATATATATATATATATATATATATATATATATATATATATATATATATATATATATATATATATATATATATATATATATATATATATATATATATATATATATATATATATATATATATATATATATATATATATATATATATATATATATATATATATATATATATATATATATATATATATATATATATATATATATATATATATATATATATATATATATATATATATATATATATATATATATATATATATATATATATATATATATATATATATATATATATATATATATATATATATATATATATATATATATATATATATATATATATATATATATATATATATATATATATATAGACACACCCGGGCTTACCAAATCTAAGGTATATTTCTTCTTTGCATAATTTATTATGAAAATTAGTGGCTAAATTTATGTTGTGAGAGGTTGATTATGCTTAGACAAAACTAAGTAGGTAACTTTTTCTCATAACATTTTATTAACAAGCAAACAACATTTTCAAAGTGCTTTTAAAAACTAAAAAGTGTTTTTAGTGTTTTCTCTCACATTCATCTTTTTTCCCAGGGAAGGGAGTTGTTGATGATTTCAAAAAAGAAAATATTTGCTAAAAACATTTTGACATCTTTGATTTGGGAGAAATCCTTCTATCCCTTTGGGTTGATAGTTAAACAATTTGTTGTTTGCTTAGATGACTTTTAATTGATTGTTGTTTCAGTTAACATTATGTTATGAGTCCAAGTTATCTATTTAGATTTAACTTTGCGTATCAACTAATCACAACATTCTTTGCCTGATGCTTTATGGATTCTGATGATGATAATCATCAAAATAATTTAATAAAAAATGAAGAATTAGTTGAATATCCAAAAAATATGGATAAACTCAATAGATGGGTTATACCCTCAGTTCCTTCTAATCAAATTTATAGATTTGGTAAGATAGATGTTTTTTCTCGTTTTGCTGTTAAAACTTTAGAGCAAACAATTCAAGTTTCTAAAGAAACTCAGACAATAAAACTGTTAACTAAAAAAGATTTGAAACCTTTTAAAAATTATAATTTTATCCATATTGGATTGGTTCAAATTGCTTTAAAACCTTTAACATTATTAGGTTTAAATTCTAGCATAATGGTTTATGTTAGAGATGGTATATGTAAAGATTTCAAACAATCTTTAGCTGCTATGGTTGAGACAAGCATGTGTCATGGACCAGTTTACTTTGATGTCTCACCTAATTTAAATCTATCTTTATCTGATAAAAATTTATTAGATATTATGCAATTAACAGTTCATACTAATGGTTACAATTTTAAACCTGGAAGTGAAATCATAGCAATATGCTATAGAATCTACTATAAGGTTCTTACTACGCTTAATCCTAAAGGAAAGCATTTATCATTTCCTGGAACGACTACTTTGGTTCAAACAAATTTATTAACCTCCAATGTTGCAACCAATAGGTAAATAAAGTGGGATGAAATAAACTTCCCAAAGACATGGTCTCTCCCCCAGGAAATAGATCCTGAACCTATCCTTAATAGGGATATAGACCAAATTATTCAGCCTACTGAAGGAGATTTGAAAATAAACTTTACTTCAAAAAGAGTAACTAGAATACCCAGGTCTCTATCTGCTAGGAACTAAATTAGTGAATTTTATACAGCTCCTAGTCAATTACCTAGACCTTCTACTTCTCAAATAAGAGAAGAAATAGAGGCCGTTGAGAATATAAGACTAAGCGAAAATAGAGTTCCCCATGAAATTTATGAAAAACCTCATACTCCAAGAGTAGAATCACCTACTCAGTCAGATATGGATTTCCATTTATAATGATAGATTACTCCCCTAGTAGTAAGATGAGACAACTCATAAATGATGAGTTTCAATATGAGAGATACTCTCAATTTAGAAATTGGTTTTTAAAAAAATTTCAAAACCTGAATTAGCCCAATTTAAAGATGAGTATTACACTCAAATGAACCTTGAGCAGGATTTCATTCCTTTTGTTAAATGGTTTGTTAATTACTTCATAAATAAAAAGTAAGAAGAAATTCTTGTGTTACAAAGACCTTGGGAAAACATTAGAGGAGAAATAATGGAATCTCTTTTTCCCCCTAAACAAACAATAAGTTTGAGTCAAAATACTGAAGTTACCCCTTACCTTAGCCTTCAGTTACAAAGAGTTGAACAAAGTCAAGTTACTCTTAAGGAATTAAATTCAGTCATCAGGTCTCAAAATTATACCAATGCTTACCTTGTTTTTTTAGGAGAATAATTTATCTCCATGGAAAAAGATCTTTTATCCATAAAAGATCTTTTAGAAAAACAAATAGAGCGTCAAGATATCATTATTGACCACATAAATAAACCTAAAGACCAAATATCCACATCCACTATTTCGGATGTTCCTATAGTGCAACCTCCTGTTTTCATAGAAGGATTTAAAATGGAAACCAATGGAGAAGAATTTGTTCGTATTTTAGAACAAAAATTAAAAGGACTTAATATCACTGTCATGTCCCATGAAGATTATTCTGAGGATAATAATGATAACCATATTGACCAGGTTTCTGATATGTTTTCTAATTTAGACATTAGTAACCTTGATATTAATAATACTACTAGTATAAACCCTGTTTATTCCCCAAGACCTATAGAAAAGTATTATTACAAGCGTCCCTCACAAGATTTGCTTTTTGAGGAATCAGAACCTTTCCAGAATTCTTATTTAGGAAAAGCCATTTATGAATGGAATGTTGATGGTCTTAATGACAAACAAATTATAGATACAATCCATAGGATGATCATGTACTCTACTATTTGCAAGCAACATGGAAATTCTGATAGTTCAATAGCATCCTTTATAACAACAGGATTTGTTGCCCAACTTAGAGGCTGGTGGGATCATTATCTCACTGAATCTCAAAAATTAGAGATTCTTAATCACAAAAAAAAATCGTTAAGAGCGAATCAAGAACTAGTACGAGCACTATTGTGGCTACGACCACCACAGGAGAAGAAGATGCAGTGTATAAGATGCAGTGTATACACTGTGTCTTTCCATCTTACAATATTTTGTAGGAACCAATGTCCCCATTGGAGAAAAAGTCCAGACACTTCTCCAAAACCTTAGGTGTCCTTCTCTTACCCACTTTAAATGGTATAAGGATACTTTTCTTTCAAGAGTTTATCAATTAAATAATCAATTAAATAATCTCAATTCTTTGCACTAGAAAGCAAAGTTTATTGATGGATTACCCCATTTCTTTTCTGAAAAGGTTAGACAATCTTTAAGACAAAAAATGATGGAATAAATATAAATTATTCTGACCTTACTTATGGTCAAATAATTAGTGCTTGTGTTAATGAAGGATTAACTTTATGTAATGACATAAAGTTTAGAAATCAACTTAAAAAGCAAAAGCTTTCTGAGAAACACCAACTTGGTGAATTTTGCGAACAATTTGCTTTTGATCTTGGAAAATCTCCAGATAATAAAAATAAAAAAGGAAAAATTTTCCGCAATAAACCTTATAGGGATAAGCCAAAAAATTCTTATAAAAATTCTTATAAGAATAAGAAAAAGGGTCACTACAATAAGGGTAGACCTAAAGAAAAATCTTTTGACCCTAAACGTAAAAGAAAAGTCAAAAGGCTTGACATAACATGTCATAAATGTGGCAAACCTGCCCATTATGCCAACCAATGCTGGACTAAAAAAGCTCTTAATGAGATAGAAGATGAACAATTACGTTCTAAATTAGAGAAAGTTCTACTTCTCAATTCTGATTCTGAAAATTATTCTTCAGAAGAAGATATTAATATGATCTATGAACCCTCTACTGATTCCTCTTCTGAATAGTCTGACAATAATGATTGTCAATATAGTCAATTAGATTATTTGAAATCAATTGTTGAGATGAATGGGTTAAATGTTTTAACCTCAGAACAGGACGAAGCCATAAAAGCTATAGAATCCATTTTTAATAAAAAAACTAAAAAGAAAAATGCTTGAAGTCTTAATACAAGAAAACTCTGCAAAAGAGTTTCCCATTATTATAGAAGCACCTTACCAATTAAGTGAGGTTTTGTCTAGGTTTAGACAGTCTAACATCCGTGAACCTCCCGTTTCTATTATGGATTTAAATAGAGAAATAAACCTCTTAAAAAATGAGATATCTCAGATTAAAAAAGAAAACTATGGTTTATCTCAAAGAGTCACTTTTTTAGAATCTAATAATTTAAAGGTTGAAGAAATAGCTTCAACTAGTAATCCTTCACCTAGTGATGATTTCCTTTCTCTCATTGATAGAGTGACCTCTCAAAAATGGTTTGTTAGAATAACTTTAGTTATTAATAGAAATTTCATATTAGAAAATGAAGTTGCCCTTATTGATAGTGACGTTGATTTAAACTGCCTTCAAGAGGGAATTATTCCTACTAAATATTTTGATAAAACTACCCAATCTCTTACCCAAGCTGGAGGAGATAAACTCACAATTAATTATAAATTGTCTAATGCTTATGTTTGTAACAAAGATATTTGTTTACCTACTCATTTCATTCTTGTAAAAAATTTAACTCATTGAATTATATTAGGAACTCCCTTTCTGCATAAAATAATGTCTTTGATTAATGTTGATCAAAAGAGAATTACTTCCATCATCAATAATAAAAGAATTACCATTGAATTTATTACTAATCCTCATACTAGGATGATTAATGAAGTTAAAGATATTCTTCTTAAAAAAGAAAAAAAATTGTTTTTTTAAAGAAGAAGTGGGTTTATTAAACATCACTTCTCAACTTAAAAAACCTGAAATTCAAAATTAAATTAAATTAATTGATCAACAGTTTAGAGATGAAATCTGCAATGATTTACCTAATGCCTTTTGGGATAGAAAGAAACATGTTATTTCCTTACCTTATCTTAATGACTTTAATGAAAGTCAGATTCCCACTAAAGCTAAACCTGCTCAAATGAACCACGAGTATTTGGATTTATGCAAAAAGGAGATACAATCTCTTTTAGAGAAAAAATTAATAAGAAAGTCCAAATCTCCTTGGAGCTGCACAACTTTTTATGTTAATAATGCCGCCGAAAGGGAACGTGGAGTCCCTAGACTTGTTATAAATTACAAACCACTTAATAAAGTGTTAAAATGGATTAGATATACTATTCCTAATAAAAAAGATCATTTAGATAGATTAAACAATGCTTTAATATTCTCTAAATTTGATATGAAATCTGGTTATTGGCAAATTCAGATTAATGAATCTGATAAGTATAAAACAACCTTTACCGTACCTTTTGGACATTATGAATGGAATGTCCTTCCTTTTGGTCTTAAAAATGTCCCCTCTGAATTTCAAAATATTATGAATGATATTTTTAATCCTTATACAGAATTTATAATTGTTTATATTGATGATGTCTTAGTTTTTTCTAAAACTATAGATCAACATGTTAAGCATTTAAAAATATTCAAAGGATTAGTAAAAAATAATGGATTAGTGATATCTGCTCCTAAAATGAAACTTTTTCAAAAAAAAGTTAGATTTTTAGGTCATGAAATTGACCAAGGAACTATAATTCCTATACAAAGAAGTATTGAATTTGCTTCTAAATTCCCTGATATTATTACAGATAAGAAACAATTACAAAGGTTTCTTGGTAGCCTCAATTACATAGCAGATTATTATGAAAATCTTGCTAAAGATACGGCAATATTACATGCTAGGCTTAAAAAGAATCTTGGCCCTTGGACTGAAAAACATTCTCAGGCAGTCCAAAGAATTAAAAATAAGGTGAAATGTTTGCCTTGTTTATCTCTTGCCAATCCTAAGTATTTCAAAATTGTTGAAACTGATGCTTCAGACTTAGGCTATGGAGGAATCCTTAAACAAATAATACCTGAAACATCAAAAGAAGTTTTGGTTAGATTTACTTATGGAAAATGGAATCCAACACAAGCAAAATATTCAACTATCAAGAAAGAGATGCTTTCTATTATAAAATGCATTTCAAAATTTCATGATGATCTTCTTAATAAAAAAAATTTATTAAAAATTGATTGTAGCTCAGCTAAATCAATTATTGAAAAAGATGTTAAAAATCTTGTTGCTAAGAAAAATTTTGCTAGTTGGCAATCGCAATTATCTATGTTTGAATTTAATATTCAACACATCAAAGGTGAAAATAATTCACTTGATGATTATTTAACTCGTGAATTTTTGTAGGGAAAAAATGATGAGCCCATATCGGGGTAGAGGCCGAGGTTATGGCCGTGGTGAGAGAGGGAGTAACAATATGTTACCCCAGCCATAATCAAACATTCCTCTAATAGGGGATTGGACTACTGTCTACAAAGGTAGGAAAATGCAGCAATCACCTGCATCTTCAGCAAAAAAGGAAGATATTGCTTCCTCTTCCTCTAATAAAACTACATCCTACAAGGAAGTTGCGGTTAATAACCCACCTCAAGAACAAATGGATTATTTTGAAAATCTAGTAATTGAAAAAATCATGTATATTAATGATGAAGATATGAAGATAAATCCAAATGATGGTTGGTCTATTAAAACTAGATACCTCGAATCAAGAGGATATCCAGGTCTTCATGGAAAATCTAGGCCCAACCTAGAAATTCTCCTGACTATCACCGAATCGGTAACAATTTTTCACCATTACCAAAACAATAATCCTGAAAGATTTATAAACTTCAGTAAATGTCACATTAACAAAATTTTGTTACTAAGAGAATGGGATCTCAACCCAAATGCTGAAAAGACAATAAGAACTGCAGAAGGAAAGTATATTTACTTTAATTATTGGGACTATGTCCAAGCTTTCACTCAAACTTTTTATTACCAGAATCCCAAGAACAAGCATTTAATCAAGAGATGGTTAATAAACCCATACCAAATTGGTTTTATGAATGGTGGGCTAAATTTGGTCCATCTTTGGAAATTCTTCCTAAAGAAATTCTTAACTTATACAATCCATGGTGTGATAATAGTCCACTTATTGTAAAAAATTTATCTGATAATTTGATCACTGGACAATGTCCATTCTTGTTCTTTACTAAATTTTAGATTCCATAGATATGGAGATGGTCAATCACAATATCAAAAAACAAATTCAACATTCCCATTTTAGAAAGAAATTTCTTCTATAAATGGTGGAACAAGATGAGTTTAGAGGATGTCCAGAATAAAATAATATTAATTCAAGAAGCTATAGCTGAAGACTACAATAATAAGGTCAAGGAGCAAAGCTCCAAACAAATGTCTATGGAAAACTTGAAGAACTTCTTCCAGAGGAAATATCCCAATGAATCTGAAGATGAAATCATGGTCAGAATTTTGGATCATATCCAACAAAAGCATCAAAAGATGAGGATTCATCTATAAAGAAAAGCTCTTCCATGGGATTAATGGATTCCCATTACTTTGATGGTTTGGCAGGAGAAGGTCAAGCAGATGAAGCTACTGCAGAAGATTTTTGGGATGCAATGATTCAATCTATGAAAGTAAAAAGAAAAGCAAAGAATTAAATTATCTTGTCTAGAAATAATGGAATAAGAATCAATCGACAAAGGTTAGAGGACAAGAAATAATAGAAGAAGAATCTTTACAAAAGCAAAAGGCAAGGAAATCTTATCTTGTCTTTAAAATTTCCAGACATAATTGCATGCATTTTCTTTCTTTTGTAAAAGACACGAGAATAAGAATCTTATCTTGTCTTTAGAATTTCTAGGCATGCATTTTCTTTCTTTTATTAAAGTTTTTGGTTTCTTGATAATTGTTGTGTCGATGGGGCCCAAAGAGTACCCGACAATAATTATACAAGTTGTGTTTTAGTTTACCGGCTATTGTAAGTAGCGGATACCGGCTTAAATAGTAAGCTTTTTTCTTCCCTATATAAAGGGATTTCAGTTTCTTTTGTAAATACACCTTTGAATAACAAGTTTGAAGTTTCTTGTAATATTGTCTCTACCATATATATATATATATATATATATATATATATATATATATATATATATATATATATATATATATATATATATATATATATATATATATATATATATATATATATATATATATATATATATATATATATATATATATATATATATATATATATATATATATATATATATATATATATATATATATATATATATATATATATATATATATATATATATATATATATATATATATATATATATATATATATATATATATATATATATATATATATATATATATATATATATATATATATATATATATATATATATATATATATATATATATATATATATATATATATATATATATATATATATATATATATATATATATATATATATATATATATATATATATATATATATATATATATATATATATATATATATATATATATATATATATATATATATATATATATATATATATATATATATATATATATATATATATATATATATATATATATATATATATATATATATATATATATATATATATATATATATATATATATATATATATATATATATATCTGTGTGTGTGTACACACACACACACATATATATATAATTGTTGTTGTATTTGTAAATTATCGAATCTTTGTTGTTTCGATTAATTCGTTTGGAAGTCAATTTTTGATTATATTTTGAATTATGATTTGTTGATATAATCATGATCACTTTGGTCATGAATGGTTTTAACATCAAAAAATTAAATTAAATTTCTAAACGTTATCGATTGCACTCAAGGTGTTCGATAAATTGTGTATATTGCTTTTAATTGATTTTTGATCTTTGGAAATAAGCTCTATGTGTAGCTTAGCATTTAATTGGTTTATGATTAATAGTTGTTGATCAATTTGTGTTTATTATCATCAAATTGGTTTACGTTGCACTTATCCTACCTTTTCGATAGTAGGTTCGGTTAGACGATTTGATTCAAGTTGTTTCTGCTATGCCATAAAACCTTGGAAAACTATTTTTGCGAAAATTTTAATTTTTAATTTGTGATTTGTTCACCCCCTCCCCCCTCCCCCCTCGCCCCGACACTTCTAAATCGAAGCCTATCATCTAACAAGTGGTATCACGAGCTCCGCTTAATTCCGAGCTTAAGATTTACTTTTTAGAAGAATGACTACCGAACCTAAGGGAGCATACAATAGAGCTCCAATTTTCACTGCCAAAAATTATGGCTATTGGAAAGCTTGTATGCATATTCATGTCAACTCCGTTGATAAGAGTATATGAGATGCCATTCAAAATTGTCTAAATGAAATAACCATGACCAATGACGAAGGTATTACATTACCCAAATCGGAAGCATAATGGGATGCTAATGATTGGAATTTATGGTCACATGATTGGAAAGCGAAAAATATTCTCACATCCACTTTAGGTATTGATGAGTATTATCACGTTTCTCATTGTGAGACAACCAAGGCTATGTGGGATGCATTAGAGGTTTCCCAAGAGGGTAATAATAATGTCAAACAAGCTAGAATTAACATATTAAATCAAGAGTTTGAATTGTTTAGTATTTAGCATGGTGAAACCATTGAGGGCATGCGAAAATGGTTCACACATCTTATCAATCGATTAAATGTGCTAGGTAAGCCTATTTCCAATGAGATTTCTACTAACAAAATTTTGAGATGTTTAAGTAGGGAATTCCAGCCCAATGTCATCGCCATCAAGAAGGAAAATGATCTTAAAGTTCTTGATCTCACATATATATTCGGTAAATTTGAAGAGCATGAAATAGAACTCATTTGCTTAGAAAAATATGAAAAGAGAAAGAAACAAAGGGGAAGAAGGAAAAAGACAAAGAAAAGGAAGAAGGGAAGAAGTCAATAGCTCTAAAGACTTCTAGCTCAGGGTTCTTAGATTATGAGCTAAGTGATAGTGAAAGTTAAGATGACAAGGATTCCTATAATAAGGAAATGGATTTGTTTGTCAAAAGATACCAATGGTATATTAGGAAGAGTGGAGTTAGACACTCCGACAAGAACATAGCAAAATTTAAAAGGTTAACAAACTCCTCAAAGGATGATGAAGATAGAAAGAGTAAGCTTAGAAGATCTAGTTATCATTGTGGTTAAGCTGATCACTATAGACCGGAATATCCTGTGAGGAAGAAAGACAAAGAAAAGAGTAATCACAAGAAATCGAGCAAATCTAGGAGAGCTTATGTCGTTGGGAGAGTGCAAGTGACTCCTCTAGTTATGAAAGCGCAATGCCAAGCGTTGAATCGAGTCGAATTTTTCTTATGGAAAATAGAAAGAAAAGGAAAAATATAAGTCTCTCTAAGCTTGAATCTATTAATGATTTATCCTATTCTCAGTTAAAAAATGCCTTTGAAAATCTTCATAAAGAGACCTTAAGAGTTTTTAACAAGTTAGTTTCACATAAAAAAAAAGTCATTTTAAATTTGGAAGCTAAAGTGTTAGAATCCGAAAGGAAATTTGAAGCTATTAAAAAATCTATGATAGATTTTCAAAGTGACAAGAATGAGGATATGAAACCTCCTAGATTTGGTTGTGAACATTGTCATAATAGACAAGAGCAAGTAAAATCTCTTCAAGTCAAATTAGATGATGTCTTACAACCTAAGATTTCTTTTCCTATTGATCCTTCAAATGTTGAAAATCCTTTGAATCATTCTAAAAAGAAGCATAAATATGTGCATTAGGACTCAAATAGTAAGGACATATCTCATAAAAACCTATTTTGTCATTGTTGTTGCAAAAAGGGTCATGCCATTGAAAGGTGAAAACTTAGGAAACTCTTTGTTCCTAAAGGAGCTATTCAATGGTTTCCTAAGTGCAACTTTGATTTCGCTCACTCTCAAGGACCCAATGAAATGAGGTACCTATTTCCTTTGTTTAATTCCACAGGTTGAATGTCTTGACTCTACTGAAAAGATGTGGTATCTTGATAATGGATGTTCAAGGCACATGACGGGTGACATATCTCTCTTCATTGACTTTGTGCCAAAGAAAAAGGGGTTCGTCACTTATGGAGATAATAGCAAAGGAGATATACTTGACAAAGGTAGTATAAGTTGTAACACTCGAGGTCGAAGAGGGATGATAATGGTTATATGTAAACACCTGAGGGCGAGAGAGTGGTTGTTAGTGCACGAGACATGACAATAAGGCATTCCTAGTAGCTTGGCGAGGGAGTGGTTGTCGGTGCATGAGGTATGACAATGAGACATTTCTAGCAGCTTCTAGGGAAAAACCCGAGTTCACATCAGAATGAGAGGGATCCTACGACTGTGCAAGGATGAAATTGTATGGTTAAAGGAATACTTATAAGGATTAATTGGTACTACCTATACCAAAAAGATGCAACTTATTTTCGGTAGCCCGTTCCATAAGAACTCCATAGTTAAGTGTGCTTGACTTGGAGCAATTTTGAGATGGGTGACCTTCTAGGAAGTTTCTCAGAAAGCGTGTGAGTGAGGACAAAGCATGCAATGGGGTCATTCTGTAATCTTGAAAGCAGTCAGGGGCGTTACAAATGGTGTCAGAGCCAGACCTCTCACAGTACAATGTGGTTCGGGGATAAACCTAGCAGAAGCTGGTGGGCATGTAACACCCAAGGCCGAAGAGGGAGAAGAGTGGTTACATGTAAACACCTAAGGGCGAGGGAGTGGCTGTTAGTGCGTGAGGCATGACAATGAGACACTCCTAGCATCTTGGAGAGGGAGTGGTTGTCGGTGCATGAGGTATAACAATGAGACACTTCTAGAAGCTTCTAGGGAAAAATCCGAATTTACATCGGAATGAGATGGATCCTGCGGCTGTGCAAGGATGAAACCGCATGGTTAAAGGAAGGCTTATAAGGATTAATTGGTACTACCTATACCAACAAGATGCATCTTCTTTTTGGTAGCTCTTTCCATAAAAACTATACAGTTAAACGTACTTGACTTGGAGCAATTTTGGGATGGGTGACCTTCTGGAAGTTTCCTAGAATGTGAGTGAGTGAGGACAAAGCATGCTAAAAAGACCTGTGTTGGTTTGTGGGGTCAGTCAGTAATGTTGAAAGCGGTCTGGGGTGTTACATAGGTAATCCCTCATCTATTATTATCTCTGATGTTATGCTAGTCAATGGTCTTAAACATAAACTTCTAAGCATTAGCCAACTTTGTGACAAGGGTTTTTAAGTCACTTTTACAAATACTTGTTGCTTGTTTATGCATGATGAAAAAAAGGAAATGATTGTTTAAAGGCTTGAGGATTAATAATTGTTATATGCTTAACTTAGATGAGGTATCCTTGGTTGGAACTAAGGGTTTAGCCACCATGAGTGAAAGCTCTTGGTTATGGCATAGACGCCTAGCTCATCTTAACTTTGACTTACTAAAAAAAGTAGCCTCAGAATATTTATTAATTGGTCTACCAAAAATGAAGTTCACTAAAATCCATTTATATGAAGCTTGTCAAATGGGGAAGCAAACGAGAATCTCTTTTAAATCAAGAAATCTTGTTTCTACCTTGAGACCTCTTGAGCTTCTCCTTATGGACCTTTTTGGCTTCTCAAGGACCAAAAGCATAGGTGGAAACTATTATGGATTTGTTATTGTAGATGATTACTCAAGATTTTATTGGGTTTTGTTTTGGTCAAGTAAATATGAGACATACCTGGCTTTTAAACAATTTTCTAGATTATTCTAAAATAAAATGAATATGAAAATCGTTTTCATTCGAAGTAATCACGGAGGAGAATTTCAAAATCACCTCTTTAAAATGTATTATGACAAAAATGACATTGAGCATAACTTTTTCGCTCCTAGAACTCCACAACAAAATAGTGTTATGGAACGTAAAAAATCAGATTTTAGAGGAGTTAGAGAGGACTATGCTTAATGAAGGTAATTTTCCTAAGTATTTCTGAGCGGACTCCATTAACACGGCTTTTTATGTCATGAATAGGATTCTCATACGTCCTATTTTAGACAAAAAAAAAACCCTATGAACTACTTAGAGGTAGAAAACCTAATGTTTCTCATCTACATGTCTTCAGATGTAAAGTTTATATTTTGAACAATGGAAGGGATAATCTTTCTAAATTTGATGAAAAGCCAATGAGGATATCTTCTTCGGATACTCACAATCTAGTAAAACTTATATGGTTTATAGCAAGAGATTACTTATTGTTGAAGAGTTCGTACATGTTACGTTTGATGAGTCTTACCTAAAAGATATTGGAAAAGGTGTTGTTTTTCATGATGTAGGTGTATCTTCTCAAGAAAATCTTAATGGAACTAAATAAGGAACTGATCAACCTAAAGAAAATGACGATTGTGAAGAGGAGGAGGTCGAAAGTCCAGTTGCAATGGAAGATCTACCTTTTACTTAGATGACATCAAAAAATCACCCTATTGACAACATACTTGGTGTAATACCCCAAATTTTACCCTAAGATTAGTCGTTTCATCTTGCATCCCATTTTGTTTTGCATTGCGTTTAAACTAACCACTAACGGGTTGTGCAGTTGTTTGATTGTTGCAAGAAAATATCATGTGGCGCGCTCTTTTAGTTTACAGGATTTCTAGTGCCACTTTATTTTGAATGAATGAAATAGCACAATTGGCAAGAGACCGTGTGTAAGGAGTTGTGAGTGTGAGAGGTCGAGAGTTCGAATCTCACCTTCTTCACTTTTTGTTTTATTTCTTTTATTTTTAGTCTAACTGTTCTATTTTCATAAAAAAAAATAACAAAAATAGTTTTTTTATTATTTAATTATTATTTCAGAAGAAGTTCCGGAAATCAACCGTCTGTCACAACAAAAGCAGAGAATCTGAATAATCTCACCGTAAGCATCGTTAATTTCCTGTTATTTCTTCTTTTTTGTTTTTTTTTCGTAATCCATTTCCAGGATAAGGAAGAGTAAGAAGAGAAAAGGTGGAAGTCAAGAGAAGATGAATAGATTCACGTTGTGAGAAAGTCAAAGGAGAATTAAAGTCAACCCTAACGGGGCAAATGAACAGACAAAAGGGAACAAAAGCCAACTCTAATGAGTCAAGTGAAGGACACTTCCCCTTTCATTATCCTTCCCTTTTTTTATTATTATTTATTATTATTTCTCATTTTTTAGCTTTTTTTCCTGTTTATTTTTATTCTTCTTTTTTTTGTAAAATTCTTATCTTATTTTCTTTTTTAAGTAATTGAGTTTGAGCTGCTAAAATTTTCATAAAAACTTAAAACTTAAATTTTTTTTATAAAAAAAAACATTTCTTTTCCTTAAATATAATTATAAAAAAAAACTCTATTCTTATAATTAAAATTTAAAACATTTTATAATTAAAATTAAAACTTTCTTTGTCTTAATTAAAACATCAAAGCCGAAACACCTTCTTCATTTTATTTAACATTAAAATCCAAGCAAATTTTTCATAAAAACATAAAAAAGTAAAGAAATTTTTCCTTATGAACACAAAATTTAAATTTAAAAGTTTCTCTTAATTAAAATATGGGTTCTGTTTCTAGATTTCAATTAACTTTTCCTTTAAATAAAATTCAAAAAAATAAACTCTTGATGTGATTCGTCTAACCTTCATTATTTTGTTTGTTCAGCTTATTCATATTCCATTTGTTCGCTTTATCGTTTTTTTTTAATTGTAATTTATGCGAGGCCATGATCGCAGTTATTTTATTTTTTCGCATTTTTTTTTTGGATTTGTAATTTACGCGAGTGATCATCACGACGCTTTTTTTACCGCTTTCTTTACTTTCCGCACTTTATTTTCCGCCATATAATAATTTGCCATGTTTTGCATGTTTTACCGCTATTTTCCCTTCCGAAGGAATTATGTCTAGCCGTTTAACCGCCGAGTCAATAACCCTAACCCTTGACTATTTCAAACCCTATTTAGCCTAGGCATCTCGCCGTGGACGAAAATACCCTTTACCCTAGCTTTTAGGTCAAAGAGTCGCCGTACTCTGTTTTAGGGTTTCCCGCCGTGGAATCCCTAATTTCAACCCTAATTTTAATTCAACATTTCAACCTAGAAATAGGAGTTTTGAAACTCCACGTAAGCGTGTCCTTACGATACGTTTACTCCCCTGGAATCCTTGACCATAGTCAAGAAGTTTTTAACCTCCCTTTCGAGGGGAACTACGATTACTCTGATTCCATTCCCTATCTAGGATACGTAGGCACAAGATGCGATGTCTTGCGGAGTAAACTTAGGACTAACCCTTAGGTTTCTTTAGGTCACTCTATCCTTTAGCTCAATATATACTGTTAGAACACAGATTGGTTCTTAGTTATATCTCTATGTTTTGATGATAACACTTACGAAATTTTGTATTAAGAAATTATATACTCTAAATTTGTTCAAGTATTTTTGCTGCAGATATTAAATTTAATATTCTTCTGAAAGCAAAAATGGATCTGAACGTTAATCTAAGCAAGGCTCTGAAGCGTCAGAAGCATCTCTTAGAAGAATCTGAGCGCTGCCTACAGAAGACTCTGAGTGCTGCCTACAGAAGGATCTGAAGCATAGACTGAAGACTTTGTATGAAGAGTTTCAAGCATAGTTTTTCAGAAGACTCTGATAGTATTGTACGCTGCAAGTAATGAGGATCTGATCCCTAAACTCTGCTCTAATGAATCTCACGTTAAAGCACACTTGCTGCAACACTTTGATACAGCAAACTCTGAAGACATCAAGACTCTGATGTTAATTGTTGTGAATTAGAAACTTGTTGAAGAAGATTATTTGAAGATATATCCGTTGATTATGCCAAACGACTCTTTCCTCATTTATGCTAGACACAAGAACTCAGGCAAAAAGGATTTCTCTAAACGTTCTACTTCTAGGAAAGGTCAAGTGATGTGAAGACAAAAAGGTTACAGCTACTTTGCAGACACGGTCTTCAAGCTTGCAAACGTCTTGGACTTCTGTGTCTATAAAAGCAAGACTTTAACATCTTTCTCTAGTTGACGAATTATTGAACAATTCTTTTGAAAACTCTCACAAAGCTCTCATACAAATTATTATTCTTTGCTAAATAGTTTTCATAAGTTCTTAAACTTAAGTGTAAATCATAGTTGTGATACAGCTTACTTAGAAGTATTCAAACACTTGTTTAGTTTTACATTTGATTGTAAAAGTTCCTTGAGAAGACCAAGTTGTGGTCAGTAATTCTTGAGGATACTAAGAACAATTGTTCTTAGTGGTTGCTATTGTAATCAGTTTGATTAATAGTGGATTAAGTCCGTGCAAAGAAAGGAAAATCACTCTTGATAGGGTGGATTGGATTAGTTGAGTGATAACACGAAATCATATAGATATTTTCATGCATAATTCAACTAAAATCTAACTGTTTTCAATCCGATTTCGGGTTATTTCCGTGTATTTGTCTGATGTTTTGCAGGTATTCAACGATCACGTCTAAACAAGGCAACATGAAGAAAAGGAGCAATCTCAGATGAAATATGGACGAAAAAGGAGTGAAAATACAATGAAAAGCGCAGCAAGCTGTTTTTGCTGATGTGACGACCGTCACAGCTTCATGACGACCGTCACACGGGTGACGACCGTCACACCTTGTGACGACCGTCATGCAGGCAAAAACGCCCCACTCAGATTACACGTCAAAAGAGCAGTTCCAATTCCCACAGAGTGGACCACTACTTCCTAAATTATCTGCCTCAAGGTCCATCATCTTCAGTGATAACCGTTGGGATTCCACTTCTATAAAAAGGGAAGCAGAGGACTTCAGAAGGGTGCTGCATTCATACCACGAAGTGTTGCCGAATTTAGTTTCCAGAGCATATTTTCCAGTTTTATTCTTATTTGTTTCTCTCTACCTTTCCTGTATTCCCATTTTTCATTCTTCTGCAATTTCTATTTTATTGTACGATCAAATTGGCACTAAAGACCAGAATCCTGCCAACATCTGTGGAGGATCTGCCCAAAGGCCAATTGGCATATTTATAGGTTTTCATTTTGATCGACTTCAGTTTTATTATAATGCAAATTATTATTTATTGTTCTTATTTATATTTTATCTTTCCCAAATCCATGTCTAGCTAAACTTAGGTAATCGATATGTAGTAATAATTCGAATGGGATTTGATAACCACTGGTTGAAAAACTTTCTTTTCAAAAAGTAATTTATGGTATGAGTGTTTAAAAGTGATTCACTGAATAAACTTCGTCGCGAAAGCGAGAACTTATTTAAAAGTAGTTTTGCCACGAAAGTGGGAAATTAATTAAGATACGAACCAACAAGCGAAAGCTGCTGTAAGGTCAGATAGTAAACACTAGGCATTTGTTTTAATAACAACGAAAGCACTTTAAAATGAATTAGAACTTAGAGATTTCCAAAAAATAATTTAAACCCCGAACGGGATACGAAAGTGTATGTTTGGCCCTTAGGATTATGATTAGCGTTAATAACCATCGTGAGACGAGAGTCTTCAAATCTCCATTTTCTGCTTAAATAAACTTTGAAAATTATCTCATACACCAGTAATTTATCAAATCCCTGAAGAACACAATTACTACGTATCAATTAAATTAATTATAATCTAAATAGTAATCTTAGTTCCCTTTTAGTGACAATCATATTCCCTTAAACATATTCTACCTAGCTAAACATAGTAAATCTCGAGAACACTAGTTTGATTACGAGTCCCTGTGGGATCGATATCTATTATTACTACGCGATAGACTGTGCACTTGCAGTTAGTTGTATTAGACATAGAAAGTCGCGATCAAGTTTTTGGCGCCGTTGCCGGGGACCCGTTTAGTCAATAGTGTAACCTTCTGTTACGCCGTATAGACTAGGTAAACAATTTTCATTTTTCCTTTACTAGTTCTATCGATTGTATGCCAAGAAATCGCCCGCAAGGCGATATCGTAAAACCTTCGGTCGCAGAACTAGAACGCTTCTTACATTTAAGAAGTAGAATCATTGAGTACCAACTCAAGCAACTCAAACATAACACTCCCGAACCTCTCACTCCCATTCCCAAATCAGAAGAAGAAGAACCAGAGATGGCTGAAGGACCTCCAAACAAACCGCTGAAGGCATACGCTACACCATCTCAGATGGAGCCTAGAAGTAGCATTGCTGCCCCAGCTATTACTCGAAATGATTTTGAGCTGAAACCATCATTGTTGTCGGCTGTACAACAAAACCAATTCTCAGGAAACGCAACTGAGGATCCGAACGAACATCTAACGAAGTTTGTACAATACGCAGACACAGTGAAAGCAAATGGAGTAACTCCAGACGCGATAAGACTTCGTCTTTTCCCATTCTCTCTTAGAGACAGAGCGTGGACATGGTTACAATCGTTACCATCCAACTCCGTTACGACGTGGGAGCAATTGAATAACATCTTCTTAGCGAGATATTTTCCGCCAAGCAAAACTGCTATGCTTAGAGCTCAAATCAACGGATTTCGACAGAAAGATACTGGATCTCTTTACGAAGCATGGGAATGATTCAAAGATATGATGAGAACATGTCCTCACCACGGTCTAGAAGACTGGGTGACAATCCATACTTTCTATAATGGGCTTCTATACAATACTAGATTGACAATAGACGCTGCCGCGGGCGGTGCATTTATGGATAAGCCATACGATGAAGCTTATCAATTAATAGAAAACATGTCACAAAACCATTGCCAATGGGGAGGTGAACGCACTCCAACTGAGAAAACCACAGCGAAAGGTGGGATGTACGAAATCAGCAGCCTTGAAAAGTTCAATGCTAAAGTAGATGCTCTAGCACAGAAGATTGATAGTCTGACCGTTAACCCCACTGCGACTGTCGCTGCAGTAACTCTAAATTGCGAGTTATGCGGAAGCACCACTCATAATGCACCCTGAATGCCCATTGCTAGCCGGAATCCCGCCAGACCAGGTAAATTATGCTCAAGGAAATCCCTACGCAAATACCTACAACCCAGGTTGGCGAAATCATCCAAACTTTTCTTACAAAAGCAAAAATGCATTGCAAATGCCTACTGCTCCGCCAGGATATCAGAAACCAGCTGCTCAGAATGCACCTAGGAAATCAAACCTCGAGTTGATGATGGAAAAGTTCATAGCAACTCAAGCTCAAATAAACAAAGAATTCCTGAATCAAAACATACACACTAGCGAGCAAATTAAACAGTTGACAGGAAAAGTAGACGCTTTAGCCACCCACAACAAAATGTTAGAAACTCAGATATCACAAGTGGCTCAACAGCAAGCCTCTGCTGCCGCACCTGCTGGCACATTTCCTAGACAACCCGAACAGAATCCCAAAGGCCAAGCAAATGCTGTGATACTAAGAAGTGGAAAAGAATTGGACGAACCGATCGATCCGAGGACCGAAAACTCAGCCATGCAACAGAAACCAACTGAACAAGCAGAAAAGGAATCTGAGTTAGAGAAGAAGGAAGACAACGAGAAGGAGGATACCGCAAGTGAAAAAACTCAAGCACCTCCAGCGCCATATAAACCACCTATTCCTTATCCTCAAAGACTAATAAACTCCAAAACTTCAGGACAGTTTAAGAAATTTGTAGAGCTCCTTAAACAGCTGAATATTACTATCCCTTTTATAGAAGCGATAACTCAAATGCCGTCATACGCTAAATTTCTCAAAGAGATCCTGTCGAATAAGAGAAAGATCGAGGATAACGAAACAGTTACACTTACTGCAGAGTGTAGTGCCATTATTCAAAACCGCATGCCTCCTAAATTAAAAGACCCAGGTAGTTTCTCCATACCTTGCGTCATAGGAAAGTTCGTAATAGACAAAGCTCTATGCGATTTAGGAGCCAGTATCAGTGTTATGCCCTTATCTATATGCAAAAAGCTGAATATGGGAGACCTCAGACCAACCAAAATGTCCGTACAATTAGTTGACAGATCAGTAAAATACCCCGTCGGAATACTGGAAAACGTTCCAGTACGCATAGGACAATTCTACATTCCAACCGACTTCATAATCATGGACATCAAGGAGGACACTGTAACCCCAATTATCCTAGGAAGACCGTTCCTAGCTACAGCTGGAGCCATTATAGACGTGAAGAAAGGAAGGCTAACATTCGAAGTAGGAGAAGAAAAGATAGAGTTCATTCTCACCAAGTTCTTACAGGCACCAGCAATAGACGATACCTGTTATTTAGTAGACGAGATTGACGAATGCATAAGAGAACTAGAAAATGAAGAGACCACGTATTCAGAAATAATAAAGATTCAAATACCCGACATTTCTGAAGACGATAATTGGCGTAAACCGTATAAAGACGACAGCCTAAGCGAAAGCTTAGCACTGACCCCAAACCATATGCCAGGTCCGAAGAACCCATCTTTAGAACTTAAAACATTACCCAAAAACCTCAGATATGAATTTCTAGACGATGAACTAAAAAGACCAGTGATAGTCAACGCCGACTTAGGACAACCAGAAACCGAAAAGTTATTAGAAGTCATAAAGAAGTACCCCACCGCGTTAGGCTATAACATAAGCGATTTAAAAGGTATAACCCCTTCGATCTGTATGCATCGAATTACAATAGAGGAAGACTCTAAAACCTCTCGAGAGCATCAGAGAAGACTGAACCCCATCCTGAGCACTGTAGTCAAAGATGAAGTAAAGAAATTGCTAGATGCAGGAATCATCTATTCGATCTCCGATAGTGAATGGGTTAGCCCAGTTCACGTCATACCAAAGAAAGGAGGAGTCACAGTAGTTAAAAACGAAAAAGGCGAATCAATAACAAAAAGAGTCGTGACTGGAAGCAGGATGTGTATTGATTATAGGAAGCTTAACAAGGCTACGCGCAAAGATCACTTCCCGTTACCCTTCATAGACCAAATGTTGGAAAGATTAGCCAAACATTCATATTTCTGCTATCTAGATGGTTACTCAGGATTCTTCCAAATTCCCATCCATCCTGATGACCAAGAAAAGACTACATTCACCTCTCCTTACGGTACTTTTGCTTACCGCCGAATGTCGTTCGGACTCTGTAACGCTCTAGCAACCTTCCAAAGATGCATGATGGCAATCTTTGCAGATTTCATAGACGACATTATGGAAGTATTTATGGACGATTTCTCGGTATGTGGACAAAGTTTTGAAGGATGCTTACAAAACTTAGAAATGGTACTAGAACGTTGCGTAAAAGTAAACCTCGTCCTAAATTGGGAGAAATGCCATTTTATGGTCCGACAAGGAATAGTTCTAGGACACGTCATATCAGATAGAGGAATTGAGGTAGACAAAGCTAAAATAGAGATTATAAAAGATCTCCAACCTCCAAAATCCGTACGAGAAATACGGAGTTTTCTAGGACATGCCTGTTTCTACAGAAGATTTATAAAAGATTTCTCGAAAATCACAAAACCTCTGACCGGCCTGTTAATGAAAGATGCTGAGTTCGTCTTCGACGACGACTGTCTAAAAGCATTCGAAACATTGAAATCAGCCCTTATCACCGCACCAATCATGCAACCACCCGATTGGCGACTACCGTTCGAAATCATGTGCGACGCGAGTGATTACGCTGTAGGCGCAGTTCTAGGACAAAGGAAGGACAAGAAACTCCATGCCATCTACTATGCTAGTAGAACCTTAGATCCTGCCCAAATGAACTACGCTACCACAGAAAAGGAACTTCTAGCAGTTATATTTGCACTTGACAAATTTCGTTCTTACTTAGTAGGAGCAAAAATCATCATATACACAGACCACGCTGCCATAAGGTACCTAATAAGCAAAAAGGATGCCAAACCAAGACTATTGAGATGGATCCTGTTATTACAAGAGTTTGACTTAGAAATCAAAGATAAGAAAGGAACCGAGAATATTGTTGCAGATCACTTATCCCGAATAGAGGGCATCAGACATGAACCAGTATCAATAAATGACGATTTCCAGTACGAACGTCTGATAGCCAAACTAGAAAGTGACACGCCCAATTCAATCTCGGAAGATCCAGAATTCGAAAAAGCCGTAGAAGTCGTCTATGCCCAAGTCACATTACCTTGGTATGCTGACATCGTTAATTACCTCGCTGCGGGCGTGCTTCCACCGGATCTTACTTATCAGCAAAAGAAGAAATTCTTCCACGATCTGAAACACTATTATTGGGACGAACCCCTACTCTTCAAGAGAGGGGCCGGCAACATATATCGTCGCTGTGTCCCAGAGGAAGAAATAGAAAATATTATTTCCCAATGCCATTCAGCACCATATGGTGGTCATGCTAGTACATCTAAGACGTGCGCTAAGATTCTCCATGCCGGCTTATTCTGGCCTAATCTTTGGAAAGACGTTCACATCGCTGTGCAAAAGTGCGATCGATGCCAAAGAACTGGCAACATCTCACGACGCGATGAAATGCCTCAGAAAGGAATCTTAGAGGTAGAAATCTTCGACGTCTGGGGAATAGATTTCATGGGACCATTCCCACCTTCTTTTGGAAATCACTACATACTCGTCGCTGTCGATTACGTGTCTAGATGGATAGAAGCCATAGCTGCTCCAACAAACGACGCACGAGTAGTAATCAAACTCTTCAAAAACACAATCTTTCCTAGATTCGGTGTACCCAGACTCGTCATTAGTGACGGAGGGTCTCACTTCATATCGCGAATATTCGATAAACGTCTCTCTAGATATGGAGTCCGGCACCGAGTAGCTACACCCTATCATCCGCAAACTAGCGGACAAGTAGAGGTCTCGAACAGAGAAATAAAACAGATCTTGGAAAAGACTGTCGCTACCTCAAGGAAAGATTGGTCGTCGAAGCTACAAGAAGCTTTATGGGCTTATAGGACCGCATTTAAGACACCAATAGGAACCACCCCCTATAAATTGGTTTACGGTAAATCCTACCATCTCCCTGTAGAGTTAGAGCATAAGGCCTTTTGGGCCATTAAAACACTCAACTTCAACTACACCGAGGCAGGAGAAAAGCGAATCTTGAACTTACACGAGTTAGAAGAACTTCGATTAGACGCTTACGAAAATGCCCGTATCTACAAAGAACGAACTAAAAAGTGGCATGATAAACGTTCAATCAGGAAACAATTCAGTGTGGGAGACATCGTATTGCTCTTTAATTCACGATTAAAACTCTTCCCAGGTAAACTAAAATCTAGGTGGTCTGGACCCTATGAAGTGACTAAAGTACTTCAGAGTGGAGTTGTTGAAATTACCGATAAGACGAATGCACCATTTATCGTAAACGGGCAACGTCTAAAACATTACAATAAGAACGACAACAGTCCTCAAGTCAGCAATATAACATTGCTTGAGCTTCCAGCTCAGACACCCAAATAGCTTCTCACCAAGCTATCGTCAGGCTTTAGACGTTAAAAACAGCGCTTACTGGGAGGCAACCCAAATTTCCCTCTTTATTGCATTTCATTTTTCTTTAAAAGTCCACTTTGAAAATCCAACAAAAATTCTAAACTTATAATTACTACTACTTTCCACTTTCGTTTGTTTTCATATTCTATTTTATTTTTTTCCCTTTTGTCTTTTGTTTCTACCGCTTTTCGTTTCTAAAAATCCTGACTTCAATTTCCTGTTTCAAACTTTTCAGGATTTTTAAAGTCTTCAAAACATTCCTTCTGTTTTCTCCGAATCACCTGCGAGTATGGCCGAATACGACTTCACGAAGGTTCACTTCCGAGGACTCGCTCAAAAGGCAAGATTTGCAGCACTGACCGAAAGAGAATTCGCCTTAACGTTGTATTATGATAAGGCTACTATGGATAAACTAGGGATCACAGATAGCATTCAATACCTGTTCAATCAACTAGGTTGGGAGAACACTGCTCTGAAAACACGTTTCGCTACCTACAAGGATCTTACCTATGAATTCCTTAGTTCTTTCAGATACACACCCAACTATGGTTTTGGATCCAGCACAGAGTTGATTACCTTCAGATTGTTTGGAATGGACCAAACCCATAGCCGGATGTCACTAGCTAACCTCCTAGGATTCCCTAGCGGACCGCATGTGTTCATCAGTGCAGAAGATGACGATATTGATTTTGAACTCGATCAATTCTGGGGTAGAATCACAGGCAACTATCACCCTGAACCAGACAGAATGTACAATGATGACATACACAACCCAGCCTTCAGATACTTCCATAAGATACTAGCTCACACCTTGTTTGGAAAAGAAGAAAATATTACTGCAGTGTCTAAGGAGGAGTTATTCATCATGTTCTGTGCCTCTCAAGGACGGACAGTAAATGCAGTGCCTTTCATGATGAGATCTTTCAAACGCCTCACGCTGGAACCTCAGACACCTATTCTTATAGGAGGCCTGGTAACAATGATTGCCCACGAGCTTGGCCTTAGATTCCATTTAAATGCCAGCACTCGTTTTGGTACCATCCGACCCATGAACATACAATTTTGCTTTAACAGGCGCATCTTAGGAACTATGGGACCTGGACCGTATGAGTACCTTATTAACGAAAAACCAGTACAGCTATTCACACTGCCTGATCATCTGATGACAAGCATCCACAACAAGGACAACTGGCTCTATGAATTGGATGAGCCTATGGGACCTCCTTCACCATAGTCAACACCCCAGAACTATATGTATGACAGTGACCACATCTCTGAGGCACACGACTATATGTATTATGAGGACGCTGCATCTGAAACTGAAGTAGACCCTACGACTCCTCCACACTACAATACTTATCCTGAGCCTATCCCTGAGGAGACCACTGACAAAATGGATGTCGTGTTACTCAGATTGGACAACGTCGATACAACTCTGACTAATGTAAAAGCTGACATCGCAAGCATGCACGGCGAACTGGTAGGCTTCATGGATCTAGTCTGCGACCAACTCGACTACTATTCACAGAAATTCGATGAGTTGAAGGCACGAAAAGATTAGTTATTAGCTCGTAGCAGTAGTTTCAGTTTAGTCTAGTCTAGTTAGTTTCATTTAATCATTTGGATTTTTCGCATTGTTAGTTTTCTTTATGTACTACATACAATTGTTTCAATTCTATGTTATTTCAATTCTAGTTTTTATTCAATTACTCTGTTTTCACATTATTTTTTGTTTGTTGGTTGTTATATTACATCACCGTATCAATACTAAGCCTTAAAGTCACTACGAGTACGCCCTCAGAGCAAAATTCTGCGTTTTGCAGATTTTGCTGCTGTGACGACCGTCACAGCCTCATGACGAGCGTCACGCGGGTGACGACCGTCACACCTACGTGACGACCGTCACGCAGTCAGAAACTGATATCTGATAAAACAGGGTTCGTGTTCTCTTCCACTTCCCCCCATTATCACTTTCAATCATCCTAACTCCTACCCCACTATGAATTTTCGTCCTCCCCACATTGAACTATAAATTTCAACTCCAAATTCAACCTCCAAACCACACTTCTGTCAGTTTTTCCTCTCTGCAGAAAAACCCCAAACCTCAGAAACCTCTCCATCTTCCAACAATGGCAAGGAATGCAGAAACCCCAGATATCAGTAACATCACCTTCAGTGAAGGAGACTTAGGCGAAAGACAGCGAGCAAACTACATTGCATTTCATCAGAGGTCGCTCCAGCCGACTCACTACCCGCACCTTCCATCACTTACGGAGCTCGGACTCCTTGAAGGTGTAACCTGGATGCTTCAAAGAGCAGGCATCTGGAACCTCTGCACCAACCCACAGCCAACGTACGAACAACTCACTCTTGAGTTCTTGAGTTCGTTCACTTACGCCACATCCAGCGGCGACCTTAATCAGCACACAGGTGTCGCATGCTTCCGGATGTTTGGCGTCAACTATCAGGTGAATCAAAATCATATTGCCAGCATCCTACAGCTACCTCGCGGCGACAACGCTCACCGCCGCATCACCGATCAGTTCCAGCACGAAGCTTTCGTGTTGTGGTATCAGTTGACCGGCCTCAATGCTGATGGTTGGGACTCCCTACACACCACTCATATTCATAACCCAACCATCCGGTACTTTCACAGAGCGCTGAGCAACACTATTTTCGCCAGAGACAGCAACCACAAAGTGAACTCGAAAGAGCTCTTCTTTCTCCATTGCGTCTTCAAAAATGAACCTGTCAAAGCTGCCCCGTTTCTGTTGGCTCACATTCAGGCCAACTGCAACCGTGGCTCGAAGCCATTCTACTTTGGCGGGATTGTCACTGCTATTGCACTTGGGCTGAACCTTGGCGACCGCCTCCAGCACCTCCATTCCATCCCCTCGGTGTTCTTAGACACCGACCACTGCAGAGCCTCCCATCTCATCCGCTCCCGAGCTGACGGCAAATACCATCCGGTTGTGCGTGGCAAGACCGTCCGAAGCATCATCCTTCCGTCCCGCACCCGCATCCATCCAGAGGACCGTACCAACTGGTTGTTCGACCTCACTGCCCCTCCTGCTGCCGTTGTTCCTACTCAGGATCACACTCACGATTCCGACGATGAAATCCAAGCTGAGTTGGACAGGTCCGAGCAGCCAGAGGCATCGCAGCCTCCTCCCGTCGCCGCCGTCATCCTCCCGTGCCAGACTACACAGAAGAGGACCTCCGTTGCTCCCTAGACCAGCAGGCACAGATACTCACGATGCTGCAGCAGCAGAATCAGCGAGCTGACCAGTTCGAAGCTTGGCACCGGACTCAAATGCAACAACTTCACACTGGCCAAGCTACGATCACTGAGAGCCTAGCGAATCTGACTTTGCAGGTCGAAGGACTCCGAGACACCGTCTACCACACCGGAGCTATGAGCTATGAGGACAGAGTAGCCCTTGCTAGAGCCAGAGGACGTCAGCACGGACGTGACAGAGGCCGTGACTAGATTTCCATTTTTCCTTCATTGTTTACTATATTTCAGTTATTTGTATTTTCATTTTCAGTTGTATCTCCCTCTCGCATGCTTCAAGAATCAGTGAGGACACTGATCGAGATAGTGTGGGAGCGGAGCCTTATTTCCATTCCACTATACTCTGAATTTCCTTTATTTCCTTTATTTCCATTTCACTGCACTTTGAATTTTAGTAATTCCTATTTTTACACTTTCCATTTCTAGCAAATAAAGCTCGTCGATATATTTTTCCCGTTACGCAGACAATCCCCACATTATTCAACGTAAACAAAAAAATTTTAGTTCGTTCCTCAAAAGCAAAAGCACCACGAGAATGCACCTGAGTTCAAACCAAGTTTTGAAACTCCGAGGAAACGACAATTCTAACAAAACCAGTATCGTCCAGACACCTCAGATCTCTAGTTTATGCGAGTCGGTTTCACCACCTACGTGTACCAAAGTCTCAAGTGTCTACGCAAACTCAACCCCAAGTAGTTTATACTAGCAGTCAGCACCATCCTAAAACTCTTCTAAGCGAGCGACCGATGCAAATAAGTGTATGATCTCCAAAAAGATGAAAAATCATGAAAAGAGAGCTAAATAGCCCAAAAATATAAGACACGTTTCCTTCTAAGTTAGGTGCTTCTCACCCGAGCATTTAGCCCAACGGCACGAAAAACTCATTGAAAATCAATGACATAAAATTATGATCAATGAAGAAGATCAAAAACAGAAATGAGATCATATTCACTAACAGGTCGACTTGCCATGAAAGTGTGCGGACAACGGGCTTAATGTGATTGCGCTAGAACAAACAGGGTGAACTTGCCGCGAGAACCTTGACACCAACATACAGTAGCATGACTGAGACCGATTTGCATAAAAAGGAGACCTCCGAAGACTTGTAGTCCAGTGTCGTCATGATACTCGTCTTGTTCCTACCAAGAATCCCGGTTTTTCCAAACTCTGCGAACGAAGAAGTTGCCTCGTGCTTGCCGACTTTTCCATGTTTTACTTGAGGACAAGCAAAGATTCAAGCTTAGGGGAGTTTGATAACACGAAATCATATAGATATTTTCATGCATAATTCAACTAAAATCTAACCGTTTTCAATCCGATTTCGGGTTATTTCCGTGTATTTGTCTGATGTTTTGCAGGTATTCAACGATCACGTCTAAACAAGGCAACATGAAGAAAAGGAGCAATCTCAGATGAAATATGGACGAAAAAGGAGTGAAAATACAATGAAAAGCGCAGCAAGCTGTTTTTGCTGATGTGACGACCGTCACAGCTTCATGAAGACCGTCACACGGGTGACGACCGTCACACCTTGTGACGACCGTCATGCAGGCAAAAACGCCCCACTCAGATTACACGTCAAAAGAGCAGTTCCAATTCCCACAGAGTGGACCACTACTCCCTAAATTATCTGCCTCAAGGTCCATCATCTTCAGTGATAACCAATGGGATTCCACTTCTATAAAAAGGGAAGCAGAGGACTTCAAAAGGGTGTTGCATTCGTACCACGAAGTGCTGCCGAATTTACTTTCCAGAGCATATTTTCCAGTTTTATTCTTATTTGTTTCTCTCTACCTTTCCTGTATTCCCATTTTTCATTCTTCTGCAATTTCTATTTTATTGTACGATCAAATTGGCACTAAAGACATAAATCCTGCCAACATCTGTGGAGGATCTGCCCAAAGGCCAATTGGCATATTTACAGGTTTTCATTTTGATCGACTTCAGTTTTATTATAATACAAATTATTATTTATTGTTCTTATTTATATTTTATCTTTCCCAAATCCATGTCTAGCTAAACTTAGGTAATCGATATGTAGTAATAATTCGAATGGGATTTGATAACCACTGGTTGAAAAACTTTCTTTTCAAAAAGTAATTTATGGTCTGAGTGTTTAAAAGTGATTCACTGAATAAACTTCGTCGCGAAAGCGAGAACTTATTTAAAAGTAGTTTTGCCACGAAAGTGGGAAATTAATTAAGATACGAACCAACAAGCGAAAGCTGCGGTAAGGTCAGATAGTAAACACTAGGCATTTGTTTTAATAACAGCGAAAGCACTTTAAAATAAATTAGAACTTAGAGATTTCCAAAAAATAATTTTAACCCCGAACGGGATACGAAAGTGTACGTTTGGCCCTTAGGATTATGATTAGCGTTAATAACCATCGTGAGACGAGAGTCTTCAAATCTCCATTTTCTGCTTAAATAAACTTTGAAAATTATCTCATACATCAGTAATTTATCAAATCCCTGAAGAACACAATTACTACGTATCGATTCAATTAATTATAATCTAAATAGTAATCTTAGTTCCCTTTTAGTGACAATCTTATTCCCTTAAACATATTCTACCTAGCTAAACATAGTAACTCCCGAGAACACTAGTTTGATTACGAGTCCCTGTGGGATCGATATCTATTATTACTACGCGATAGACTGTGCACTTGCAGTTAGTTGTATTAGACATAGAAAGTCGCGATCATTGAGTTCAACGAACCAGGATAAAAATCATTGTGTTTTTATTGCCATAATATTTTCTATATACTTATTCAACCCCCCCCCCCCCTTCTAAGTATTTTCTCACCTTCAGTTGGCATCAGAGCTCCGGTTCTGTGTGTGCTATCACTTCACCGTGAACAGAAAAGATCCAGTGAGAAAAATACTCTTGATATTCTTTGGTTGATATTATGGCTGAAACTTCAACATCCAACAGCAACAACAGATATGAAGAAAGGGATAGAATCAACACAAAACCCTCTATGTTTGATGGGGAGAAGTTTGACTATTGGAAGGACAGAATAGAGAGTTTCTTCCTTGGTTATGATGCTGATCTATGGGACTTAGTCGTTGATGGTTATGTTCACCCCACTGATGGGGATGGCAAGAAAATTGATAGAAAATCTATGACTGAAGCCCAGAAGAAGGAGTTCAGAAATCATCATAAAGCTAGAACAATCTTATTAAATGTTATATCTCATACTGAGTATGAGAAGATTACCAACAGAGAAACTACATTTAATTTGTTTGAGTCTTTAAAGATGACACATGAAGGGAACTCACAAGTTAAAGAGACTAAGGCTCTGGCGCTGATCCAGAAGTATGAAGCCTTTAAAATGGAAGAATCTAAATCTATAGAAGCTATGTTCTCTAGATTCCAGATCCTCACAGCTGGGTTAAAAGTGTTGGACAAAGGCTATTCAACTGCTGATCATGTGAAGAAGATCATCAGAAGCTTGCCCATCAGATGGAGACCAATGGTCACTGCTCTGAAGCTAGCTAAGGATCTGAACAAGATCACATTGGAGGAACTAATCAGCTCTCTGAGGAGCCATGAGATTGAACTTGAGGAAAATGAGCCTCAAAAGAAAGGTAAGTCAATTGCCTTAAAATCTAACAAATCTGTTAAAACATTGCAGGTGTTAGAAGAAAGCTCTGAAGAGTCTTCTTCTGAAGAAGAAGATGAATTGTCCTTTCTGTCCATAAGAATCAACAAACTCTAGAAGCACAAACAGAGGAAGTTCAAGAACTTCAAGAAGCCAGATCAACGCAAGGAGTCCTCTAGACACAAAAGATCTGGAAAGAAGGAGGTTGTTTGTTTTGAATGCAAAGAACCTGGTCATTACAAGAATGAATGTCCAAAGCTTCTAAAAGAAAAGCCAAAGAGGAAGTTTGACAAAAATAAGAAGGTTCTAATGGAAACCTGGGATGATTCAGATGAATCTGAATCTTCATCAGAGTCAGAAGAAGAATGCGCCAACATGGCATTGATGGCTGGAGTAGAAGATCAGGATGAAGGATCATCTGGATCTGAATCTGATTCTGAATCAGACTCAGAAGAGGTACTTTCTAATCTCTCTAGGGAAGAACTTATTAAAGTTTTATCAGAAGTCCTGAAAAACTATAATCAGATTAAGCTCAAATGCAAGAAGCTTAAATGCAATCCTGAATCTGAGAATAATCTGTTAAAGTCAGAAGTTGCTGAGCTCAAAGAAAACAATTTGAAAATGAAAAACAATTTTGAAAAAGCTCAACAAGACTCTGAATCTGAAACTAAGTCAAAATGCAAAAATATTTTAGAAGAATATGACTTCAGCTTTCAGAAGTTTCTGGCTAAAAGCATAGATAGAAGCAAGATGGCTTCAATGATCTATGGAGTTAGCAGAAAAAACAGGAAAGGAATTGGATATGAATCTTCCTCTGGAAAGGATTTAAATCCAATGCTTGTTGATAAACTTATCATTAAGAAGACTCCCTTATATTCTCATTTTAAGTTTGGTCATCTGAATGATATTAAACACACATGTTCTGATCAGAATGTTCCTGTGTTTAAACCAAAAGTAAGTCAGAATAAAATTGTTGTAAAAAGACAGAAGTTCAGACAAACTTTTAAGGCAACTAACCCAAAAGGACCCAAAAAGATCTATGTACCTAACGATAAGATAATACCTGTTGCAGATGTATTTAGCAGCAAAGGCAAGACGCCGATCATGGTACCTGGACTCTGGATGCTCACGTCACATGACGGGAGAAAGGTTTATGTTCCAAAACCTGGAGCTTAAATCTGGAGGAGACGTCAAGTTTGGAGGGAATCAGAAGGGCAAGATTATTGGCTCTGGTACTATTGGCAATGGTAACCTTCCCTCTATATCTAATGTTTTACTTGTAGAAGGATTAAAGCATAATCTATTGCCCATAAGTCAATTAAGTGACAATGGTTATGACATAATCTTTAATCAAAAATGTTACAAGGCTGTTAGTCAGAAGGACGGCTCAATCCTGTTTAATGGAAAGAGGAAGAACAACATTTACAAAATAAATCTTTTAGAACTTAAGGTTCAAAATGTAAAATGTCTTATGTCTGTTAATGATGAGCAATGGGTCTGGCACAGAAGATTGGGACATATTAATATAAGACGTATATCTCAGATTAATAAACTCAATCTGGTCAGAGGACTTCCTAAGCTGAAGTTCAACTCAGATGCTCTTTGTGAAGCATGTCAAAAAGGAAAATTTTCAAAATCTTCTTTTAAAACTAAGAATGTTGTTTCAACTTCAAGACCATTAGAGTTACTTCACATTGATCTGTTTGGACCAGTGAAAACTGCATCCATCAGAGGCAAGAAGTATGGATTAGTCATTATTGATGACTATAGCAGATGGACATGGGTAAAATTCCTAAAACACAAGGATGAGTCACATTTTGTGTTCTTTGACTTCTGCAAACAAGTCCAGAATGAAAAAGATTTTAAAATTGTCAAATGGAGGCGAATTTGAAAACAAATATTTTGAAAAATATTTTAATGAAAATGGAATTGCTCATGATTTCTCCTGCCCTAGAACTCCACAACAGAATGGAGTTGTAGAGAGGAAAAATAGAACTCTGCAAGAAATGGCCAGAACCATGATCAATGAGACTAATCTGGCAAAGCACTTTTGGGCAGAAGCAATAAACACAGCGTGTTATATTCAGAACAGAGTGTCTGTAAGACCTCTTCTGGAAAAGACTCCCTATGAATTGTGGAGGAACAGAAAGCCCAACATGTCTTATTTTCATCCTTTTGGATGTTTATGTTATATGTTGAACACTAAAGAGAATCTAAAAAAGTTTGATTCTAAAGCACATAAGTGTTTCATGCTTGGCTATTCTGAACGCTCTAAAGGCTACAAAGTATACAATACTGAAACACAGATTGTGGAGGAATCTATACATGTTAGATTTGATGATAATCTTGGCATTGAAAAGCCAAAGCAGTTTGAAAGTTTTGCAGATAGATAAGTAATTCTCACAGACTCTGAAGGCTCAGAGGCAGAAAAAGTTCAAGTGAAAGAGCCAGAAGCAAATCCAGATGCAACTCCTTTAGCTTCTCAAATGAACAACTTGAATATTTCTGAAGAATCAAATTTTAGAGGATCATCTTCCAGAATCAAGGCCTCTCACCCAGAGGATGTGATCATTGGAAAGAAAGATGACCCTATAAGAACAAGATCCTATCTCAGATCATCTGAAACGTCATTATTTGGGTTGGTGTCAGTTATTGAACCAAATTCTGTGGATGAAGCTCTGCAAGACAATGACTAGATAATTTCCATGCAAGAAGAGCTCAATCAGTTCACAAGAAATAACGTTTGGGATTTGGTTCCAAGACCAAAAGGATTCAACATAATTGGAACTAAATGGGTCTTCAGAAAAAAACTGGATGACAAATGAGAAGTTGAAAGAAACAAAGCAAGGCTTGTTGCTCAAGGTTATAGCCAGCAAGAAGGAATTGATTATACAGAGACTTATGCTCCTGTAGCCAGGTTAGAGTCTACTCGTTTACTCATTTCTTTTGTTGCACAAAATAACATCACTCTATATCAGATGGATGTTAAGAGTGCCTTTCTAAATGGAATTATAGAAGAAGAAGTCTATGTTCACCAACCTCCTGGTTTTGAAAGTGATAAATTTCCAGAACATGTTTTTTAACTCAAGAAATCTCTTTATGGTTTAAAACAAGCTCCCAGAGCTTGGTATGAGAGATTAAGCAATTTTCTTCTGGAAAAAATTTTTATCAGAGGCAAAGTGGACACAACACTCTTCTGTAAAACATTTAAGAAAGATCTGTTAATTTGTCAAATATATGTAGATGATATTATATTTGGATCTACCAATGTTATGCTGGGAAAGGAGTTTGCTCAATGTATGCAGGCTAAATTTGAGATGAGCATGATGGGAGAATTGAGATTCTTTATGGGAATTCAAGTCAACCAGACTCCAGATTGCACTTACATTCATCAGACCAAATATGTAAAAGAGCTTCTAAAGAAGTTCAACATGGCTGATAGTAAGATGGCAAAGACTCCTATGCATCCAACAAGCACTCTTGGTAAGGAAGAGGTAAGTAAGAAAGTAGATCAGAAACTCTACAAAGGTATGATAAGATCTCTTCTCTACTTAACTGCTTCTAGACCTAACATTTTATTCAGTGTATGCTTGTGTGCAAGATTCCAATCAGATCCTAGAGAATCACACTTAACAGCTGTTAAGAGGATTCTAAGGTATCTGAAAGGTACTTCTAATGTGGGTTTGTGTTACAAAAGATCTGATGAGTTTAAACTAGTTGGATTCTGTGACGCTGATTACGCTGGAGATAGAGTTGAAAGAAAAAGTACTTCTGGAAGTTGTCAATTTCTGGGAAGAAATTTAATCTCCTGGTACAGCAAGAAACAACCTACTATTGCTCTATCAACTACAGAAGCAGAATATATTGCTGCTGCTGGATGTAGCACGCAGATGCTCTAGATGAAAAGTCAGCTAGAAGACTATCAAATCTTTGAGAGTAATATTTCCATATTCTGTGATTATACTTCTGCTATATGCTTGTCTAAAAATCCTATTTTACACTCTAAAGCTAAGCATATAGAAATTAAACATCACTTCATTAGAGACTATGTTCAGAAGGGTATTATAAAATTAGACTTTGTTGATACAGATCATCAATGGGCTGATATATTCACAAAACCCCTTGCTGAAGATAGGTTCAAGTTTATTCTGAAAAATATTGGTATGGAATTTTGTCCAGAATAATATTTGTCAGAAGCAAACTTCTCAGATGCAAAATGCTTAAAACTCTGAAGTATTTCATCTGTAATTTATTTAATTTCTTGAATTATTCTTTCTGTGTGTATCTGAACTAACCAATCTCAGAGGATCTGAACGTTGGCTAATGTTTCATTTCTCAAAGAGAATTCAGAAGCACATGCAAGCAAACACGTGTCACTCTAAATCTGAAAAGATAAGCGTGCACAATACTGAAGAGACATTTGAGGTATTGTTTGAATAGTTAATTTCTTGGTTTTCCCCCCAATTGCCAGAATCAATTAATCTTTGAAATGATTATTATTCTTTTCATTAAATGCCATTAATTGCTAATTGAGAACATGCTGAATGTGTGTCTGTTTTCGTTCCCTAACTTTCCTCTATAAATACCACAAATCTCACCATTTCACACTTTTCACTCTCACAAACACGTATATGCATTTCTGTTTGCTCTTTAGCCTCCATCTAAACCCTAAACCTTCATCATCTTCAACAATGGCTACCTCATTCAACCTCAGCTCAGTTCCAATCGTCAATGGCTGCAGTTTCGTCATTAAACATGGGTGCTACTCCTTTTAAGGAACCTGAGAGAACTTTGTTAACCCCAGTTGATAAGCTTGAAGTTTTATGTGAATCAATGGTGGAATTTGACTCCTTGGCTGACAATGGCTTTGATTTGTGTCCTATCATTGATGCTCAGGGCTGGGTAAAGTATTTTGATAGATTATTTGGACCATTTTATCCACACTTAGTCAAAGAATTCTGGATTCACGCATCTGTCTACCCAAAGTTCATAATCTCTTCTGTTCTGGGAAAGGAGATTATAATCACTGAAGATCTTATTAGAAAAACTCATTGGGTATGAGGAAACTGATGGAGTTTCTCACCTGCCAGCTGGGCGTGATGAAATGGAAGAAGTGTATGCTGAAGTTATTTCATCTGGACAAGCTTCCAACAAGTTCAAGGATTTGAAACCTGATTACAAGATCTGGGCAAAGATTTTTCTGGGCTGCATCAACCACAGAAAATCCACAAACTCTCCAGATTATGTGAACAATGAACAAATTTACTTCATGTACTGCTTAAGTCAGAGTACTAAAGTGGATCTGCCACACATTCTCTTCATGCATCTGTTGAATCACATTAATGCATCCAGAGAATCTATCAAGACTAAGGGTCAGAAGATCAGAATGTAGATACCTTTTGGAAGATTAATCTCAGATATTCTGATGGAGAATGGTCTGGTAGCTGCTTTACATGAAGCTGGAGTAAAAGAAGAACTTAATTCAATAGTTGGAAAACCTTTGAATGGAAAGAGTCTCCAAAGGCTAACAGTTGTGGATGAACTCACAACTGCTCCTAAAAAGCTGAATATTGCTGAAGTAAGTCAGAGGAGGATTCCAGTTAACGACTTTCCTATCTTTGGTGCTGAGGAACCTAGAGACGTTATTATTAGGTACATTGATATGTGCAAGGCAGATGGAACACCTGTGCCTACCGATATTCTCATACGTGCAAGAGAACCAGTCCCAGATGTTTATGAGGAGAATATAAAGAAAAGAAGACAGTTAGAGGTGGAAGAAGCTGCTGCTCAGAAGAAGCAGAAAGTTGCTGAAAAACCACAGAAGCAGATAAAGAGAAAAACTTCTGGAGAAGCTCCTTCTGCTCCTGCCAAACGCATAAAGATAAGAGGTACTAAAACATCTTTACCTTCTATTTCTAAAATTGCAGTAGATTTATCAACAGTTAGTTCTATACATGAACCTCATTCCACACAAACTCAAACCACTTCTTTTCCATCTCAAACCTCTGAACCACCTACAACATTTAATCATGTTCCCACAACACCATTACAATCATCTGACATTCCTCAATCAGAACCACAAACAACAAAACCAGCAGAACAAACTCCAACACAACAACAACCTGAAATTCAACAAACCTCTGTACTTGAACCAATACCATCTGAACCCGTTGTATCTGAACCACCAAAATCCATACCTTCTAATCCTCAACCAGATCAACCCAAACCTACTGAATCAAACATACCTGATTCTGAGATACTGGACGTCCAACCTCTCTAAACCATGTTTGAAATATCTTCCACATCCTATCACTCAACCACCTCATCTGATTCATCTGAATTTGATGTTCATCCAAATGTAAGCTCACCCCCCTCTCTCAGAGGTTATGAACCTATGCAACCAGATCCACCTATTTCATCTGATGCTATCATTCATGAACCCACTCCAAAACCTAAACCCAGGACATCTGAGTTTGTTTTAGTTGCATCCTTTAAACCACATCCCTCTGATCCCCTTCCTTCTGGTCTAAAGATTAAAAACTTTTATACCAGAATAGAACCATCTGACCCTACCACTCCATATAAACCTAGTTCTTCAACCATTTTACCATTTGTACTTCAAACCTACTTAAAAGAACTGCTAGATATCATTCCATCAGAACCTCTATTGTATGATAGATCTGTTTTCATTCCCTACATCTCCACTACATTTGATGTCATTCCCTCTGCATCAAAGGTAAAACCGTTTCTGGTTCATACTTTTTCCAGATTCAAAACCGCTACTTCATCATCTGACCATCCATCTTTTCCTTCCTATCCTTGTCCTCTGTTCATCATCCCACCTTTCACCATACCAAATCCACCAAAACCAATCAAACCATCAACTCTGGAAGCCCTTCTTAAACCAAAACCTAGCCTCAATGTTGATATTCTCTTTGCTAATTTTATGAAAGAAATAAAGATGAATTTAGACTCTGTGAAGAACAGATGCTTGTCAACCATGAACTCAGATGAATCTGATGCTATTTGGAATAGCTTCATTGTCAGATTCAATACTGTTGCCTCTAATTTGAAGAGTGTCTGCTCTGATGATGCAAAAATTAGATTCACTGAGCTTACCAGAAAAATACTTTGGAATGTCACCAGATCTCCTACGTTGCTTCTTGAGAATGCACCTTCATTTTCTGGAGTGTCTGCCACTTCTGAGGCTCTTGAAGGATTTGTTCCTGACATTATTCTGGAAGACAACCCGTTAGCTATGACAATTGTGGACAAACCCTTTGCATCTGTGGCTCCAGACTCTGCGACTCCAATGGTTATTGACTCTGCTCCTGCATCAGAATCTGCTATATCTACTTCTTTTGAGATCAAGAAAGAAAACCCAGAATTAGAAGATAAGATTGTTGTGCTAGAAGCTGGTCAATATGAGATCAAGTCCTGGATGGCTAAGCAAGATCAAAAGAATGAGAACATTGAGAAATGGATGTCAAAACAAGAAGAATCCTCATATGAGATCACCCATCTTCTGAAGATGATTCTTTCCAAACAAACCTAGATTTATGTTTTCTGAATCTGATGTTTGTGCACTTGTACTTGAATTTCTTATCTGATGTTTTGTCTGCTCTGTCTAAGTACTTATTTGAATGAATGAATGAATGACTCTGATGTTTTCTCTACATGAATGTATCTTTTCTCTCTGTTTCCTTTTATTTGTCTTTAACGTTTTCTTTTTGATTATGACAAAAAGGGGGAGAAAATGAAATTCTGACTGTTCAAATAAACTTTACCTGAATGGAATTCAGACATATCAAATTACAACTAACGTGAATTTTTTAGTATTTCAGAACTAATAATTCTTTAAAGTAACTCTGAGATCTCCAGATCAAGTTTTAACCAATCAGGCTCTGATTTTGAAACGTTCATAAAATCAAGCACTAATTTTTTAGAACAATCAGGCTCTGATTCTAAAAATAATACTCATGCAAAAAGGGAAGTTTCTATTCTTTCTAAGTATTCAATTCAGGGGGAGATTCATAATCTCAGGGGGAGTTATAATTATCTCTTTATTGAACAAATTTCTTATGTTTTTGTCATCATAAAAAAGGGGGAGATTGTTAGAACACATATTGGTTCTTAGTTATATCTCTATTTTTTGATGATAACACTTACGGAATTTTGTATTAATAAATTATATACTCTAAATTTGTTCAAGTATTTTTGCTGCAGATATTAAATTTAATACTTTTCTGAAAGCAAAAATGGATCTGAACGTTGATCTATGCAAGGCTCTGAAGCGTAAGAAGCATCTCTTAGAAGAATCTGAGCGCTGCCTATAGAAGACTCTGAGTGCTGCCTACAGAAGGATCTGAAGCAGAAGCTACAGAAGCATCTGAAGCATAGACTGAAGACTTTGTATGAAGAGTTTCAAGCATAGTTTTTCAGAAGACTCTGATAGTACTGTACGCTGCAAGTACTGAGGATCTGATCCCTAAACTCTACTCTAATGAATCTCACGCTAAAGCACACTTGCTGCAACACTCTAATACAACAAACTCTGAAGACATCAAGACTTTGATCACTCAAGACTCTGATGTTAATTGCTGTAAATTAGAAACTTGTTGAAGAAGATTATTTGAAGATATATCTGTTGATTATGCCAAACGACTCTTTCCTCATTTATGCTAGACACAAGAACTCAGGCAAAAAGGATTTCTCTGAACGTTCTACTTCTAGGAAAGGTCAAGTGATGTGAAGACAAAAAGGTTACAACTACTTTGCAGACACGGTCTTCAAGCTTGCAAACGTCTTGGACTTCTGTGTCTATAAAAGCAAGACTTCAACATCTTTATCTAGTTGACGAATTATTGAACAATTCTTTTGAAAACTCTCACAAAGCTCTCATACAAATTATTACTCTTTTCTAAATAGTTTTCATAAGTTCTTAAACTTAAGTGTAAATCGCAGTTGTGATACAACTTACTTAGAAGCATTCAAACACTTGTTTAGTTTTACATTTGATTGTAAAAGTTCCTTGAGAAGACCAAGTTGTGGTCAGTAGTTCTTGAGAAGACTAGGAAACAGTTGTTCTTAGTGGTTGATATTGTAATCAGTTTGATTAATAGTGGATTAAGTCCTTGCAGAGAAAGGCAAATCAGTCTTGATAGGGTGGACTGGATTAGTTGAGTTCAACGAACCAGGATAAAAATCATTGTGTTTTTATTGCCATAATATTTTCTATATACTTATTCAACCCCCCCTTCTAAGTATTTTCTCACCTTCATATACATCAAACAAATAATAAAATAAAAAAGCATACAATAAACAAAAGGTTCCTGTAGAGTACTACAAAAGTTTAGGGTGCTAGTACCTTCCCTAAGCTTAACCAACCCCTTACCTAGGTCTCTCCCCGCATTGTGTTTACGATGCAAAAATAGGTTTTCCCTCTTTTGACCTTTTCCTTCGGATAAATCAAAGAGCGGTTGTGAATCAAGAATTGTGATTCAAACTAATTAATAGTTTGATATCCTATTTCCACCGCAACAGAAAATGGTGACTTCATTAGGGACCGCCATAACTTTTAAGGGTTATCCCTATTTTGTTTATTGTATGATTATTTTCATTATTTATTCTCTTGTATATATTATTATTGTGCCTTGCTTAGGGGGTACCCTGTTATTGTGAGATAAGTCATAACTCGGACTTGAGTGACCTTATTATAGGAAGGTGAGATATTCGACGAGGCTTGCCGGGAGTGAGTCTCGACCAAGTTGACTCGAGAATCACCGCTCAGTTAGACCTTTTCAAAAATGGTTCGGTTGATCGAGTTAGTCGTGAAAACTTTTACTGTTTTTGATTGGAGTCTATGATATTGAGGACCGTAGTACCTTAACACCACTTTGGCCTTATATAGGACGTAGTGCGGGAACTATGTGGGAGTAGTCCTACAATAGTTGCTACGTGATGCTACACTCAAAAGAGGTTCCCTTGAGAATATTATCGACCCCCGAGTCAGTCGGAAAGTTGATAATATTCGAAGGATGGACCAATGACTTTGGGCACTTCTTAGAACCTTGTTCTGCATGTACAACTAACCTTAGTACATACCTTATTGGGATGGGTAGGCCCTAACTCCTTACACATACCTTTAACCTAGGACTTATGAATATATGTGCATTGCATCCATAAAAGCATCACATTGCATTACACTTCATGGAATTCAAATCTTATTTATGAATATTGCAGGATTATGGATTACAATAGAAGAAAAACTTTGAAATATACTTTTAAAAGTCCTAAGCTAGATGACCTAAGGAAGCGAGGAACCTCAGTCCAAGATCAAGAAGGATTCTGTAACCAGTATGGAAGGTTGTTATCTCTGTTGGAATATAAAGTGAACGAAGAACTTCTGTCGGTTTTGCTACAGTTCTATGATCCAGACTATCATTGCTTCACATTTCCCAATTATCAGCTATTACCTACGTTGGAAGAATATTCTCAGCTTGTAGGGCTATCCATTTTGGATAAGTCTCCTTTCCCTTTCTTGGAGAAGGACCCTAAAGAACAGGATATTGCTAAAGCCACATGTTTGAAGGTATCTGACATTAAGGAGAATATGACTCATAAAGGTGAAATCTTTGGGTTACCTACGAAGTTCCTAATCAAGAAGGCCCAATATTATGCCGATTATTTGAGCATGCCTACCTTTGAGACGATCCTTGCCTTGCTTATCTATGGAGTGTTGCTTTTCCCTAATTTTGAAGGATTCGTGGACCTTAATGGTATCAAGATCTTCATCCAAAGGAATCTAGTACCGACCTTATTGGGTAATACTTATCATTCAGTCCATCTCCGAAACCTCTATGGTGGAGGGGTGATTACCTGTTGTGTGTCATTATTGTACAAGTGGTTTATTTCGCACTTGCCTAAGTCTAGTCCTTTTTGGAGTCCCACTCAAGGACGTTGGTCACAAAGGGTTATGGCCTTAACCCACTCCGATATTGATTGGTATAATCGCATGTACAATGGAATACTAGTCATTGATGGTTATAAAGACTTCGCTAACATGCCTTTACTCGATTTTAATGGAGGAATTAGCTACAACCCATTCCTAGCTCGCCGACAGTTAGGGTATCCCTTGAAAGAACCGCCTAAAAGTATCTACGTAGAGAAGATCTTCTTCGAAGTCAACAAAGAGCTTCAGGATCAAATTATATCTTCTTGGGGACACTTGCATAGGAAAGGTCGAGAAAGTCTAGGTAATCCGAATTGCGTGTCTATGAAGCCTTATCTTCAGTGGGTCCGAGAAAGAGCTATCAAATTGAAGATGCCATATCCTCGCCAAGATCCTTTACCTCCAAGAGAGGAACTTGTTCAATATTTCATGTCCGAGGCTGAAACAATGAAGATCGCTTTGAAGAAAGCTCAACATGAAGCAAAAACATGGAAGAACAAATACCATGTGATGGTCAGTGAGTACGAGGAACTTCAGAAACAACTTCAGTCAAGGAACGAGAAGGCACTTTCTGACAAGAGGAGAAGACTCTACAAGGATTTATTTTCCTCTGATTCTCCGTCTACTCGTCAAAGTTGTGGATAACGCTTCCTTAGGGCCATTATTAGCTTTTGTTTAGTTGTTTCCATTAAAAACTTTATATTTGATTGTAATCCATTTATTTTCAATTAATAAAATTTTATTCGTTATTCAGCAATCTTCGTAAATATTTGAATTCCATGAAATCATTTTGCATTTTAACATCATATTTGGCATTTCGTGTGTCTCCCGGTATCTTATTCTCGGTTCTCTCACCTTCCAGTTTCGTCACCCTGGGTCCTCCGCATCAGTACAATACTAGAGCCCAAGCTCGAAAAAGGATGGAAGAACAAGCTCAAGAGATTGACCGTGTCAGCCATGAACTCGAAGATCTTCGAGGAAGTGTGGGGCAAATTATGGAGATGTTGCAAGCCCTTAAGGTGAAGATGGATAATCAACCTACTGTTGTTTTTGAGATTACCAACGTTGTTGTGGATTCTCACCCAGCTGTTACTGTTGAGAACATACCTCCTCATGGTCTTCAACCCAGTTCGGTGCATCCTACCATTGCTCAACCAGTTCGACGAGTTACTCCTCCGAAATGCAAAACTCCGAGCGTTGACCACCATAAAAGACCTACACGTCCGAGAAATCGCTCGATGGCTCCCCACCAACCTTGGTAACCTCAACAGAATTATGTTCAAGGTTATCCAGTTCAGTATGCTCCACAACCCTATGTAGCTACTGTTGCGCCTCCTTTTGTTCAGCAGTTTCCTACATACCAGCCTGTGCAACCGGCTCCGGTCTATCAGTCTCTGGTTTATCAACAAACTTCGAGTTATCAGCCTACACAAGCTCTTGTCAACTATCAACGAGTGCCCAACCCTCCCGCGTGCCAACCATCAGAGGAGACGATACCTCATCAAAATAGGAGACAGTACAAGCCTTGTCCTCCGATTCCAATGACTTTCACCGAGTTGTATCCTTACTTAGTGCAACGAGGTTTGATTACCACTAGAATTATGGGTCCACCGCCTAATCCTTTTCCAACCAACTACGACGCCTCCACTCATTGTTTATTTCATGAGGGTGCGCCTGGTCACGATTTGGAAGGTTGTTACGTGCTTAAGAGCATTGTCAGAGATTTATTGGAACAAAAGATATTGTCTTTCGATGATCCTTCGCCCAAGATCAAGACTCCTCTCAAGGTTTTCAACATATCTCAGCCAGTTACTTCTCCTGTGAATCCGCCAAAATCGATAGTTATTCAGAAGCCTAGTCCATTTCATTTCAACTGTTCTCAAGATGACGTGACCCCGATCGACCAAGAATCTGGGAAAGTTAGTCTGAAGGAAGATTCGAAGACTGATACTGAAGCATTGACAGATCTAGCTAGGGAAAGCAAGGCAACTCATTCCAATAAGGCTGCACCAGAGGAAACCACCACTACCATGCCGGTCGCAGATGCGAAGACTTCATAAACACATTTTGAAGGACTTTGAGACATTTCATTTTTTCTTATTTATATGTTATTTTCGTTGATTAAGCATAATTAGCATGTATGAACTCGTTTATTTTGAATAATTAATGCAATGCATATTTGTCTTGAATAAATCCATTCGTTTCACTCATTCAGAATATTTTTTTCATAAACTTATAATGCCAACGATACCCGATCTCTTGCTTTGATAGAGAATTGGGAGGAGGATGATGAACCAAAAATATCAAATCTCTTGTCGTATGCTTCCAATTGAAACCCGCTGATGATGTAAGGCATTGTTTGAAATCCCAAACAATGGAGACATAAGGATGATAACCCCTCTTTATCCCCTTTGAGCCTTGAACTAGGAGTTTTCTTATTTTCCAAATTAAAACCCTTATTTTAACCTGGGGCAGGGTAGTTTTTCAGCTAAATTGATCGAGCGCTCAGACTCTCAAAAAGGAGGATCGAACCTTCGAGAACCTATCCCTAACATCTTAGGAAGTTTAGAAGTCAATGACTATCCTTATACTACCTAAAGAGTGGGGCAGTCACAAACCTTCAAAAGAGTCACATAACTTAGTCGACAAAAATAAATATATATATATATATATATATATATATATATATATATATATATATATATATATATATATATATATATATATATATATATATATATATATATATATATATATATATATATATATATATATATATATATATATATATATATATATATATATATATATATATATATATATATATATATATATATATATATATATATAGCCCGCTAAGTCAAAACCTATGAAGGAGACTTAGGCAAAACTGGGGCATCCCGCTGGACTCCAACTCAAAAAACGCTGTCCAGACAAAAGTTAGGGAATGAAAAAAATATATAATAAAAACAAGGGATTACAATAAATAATCCCTAATAAAAGAGAAAAGTCGTGTGATCAAACACAAAAGACAATATGTGAGTGACTGCCATGTCCAAAGCATTGATAAGTTCTCGACCATATCAAATCCGATTGAGATATGAGTGCTTGTATCCCGTTAACTGAATAGGATTGGAGAACATCACGAAGAGGGGTGGGTACAAATAACCTTGAGCCTTTATCCTTTGTTTTTTTTAACCATGAACCAAGCCACGATACAACCCTTAAAAGACCTAATTGATGTAGGAATTCTTTTGAAAGCATACTCGACGAGATAAGGTTTCCTAACTCCTACGAGCCATGCTCAAGTTACCGTTGGCATTACAAATCAAATCCGTATCCTGACTATGTGATTTCGGTCACAAGTTATAGCGATATCCTTTTTCAGACTAAAAACAAAATTTTCAAGACAAATATTGTTGCATTGATAGTTTCATGATAGCATTTCGCGCGTGTCGATTATGAATAACATCTTAGAAATTTATACATACATCTACAATGGAACTCGAAGATCCTGCTATACTGGGGCATGTGGGTTACCAAGTTGATTATTGATGCAAGTCTGACTTTCTTGAGAGCTACTTCTTGAAGACTCAGTCACATCACTGCCGATCCATGCCAGTTACGTCGAGATCTGACAAATCTCTCCAAGAATTTGAAAATAATAGGGCAATCGAACCCTATGTTCTATGTAAAATCCTCTCGAGATGACTTTCCCGCAAAGCAGATACTCTGGGACAGGATATTTTTTCAAAATGGCGACTACTACAAAGTCCATTGAGATCAAAATCAGCTTTACAACATTCTTAATGCACCCAATGGATCTTACTCCCGGTGGTCTCCATTCCCTAGTAAATATCATCAGTGCATAAGTACGTCTAAACCATTAAGCTCGACACAGTCCCCAGAGAGACTTTAAACTAACACAGTCCCCAGAGAGACTTTAAGCCGACAACGCTTTGGATTAAGCCGGTAATTTCCTAGACTACGGAGATCATACCAGCATCTTCCCAGTGATAGTCCCCAGCGAGACTTTAAGTTGTCCACACTTTTGGGATCCATCCGATAAATCCCCAGTGGCTCTCAAGATTGCAGAGATATCCCTAGTATCCTCCAAGTGATATATGTTCGGGAAGATCCATTCTCACCGGAAGCATCTGTTCCTCAGTGAAATTGCCTTACTTTCCTCAAGAAATACTTCCCAGGAGACCGTCATATTCTCCCCAAGAAGTCAAGATACTTTCCCTAGGAATGTCTTTTAAATTCTCCCCAGTAAGTCCGACAAACTCTCCTCAGGGAAGTTTTGATATCTTTTATCCCCAGTTGGATGTACCTTTTCCCCAGGAAGACGAGGTATTATTCCTAGGAAGTTGCTACTCTATCTCCATGAAGCTGCCTAGCTCCACATCTTCCCCATGAAGCGGATATTTATTTTATCCCCAGAAGTCTCTGATCCAAGAGTTCTTTGGCTGATTACGGTTCATGATAGCAATCCCTCCCAGGTAATCCTGACACGTATCCTCATTCATAGATCAAGAATCCCCAGTTGAAGTTGTGATATCATACTCTCCAGTAAATCCATATCATATCCCCAGGTGAAAGTCACGATATTTTCTCCCCAGGGAAGTTTTAACTTTGAAGCCAGATTTGGTTATATCATCAACTTTTCTCATCCCTCAATAGATGTACTGTTGCAGAGGTCCCCGGGTGTTCCGGTCAAGATGTTTATTTCATCTCATGTCTCCTCTCTCATCTGTTTTGTCAGCATATGCATACGCATTAGCATAAGCATTACATACTCATTTCATCTACCTACGTAAGTTAACATACGCAATAGCATTTGCATGTTTGCTAGTTGTCGTCATCCTTTGTCGTTACCGCCGAGTAACTGGGTTTGTCCGCTCTCTCCAAGTATATCGTCATCCCTAGGCATAAAATACTATTTGTTTCCAGCTAATCCCCATAGAGTTCAACCCTCGTGGATGATGGTTATTTCAGTTATCTTTCCATGATAGGATAAGATAATCCCCATTTGAGTTCATTTCCTCAATGGTGTATTGTTTGTCAGTTCTTTCTAGCCCAATTCTAGTTCGAACTTCGGTCCTGTCGGTTGTCGAACTCACTTGGATGTGCATTTATTTTGCACTATCTTTCAAGGAAATCCTTTACAATCCTTTACAGATATACGACAGTTCTCGCCCGAGAAGCTTATCATTACATTGCACAACAGACAAGCAACAGTTCCCAGCCGAGGAACTTATCACCTACATTACACTTTACAATTTTTCATTACACTCTACAATTGGTCTTTGTTGGTACAATGGTAAAGTGTCGGGTTTTTGTTATCGTCTCCACACGGAATATAAGATTTTGTCGTTGTACGACAGTTGTTAAATTCGTAGTTTTATAGTAACAAAGGGTTTGGTTTTAAAAACGGTATCTTGCATAAAAAGTTATAAACAACGGTAAAGATTAGGGTTTGACGATTTAAAGAAAGATTGCCAAAGTTAGGTTTCAATGATCACTTTGCATGCATATGCTTAATCAACAAGATATATAAACTCCATCTAGATAATAAACTCATTCACAACATCCTCTCAATGTGATTATCTCTAACTCACATTGTGGGTTTTACCGTTTTGATCCATTGTTGATCTCTCACACAATCTATCAAACTGATAACATTAAAGTTTAACATTTTAAGTGAACATCTTCATTCTTAACTATCTCTAGCTTAAAAACAAAGATGGATGAAAACCTAGGTTAAGAGTCTGAAAATATCTCTCAATCATAAACCAACACAAAGAGTTTTCAATAAAGCAAAGTTTTCATCATTCATTCATCATCCAAGAGTTTAAAATACAAATGAAGATCAATACATTTACATACAAAGGTTGATGATCACCTACATCTAACCTTGACAACAAGAAGAACTTAGCCACTCATTCTCATGGTAGCATGAACAAGAAGGGAATGGAGAAGATGAAGAACATCCACTTCGAAGAATCGATGAAGGATGTGATTCCACTTCTCCTTGATTGCACACAAAATAGCAAAATGAAGAAGAACTAATGTTTTTATGGTTCTAGAGCTCTATTCTTCTGTTACAAAAAAGTGATCCTTTTCCAAGTACATCGTATGGGCTATATAAAGCAACCAATAAAGTAAAAAGGAAGTGTTGTCTGCGCACATTCGCCAGGCAAACCAAAAATAACTTGGCACTTCAAAGTGCCTCTGGCTAGCAAACCTCCCTCTGATTTATCGTGCATTCGCCAGGCAAACAATTCACTCGCCAGGTGAACATTCGCTGGCCTCACTCGCCAGGCGAACTTTGGGTGGTTTTACTACTGGAATTTGCATGAGGAAAGCTACCACTTCTTCGCCATCACCTTCGCCAGGCGAACAGTAGCGAAGCTTCGCTGGAACCTTCACCTGGCGAACTTCCTATCTTTTAAGTCTAGGAGTTAATTCTGAATTACTCGCTCTAGATCGCCAGCACTTGCCTGGCGAACATTTGCTGGCATACGCTGAGCTTCGCCAGGCGAATACTTTGGTTTGCAACTTCTCCAGACTGCTTTGTCTTGTCTCCCAAGGTGCTCTTATTAGTGTCAATCCTGCACACTTACAGCAACATTACAAACACCATTCACTTGGATCACAACAAAATGAAACTAAACAAATTCGACTACTAAATCAAATACTATTAGATGAAAACGATTAAAAAGACTACTAAAAAGAAATCAAATGTCTACTATAATTGGGATCTAACAACTCTCCCAAACTACTTATTTGCATGTCCTCAAGCAAAGTATGCCTCTCAAAACAAAAAGGAGGATTTGCTCAAGACCAATTCAATCCAAGTGAAAATATTCGGCTCAAATACACAACATGTGCAACAAGGCAAAAAATTACACAATTCCACAATAGATAATGTTCAAGAACTAAATTCTAAGAACAAATGAAACAATGCTTCAAGCAACAACTAAATCTAATGACATGTCATTCTAACACTCCACTTCGAAAAAGGATTGAAGCAAAAACACGCATGTAAGTGTGGGACAAAAATTCACTCAAATGATGAACAATGCAATACTATACAATTCATACAATATCTAAATGCTCACAATAAAATTATGGAAGCTCAAGATCACATAGGACTTAAATGGTTGTAGCTTGGTCGGGTTAACAAACAAGGGATATATCTAAAGCCATTGAAACAATATTTCCGATGCAAAAGAGACATTCACTGTACACTATTTACACATCTTCGACTTTGTTTTACAAGTTCCTCATTTGAACCCTTCACAACTCATGTTTCACAACTCACTTTGTTTTTTTTCAATATTTTTCTACCAAGCAAGCATTCATTTATATATATATATATATATATATATATATATATATATATATATATATATATATATATATATATATATATATATATATATATATATATATATATATATATATATATATATATATATATATATATATATATATATATATATATATATATATATATATATATATATATATATATATATATATATATATATATATATATATATATATATATATATATATATATATATATATATATATATATATATATATATATATATTTCTTCTACACCGTATTCACAAAACGAGTGTTTCTCTTTTTCATCTTTTCTTTTCAATGTTTGCTTAGCTTTTCAAGAGTTGTGACAAATTACCACCTTACATTTTCGTTCTCCCCAACTTGTCTTTTCTCGTCCCCTAAGTGAATGCTCTTACTTTTTACGGCAAAAGAATAATTAATAAAAAAATTCCAAGGTTTCAAGAACAATATTTTTGAACTCTCGCTTTATTTCAAGCAAGGATTCAACTGTTTAGGCTAAAAAAGGCTTACAAATACTCTCTGCTCACGAGTATATTTGTATTTGGAACTGGTTGTGCTCAAAAGAAACAAGTGTCTTGATCCTCTCTAGAACTTCTACAAAATTATAAAAAAAAACAAAAGATAAAGCATGAATTACACGCATACACAAAATTCATCATCCATCCATAGCATATGTACACATAAAAGGAGGATTCTTACATTTGTGGTATAGGACCTAAATGACATATCAATCAAAAGAGTTGCAGAAGAAACAAAGGTACAAAAATTGTTCCTAGCATAACAAGTTCTACAACATTTTAAATTCTAGAACAAGGTAACTAAGTACCTTGTCAACAAATTTGTGATAACGATAATATCATCGCCGTCCCACTTGAAAGAATTCTTGCACAACTACAACAAAAAACTAAACATTGACAATAGGGTGTTAACATATTTACAACCACCCTTGAATAGAACTTCACATAAAACTTACTAAAATAAAACTTTAAACCAAAAATAAATAATTAAAAACTCAAACAAATAAATAAAAATGCTGAATCATAAAATGGCGCCTAACACCAATAATGTCAAAAGTACCATGGGAGGTACAAGTACAAAACTTCAAATTAATCCAAAGTACATAACAAAATAACCAAATGAAACTACAAGATAAAAGAAAACTTCACTTTGTAGCACAAAGTGAACAACAAAACACAGAGATCACTCCTCCTCATACATTCCATCATCATCTACCTCATCACCCTCATCATCGTCATCATCATCATCAGCGTCAACATCTTCCTCAACAGCATCCTCCCCCCTACCGAAACTGGGCCTGTCCACAGGCCATGCAGCATGGTCAAGGAATTGTTCCCTTGTTATCATCGGGTGGCTCCCAGCAGGATCACGAATTTGCAGTTGCAACAGCTGCATCGAGTCATGGAGATCACAAGTGGCACGCTACTAAGCAACTATCCAATCCCAATTAAAAGCACAAATCTATTGCTGAAAGGGGTCGTAAACAGGAGGAGCCTGACCACATCCAGAAGAATCACGACCATGTCCGCCGGCAGCAGTACCTGCACCAGAAATCTCACCAATTGCAGGTTTAGCTCTACAGAATTTCTCCACATACCTGTCATCGATCGCGGCCGGGATAGTGACCTGTCGTCTCTGAGGAATATCCATCCTAGCATTAGCACAGAGTGACATGATAAGGCATGGAAAGGTCAGCGGGGCATTTTTGCGAGCCGCCAACCCGCCACGCCCACTGAGTACAACCGCACGCATCTCATCCGCGATGATGCGGGCAATGTCTATCTGAACATTTAGTAGGATAAAGTGAATCAAATGTGCAATAGGTAAGGGTACTGAGCTGTGGTGGGACCTCGGCACAATATTAGTCAGCACAAATAACAGGATCAGTTATACCAAGGGTTTCATGTCAGTGCGGAGGTACCGAATAGGTACCCTAGAAGAATTCTGCACCACGTCGCGGCCGTCCAAACATAAATCTTTGGTCATAGCATCCATATCGCGATGCTTATTCAGATCACGGTGATAGTCGTCAATTTGGCTACCTGTCAAGGAGAGAGGGTTACCCAAAACATGATTAATGGCCCTCCGATCAAACCTTACCATAACACCCCGAACCATCGAGGTCCAACTGAACACTTCGCCATCATCAGGGAGGGCGTTAGCATAAAATTCCCGCACTATTTCAGCGTTGTAGCCATCAAGCGGGGTAATCAGACGCTCCCACTTCGTTGCCACAAACAAAGCATCAATAGTGCGGTAGTCCCCTGTGTCACTCAGCTGGAACCTCTTCTTCGGCACAATGTTCCTCCTCTCGAGGGCTTCATAGCGAGCATGGTGAGTAGCGCCTCGGAAGTGGTCCTGGTCAAAGCGGATTGGTATGGTACGAGGGGTAGTGGCCTTCCTCTTGTGAGGGTTGATCATTCTTGGACCCATTCTGCATACACAAAAATACACAAACATAACAACAGCACAAAATAAATTAGAAGGAACTAACAGCACAAAATAGTAAGGAAAGAAAAATCTGCTGCATTCGCCTTGGTTCGCCAGGCGAATCCTGGCGAACGCTCGCTACCACTTGCCAGGCGAATGCCAGCGAAGGTGCGAAAATGCAGACAAACAACACTTCTGCAATTGTGTTAGATGCAAACCAATGATGTTCTATTCCTCATTCTCATTAACAGAAGCAATTCGAACATTCATGCACTAATTTTCACAAAAAAACAGAGAGGGGTTTATTAACCTAACACAATTTCAGAAGCACATTCAAGGATCCCACAACATAATTGTACTGACATAAAAGCACAAAAGTAGAAGAACACAACAATAATAATGCACAAACTGAAAGAAGAATAAACAAGAGAACATACCTTAGGATTGAAATTGAGGAATTTGCAGCAAGCAAAACAAGAGAGAAAATTGGGAGGGAATGTGAGAGTGAGGCAATGAAACGAGGCAAAGGGAGGTTAGGGTTTTCAGAATTGAAAATGTAACGGTTAATGGGCCCAGGTGGCCCATCCCAAAGGCCTCTTTTTTTTAACTGATGTCGCTCACTCGCCATGCGAAAGCCTGCGAAGCTTCGCTGAGGCTCGCCGGGTGAATGCTCGCTGCCATTCGCCAGGCGAATGTTAGCGAACATGACAGTATATTTAGGATCTGCTGCATTGCTCCACTTCACAAATCCACAGCCAAGCTTTCTCAAAAATGCATAAAATGAACAAAAACATGTAAATACTTACAATGTTGAGGTGCCTCTCAACAAGCGCTTGTTTAACGTCGGATAAGCTCGACGGTCCATGATGCTCAAACTGGAACATCAAGAAGAAAAACACAACTTTCTCGGTCCACATGACCGCCGAGATAAATCTTTAACCGCTGACCATTGACCGTCCAGCTGTCTTTTCTCTCCAAATCCTCAATGACCACTGCCCCGAAAGTTTTCACCTCCTTGACGCGGAATGGTCCGGACCACTTTGATTTCAATTTGCCTGGAAACAATCTTAACCTGGAATTGAACAATAGCACAAGCTGCCCCGGTGCAAATTCCTTCTTTCGGAGCTTTTTATCATGGTTATCCTTTACTTTCTCCTTGTACAACCAACTTGAGTGGTATGCGGCATTGCGCATCTCTTCCAACTCAAGAAGTTGCACCTTCCTCTTATCACCGGCCAACTCTTGATCAAAATTTAAAATTTTTAAGGCCCATAAGGCCTTGTGCTCCATTTCAACCGGTAAATGGAAAGTTTTACCAAAAACCAATTGGAATGGAGTTAGCCCAATTGGAGCTTTATAGGCCGTGCGATACGCCCATAGAGCTTCATCCAACTTTTGCGACCAATCCTTCCTTGAGTTCGACACAGTTTTTTCCAAAATTCTTTTAATCTCTCTATTCGAGATCTCAGCCTGACCATTTGCCTGTGGGTGATACGGAGTCGTCACTTTATGCGTTACACCATAATGTTGCAGAACTTTTTCTAACGGTGCATTGCAAAAATGTGACCCTCCGTCACTTATCAACACTCGAGGGGTTCCAAAACGGGAAAAATATTTATTTTTAAAAAACCTATGACCGTTTTAGAATCCGCTCTTGGTGAGGCAATCGCCTCAACCCACTTAGACACATAGTCAACGGCCCCCAACAAGTATTCGTTTCCGAAAGAGGGTGGGAATGGTCTGACAAAGTCGATACCCCAACAATCAAACAATTCTACCTCTTGGATATTTTGAAGAGGCATTTCGTCTCTCTTTCCTATCCCACCACTCCTTTGACAACTGTCACAGTTTTGCACATGGGCATTTGCGTCTTTAAAAATAGAAGCCCAATAAAATCCCGATTGAAGGACTTTATTTGCCGTTCTAGCCCTATTAAAATGACCGCCATAAGGAGAGTTGTAACAGTGCCATAGAATACTTTGGGCCTCATCACCCGTAACACACCTTCTTAATAAATTATCACCTCCCAGCTTTAATAGATAAGGGTCATCCCGCACATAGTACTTGGCATCCGAGAGGAATTTCCTCTTTTGATTAGGAGTTAGGTCGAGCGGCACAAAACCACTCGCCTTGTGGTTTGCAAAATCCGCAAACCACAACCTCACTTGAACTTTGAAGAGTTTTTCATCAGGAAACTCTTCTCGGATTTCCTTTTCTAAGGTAGTCACCTCATCATTGACATGGCGAGACAAATGATCTGCCACCACATTTTCCAACCCTTTTTTGTCTTTAATTTCTACATCAAATTCTTGCAACAAAAGGATCCACCGGATAAGCCTTTGCTTTGAATCCGGTTTGGTTAGCAGATATTTTATCGCCGCATGGTCGGTGTAAACAACAACTTTTGAGCCAATGAGATATGACCGAAATTTCTCAAGAGCATACACTATTGCAAGCAATTCTTTTTCTGTAGTGGCATAATTTACTTGGGCCTCATTAAGAACTTTTCTCTCATAGTGTATGGTATGAAAAAAAATTTCTTTTCGTTGCCTAGCACCGCTTTAATAGCATAGTCGCTAGCATCACACATTAGCTCAAAATTTAAATTCCAATTCGGAGTAACTATGATTGGAGCGGTCACCAATTTCTCTTTCAAAATCTCAAAAGCTTTTAAACATTCATCGGTTAGGAGAAATACCTGGTCTTTGGCAAGCAAATTACTCAAAGGTCTAGCCACCTTTGAGAAGTCTTTGATGAATCTCCGGTAGAAACCGGCATGCCCAAGAAAGCTTCGTATTCCCTTTAAGTTAGCAGGAGGAGGCAACTTCTCTATCACATCCACTTTAGCACGATCCACTTCGAGTCCTTTTGATGAGACTTTGTGGCCGAGAACAATCCCCTCCGTTACCATAAAGTGGCACTTCTCCCAATTTAGCACCAAATTAGTTCTCACACATCTTTCAAGCATAGTTTTCAAATTCTCCAAACATAAACCAAAGGATCCCCCAAACACCGAAAAGTCATCCATAAAAACCTCCATTGTCTTCTCTATAAGATTGGCAAAAATGGCTTGCATGCATCTTTGGAAAGTTGTCGGCGCATTACACAACCCAAAGGGCATTTTGCGATAAGCGAAGATTCCAAAAGGACACGTGAAAGCCGTCTTCTCGTGATCGGCCGGGTCAACCGCAATTTGGTTGTACCCGGAATAGCCATCTATAAAACAATAGAATTCTTGTCCCGAGAGTCTCTCTAGCATTTGGTCCATGAACGGAAGTGGGAAGTGGTCTTTCCGAGTTGCGGTATTTAACCGCCTATAGTCTATGCACATCCTCTACCCCGTTGCTACCTTTGTAGGGATCAACTCATCTTACTCATTGCGAATAACGGTAATGCCCCCCTTCTTAGAAACCACATGCACCAGACTCACCCAAGGGCTATCCGAGATAGGGTAGATCATTCCCGCATCCAAAAGCTTTACAACTTCTTTCCTAACAACCTCTTTCATTGTAGGATTTAAGCGGCATTGTGGTTGAGCCACCGGCTTGAAATCCTCCTCCATTAAAATTTTGTGCATACAATAAGAAGGACTAATTCCTTTTAGATCAGAAAGAGTCCACCCCATCGCTTCTTCATTCTTTTTTAACACATCAATTAAAAGGGATTCTTCATTGTTTGTCAAAAGGTTGCTAATGATAACCGGCTTTTCTTTGGTTTCATCTAGAAATGCATACTTCAAATTGTTTGGTAACTCCTTCAATTCAATTATTGGCTTTTCATCTGTGACTTCCTTTTTCAAGACTTCTTCCTCTACTTCCCAAGGTTGCAACTCATTAAGACTATCGAGTTCTATTAAACATTCATCAAGAGCTTCTTCTTCTTCAAGAGTGAAAACTTCGAAGGAGTCATTAAGGGCTAGCTCCATGGGAGTTATGTCATGAACATGTTTTGCAACTTCAAATGTGGCTTCTTCACCTACATCAATCCGGAAACTATCACGCTTGTCATTTGAGTGCTTCATTGCTTCAAAAAGGTCAAAAGTGACCTCTTCGTTTTGTACTCTCACCTTCATCAAACCGTCGTCTACATCAATCATCATCCGAGCGGTTTTCATGAAAGGTCTTCCGAAAATTAGAGGCGCATCATCGTCCTCCTCCATATCAATAACAATAAAATCCACCGGGAAGAAAAACTTGTCCACTTTTACCAACACGTCTTGAGCTACTCCATGAGGATGAGTAGTGGACTTATCGGCTAATTGTAACGTCATTCGGATGGCTTTAATCTCAATGTTGCCAAGCTTTTTTACAATAGACAAAGGGATAAGATTGATGCTTGACCCCAAATCGATTAACCCCTTTCCAACATAAACGTCGCCAATGGTAACCGGCAATGTAACTCTCCCCGGATCAACTTCTTTTCTCGGTAGAGTATGTTGGATGATAGCGCTACAACTCGCATCAAGCATTATTGTTTCCGGTTCCGTATACCTCCGCTTCTTTGTAAGTATGTCCTTCATGAATTTGGCATACTTTGACATTTGTTCCAAAGCTTCAGCGAACGGAATATTGATTTGTAATTGTTTAAAAATATCTATGAACCGAGCGTAATTCCGTTCATTTTCTCTCCTAGATGGAGCATGTGGATAAGGTAAATTTTGAACCGAAGTAGTGCTCACTACCTCCTTCCCTCTAGATGCTCTAGGGTTTCTTTCTCTTTTCTTCTTCACTTCATCCACCTTCACTTTTTCACTTTCATTATTTTCAACTGCACCATTTGTTTTGTTTTCACTTTCAACCACTTTTTATTTTTCAACTTCACCATTTTTTTCATTATTTTCTACTTCCTCCTCACTCCATTCACCAACTTCACCATCAAGTTTGTCATCAATTTTTTTCTCTACCTCTCTTTTTTCACTCTCGTCAATCAACTTTTTCCCACTTCTTGTCTTAATCGCCTTACAATGTTCCTTCGGATTTGTTTGCATGTTTGCCGAGAAAGATGGTCCGGCTTGTTGTTCCGCTAATTGCTTAGCGAGTTGACCAACTTGAGTCTCAAGATTTTTTATCGCCGCGTCATTGCTTTTTTGATTCGCCATAGACATTTGCATGAATTGCGTCAATGTATCTTATAGCTTAGAAGTTGCAACCGGCGGTTGTTGAGGTATATACGGATTTTGACGGCTAGAGTTACCACCCCTATAACTTTGGTTATTGTGGTAGTTACCTCTAGGTTGGTACCCTTGGTTTCCTTGATAGTTTTGTTGTTGATGAGGATGTTGATATGGTTGTTATTGTGGATGTTGCTTCTGTTGGTAATCTCTTTGGTTAGCCATGAAATTAACTTCTTCAAATCCGGGAGGCGGACAAAATCCAGTGTCATGTTCTCCCTTACAAAGCTCGCAACAAGCGATCTGTTTAACTTTTGATGGTTCTTTTAACTCTTTGATTTGTTGAGTTAATAGTTCCACTTGTTGTGAGATAAGCTTGTTTAGGGCGAGAATTGCATCATTCGTCCCTAACTCGAGCACACCCGGCTTTCTTTGAGTTACCCCTCGGTTATGGTTCCCTTGGTGATCATTAAGCGCCATCTTATCAATAATTGCAATTGCATCATCGACACTTTTTAACATCAAAGATCCTCCCGCCGTAGCATCCAATAAGGTCTTGTGAACCGAAGGAGTCCATTGTGGAAAATATGAACTTGAGTGAGCTCATTGAAACCGTGTCCTTTGCACTTTCTTAACATAGATTGGTAACGCTCCCAAGCTTCATTGAGTGATTCACTAGCTCCTTGAGAAAATACCGCATTCGCAGTTTTAGCCTCCATGAACCGGTTATGTGGAAAGAACCGTTCAAGAAACTTCTCTTCAAAAAGATTCCAATCTGTCATGATTGTTGTCGATTGATCAAGATACCACTCCTTCGCTTTCCCAATTAAGGAATGAGGGAATAGTCTCCTAAACAATGACTCTTCGTCAGCTTCGGTAGCTCATGGAATTTTGTAAGATGAGTGAACGGATCCTCATGGTCTAATCCTGTGAAAGGATTTTGATAGACTAGAGCTAGGATTCCCGTTTTCATCTCAGCTTGCCTTCCATTCTGCAGATTCCATGCAAACTGAGTTGTATGTCTTGGACTGTTCGTGCATGGAGTAGAAACTGGTGGAGGAGGTGGTGGTTCTTCCATAATTGGTGTAAAATGTGGTGGTGGTGGTGGTGTAGAAGAACTTTGTCCTTGTTCTTGTCTTTGTTTAGCAAGTTGCCTCCCCCGTCTTGTTTTGCTGTTCAATCTTCTCGTGGTCTTTTCTATTTCTGGATCAAAAAGGAGTTGGTCCTCGGGAATCTGTCCTCGCATAAACAGAAGCAGAAGCTGCACACTAAACCACACAAATTAACAAGCACAAGTCAAAGATTCAAAACTAAAAATTCAATAACTATTGCGATGCTTGCAATATCAATTTATATTCCCCGGCAACGGTGCTATTTTGTTGGTACAGTGGTAAAGTGTCGGGTTTTTGTTATCGTCTCCACAGGGAATATAAGATTTTGCCGCCGTACGACAATTGTTAAATTCGTAGTTTTATAGTAACAAAGGGTTTGGTTTTAAAAACGATATCTTGCATAAAAAGTTATAAACAACGGTAAAGATTAGGGTTTGACGATTTAAAGAAAGATTGCCAAAGTTAGGTTTCAATGATCACTTTGCATGCATATGCTTAATCAACAAGATTTATAAACTCCATCTAGATAATAAACTCATTCACAACATCCTCTCAATGTGATTATCTCTAACTCACATTGTGGGTTTTACCGTTTTGATCCATTGTTGATCTCTCACACAATCTATCAAACTGATAACATTAAAGTTTAACATTTTAAGTGAACATCTTCATTCTTAACTATCTCTAGCTTAAAAACAAAGATGGATGAAAACCTAGGTTAAGAGTCTGAAAATATCTCTCAATCATAAACCAACACAAAGAGTTTTCAATAAAGCAAAATTTTCATCATTCATTCATCATCCAAGAGTTTACAATACAAATGAAGATCAATATATTTACATACAAAGGTTGATAATCACCTACATCTAACCTTGACAACAAGAAGAACTTAGCCACTCATTCTCATGGTAGCTTGAACAAGAAGGGAATGGAGAATATGAAGAACATCCACTTCGAAGAATCGATGAAGGATGTGATTCCACTTCTCCTTGATTGCACACAAAATAGCAAAATGAAGAAGAACTAATGTTTTTAGGGTTCTAGAGCTCTATTCTTCTGTTACAAAAAAGTGATCCTTTTCCAAGTACATCGTATGGGCTATATAAAGCAACCAATAAAGTAAAAAGGAAGTGTTGTCTGCGCACATTCGCCAGGCGAACCAAAAATAACTTGGCACTTCAAAGTTCCTCTGGCTAGCAAACCGCCCTCTGAGTTATCGTGCATTCGCCAGGCGAACAATTCACTCGCCAGGCGAACATTCACTGGCCTCACTCGCCAGGCGAACTTTGGGTGGTTTTGCTACTGGAATTTGCATGAGGAAAGCTACCACTTCTTCGCCAGCACCTTCGCCAGGCGAACGGTAGCGAAGCTTCGCTGGAACCTTCGCCTGGCGAACTTCCTATCTTTTAAGTCTGGGAGTTAATTCTGAATTACTCGCTCTAGCTCGCCAGCACTTGCCTGGCGAACATTTGCTGAGCTTCGCCAGGCGAATGCTTTGGTTTGCAACTTCTCCAGACTGCTTTGTCTTGTCTCCCAAGGTGCTCTTATTAGTGTCAATCCTGCACACTAACAGCAACATTACAAACACCATTTACTTGGATCACAATAAAATGAAACTAAACAAATTCGACTACTAAATCAAATACTATTAGATGAAAACGATTAAAAAGACTACTAAAAAGAAATCAAATATCTACTATAATTGGGATCTAACAGTCTTCTCGTACAAGAAGCTCATAATTTCAACTTTCATTACAACCTTCATTACAATTTACCTTACAATTTTCATTACAAAACTTCATTACAATTTACCTTGCAAATTTCATTACAAAACTTCATTACAATTTACCTTGCAAATTTCATTACAACCTTCATTACAATTTACCTTGCAACTTTCATTACAACCTTCATTACAATTTACCTTGCAACTTTCATTACAACCTTCATTACAGTTTACATTACAACTTTCATTACAATTTTTCATTACACTCTACAATTGATCTTCTCGTATAAGGAGCTCAATACAACCTTCATTACAATTTACATTGTTCTTTCATTACAACCTTCATTACAATCTTCATTACAATTTACATTACCTGTTACCATCTCTACAAGTGGTTCTCTCCCGAGAAGCTTATCATTGCCTCTTGCAAATAAGCGGTATTTCTCACCTGAGGAGCTTGTCCTATCTTCGTCATGACTTGCAGCAAATGACCATCTCCATCAAGCAGTTGGGCTTCCATTTTCCTTTTCATGTTGAAGTGCAGGGAGGTTTGAACTGAATCATGTTCAGGAGAGCACAGATCTTGAATTATGAAGAAGTTCGTTTTACCCTTTAGTAAAAGAAGGAGTTGAATCATATTCAGGATAGCACGATCTTGAATTATGAAAAAGTTCACTTTATCCTTTAGCAAAAGAAGAAACCTAATTATGTCCAGGGAGCACAGACCTGAGACGAGAATAATTATATTATCAATCAATCTATTATCCACAGATAAGCAGCACTCTCTTTATTTGAGAGCTTATCCAGTTTGGCATTTAAGCCCTTTCCAACGATAAGTGGCAGTTCTCTCTCGAGAAAGGTTATCAGGGCATTTCCCATTAAAGACCATTTTATCTTGGCATACAGCCGGTTTTACCCTGTATATTGTCTACGGATTCCTAAATTTCGTTTGATCCTGTCACGAGGGAGAGTTTACAGAAGTGCGGATGTTATTCTTTGCTCAATGCTCCAGCACCTTGTTAATCGATCCTACAGTCATACGGATCCAGTTTTACTTTTACTCTAGAGTATCAGTCGGGCACGCTTGAACCTGTTGATAATTACTCTTAGATATTCCCCAGTGGAGGCCGTCTCACCAGTACCATCTCCATTGTGGATCTCGTTCTTACCTTTCCTTGTCTAAAAGTGACAATTGGTCGTGTTAGCACCAGTTGACTATCCCTTTAGAATTCCCTAGTGCGTCGTATTCCCCAGTGTGGTTCGTTCGTCGCGTTTGTCCCCGGTGTCGTCGTGTCGTCTGCATCTTTGCATTCTTCATTCCATCATACGCATCATATTAGATTCATGGCATTGTCAGCATTATAGTTTATTTCCGTTTTGTCCATAGCATTGCATATCACTGCATCTAAGGGCAAAATTTTCGGTTATCTATATTTAAATCCCTCCACCATGATTTCTCGAGCCCTCGTCGCTCAAATCATCCGGTGAAGCTATTTAAATAGGAGAAACTGTAATACCCCTAATTTTGCCCTAAGATTAGTCGTTTCATCTTGCATCCCATTTCGTTTTGCATTGTGTTTAAACTAACCACTAACGGGTTGTGCAGTTGTTTGATTGTTGCAAGAAAATATCATGTGGCGCGCTCTTTTAGTTTACAGGGTTTCTAGTGTCACTTTATTTTGAATGAATAAAATAGCACAATTGGCAAGAGACCGTGTGTAAGGAGTTGTGAGTGTGAGAGATCGAGAGTTTGAATTCCACCTTCTTCACTTTTTGTTTTGTTTCTTTTATTTTTAGTCTAACTTTTCTATTTTCATAAAAAAAAAAAATCGTTTTTTATATTATTTATTATTATTTTCGTATTTTATTTAAATTATTTTTTAAACAATATTATTTTTTCACTTTTTTCCATATTATTCATAAAAACATCCAAAAATTATAAAATTAAAAATATTAGAAAAGATTTTATTCTTTTTATAATATTTTTAATGTTTATTATAAATAAATAGAATTTTAAGTTTATTTAAAATTGTTTAAATTTTATTTAGTTTTAACTAATTATTTAAGTTGGGCTTTAAAGTGGGCATTAGGTTAGAGTTAACCCTAATTTGTTACCTATATGAACATAAGTTGTATTTGAGAAAGGGAGGAAAAAGACAAAAAGAAAAAACGACAGTCGTTCTCACGACTTATCAGCAAAAATCTTCGAGGCTTCGTCATCATCTCAATCAGAAGAAGTTCCGGAAATCAACCGTGCGTCACAACAAAAGCAGAGAATCTGAATAATCTCACCGTAAGCATCGTTAATTGCCTGTTATTTCTTCTTTTTTGTTTTTTTTTCGTAATCCATTTCCAGGATAAGGAAGAGTAAGAAGAGAAAAGGTGGAAGTTAGGAGAAGATGAATAGATTCACGTTGTGAGAAAGCCAAAAGAGAATTAAAGCCAACCCTAATGGGCCAAATGAACAGACAAAAGGGAACTAAAGCCAACTCTAATGGGTCAAGTGAACGGACACTTCCCCTTTCATTATCCTTCCCTTTTTTTATTATTATTTATTATTATTTCTCATTTCTTTAGCTTTTTTCCTGTTTATTTTTATTCTTCTTTTTTTTGTAAAATTCTTATCTTATTTTCTTTTTTAAGTAATTGAGTTTGAGGTGCTAAAATTTTCATAAAAACTTAAAATTTAAATTTTTTTTATAGAAAAAAAAACATTTCTTTTCCTTAAATATAATTTTAAAAAACTCTATTCTTATAATTAAAATTTAAAAAATTTTGTAATTTAAATTAAAACTTTCTTTGTCTTAATTAAAACATCAAAGCCGAAACACCTTCTTCATTTTATTTAACATTAAAATCCAAGCAAATTTTTCATAAAAACCTAAAAAAGCCAAGTAATTTTTCCTTATGAACACAAAATTTAAATTTAAAAGTTTCTCTTAATTAAAATATGGGTTCTATTTCTAGATTTCAATTAACTTTTCCTTTAAATAAAATTCAAAAAAATAAACTCTTGATGTGATTCGTCTAACCCTCATTATCTTGTTTGTTCAGCTTATTCATATTCTATTTGTTCGCTTTATCGTTTTTTTAATTGTAATTTATGCGAGGCCATGATCGCAGTTATTTTATTTTTTCGCATTTTTTTTGGGATTTGTAATTTACGCGAGTGATCGTCGCGACGCTTTTTTTTACCGCTTTCTTTACTTTCCGCACTTTAATTTCTGCCATATAATAATTTGCCATGTTTTGCATGTTTTACCGCTATTTTCCCTTCCGAAGGAATTAGGTCTAGCCGTTTGACCGTCGAGTCAATAACCCTAACCCTTGACTATTTCAAACCCTATTTAGCCTAGGCGTCCCGCCGTGGACGAAAATACCCTTTACCCTAGCTTTTAGGTCAAAGAGTCGTCGTACTCTGTTTTAGGGTTTCCCGCCGTGGAATCCCTAATTTTAATTCAACATTTCAACGTAGAAATAGGAGTTTCGAATCTCCACATAAGCGTGTCCTTAAGATATGTTTACTCCCCTTGAAACCTTGACCATAACCTCCCTTTTGAGGGGAACTACGATTACTCTGATTCCATTCCCTATCCAGGATACATAGGCACAAGATGCGACGTCTTGCCGAGTAAACTTAGGACTAACCCTTAGGTCTCTTTAGGTCACTTTATCCTTTAACTCAATATATACATCAAACAAATAATAAAATAAAAAAGCATACAATAAACAAAAGGTTCCTGTAGAGTACTATAGAAGTTTAGGGTGCTAGTACCTTCCCTAAGCTTAACCAACCCCTTACCTAGGTCTCTCCCCGCATTGTGTTTACGATGCAAAAATAGGTTTTCCCTCTTTTGACCTTTTCCTTCGGATAAATCAAAGAGTGGTTGAGAATCAAGAATTGTGATTCAAACTAATTAATAGTTTGATATCCTATTTCCACCACAACACTTGGGAATATCACAAAAGGCATGACAACGAGCTCTAAGATAAGTAATTTATGTTATCACTTTGCGTTTGCTTCTCAAGTCGAACCTAAAACTGCTAAAGATGCATTATTTGATGAGCATTGGCTTATGGCCATGCAAGATGAACTAAACAAATTTGAAAGGAATGACGTTTAGGACCTTGTCCCTCACTCTAAATATCATCAAGTAATTGGCACCCGATGCGTTTTTAGAAACAAGCTTGATGAAAACGAAGTGATAATTCGCAATAAATCCCAGCTTGTGGCTCAAGGCTATAACCAAGAGGAGGGCATCGATTATGAGGAGACTTATGCTCCAGTGGCTCTCCTTGAGGCTATACACCTTCTTCTAGCCTATGCTTGCGCTAAAAATTTCAAGTTATTTCAAATGGACGTGAAAAGTATGTTTTTAAATGGATATATTAATGAAGAAGTGTATGTAGCTCAACCCCCCGATTTTGAATGTCATGAGTATCCAAATTATGAGCAACTAAGTAAATTTTTAATCGATCAAGGATACTCGAGGAGAAAATTAGGTACTGCATTATTTATTAAGCTCCAAGGAAATCACACTATTCTAGTTCAAGTTTATGTCGATGATATTATAACTAATATGCAACTTGTAGAAGAGTTTTCTAAGTTTATGTAGGAAGAGTTTGAAATGGGCCTTATGGGGAAGTTAAATTACTTCCTTGGTCTTCAAATCAAACAACTTAAAGAGGGTATGTTGGTGTGTCAAACCAAATATTGCAAAGACTTGCTAAAGAAATTTGGCATGGAAGATGCAAAATCCATTGACACTCCTATGGCCACAAACGGGAACTTGGAAAAGGACACAAATGGTAAGGATGTAGATGTCAAGAAATATAGAGGTATGATAGTTTCTTTTCTATATCTCACTGCATCTAGGCCCGATATCATGTTTAACGTGTGTATGCGCGCCCGTTATCAATCTGCTCCTAACGAATCTCACTTAAAAAGCGTAATACGTATTCTTAGTTATCTTCATGATAGTTGTCAATATGGGCTTTGGTATCCTAAGGGAAGCGATTGTAACTTGGTTGGTTATACCGATTCAGATTTTGTCAGTTTCAAATCGGATACAAAGAGTACTAAATATGTTGTGGTCGGTAGTTGTTGTGCATAAATTTTATGTCTTAAATAACAATTACTTGATTTTGATATAAAATTGCAATGTATTCCTATTATGTGCAAAAACACTAGCTCTATCAACTTAACCAAGAATCTGATGTTACATTCTTACACTAAGCATATTGAGATTTGTCACTACTTCCTACATGACCATGTTGAAAAATGGGATGTCGTATTTGAACATGTTAATAGTAAACATCAACTTGATGACATTTTTACAAAACCTCTAGCGGCGGAGCCATTTTTCAACATCCGAAGGCAATTGAGGATACTTGATATCTCAAATATTGCCTAAATATGAATTGTGCATGCACTTTATATACTATTTCTCTAACTTTCGTTGGAAGTTCTATTACCTAAGAGTGCATCCTTCATCAATTTATGAGCGAGGTAATATCGTTCCACTTCTCTCTTCTTTTGTAAGCCTTTTATTGTTGCATGTTTCTTGTATTCCAAATAATTGATATTCTTGATGCTTGAAATAGTTCATGACTATTCACTTCCGACAATTCCTATTGATGTATGTCAATTATATGGTTATAGTGATGTTGTGTTATTCCATCTACATGCTTGAAATATATTCTCGGTGCATATGGCTTGTTATGTATTTTTGCATGAACTTTGGTTGAACATGTTATGATGTTAATAAGATTCTTGTGGTGTGTCACTGTTATGGTTACATCTCCATTTTTGGTTTGAGTCGTGGTGAATTTGTATCACCTTGCTAGAGCACATACATGTGTAGCATTTCGAGAGCACCAAAGACATATGTCACATAATCGTGTCGCTTTTGTAGCAACCTTAAGGTTTTTTTTATGAGATTGTATCTTTCATGTTCATGTTTGTGTTATGTTATTTGGCATAAATGAGTGGAAGTTGTGTTCTATTGTGTCTTTGTTTTCTTGTATTTATGTTTTAAGCATTCTATTTCAATGTGAATGTCATTCTATCTAAGTGATATCATGTTGATAGTTTTATCTTTGCAAATTGCCTCTGTGTAGTATTTTTGTTTGTATGTGATTTAAGATACTTCTCATAGTTTGCTTATTCTCTTTTTGATGTTGTCAAAGAGGGAGAAGTATACAAGATGAAGTTAGATGCACATATACAGGGGGAGTCTTCATGAAGACACAAACATTGTGAAACACATCGTCTCATGATTTGCCATCATAAAAAGGGGGAGTATATGAGTGCCATTTTTTAATTTTGAATGATGCCAAAACTAGGATAGTGTATTGTTAATGTGTATTGGACGATATCCTCTGGTTCTAGATATGCGTATTAACATTAGGAAGCATTAAAATGGTTTGGAAAAGATTCATACAGGATAAATGCATTGAAAACATAGTTTTTGGCAAAACACTACAGCATAGGCCGACACATGCAAGTATAGGTCAACCTATAGAAGTTTTAACTTCAGTATAGGTCGACACATAATTGTTCAGGTTGATACTCACACATCAATATTAAAGCTTATAGATTATGTCCAATGTTCTGACCAACATAGGTCGACACAAGACTGTGATAGATCGACCTAAGACCTTTTCAGATCGGCTCATTTTCTTTGATAGGCTAACTTATGACTTACATAGGTCGGCACACATGATGTCTTCTTTCAAAAATCTTATTTTTTCCTCCATCCATTTGAATTTCCTTTGCTTCATATCTCTCATACATATAAATACTTATAGTCAACCATAATTACAACGTAAACTCATCATCTTCAACCTCTCTTCTATGCATACACATAGTCAAACTACACATAATAATTTTTTAATTAGGTGATCGTCTAGATTAGGGTTGATAACATGGTTGTCAAACTCGCGGGTAGACTCATAAACGCGTACGAGTTTACGAGTCTAGGAAGCATAAATAAGTAGACTCATGCATACAATCATTTTCAGATAGACTCGAGTAGACTCAGGTGGGCTTGCACAAACTCGTATAGACTCGCAAAAAAATAAAGTATAAACTCGCGAGTCTATAACGAGTTTACGAGTCTATACTTTATTTTTTTGAATTTTTTTAAAACCAAAAAAGTCCTAATTTCCCCAAAAGACTTTATTTTATTTTATTTATAAAGAAATCTTTTTTTTCTTGTACGAGAATTAAAAAAGTCTCTCTCTCCTAGTCTATTATTTCAGCAGAGTTTATTCCCTCTTCATCAATGACATGAGTTTATTCTGTCTCTTGATCTATTCATGTCTGTGGTCATAAATCAATCCTTTGTGTTTAAGTATTTTCTTATATGTTTCACTTGGATACTTCTCATGTATGATATCTTATGTAAAGATGATGCACTATTGTCAAATCAGGCCCAATGATCCCAATATGCACGTGACAAAATAGTTTAGAAAATTTATGTTTGATGGAAGAAAATAGTTTAGGAATGATATGTTACCAACTAAGGGTGAAATTTCTATGGAGATATGATTCCATAATTAAAGAGGTTTATGATTAGTGTTCTAAGCTTAACTTGTAGCTCCTATGGTTGTGAATGTAATTGAAGTTTCTTTGAAATGGTAATGAATTATTATTTGTTTGTTTATAGACTTGAATTTAATTTTTTAGAAACAATGAGTTGAATTATTATTTAATTTTTAGATTCATACAAAGAGAAGAAATATGTTGCATCAAAAAAAGATGAATAATTTGGTTTGTATCATGTACAATTTAAAATTTAAAAGTGGAAAAGGAAAATCAAATAGTGTTGTTCTTTCATTTGAAGATAGTCATTCAAATGATGAATGAATAATTAAAGAACATAATGAAGAAAATATGCAAACTGAAGTTAATGTTGAGTAAGATGATGATATTGTTTATAATATTATGGAAGATGATGTTGTTGTAACTAATATTGTGCAAAGTGGTGGTGGTGGAAATGTTAAATTAGGTGGAAGTGAAACTTCAAGAAATCCAACGATAATTAATGATGAATAAGGTGTTTCATCTGAGACAAAGTTTGATGATGATACTCAAGATACTGATAAATATGATGGCGATTATATTGGTGGTTGTGATTTTATTAGAGCTTTGGATATTTGAAGCTATTAGCATTTCTCTTTTATGTTTTTTTGCTTGATATAGTAGCCAATTAATAAGAAATTAGTAATTTAAGTCTTTAACTATATACTTTGCAATTTGTTTGTTTTACTATCGAGTTTTTTTTATAAGAAATTTATTATGGAGTATGAAATTTAAACTTTCATGATAATTGGTGTTGTATTATATATTTATCTCATAAACGAGGAATTTATAAGTATAAAAACATATGAGTTTATCATATATGTGTCACTTATAGGTTTTTGAAAGTCATTTTTAATTTTTCATAGACTCGTACGAGTTGAGTCTGCAAGTCGAGTCTACGGACCCTTTACGAGTCTGAGTAGACTCACGAGTTTGATAAACATGGTTGATAATGTTCTATTAGGTTGGTGTAACCGAGAATATTGAGTTGGGTTCTTTGTGTGTTTCATATAAGAAAACTAAGTTGGGGTTTTCCTTCAGGACCATTAAGAATTTGATGGTTTTGGACAAGATTATGCAAATACGAATTCAATTGAGTGATGACCTTGGGACAAGGTAGGTGGTACCTTTCAAGGGAGTAGCATGAAACGGTGGATCATGCTTGTGAATCTTGGGTTTAACAAGTGTGTGCCTGGGATTAATCTGACTGAGCGAAAACCTTGAAGACGATGAGGTCTTGCAAGTTAGTAACAAGAACTGGTGAATTGTAGCGACATTGTTGGTTACTTGATCAATCTTTGAACAAAGATTTTGAATGTGGTAGAATCAGCAACAAACCATATGGTTTATGGGGTTAGAGTTCTTCATATCTTACGTATACAACTTTTGCAAAGTAAGGTTAATTGCAACCATCTCAATTTTTGATTACATTTTGAATTACGAATTGTTGATATAATCATAATCACTTTGATTATGATTGATTTTAACATCGAAAAATCAAATTAAATTTCTAAACATTATTGATGGCACTCAAGGTGTTCGATAAATTGTGTCTATTGCTTTTATTTAATTTTTGATCATTTGAAATAAGACCTATGTGTAGCTTAATATTTAATTGGTTTGTGATTAATAGTTGTTGAACAATTTTTTTCATTAGTATCCCAATTGTTTACGTTGCGCATATCCGAGCTTTTCGATAGTACGTTCAGTTAGATGATTCGATTCAGGTTGTTTTCACTGTGCCATAATATTTTTGAAAACTGTTTTTGTCAAAAATTTAATTTTTAATTTGTGATTTGTTCACTCCCCTCTAGATTGAAGCCTATCTTCTAAAAAAAATTTTATATTTTTTTCCGACACTTGAATAAGAGACATATGACCTATAACATCTCGATATTTTAAAATAAATTATATAAATTATTTCTTAATATTTTTCTAATTTATTATGTATATTATTTATGTGTTAGAAATCTAAAGAAAATTAGAGTGTTGCGCTTTAATTGTTATTATCATTATTATTATTATTATTATTAAAATTTATTTACTCAAATAATATGTGTATATTATTTATTTATATTGTGTAAATTTATTTTAATAAGAACATGAAAATCTTACTAGCAAGGTGCATAGAGAATGAAAGTTAGTTGGATTGAGTTTAAATTAGATTTTGTGTTTATGATCATAAGTAATTTGGTTAGTTAAAAATTGTAAGAGAAAATTTAGGATATAAATAATAAGAATTTTTTATAGCATCCAATGTATTTTTATCATACCATGTGAAATTTCACAAATGCTTCTTAATTTTGGAGATATATTTTTGGACGCACCCAAAGTTCAGTGAACGTTGAAATATTTCAAAAATATATCTCTAAAACATTTTGGAGCGTAAGCCGCGTCAGACTTTTCTCCTTCCTCATTTCTCACTTTTACTCAAACTCAACTCTTCTTCTTCTCAATACACCTCAACTTCACCAAATCAATTTTTATCAAGCAAGACTCAAAGGAACTAAAGGAACATCAAGCGTTTTCTATAACATCATTCATTATCATCAAACCATAAATTTCAAGTAAGTTTTTTTTCCAAGTTTTTGGTAAATATTCTAGTTTTATTGTAAATATGTAGAAATCATTTATTAGGGTTAAAAATATGTAGGAATCGCATGTAAAATAGTTTAGACTTAGTGTATGACTTGTTTGTTGGCTCAAATGGCGATCAGATCATGTTTTTTCAACTTGTAAGAGGTACATTTCGCCATTGACGTGACATCTATTTTGCAGAACATTTCGGAGATGCATCTCTAGAATTGTTCAGCGTTTCATATACTTTGGAAAATCTCGGAGATGCATCTCCGAAACTCTTCAAAGTTAATAGTTTTATGGTGTTTTCGAAGATGCATTTTCGGAATTAGTCAATGTTATTATTTTACGATGTTTCTAGAGATGCATCTCTGGAATTTCCTGCAGTATGTTTTTTTTTGTATGTTTTATTTTTATGCACTAATAATATATCTTACTTTACATTACAGATATTATGACTAATAGAGTCGACAGACTGAGACATGGCAGGGTTGCCCAGCATGCATCCATTCGGCGAGAGCAGAAGCAGTAGGTACCTCTGATCAGACAAAGGCGTCTACTTCAGGAGCACCTTCTACTTCTAGGGATCGTGTTTCACCTCAGGTCACTCCATCTTAGGACACTCCACCTTCTTCTTCTTCCCGTAGGAGACGAGATTCACCATCTGACGCATCACTTCTCCCATCCTTTTGTATGCGTAAGGATTCACCAGTGCCACCTCTTACAGATCTAGTGCCACCTTTCGCTGATGATCTTGTTGATCCAGTGTCACCTCCAGAGGGTGAGGCTAATGCGGATGCCGAGCCAGAGGGTTTTGGAGGAGGTTCATCTGATTTGTCCTTACTTCCTCTGTATCCATATTGTCGCAACTGTGAGAAAATAATTGGCGGTAACAAATAGAAGAGTCGTCGCCGAATGTTATTTATCCCAAAGCAGGGAAAGGAAACGATTAACGAAAACCTAAAAGAAATGAGAATATAAGGTCATTGCAACCAAATCTTGGGTTCGGGAGTCAGTTACGCAAGGGGAAGGTATGAGCACCCCTCACATCCGTTGTACTCTACGGGATCCACACTTGTTATCTAATCAAAGGGTATGTCATCTGAAATCTACTACGAAATAAGGGTGGGAAAAAATGAGACTCGATAGGACATTGCCTCCCTATGCCTACGTATTCCCTCGTGTAATGGGAAAGTCAGAGTCAACGTAGTTTGGAAAACTACGGGTGATGGGGGAAGGTTGCTCGCCAAGAAATCACCATCTTTTGCCTAGGTATCCTCATTTGGTATGAGAAATCAGAGAAAACGTAGTTCAGGTAACTAAACCAATGGTTGGTTAAGTGTTTTTTTTATAAGCTACGTTAAGCTTCCATTCCAGTAGTTAGGGTCGATGCCTGTTTGCGGTAGAATGGAAAAGTAACATACTCTTTTCTGAAAATGATTTTGAAACAAATCCAGAAGGATAAATAATGTTTGAATTTGGTTTAAAAGTTTTAATGAAGTGAGTTGAATTGGTTTGAGATTCACGTTGCACTAAAGACTATGATATAGGAGCGAATGCGTCGCATATCGCCCGAGGGGCATACACTAAACACTCTAGACAAATGAGGAGAAACCCCCCACTCATCATTTCCCATATGCTTAAGGCTCGTGGGGCACAACATTCACCATTCTTTATTAAGTGTCTTAGAGTTGTTTGAGATGAGAAGAGAAGACACAAAAGAAAAACACTAAAGAGAACTGAAAACCTTAATGTTATCATACAAAATGGTCCTAAAGTTAGGATGGAAGGGAAGTCTACCTAATATTATCATACAAATGATGGACCTAAAGTTGAGGTCAAGAAGGGACTATCCTAATTATTATCATACAAAGGATTGAAAGTATAATGTCACTCCTACTCCCACATTAATCAGAAATTAAGTGGGACTAGGAATTCTAAGGGATCATGTAAGTCAGCACAAGTAAAAACTATCCAATTCAATCATATATGAAAATAAAAATGAAACTTAAACAAGTCTCAAAAAGAAAGGAGATGAAGAAGAAAGTATAAGAAAGAGGAAGATGCAATCAAGAAGAACAACCATGGAAGTTCAAATGACAAAGAAGTATCAAACACACACAATCTAATACAAGGTGAGCATTTACATCCTGTTAAGAATAACAAAGAGCAATCACAATGTCAAACCATGTCAAAAGATTTGAAAATTAAAACACAATGGCAAAACAAAGTGCCCAAATACACACAAGTGACTCAAAATCCAACAAGAGGTATTATCAATCATCAAGCCAGGTGGAATGAAGTCAACTGACATGGGAAACAAGGTAGGTCAGTAGTAACATCATATCATGCCAACTCCATTCAAAGATCAAAGAAAGAAGCACAAAGAGTGTCAAGCATGCATCTCATCAATATCCAAACAAATAGCAACAACTATCTCATGCAAGACACACTTCAAATGATCAAACATGTGAGATTAGGGTATGAAACCAAGTAGGGGCAGCAACAAAAACATGTTTATCAATTCAAGAATTTATTCATGAACACGCAGGGGAAATATCAAAGGTTGAACTCAAAACATGCCTCAAGAACAAACACATACATCAAAGTCAATCCAAGATAGGAGACACTCATGCATACACAATCAAGAACCAACCCATCATGATTAGAAACAAACTCAAATAGGATGTATCATATTCACGTTGCAATCCAAAAACAAAATCAAGAAGAGGCAAACACAATTTGAAGCACCAAAGACAAACAAACACAAACTCAAATTGTTCATGTGAGAAGTATAAGATCATGTAAGGCAAATGAAACAAAATGAGCATACAATGGGCCTCTAATCATGAAAACCATAATATAAAACATGTGGAGGAAGGACAAGAAAGATCATCAAACACTCATTAGATCATTCAAGAATCAAATTCACAAGATCATGGCAAGACATGCAAAAGTTCATATTTAAAACACACTTTGAAGCTTCATCCAAAAATAGAAACAAGGGCAAAATAAATTCAAATAAGTGTTAAAAATCATGTCATATGTGTTATATATCATATGGCAAAGCATCAAAACAAAATTTGTAAGAAAAAATCATCAAATAACACAACAAAAGCAAACATTCAACTAATCAAGTAAGAATCGAGGGTCAAACAAAGTCAAATGAAAATCAAATAAAAGGTGACCGTCAAGATATCAAACCAGCACTTAAATACCTTACATATATTTGCCTATGTGTGTGTAAAAGCATGGATCAAAAGTCAATTGAGAAGATCAAGAATCAAAGCCATGTCTCAAACTAGATCAAATAAAATACCCTACACAATTAAATTAAAATAAAAATAAAAATAAAAATAAAAAATGTCAACAATTAAATAAGATGTAAAAGTATCTAAGAAGTATTTTTTTGGTATTTTTACAAAGGTTTTGATATTTAAAATAAAATCAAAAGAACAAAGAACAAAAATAAAAATAAAAAAATAAAAAGAAAGGGGGGGTTGAAATAGCAAAGTCCAGAATGAACATGAAGTCATTTCAAAGACCATTGGGTTCAAAATCCTGGGGGTGTGGAAAGCAAGAAGCACTAAGCCCAGCCTAGAAACAAACAAAACCATCCAAAATAAAATGAAACGCAGCGTATCATTAAAGGAGATGGCATGCCACCTCACTTTTCAACGCACCACGCAGGCTAGTCAACTGCCAAATCACCCTACACCTCAGACACCAGAGCCCTAGCTCCGGTCGTCTTCTCTGGCGAACCTCACCGGTGGTCCCTACAAACCTCCATGAAAATGCACAAACTGGACATCATTTTGAAGAGAATTTCATGTAGGTCACGAATCCACCCTCAAAAATCATTTGTGAAGGCTAAAACATGATGAAAACACACAATGAAAATTTGACATTCAAACTGAAACTTGCATAAATAAGAACAACAACATTCTAAACACAACCTACATGCTTCCAGCTATTTAATCATGCTTCAAACAAACTCAAAACATGTATGAAATCAATGAAAAGAAAAGAAGAAAAACTTACTGAAAGTGAAGCTCAGATGCCCTTTGATCTTACTTCTCAGCTCTTTAAACCTTCCCTTTTAGCTGCCTTTTACTTTGAGAATATGATGCTAGCCAAAGAAATAAGAAACAAACTTGGGAAATGCAAATTCGAAAGAGAGAAAGTTTGAGAATGAGAGAGAGTGTTGGCTGCAGAAATGAGCTCCTCTCCTCTCTAGGGTTTTCTTTTAGCTTTTATATGAAGGTTTTAGTGGTGTTAGAGTGAGTTACTGTAGTTAAAATTTATGGTTGATGATTTTTTTTCAAATTTGAAAAATGAGAGTGTGTGGTACGAGCTTTCCTTGTAGTGGTTCTATTGTTATTTTTAGTGAGTGGGGGAGGGTCAGAAATGGGAGCATGAAGAAAGTGTGAGGGAAAGCACGTGAATTGAGGGCGAGAAGATTGTTGTAATGGTTTTATTCATTCTTTCCAACTTCGACAAGACATTTGAAAGGGTGTGCAAGAAGTATACACATGGTCTGGCCACTTTGAGTAACTTAATGTGGTGATGTGTGCGTGTAACATGAAATACAAACATGCTGCAAATGATTTATGTCAATTATATCCAAGAAAAACTGATTTAATGCATCCTAGAAACAATGTTCATACACAAGACTTGGTGGGTTCAAAGCTTGATAAGGAATGATGCAAATGGAGAGATCTTTAGCTCTTTGAAACCCTTGCATGATGAGGAACAAATTATATGTGGATGGGAACCTGAATTGAGGCTTGGAAAGTCATGTAAATTCATCTTGAAATTGTGTACAAAATCTGTCCAAGAACTTTAAAATATTTCTAAGTTAAGAAGTAGTTTTGACATCCATGAACCACTAACTTTACAACATCATAACTGGGAGAGTTTTAATCCAAATGATGAGATCTTGTAATTGATGGAAAGGTTGAAGAAAGATATTCAACTTTCATGTTCAAGGGAAATTGATTTAAGGTCAAGAACTTAATAAAAGGTGCCTTGGCAAGTAGCCCCAAAAATCCGCCTAAACTTGTCCACTCTTGACAACTATGAAACCCTAACTTGGGGAGATCATAACTTGAGCTCTATACATCTAATGGAGGAGTTCTAGTACTCAAACAAAAGTTTGGAGGATGCTATACAACTTTCATGTTCAAGGAAAATTCATTTGAAGCTTGAATCATCATGTAAGATAGGCTTGAAAACATGCACTTCAAGCTAAATTTCCATACTTATAAAATTTTCTAAGTGTTGAAATGTCAAAATCTCCACTTTCTCAACTTTAGCTCATCATATTTCTCAAACTATGGATCTTTTAGACTTGATTTCTTTTACAAAGTTGTAGTTCATTATGTCCTCTTAAGTTTGATAACAAGTTTGCTTCCATTGGATCAAGGATGAGAAAGATATGGAAGTTGAAAAATGGCTAGAATTAGGGTTTTCTACACTTAGAAAATATCTCAATCAAACCCTAACCCAACCAAACTCCTAATTTTATGTTTCTCCTTGACTTTTCTTGTTCCAAACATATGAAAACACTTGAAATCACATAACATACCCTTTGTTGACCTTGAGATCCAAAATTTTGACCCCATTGAACCATAATTAACTTTTGTTGACCAGGAGAAATCCTAGGATCATTTCCATTGATTGAAGCTCTTGCGATGGCTTGTGATGACACAAAATCAATGTAGAGGACCCTCAAGAGGTGTATTGAGCCTTAGAATTATCTCTTGCCCAAAGAACTAGCCACATATGCCTTTTGAACGAAAACCATAATCCAGTTGTCAACAAGATAAGAGGAGGTGGTCAGTGCTTGATGTAAGTAGAGTTGCACCTAAGAGGGGGGAGGGGGGTGAATTAGGTACTCAAAATATTTTTTCGGTCTTGATGTAGATTTCTTGTTTTACTTTCCTAAAATTTACTAAGTGTTGAAAGCAGTAAAAGCGGAAAGTAAAGAGACACGGTGGTGTATCCTGGTTCCCCTCACAGCCCGAGAGTACTCAAGTCCCCTTTCAACACGAAAGAGATTTTTCAATATTGTTAGATCCTAATTCAAAACTTCTACCTAGTCTTTCTTATACAGACTTTAACCAACCAAACACCAAGAACAATCCTCTTAGATTTTTCACTAAGTCCAATGAGAATAATCCTCTTAAAATGGACCTCTTACTTCCAACAATCCTGGACAGCAAGGTTACAACCTTACAAACTTATTTCCAACAAACCTGGACAGCAAGGTTACAACCTTACAAACTTATTTCCAACAATCCTGGAAAAATAAGACGTAACCAAAGAGCAAATAGATTCTGATTTGAGTAAGTTGCAGTAGTCTTCAAATATCAATCTTGCGACTGATCTTCTTCTTGAGATATCAACTCTTATATATCAAATACAAGTGTTCAAAGATAAATAAATGAAACTATGATAAAATAATGAAATTTGAGGTACAATAGTTTCACTCTTGAAAATGAAGAACTTTTTACACTTGTGAAAATTTGAAATTTGATAAATGAAATGAAATTTGAATTTTTGCAAGAATGTTAATCTCAAAGTATGAGATTATGAGGTATATAAATGCCTCTAAACACCTTTTCAAAAGAGCGTAAATGATCAAGAGTTGCCATGGTTCAAGAAGAAATGAGAAAACAAAATTCTGCCAACAGATGCAATTTTCTGGCTCACTGCGCCAGTGGTAATCGGTTACCATATATGGGAAATCAATTACCAGCCTCAACGTTTTAAAAAATTTTGAAAATTAACACAGGTTAATCGATTACCAGGAAATGGTAATCAGTTACTCTGAACAGATTTTGCAAAAAAAACTTTGAAACAGAGGCAGAAATGCATTGTAATGGTTTTAAAACAATTTTAATATGATATGCAAGAATGAGAGATGAAGTTGAAGAATTTTACAAGCTATATAGAAGATGAATGTTGTACATTCATTTGCGTAGAACTTTATCTTCATTATTTACCAAGTCTTGACATATTGATTTGAAATTGAAGTTCTTCAAACTTGATTTCTTTGATATTCTTTTATCCATCCTTGTATGTTGTAGAGTGTGTCGTCATCAAAACCGTTTGAGAAGCCATGTCTTCACAGTATCCCCCTTTTTGATGATGATAACATCTTCTTTGAAATTTTTTGTGAATTTTCTAACAAGTGCTCAAGTGTTCCCCCTCGGATGATGCTCCCCCTTAATCTATGATTTAAGAGAGTCTTGAAATTTTCTACAAAATTTGTTAGAAGAGCAACAAACATTATACAAACACATATAAGTACATGAAATTCTTCTCCCCCTTTGTCAATAACAAAAAGGATGGGAAAAGTTTCCCAACAAGAAACACACATGAGAACAAAAGACTAAACACAAGAACATAAAGTAGAAAAAAACCATGTCACAAATACGAAACAAAACATAATGAACAAAACTGAACATATTGTACGAGTTACAACATGAAAACGTAAGACAAAAACATAATAATAGAAATAATTAATCAATCAATTTCAGACATAATATCCTCATCTTCATCTTCTTTTTCATCATCTTCATCTCCTTCTTCTTCTTCTTCTTCTTTCCTGATAGCTTGGATTTGCTGCATAGCCAGTTGTTTGAACATTTTATGCATACATGTCATATCTTTCCTATGTTCCCTTGCATTAAGATTAACTTTGTTTTCAAGAGCTACTATCTTTTTGTAGATAACCTCATTTGTGTAGCCTTCTTTGGGAATAGGAGCAACAGTAAAAGAAGACGTAGCATCCTTGTAGACAAACTGTTTTTCATCATTTTGCATAATACTAGTGTTCTTTGTAGTTGTGGTGACATTGATTTCATTAACCCTTGCGGTCATCTTGGTATGTGGTTCCCTTTGAAGACGAATAGAGCTTGCCTCTAGAATTATGGAAATAATTCGCCCATAAGAAAGTCCTTCAGCAAGAGACTTGATATGATGCATATGGTGTATGAACACATATGCCCAGTTGACCTGCAAATTCTTCTTAATAGCAAACAAGAGTTGTACCTCCATATCACTCACCTGAGAATGATTGGAGTGCTTTAGAACAAGTATGTAAGCAAGAACAAAATGCAACATGCGGTATCTCACAGTAAGATTTTTAGCCAGCTTAAAGACCCTAGAAGTTTCAGGATTTTGTCTGCTTAAAAGCTCTTCTTGAGTTATCCTGGAAATTTCAATATAATAACTCATGCTAGAAAAGTATTTCCAAGGGTCAGCTTCTAATTGAGTGCCATATTTTGTATTTTCTCCTTCATAAGGGATGTCTAAGCACTGGCCTAACTCTTCTAAGTTCATGGAAATTGTTACTCCTTTAACAGTAGATTGCAATGTTAAATCTCCAAATTCATCATGTCCCAACTTATAAGAAGCAAAGAATTCTTTAACCAAATCCGGGTAGACCGGTCCAACATTACTAACAAGCTTATATATGCCTTGAGATTTCAAAATTTCAGGAAAATCAAAGCTATGAGCAGGAAAGGAATTGAGACTCACATATTTTATCAGCATCAATGGACGATTCTGGATGTTGAATGTCAGCCTTCTTGCCTTGACAGTTTGAGCTTGTTCTTCTTTAATGGGTTCTGAACTTGATTCTCCCAATTTCTTCTTCCCTTTGTTTTACATTTTAGGTGTCATTATTGTTGTTGGAAGCTTTTAGGGTTTCACAGATGAAATGGATTGAGATGAAGAGAGAGGAGCTTTGTTGAGGTATTTAAGGAGAGAAATATGCTAGTGGGTATTGAAGATTGTTGACCAACTCTTTAATGGAGAAGAGGAGAAGATGGAAGAGTAAAGAGAATGAGTTTGAAAGAGTCAAAAATGACTTAAAGTCTGAATAAGTGCTTTTGAAAGAATAAGAAAAATATGAAGAGGCCTTTTCAATTCTGTTTTTAAGGAGAAACAAAATTGAAAAACACAGCAGTAGTAACTGGTTACCAGGTATAGGTAATCGGTTACCATACCAAAAATAGTAAGCAGAAGTGAAAAATGCACCAGTAGTAACCGGTTACCAGGTATGGGTAATCGGTTACCATACCAAAAACATTAAGCATAAGTGAAAAACACAACAGTAGTAACCAATTACCAGGTATGGATAATTGGTTACCACAAGCCAAAAACAACAATTTCATATTTCTTAACCAACATGAGGTTTTCATAAAGAAATATTTTAACATATTATTATAAGACATAATGCACATATGGAAAGATCAAACATGTTATAAAATTGCACATTACCTCATGTAAGAATACAATTTGTGAAAATTCTCAACTTGGATCATATAGAAAATAATTAGGCATATAGTATAAGTATACCTTGGCATTATTTTTAGAAAAATAATGAATTATCATTGAAGATTTACACATCACCTTCATCTAGAATTCCAAGTTTCCTCTGAATCTTGTAAAAGGCTTCTTTTCGAAGTGGTTTTGTGAAGATGTATGCTAGTTGGTTATGTGTATCCATGAAAGTAACTTCAACGTCTTTTTGGAGAACGTGATCTTGTAGGAAATGATGTTGAATATCAATGTGTTTTGTCCTTGAGTGCATGACAGGGTTCTTTGTAATTTTGATTGCGCTTGTATTATCACACCTTAGAGGAATGTATCCGAGATTCAGTCCATAATCATGTAGTTTTTGTTTGAGCCAAAGGATCTGTGCACAATAAATTCTTGCCGTAATGTATTCTACTTCAGTCGTGCTAAGAGCAACACACGCTTGCTTCTTACAGGACCAAGAAACCAACGTATTACCTAGAATGTGACATGTTCCACTCGTGCTTTTGCGATCTGTTTTACAACCTGTATAATCCGAGTCAAAATAACCTACTAAGTTACAGATACTATCTTTTGGATACCATAGTCCAACATTGGTTGTTCCTTTGAGATACTTCATGATCCTCTTTACAGCAGTGGGATGTGATTCCTTTGGATTTGCTTGAAACCGAACACATAAACACACACTGAACATTATGTCAGGACGGCTTTCCGTCAAATACAATAGAGAACTAATCATACCTTGATACTTCGTGATATCAACTGAAATACCCGATTCGTCTTGATCAACATAAGTTCCAGATCCCATTGGAGTATACTTTGCTTTACAACCATCCATGTCAAATCTTTTCAATAACTCTTTGCAATACTTGGCTTGGTTGATGAAGATTCCATGTTTCAACTGCTTTATGTGTAATCCGAGGAAGTAATTCATCTTTCCCATCATAGACATCTCGAACTCTCCTTGCATCATCAACGAGAATTCCTCACAAAGATCTTTGTTGGTTGATCCAAATATGATGTCTTCAACATAGACTTGAACTAGTAAAGTGTTGTCCTTGATTCGCTTGATGAACAAGATCTTATCTACTTTACCCTTTTCAAATCCCTTTTCGCATAAAAAATTGCTGAGTCGATCATACCATGCCCTTGGTGCCTGCTTTAAGCCATAAAGAGCTTTTCTCAACTTAAAGACATGTGATGGATTCTTGAAGTCTTCAAAGTCAAGGGGTTGCTTAACATACACTTCTTCATTGATGTAGCGTTTCAGGAAAGTCCTCTTGAAGTCCTTTTGGTATAACTTAAAATTCAATGAACACGCATAAGCAAGTAATAAACGAATAGCTTCTAACCTTGCAACTAGAGCGAAAGTTTCTTCGAAATCAATTCCTTCTTCTTGATTATATCCTTGGGCCACCAATTTTTCCTTATTTCGAATAATTATCCCATTCTCATCAAGTTTATTTTTAAACACCCATCTGGTACCTATGATGTGTTTATCACTTGGCCTAGGAACAAGTTCCCATACTTGATTTCTTTCGAACTGGTTTAACTCTTCTTGCATAGAAATGGTCCATTGATCGTCGCCTAAGGCTTCATCAACTTTGGAAGGTTCAATTTGAGATACGAACGCCATATTCAAGCATGCATCCTTGAGGTTGAGTCTAGTTGTAACGCCTTGACTATTATCACCAATTACTTTATCAATCGGGTGATCTCTATATGTTCTCCATTCCTTAGGTAGATCACCATATTTTGACTTTTGTTGAATCGGTTCTTCTTGATGCTTAGGTAGATCATTTGATTGAGAAGTACCTTCTTTAGAAACATCTATAAAGTCATCATCATCATCACATAAAATAATTTCCTCCTTTGAGGGGTTAGATTCATCAAATTTAACATGCATTAATTCTTCAATAGTTAAAGTTCTTTTTATTATAAATTCTATAAGCCTTACTAGAGAGAGAGTAGCCGATAAATATACCTTCATCATATTTCTCGTCAAACTTACCGAGATTGTCTTTGTCATTGTTCAAGACAAAGCACTTGCATCCAAAGATGTGAAACTAAGCAATGTTTGGTTTTCTCCCTTTGAAAATTTCATAGGGATTCTTTTTAAGAATAGGTCTAATATAGACTCTATTACTTATAAAGCATGTCGTACTAACCGCATCCGCCCAAAAATATTTTGGAAGATTTGAATCGCTTAGCATTGTCCTTGCAAGTTCCACCAATGATCTGTTCTTCCTTTCTACAACACCATTTTGTTGAGGAATCCTTGGTGCTGAGAAGTTGTGAGAGATTCCATATTCTTCGCAAAATTCCTCGAAAGGAGCATTTTAGAATTCTCCACCATGATCGCTTCTTATGGAGGCAGTTGCTAAAGACTTTTCATTTTGTATTTGTTTTGCAAAGTTCTTGAATGCTTTAAAGGCATCACTTTTCTACACTAAAAAGTAAGTCCAACAAAATCAAGAAAAATTGTCAATAATAACCAAAGCATAAACATCACCTCCGAAGCTCTTTGTTCTCGATGGACTAAATAAGTCCATATGTAACAATTATAATGGCTTTGTAGTGGACACCACATTCTTTGACTTGAAAGTTGATTTGGTCTGTTTCTCCCTTTGACATGTGTCACACAACTTATCCTTGATGAATTTTATCTTAAGAAAACCAACAACTAGATCATGTTTAACAAACTTGTTCAAATGTTCAATGTGTATATGAGTAAATCTCTTATGCCATAACCAGGAATCTTTATTGTTCGCCATGAGACATTTAACCTTCAAAGACAAATTGTCAAGAGAAATCATGAATATATTATTAATCCTTTTACCTTTTAGCTTTACCTCATTAGTGACTTCGTCTTCTATCAAGCATTCATCTTTTATGAACTTGATTTTGAATCCTTTGTCACATAGTTGGTTTATCCTAAGTAAGTTGTGCTCTAGTCCTTCGATATAAAGAACATCTTCAATAGATGTGAAAGGTGGTGCTCCAACTTTTCCTATGCCAAGAATCTTTCCTTTGTTACTGTCACCATATGTAACATAACCCTTGGCCTTAATCTTTAGATTTGAAAATTTATTGAGATCACCGCTCATATGCTTTGAACAACCACTATCAAGATACCAAAGATTTGAAGTGGTTTTCAAGCAAACCTACAAAACAAGTTATTTCTTGTTAGGTACCCAAATTTCTTTGGGTCCTCCATAATTAGTGTCTTTCTTAACCCACACATAATGCCCGTTTGCTATACTGAAGTTTCTAGCATATCATGCATTAGGTGTATGGCCAATAATACCACAATAAAAATAAGTAGGTACAAAATTACTTTTATATCTAGGAACAAAAGATTTCTTTTTCAAAATCTTTATCTTTTTATGATAACGGTGCACAAATTTAGGCTTGCTCACTTTCTCTTTAGAAGTTTGGTCACTAGCCTTAACAAATATTTTTTGCTAGAACTTGATTTAGAAAACTTTGAACAACCAAGTCCACTTTTATCGTTTGAAAATCTTTGTTGACTAAGGACCCATTCTAAACCAATTTATCCTTTTTCATATCTTTCTAGAACTCTTTTAAGTTGAATAATTTGGAAAGAAAGTAATTCATAATTTTTACATACAAAGTTTTTTTTCTTCACTAATAACCTTTTGCTTTTCATTCTTTTCATCTTTTTCCGTAGTATTCACTTTTTCTTCTAGAGATGATATTTGTTTCTTTTGTGAAGATATGGTTTTACACAAAACTTTACATTCATTTAAGAGTTAATTTATAGCCTCTTGAGCATCATTATCATAAAGTGAAAAAGAAGTACTAACCTCATCATTTTCGTCGTCGGAGTGATGAGAAGCCATCAATGCCAAATTTGCACTTTCGCCGCTATCTGATTCGGATGATGAAATTATGTCATTGTCTTCCCATGCAACATAAGCCTTCTTATTCTTTGTCTCCTTCTTGCCTTTGAATCCATTTTTCTTTGTAAGTTTTGTACAATCCGGTTTAATGTGACATTGCTTACCACATTCATAACATGTGACATCTTGATTTGATATGGAAGCATCCATTTTCTTGAAGCGTTTCTTTCTTTTTGTATAGCTGAAGGGTTTGTCATTTTTGTTGAAATATTTTCCAAGTCTCTTAACTAGAAGCATAAAATTTTCATCTTCCTCCGATGCATCATTGTCTAGTCCTTCTTTCGAGTCTACCTTTAATGCAATACCTTTAGACTTTTTCTCTTGATGTTCATGTTTATCAAGACGTCCAAGTTCCAACTCGTGTTCTTGAAGCTTTCCAAAAAGTGATGTGGAAGTCATTGTTGAGAGACTTTTCTTCTTCGATATTGCCGTAACTTTGGGTTGCTAACCTCTTGTTAAAGATCTTAACACTTTCAGATTTAGTTCATCATTGGTAAATGTCTTACCTAATGCAATCAAATAATTAGTCAAGTGAACAAATCTTTTTTGGAGAGCAATGGATTCTCTGGGCAGCATACGAAACATTTCATATTCTTGACTTAGTATGTTCGGCCTTAATCTTTTAACCTCGGCGGTTCCTTCATGAGTCTCCACCAAAGTATTCCAAATTTTCTTAGCCGATTTGCATTGTGAAATTCGGAAGAACTCATCCATACTTAAAGCGCTTTGTAAAACATTGATAGCTTTCTTCTCATTTAGAACTCTCTTCTTATCATCATCGTCCCATGCACTTTGAATCTTTAGAGTACCGACGCCATTTACAACACTAATTGGGACATGAGGCTCAGTTTCAACAGTTTCCCATATGCCTTCTCCTAGTGCATCTAGATGTGCTTTCATGCGAATTTTCCAGAAATTAAAATATTCTCCAAAGAACAAAGGAGTTTTTTTACTGCTACCACTATCTTTAAAAATTGGGTTCGCGCTAGTGGAAGCCATCTGGATCTTTTAGGAACAGGTTACCTATAACCTACTCTGATGCCAATTGTAAGTAGAGTTGCATATAAGAGGGGCGGTGAATTAGGTACTCAAAATCTTTTTCCGGTCTTGATGTAGATTTCTTGTTTTACTTTCCTAAAAGTCATTAAGTGTTGAATGCAGTAAAAGTGGAAAGTAAAGAGACACGGCGATGTATCTTGATTCCTCTCACAGCTCGAGAGTACTATAACCCCCATTCAACACGAAAGAGATTTTTCAATATTTTTAGATCCTAAGACAAGAATTCTACCCAGTCTTTCGTATACAGTCTTTAACCAATCAAACACCAAGAACAATCCTCTTGGATTTTTCACTAAGTCCAATAAGAACAATCCTCTCAAAATGGACATATTTCTTCCAACAATCCTGGATAGCAAGGTTACAGCCTTACAAACTTATTTCCAACAATCCTGGAAAAATAAGATGTAATCAAAGAGCAAATAGATTTTGATTTGAGTAAGTTGCAGCAGTCTTCAAATATCAATATTGCGACTGATCTTCTTCTTAAGATATCAACTCTTATATATCAAATACAAGTGTTTAAAGATAAAGGAATGGAACTATGATAAAATAATGAAATTTGAGGTACAGTAGTTTCACTTTTGAAAATGAATAATTTTTTACACTTGTGAAAATTTGAAATTTGAGAGATGAAATGAAATTTGAATTTTTGCAAGAAGGTTAATCTCAAAGTCTGAGATTATGAGGTATATAAATGCCTCTAAACACCTTTTCAAAAGAGTGCAAATGACCAAGAGTTGCCATGGTTCAAGAAGAAATAAGAAAACAAAATTTGGCCAACAGATGCAATTTTCTAGCTCACTGTGCCAGTGGTAATCGGTTACCATATGTGGGTAATCAGTTACCAGCCTCAACGGTTTAAAAAAATTTGAAAATTAACCCTAGGTAATCGATTACCAGGAAATGGTGACCAGTTACTCTGAACAGATTTTGCAAAAAAACTTTGAAACAGAGGCAAAAATACATTGTAATGGTTTTAAAACAATTTTAATATGATACGCAAGAATGAGAGATGAAGTTGAACACTTGTATAAGCTATATAGAAGCTTAATGTTGTACCTTTATTTGTGTAGAACTTTGTCTTCATTCTTTACCAAGTCTTGACATATTAATTTGAAATTGAAGTCCTTCAAACTTGATTTCTTTGAGATTCTTTTATCCATCCTTGTATGTTGTAGAGTGTGTCGTCATCAAAACCGTTTGAGAAGCCATGTCTTCACACTTGAATCTTTGATTCAAGTGGTTGTGTGACATGTCTTGATGATGATTAGGACCTTGGGGCTTGGGAACACCATAAGGTTAAGAATGAACCCTTGTTTGAGCTTTGAAGATGAAGCTCTTCTCTTGAGTGTTGAACTAAATACTTTGATCCCCTGTCTAAAACCAACGCTATGCACTAATATTAATGCAAAATGATATGAGACATAAGCCAAGATATAAGAAAAGGGATGGGAAAATTTTGGGGTGCTATAGCTACCCCTGCTCAAATAACTTGGACCTGAAGGAATGAAGAGTGACCGCTTTCAAACATTCAAGGTAAAAGGTGATTGAATACCAAAAAAACCCATAAATTTGCAATCTACAGAAATGTACATAGTGCAAAGATTGCCAACCGAAGGTGGACTTAAAATTAGCGGGTACCAACCAAAAGTTGGGATAACCGAAGGATAAAAGGTACCAACCAAAAGGTTGGATGGCAACTGGTAACTGATCAAGAAGATAATAATGGCTACTAACTAAAAGTTAGGATCACCAGAGAGTAATAACCAAAAGTTATGAGAAAGAGGCTACTAACCAAAAGTTAGGATCACGCAGACGCTAATCGAAGGCGAACACACAAATAATGAAAACTAACAACCAAAAATTGGGATCGTCAACGAGAAACAAAGGCTACGAACCAAAATTTAGAATCAACGAAAAGGATGACTACCAACCAAAAGTTGGAATCATCAAACAAAGCTAACAGAGGCTACCAACCAAAAGTCGGAATCGCCGAAACTGAAAACTACCAACCAAAAGTTGGAATCTCCAAACAAAGCTATACCAACCAAAAGTTGGAATCAAGCAAACAAAGCTATACCAACCAAAAGTTGGAATCAAGAAAATAAAGCTATACCAACCAAAAGTTGGAAACAAGCAAACAAAGCTATACCAGCCAAAATTTAGAATCAAGCAAACAAAGATATACCAACCAAAAGTTGGAATCAAGCAAACAAAGCTATACCAACCAAAAGTTGGAATCAAGCAAAGGCTACTAACCAAAAGTTGGAATCACCAGAACGCCAACCGAAGGAAAACTTACCACAACGAAGACTACCAACCAAAAGTTGGGATAACATCCACAAAAGGATGGACTACCAACCAAAAGTTGGGATAACATCCACAAAACGATGGACTACCAACCAAAATTTGGGATAACATCCACAAAACAATGGACTACCAACCAAAAGTTGGGATAACATCCACAAAACGACGGACTACCAACCAAAAGTTAGGATAACATCCATAAAACGAAGGACTACCAACCAAAAGTTGGGATAACATCCACAAAACGACTAAGCTGAGGATTACCAACCAAACATTGGAATATAACACCCGGGATATGCAGGAAGTAGAATCAACCGACTTACGACCTGAAAAGAATACTCCGCTGGGGGAAAGAGAAGCTTAAAAAAACAAACTCTGTCGGGGAGTAAAAGTAAGATGAAAACATCTGTCAATGATTTTTGTTGGGGGTAAAGTACCACAAAGTCCCATGAATTATGTTGTTATTTACTGGAGAGATGTATGGCAACAAAGGTATCAAACTTAGCTTATGCTTCAGATGCATATGTTTGAATATGGCATAATGCTCCATACGAAATGAAAATGCTACACGTTTGGGAGGATGCAATGCAAATGATATGCAAAAGAACACCACCAAGGAAAACGCTGATAAAAAAAATCAGCAAACAAACTCTGCTGAGGAAGACCCGCTGAATGGCTTCCATGAATATAATCTCCACTCTGCTGAGAATTGAGAAAGACATCTCTTGGGAGATCATCCCAAAAATCTGATTCTGAAGAATGCCAATAATCATTAGACTTTGTTGAGGATACCAGCCATCGTTGATCTACTCGTTGTGGAATCAACATTAATCTCTGCTTGGGGAGAGAAACCAATGTCATAGATCTTGTCGGGGAATAGGCTTCAACCTTTCCCTGATGTTGAAGAATAATCTCAATCTTACCTTGCTGCTGGGGAATAATCTCAATCTTACCCTGCTGGGGATAAGTACACATCATTACTGGCGAGATACTCCTGATCTGGCAGCAGTACTCTGTAGGGATACAAAATCTCCACTGTAGATGCCTGACTGCATATCAATACCTTGTCTGATGTAATCAGCTTCTGAATACTCGTTGGGGAGCATAAATTCAACTAGTTGGGGAACACAAAACTTCTGAACTCCTGTTGGGGGTTGGGGAGGAATGATTCACCATGCACTGCTGATATTATTAGAACATCATCGTCGGGGAGGAAGCTCTTCTAGGGAGACAGAATCTTGCCATCCTGCACATAAAGATTACCAAAAGGATGTTCTATGTATGCGAAATGGCCACCTCGGTTACCATTCATGACACATATCATTCAAGAAAAATCATTGTTTTCAATATGCTCTGTAAATCCCTAATGTTTTTACATGCAATGTTTATCAAAAATATCAAACGTTTTTTTTTTCTGCAAATAAAACAGTAAAAGTAAAAACAAAAAGGAAAAGCTTTTGATTGAATAATACCTTATTGATTAAAATGGACTGTAAATATGCAAGTTACAATTGGATGCAATTCCTTAAAAGAGGTAATTGTGTAAAAATTACAACAAGAAAATATACAAATGTCAGCAATGTGGGAACAAACAACCACCATGTACAGATTTGGCTATGACATGTATGTCTTCAATGTTTACGAATGCTCTGCCTTCTGAAAAGACTGACTGAACTGATTATTATCCTTCAGGGTCTCCATATATCAAGATGAGTTCACAGATCGAACGCAGACCGTAATCGTTTGCTTTTAAATCCCTAACTTCTTCCTGGGCCGCCCTTGCAGGTTTTCAATCCACCGGGATACCCATTTTTGGCAAAGTCGCCTTTTCAGGTTTTCAACTTTGCGGGTTTATTCTTTTTTTCTTTTATCCCTAATTTTTTCCCGAACCTTTTCTTTGTATGGTTCGCCGGGATGCCCCATTTTTGCATGGACCTTTCTTTTTCTGTCTAACGGGTCTATTTTAAGCAAAATATTTTTTGAATACGTCTGCGTTCACAGGGGACGTAAAATCTTCACCATCCATAGTAGATAGTAATAAGGCTCCACCAAAGAAAACCTTTCTTACTACATATGGACCTTTATAGTTTGGAGTCCATTTGCCCCTATGATGTGTCTGAGGATGAAGGATCCTTTTCAAAACCAAGTCACGTGTCTGGAAGCATCGAGGATGCACCTTCTGATCAAAATCCTTCTTCACTCTGCTCTGGTATAACCGGCCATGAGCAATGGCTGCCAATCTCTTTTTATCAATAAGATTTAGCTGGTTCAACCTGACTTGCACCCATTCAGCTTCGTCGAGTTTCACATCGGTCAATATCCTTAAGGAAGGAATCTCAACTTCCAATGGTAGGACTGCTTCCGTACATATACTGATGAGAAAGGAGCTGCCTCGGTTGATGTACGCATAGAAGTACGATAACCGTGTAGAGCAAAGGAAAACATCTCATTTCAATCCTTATAAGTCACCACCATCTTTTGTACGATCTTATTGATGTTCTTATTTTTTGCTTCAATAGCGACATTCATCTTTGGACGGTACGAGGAATAATTATGGTGTTCAATTTTGAAACTCTGGAAAAGCTCCTTCATCATCTTGTTATTCATATTTGAACCATTATCAGTAATGATTCGCTCTGGTATTCCATAACGGCATATGATGTCCTTCTTTACAAACTGGGCCACCACTTGCCTGGTGACATTAGCAAAGGAAGTTGCCTCTACCCACTTTGTAAAGTAATCGATGGCAACTAGAATAAAGGGATGCCCATTGGAAGTAGTCTGCTCTATCTTCTAATCATATCGATTCACCACATTGAAAAAGGCCAAGGAGATGTCAGTACGTTCAGAGGGTTAGGTGGCACATGCACCTTGTCAGCATAAATATGGAATTTATGGCATTTCCTGGCATATTTGAAATAATCGGACTTCATAATCATCCAATAATATCCAGCTCTTAGCAATTTTCTAGCCATTGCATGCCCACCGGCGTGAGTACCAAAGGAACCCTCGTGAACCTCTTCCATTAACAAGCCTGCTTCGTTCTCATCAACATAATGCAGCAAAACCATGTCGAAATTCCTTCTATACAACACATCATCCTTGTTCAAGTAGAAGTTTCCTAAAATCCTCCTTAGAGTCTTCTTGTCTTTGCTTGATGCCCCTGGTGGATACTCTTGAATCTTGAGAAAATGTATGATGTCAAAATACTAGGGCTTTCCATCTGACACTTTTTCAACTGCAAATACGAAGGTAGGTCTGTCAAGATGCATGATGGTGATAGTTGGAGCTTCATTCTAGAAACTCACTTTATACATTGACGATAACGTTACTAAGGAATCTGCCATCTGATTTTCATCCCTAGGTACATGACGAAATTCAACTCTATTAAAGAAAGGCAGCAGTCTCCTTGCATAGTTCTTGTATGGCACCAAGTTGGCCTGACGAGTTTCCCACTTTCCTTTGATCTGATTGACGATTAACGCTGAATCACCATATACATCTAGATTCTTGATCCTCAGATCAACAGCCTCTTCTAAACCCATAATGCACGCTTCATATTCAGTTTCATTATTAGTGCAAGTGAACTTTAACCGGGCAGTGAACGGTATATTAGAACCATGAGGAGTTGTAATGATTGCCTCAATTCCGTTGCCATATGAATTAACAGCACCATCAAAACCAACTTCCACTGAGATCCAATCTCAGGACCCTCGTCAAGCAAAGGCTCATCGCAGTCCTTCATCTTCAGAAACATTATATCTTCATCCAAAAATTTAAACCTCATTGGCTGATAATCCTCAATCGGCTGCTCAGCAAGATATTATAACAAGACATTTCCCTTAATTGCTTTTTGGAAAACATATTGAATGTCATACTCTGTCAGAACCATCTTCCATCTAGCGATCCTTCCGGAGAATGCTTGCTTCTCAAATACATATTTAATCGGATCCATCTTCAAAATCAACAAGGTTGTATGGTGTAGCAGTTACTGCCTTAAGCGTTTAGCTACCCAAGCAAGTGCACAACATGTTTTCTCTAGCATTGAGTACCTCGACTCGCAATCGGTGAATTTTTTACTCAGGTAATAAATAGCATGTTCTTTCCTACCTGTCTCATCGTGTTGACCGAGCATACAACCCATTGAATTCTCAAGAACCGTTAAATACATAATCAGAGGTCTTCCTGCAACTGGAGACATTAGTATTGGAGGTTCCTACAAATACTCTTTTATCTTCTCAAAATCCTTCTGGCAATTTTCATTCCAAACGACTGCCTGATCTTTTCTCAACAATTCGAAAATAGGCTCGCAGGTGGCTGTAAGGTGGGAAATGAACCTTGCAATATAGTTCAATCTCCTAAAGAAACCACAAACCTCTTTCTCTGTTCTTGGCTCAGGCATCTCTTGAATTGCTTTAATCTTTGCATGATCTACCTCAATACCTCTCTCACTGACAATGAAACCTAACAGCTTCCCAGATCTCACCCCAAAGGTGCATTTGTCAAGATTCAACCTCAGCTTGAATTTCCTTAATCTTTCAAACAACTTTAGAAGATTGACCAAATATCCCTCCTCCGTCTGTGACTTTGCATCATGTCATCAACATATACTTCAATCTCGTGATGAATCATATCATGAAAGAGAATCACCATTGCCCACTGATAAGTTGCTCCAGTATTTTTCAATCTAAAGGGCGTCACTTTGTAGCAAAAAGTTCCCCACGGTGTAATGAAGGTAGTTTTCTCGATGTCCTCTGGGGCCATTTTGATTTGGTTATATCCAGAGAAGCCATCCATGAAGGAAAACACAGAATATTGAGCGGTGTTATCAACCAACGCCTCAATTTGGGGGAGCGGGAAATCATCTTTTGGGCTCGCTCTATTTAGATCTTTGTAGTCAACACACATCCTGACCTTTCCAACTTTCTTAGGTACAGGAACAACTTCCAATTGCTTTTGAACTTCTTCTTTGATCTTAACTTCGATATCAGGCCTCGTCCTTCTCAACTTTTGCTTCACTGGTGGACATTCTTCTCGGAGAGGCAGCCGGTGCACCACTATATCGGTATCCAACCCAGGCATGTCTTGGTATGACCAAGTGAAGATATCCATGTACTCACGGAGCATCTCGACTTATCTTCTCTTGACATCATCTTCTAAAGTAGCCCATATCCTGACTTCCCTCTTCTCATCCTCAGCACCCAGATTGATGACTTAAATATCCTCTTGATGAGGCAAAATGACCATTTCCTCTTGCTTCAGAAGTTTGGCTAGTTCCTCAGGTAGGTCACGGTCTTCGTCAGTCTCTACTTCAGCTTGATAGATAGGATTATCAAAATCATATTGAGCCATGGACAAATCCAAATTGATGGTATCTGAGATATAAGACCTGCATGATTGATGTTTTATGTTCATTATGATATACAAACAAACACAAACACATTGCCATTTTTTTGTTTAATCAAAAATGTAAAAAGAAAAAGAAAAACAGGGATCAAAATATTTGAATGCAAAAAATACATTCTTTTATTCATGATAATGTTTGAAAATGACAAAAGGGGGCCCTACAGAATGAGTCACTACGGCTTGGGCAGAACGTAGGACTAGACATAATCAAAAACAAGTGAAAATTACTCTTCCTAGGTAACTCGAACAACTTCCTCGGCAGTCCAGTTACATAGCTTATGTCCAGGAATGCAAGGACGGATCCAGGCATCCATGTCATAGTCGATATCACCTTCGTTGTCTCCTACGACATTAATCATGTCGAAGATAACTCCTCCGCTGGTGAATTGTACAAGTCCCATGTATCTAGGAAAATTCCAAGAAGAGCTAGAAGGCTTGAACCCTAAGTCGAACTTGTCCTGTTTGACGGGAACATCAAGCACCTGGCCTCACCTCTAGGAAGATCCAGATTCAACGATAGCACAGGCTTCTTTAAAGAGTGACATTGATACCTCTGGGCTTTTAACTTCAACAAGAGGCTTCTCCTGAATTTGCACTGTTTCAAAAGCCTGGCAGAACGTCTCGTGGATCTCTCCGTCAACCTCTACGTATTTAAACGACGACAACTAACTCACCATAATATCCTCTTCACCATATACTGTAATAACTTTCCCCTCCATCATATACTTTAGCTTCTGATGCAACATCGATATGACTGCTCCTGCAACATGAATCCACGGTCGGCCATGCAAACAGCTGTATGATGGCTGGATATCCATTATGAAAAATGTTGCATCAAAGGTCTCGGGTTCAACTTGTATTGGCATGGTAATCTCTCCAAATACAGACCTCTTCGAGTTATCAAACGCCCTAACAACCAAATCACTTGGCGTACAAATTAATCCTTGAGTATCCAATTTCATCAACGCCTTCTTGGGTAGCACATTGAGAGACGACCCTATGCCAACTAAGACTTGTGACAATAGGGACCCTCTGCACTCCATGGATATGTGTAAAGCATGGTTATGATTCCTCCGAGCAGGAGTTAAATTTAGGTCTGTAAAACCCAAACCATTGTCAGTGTTGACATGCGATACTACCCCCTCCAATTGGTTAACCAAAATCTCCTACGGTACATATGCAGAATTCAGGATCTTCAACAGTGCATTTTGATGTGCCTCAGAACACAACAACAATGACAGAATATAAATCTTCGGTGGAGTCTAATTTAAGTGATCTACAATCTTGCAATCACTTTTGCGAATAAGTCTCATAAATTCCCCAGCGTGTTTAGAGAATGAACTGTCATTACCGGCCTGTTGCTACATACTCTCTTCAACTACCTCCTTCCCTTTTCCCTTGTCCACTTTGTCAATATTAGTATCTGGTGGAGAAAATACTCTTCTGCTTCTAGTGATACCACTTGTACCTGTCATACCCCAAATTTGTCCTACCTGTTTTAAATTTTCATTCGTATGACTTTATTTTCAATTTGCATCGCTTGTACAGCATAACATGCATTTTACCGTAAATAATTCCTAAAAAGTTTAGGCAGAATAAATCTCTTGGATATGTGGACGGACTGGCCGAATTGTGTCTCAAATATACAAAAAATCAGTGATTGAAAAGTTTTGAATTCAAGCTCGCAGGCGTTAATGTTTTTGACCTACTTTCGATTGAAACTTGACTTAGCGCGCTCGAATCATCTCTCGACGAATTTTCAATCACTTTTGATCAATCTGAGCCTTTTACCGGTCCCTGTCAATTCTCAAAAGTTGACTGAGTGCTGCATCTTTCCAAGTTATTTATTTCACGTTAATCTTTTGTTTTCAGTCGATTTAACTCTCTAGGCATCTCTGTCGCCCGATTTCTGCTTATTTTCACCCAGTTTATTTTATATTTTCATCAAAATGTCCAAAATAATTATTTTGAATTTTCTATGCTTGCATTTCATTTTTAGCATATTTTATTTAATAAGTTACGAATTTTCTAGTGGTTTTTAATTGATTTAATTCTGTTAAATTAATTAAGGCTTCTAGAAAGGGCAATTTTGGCATTTTAATTTAGGTGTGTTTCTTGGATTAAATGTGAATCGTCAGATTGAAATTTAATCAAGGATGCACATGCATGATCCTCATTTTTTTTCCATTAACCAATCACATTTTAGAATTTTGTTTTATTTTAAATTAATTGATAATAAAATTAGAAAAATGTGTATAAATCTTTTTTCATGTCATTAAGCCACATGGCCATCCCCAAGCGGTGGTTGTCAAAAATTTTGTCATCCTGTCCAATGAGAGCATGACACATGGCATTTAGGTTTTTTTTTTATTTTCTTGTTTTTAGTTTTATTTTAATAATAACTTTATAATAATAATTAATCAATTAAAAGAAAAAAAAAGAAAAAGAAAAGAAAACGGGAGAGAGAGTTGAGAAATGGGGAGGCTTCTTCTTCGTAAAAAGGGGGGGAACAAACCTTACTTCTGGGGGGACGAAAAACATGATTCCGACGAAACGCTCTTACCTTTAACCTCAACCACCGCATCAAACAACATGATTCCGACGCACACAATGTGTTCGAAAAAACGCACTTGAAAGAGATTGAGCTTCACTACGAATAGCCACAACCGTAGCTAAGCCTATATCGAAGTTTATGTTTATTCACGCAAAAACAGGATTCCATTTTGAAGGCTTCGAAGTCGTGAAGGTTGTGATGAAGTCGTGAAGGTTGTGATGTTGTCTGCCAAATTCCAGTGCAGGTTTTAAAGTAGGTTCAAGACGGGAGTCGATTACGTCCAGGTTTTGAAAGCCTTTTTCATTGAGCAGCAAAATAGTTCCACAACAACAACTCATGCACGAATAACAACTCAGGTAGTAGCAGCGGCGACATTGCGGTAGCATAAATTCCGCAACAACACTTTTCGACAGCAATATTGCAGCATCGCACATCAACAACAATTCAATTTCGCGACATACCTTGACTTTAATCAGCCTCATAAATTAAGATCATCTTGTTAAAGTTCACTTGGTAACATTTCAATCACATGGCTTTATATCTCTTACATTTTATTTTGAGTTTTCATTGTTCAAATGACATGCTGCTGTTGCGTACAAGTTCGGTTTATTGGAGGCTGATTCGGTTTTACCCTATTTGATTTTGAAAGCATTCGATTGACCGTTAATCTCGTTGCTGCAATTACATAGTTGTTATTGGAAGCTAGCAGGTACTGATATATGCTAGGAATATAATGTGCTGCTAGTGGATTTTCTTTTGAACATTGCCAGATTTCTGTACCGACTTGTGATGTTGGATACAATGTCCATTCTTTTTCTTTAAAGTTAGAGGTAGACTCTTTATATATCATGCTGCTATTTTGTATATATGTAAACGACTTCGATCTCGCGAATTACAAGCTTTACAATAGTATATGAGTTTTGTAAATCGATACATTAACACACTGCTGTATATGAAGCTGAGATTCACTTTTTCTTTGTTTCAATAATGATTCGACTATCTGTTTCAATTTCATATTTATATATCGTCATGTTGTCTCGGTATTATACTGATGGAAACATTAGATGTGTGCATGTAGTATTATTATGATGAAATATTTAAAGCTGAATATAACTTAAAGAAAAAAGGTTGGTTCATGTGTGTTTGTTATTAACTATTTGGATTGAATGTGTTTACAATTACAGTAGTTTATTGAGCTTGATGGATATTGATTTTGTTGATGTCATGAATTATGAACTATGAACTATCGGGAACACAATGGTAACTTGAAATAACATTTATGATGCATGAATCATAGAGTCTGAAAAGTCCAGGTGTACCTTGCAAGAGGAAATCGAATCCTCAGTTGGAGATATTACATATGTGATTTGATGATCTGGACAGCTTCCTTGAACCTCAAGGATTGTGTTGAGATGCTTAGGAGAAGTTGAAACCTCCTGGATTGCTTGGCTCGAATCCAACTGTAGCTTGATCAAGGTGATATTTGATCTTGATGAATTTGATGTTACAGAAAGTGTTTAAGTGTTTGGATCACTTCTACATGATGTATGTGAAGTGTTTGAATCAAAAGTTTGAGTGGAAAAGCTCTTGTTTTGAAAAATCGATTCTCACTCTTTATAATTTTAAAGTGAAAGAGGAAGAATGAGAAAAAAAAAGTGTTGTGATTGTTTTAGTGTACTCTGAATGATCAAATGTGGCCTCTATTTATAAGGGAAAATATTTGTTTTGGAGGAATAGTGATGGTTGAAGGGTGCGCTTAATCTTCAATGGTTTTGGCAATGCATCATTACTTTTATCTCAAGGTACCTTATCTCTTTCACTAGCCTAGTTCTCCTTTTGACCAATTCCACATTCTGTAGATGTTTTTAATGTTGTTTAAGAGTGCATCTTGACTGATGGGAGTGATTTCTTTGACAATGCACTATTCCACATAAATGCCTATTGAATTCAAGGCTTAAGTGATAATGCGTCATCATTTCAAAGGGATTCCTCTTGACTTAGGGGATCCATCTTACAGGTTTTGTATGATTCATTCAGCTTCTTATTGAATTAGCATTATATGATCATCACACTTGGACTTAAGAAATCTTGCATCACAAGTAATGCCAAATCTAATATTTGCATCAAGGCATATTGTGCATTCTATATCTCCTTGCCTAAATGGAATTAGATTGTGTTCTTGGATATTTTGGGAAGCCGGTATATCATACTTCAACTTTGATATTTAAAATTGGTCTTGATTCATCTTGGATCATGGTGAAAAATAGCCTTAAAGTTGGTCCAACACAAGACAGATTGTGCCTAAACATTTTCTAAGTGTCAAAGTTCAAAAAGTGTTGAAACCCTAACTTCATGGCCTTATATCTTAAAATATATGCACTTTCGGGAACCCTCCCTAAGTGACAATGTTGTAGTATGTAACAAGATCTTCAATTTGATTTTTGGATCAAAGAAAATGGTTACTTGGTTTGAAAGTTATGACTTTGCAATGTAGGGTAAAAATCATTATTTTTTCATGACTTAGAAAAATTTCAAGTTCTCCATGGTTGCCCTTTTTACAAGTAACCTCACTTTTCTTGATTTTTCTTAATCATTGTTATTGACTTGAAGAGGCCATGTTTGACCAAAAACTCCAAAAGTCAAACTTGATTTTGACCACAGTTGACTTTTTGTATCAAATGAATTTTGAACTTTGTGATCCTTTATGAAATCAAATCCTTGGTCTAAATTAAACATCATGGATGAACTCCAAATGTGTTTTTGAATTTCTTGAACCATGTCCAAGATTTGAGATCATGCTTGCTCAAAATTCAATGGTACATTTGACTTTTCATGAAAACCCTAGTTTGTGGCCCAGATGAATTTGAATTCTTACCTTGTTTATCAATCAAGTTCTTTGGATCAAACCAATCATATGAATGGACTAATATGAGACATTTTATGTCCTCAAAACTTATCTTGAGGTCTCAGATCATGTCTTGCTCAAAAAGCCAACCCATGTGTTGATTAGGTCAAAACCCTAATTTTGGTGCACTGAGGATCTTGAGGCTTGTTGATTTTGAAATGAGGGAATCCTGTACTTGATTATTGATTAATGAGAGTTTTTGATCTTCACGGATGAATGAGAGACTGGGTAAGTTGAAGATTATGCCCATTATTGATTGAACCTTCGCCTGAATCTCTTTTGAGGCTCAAAAACCCTAATTTGTAATCAAATGAAATAAACAACAATCTTTGTATCTCCAAATGGGTTAGTGATGCATAAAAATGTACACACATATGATGCTAATGAAATGCAAATGATGTGGGATCTTAGGGTCAAAAATTAGAGTATGATACTATTAAACATATAACTTTTCAAAATGGTTTACAAAATAATCATATAAACAATTATATTTGAAGAAAAAATTACACTAATTAATGTTTTTTAGGAATCTTGCAACTCATCATTCATCTCACGTTCTTTAATTGCTAAAATATCTATAATACTTCTAGTTTCCGTTCAACTTTCTTCCAAACTTGTTCATTCAACAAGTTCGGAAGAAAGTTGAACGAAAACTAGAAGCATTAGAGAGATTTTAACGGTCAAAGAATGCTAGATGAACGATGATTTGCAAAATGCCCAACAAACATTTATTAGTGTAAGATGTTTTCAAATACAACATAATTGTTGATATTATTATTTTCGAAAACAGTTTAATAGATTATATGTTCAAAGAGAGATTAGTGAAACAAACAATTGACATTAGATATAATAAACTCAACTATATTTTCTGTCACTATAATGTCCTCTTAACATTTTTAGAGGAACAATATGAGAGTTGTACAGAAAATCACAAAAATTATAATCTTAGTCTCAAACTCAATAACAACAACCAAACCCTAAACATATAGATTTCAAAACTTTGTTAATTATAGCAACTATACACCAACAACAATAACATCAAAAACTCAAAAACAACAATAAATAACAACAACATTAACATTATCTCAATCTAAACAATAACTAGCATTAAACAATAACTGAAAAAACAATCTCTAAACAAAAATACAACAACATCAAAAATAAACCTATAAATCAATCTCAATAAACTCATAGCGTATTTATTTCTCTTAACACAACAACATATCACATATTAACATCAATCTCAATTTAAACAACAACAATAAGATTAAACTTCTAACGGGTTTAAAAAACAACAATCTTAAAACCTAAGATTTTGGGGCTAAAAACAACAAACAACAACAACAATATTAATGTAGCACAAATAGTGATGTTGGACTTACCAGATCTACGAAGAAGAAGAAGAAGAAGAAGAAGAAGAAGAAGATGATGATGATGATGATGATGATGATGATGATGAAGAATAAGAAGAAGCAACCAAGAGCCCTAAACAGATATCGTCTTCGTATTTTCTTGCTTTTTCAAAAGTTGGAGGATGATACATGTTTAAGGTTCTCGTTGTTTGAGCTCTTCAAGTTAATATATTACTTGCAAAAAAAAAATGGTGAATCATTAAAATTGAAAAATAACATGTATTGTTTTCTTTTTCAAGTTTTTACTATTCACCACTTTCTTTGTCTGGTGTAATATTCAAACAAAGACTTGTACTATGAAACTACAACATTACTTGCAATTTACAGTATGTTTAGGAATAATTTTCTCAATGTTAGAAAAATAATAAATTATGGAGTGTTTTCTTTGGTTGACAATATTGAAAGGTTATTCCAAAATATAACAATGGTCTTGCAAGAGGTGGAAACAACAACAACAACAACACCATTATATGTGAGATGAATTGCAAGAGTTGAAAAAATTATTTTGTTCAAGTTTGGTGTTAGAATTGTAACATACAACACAAAGTCCTGGAAAAAAATTTATCTTGCAATTCATCTCAAAGAATGATATTTATAAGTCTTGAATCGTTATAGATGAATTTGATTTAAAGTAAAACTTAATGAACGAGTGCTTTTATAAGAAAATCTGATTATCTAACCCCTCAGTTATATAATAAACCAAAAGAATATATAATTTAATTTACAAATAAAAAAAATAAAAAAGGACACCACTTATAAATAAATAAAAACATAAATTGCATATTTTTAAATTCAAAACATATACTGAATTAATTTTTTTTCAATTATATTTTTAAGTCGAGAGAATAGATAATGTTCTTTTAAAAATAAAAATAAAACATAGTGCGTCTTCAGTTTTTTTCGGTGAGATGAAAAGTTTTCTCATTATTATTTGTGGAAGTGATTTTTTTTATGTATTTGAAAAAAAGAAATAGAAAATGAAAATACATATCCTGCCAATACAAAATAAAAATCACATTCTTCATGAATCTACAATCTCTGGTGTTATTAAACTATAGACTCTATCAGTAGCCTTCTCTGCCTGAATAAAAGAAAACGGAAAATCCAAAACCAAGTCAGCACACAACAATGCCTCACATGCATATTAAGCGAAAGACATTTTAAAGAAAAATGAAGTAGCTAACCTCTTTCTCCCAATTCGTACGAATCGTAACGACCGTTAGAGAAGATACTTGGACAATAAGTGCACATATGATCCCCAACCACAGCCCCTACATTATGTTCTTATCAGCAGTTTGAATGAAATGATCATGTTGATTTCTCAAAATTAGTTACAAGTTATGTTCTTACCATGCCACCGATGCGCAATGCAAAAGCCAGTACAATTGCTAATGGAATTCCAATCAAATAGTATGATCCCATATTGACATAAGCACCAATTAAATAGTATGATCCCATATTGACATAAGCACCAATTTTCTGCCAACCACATCCTCTAGCATTACCTGAGAGAACACATTGCATTCCATCTAGGAAGGTTGATACCGCGAGAATTGGCATCATTTTTGCAATATATTGGACAACTTCTACTTCATTGCTATAAGCATAGCCCCATATATTGCGGAAAATTATCATGGCCGCTCCAATCAGGAAGCTCTCGATAATTGCAATCACAACGACGACGCACACAGCCAAACGTGCAGCCCACGGATGACCAGCACCAAGTTCATTCGATACGCGAATGCTGCAAAAATTGATCATACACTATTGAAACCACATTCGCATATGCACCGCACACAAAAGTGCATAAGAAATACTAACCTTACAGCTCCACTGAGTCCAAGAGGAATCATCCAAGCAGCTGATATTGTGTTCAAGCTGACAAAAATCATCAATAACAATAATGTAAACTGTCAAGTATGTTTAACAAAATTGAAAAGATTGAATCAAATAAATAACCAACCAGATAGATAGCACTGATGTTTCCAACTTCGGATTAGGAAGAAGACCAGAAATGATAACAATAGATTCAAATGACCACAGTTCCAAGCTGCTTGTCATGATTTGATGTGATTAGAAAAAGGATACAATACATGAGAATCACGAAGAAGAAAAAAAGTGAAGTCATTTTGGTCCTTAACGGCAACGAGGCAGTTTCACGATAGCCCTTAAGTGTATCAAAATTACTTCTAAACCTCAATCCGTAGTTTGTAATTATGACACATTCAGATACTACACGAGTAACAACGCTCCAAGCATTTAAGAACCAGAATGATTATTTACTCAAAAGTAAACATTATGTAGTATATACCAAACCATAATAGTTGAAGGAGTTGCGATCCTAAGAAACGTTGGAATATTGTGAAGTGCTTCTTTGGAAAATCCAGTCCAAGTATTTTTACATGAAGGAGAAAACTTGACATAAAGTGAAAGCATAGTGACATTCAACCAATAAGATATAGAATTTGCTAGAGCAGCACCTCTGCCTCCAAGTCCAGATTTGAAAACCAAAATCCAACACAAAAGAGCATGTAGTAAAGTTATGACAGCAGAGATAAACATCATTGGAAACACAATATTTTGTGCCTGTAAGAATCTGTTGAGGCATTGTATGAGACCATAAGCAAAAATGCTTGGAACCATTAACTTAGCATAGTTACCGGCTTCGGTAGAAATTTGAGGATCTTGGCCAAGGAAAATGAGAATGGATTTAGTGTTAATCCAAATAAATGATATTGGAATGCTAGCAGTCATTAGAATCAAAATTGCTCTTTGCATGTGTATGCCTAACAATCTGTACTGCTTTGCTCCATATGATTGTCCACATAATGTGTCCAATGCACTTGCCAATCCTACCTGTTTTTTAACCAAAAATATGAAAAATAATACCTAAACATGACAGCTAGTCAATAATTTTCAAGTTAGAAGGGAAAGAAATGAAACTGACCATCACATTGAAACCAGTGGCAGTGGCAAAAGCAGTGGCCACGGAAGCCCCAGCCAGAGGCAATACACCAACATGTCCAACAAACATGATAGCTATAACTTGTAGGCTATAATTTAACAGGCTTACAAATACTAATGGTCCTGCTAACCATAAAACCTTGATCACTTCTTCAATAACTTTTGTTCTTTCTCTTTGGTGTTTTGAGTTTTGGTGTTCTATTTCCATTGCTAACTTTTGCAGCGGAAAATGAGATGTGTTGGATAGTATAATTCTGATTCAGTGTATTATGAAATCCACGCATTCAAGTCACCATGGTGTTAATCGTTGGACCAAAATTTAAGTCTTAAAAATATAAAAATAGAAATTTAAGCTACTAATAGTGTTATCTAAATTTAAACTGGACAAATTCGTTACAAACTATTTTTCGTTACACACTATTTTTCGTTACAAACTATATATATATATATATATATATATATATATATATATATATATATATATATATATATATATATATATATATATATATATATATATATATATATATATATATATATATATATATATATATATATATATATATATATATATATATATATATATATATATATATATATATATATATATATATATATATATATATATATATATATATATATATATATATATATATATATATATATATATATATATATATATATATATATATATATATATATATATATATATATATATATATATATATATATATATATATATATATATATATATATATATATATATATATATATATATATATATATATATATATATATATATATATATATATATATATATATATATATATATATATTTCCGGTATCTTTTCCGTCGGCCCAGTATATATATATATTTCCGGTATCTTTCCGGTCGGCCCAGTATATATATATATATATATATATATATATATATATATATATATATATATATATATATATATATATATATATATATATATATATATATATATATATATATATATATATATATATATATATATATATATATATATATATATATATATATATATATATATATATATATATATATATATATATATATATATATATATATATATATATATATATATATATATATATATATATATATATATATATATATATATATATATATATAGATTAATTACTATGCACTATCAATGTAAAACATTTTACACTGTCGATTTATCACTATGCATTACTTAATAGATGGTTAAAATAAAAGTCAAACAATTTTCAAGAATAATTTCAATGATACTGATTCAGGCTTCAAAAAACATTTTACACTGTCGATTTATCACTATGCATTACTTAATAGATGGTTAAAATAAAAGTCAAACAATTTTCAAGAATAATTTCAATGATACTGATTCAGGCTTCAATCTGCTAAAATTTCACTCCTAGAATCTTTCTAGTCAGTGAAGATTAACTAGCTTGTGATTCAAAGAGATCTTAAACGTAAAGCACATTCGATGACCATCCCTAAAAGGCGGCAAACTAATAGTTAGTTCGTTATTTTTCTCCATATATATATATATATATATATATATATATATATATATATATATATATATATATATATATATATATATATATATATATATATATATATATATATATATATATATATATATATATATATATATATATATATATATATATATATATATATATATATATATATATATATATATATATATATATATTCATTTATTTATTTATTTATTTATAATAGGCTCCAAATTGAGGTAACAGATTTTAAAATATGTTTTTCGTTTCGCTCTTCTCCTTCATATATTGACTTGAGCATTAAAGTGCTAACCTTATAGATACACACCACTCCATCGCATTAGTGGTTGCGATCCACTGTCACCTTCGTTTAATCATCTCATATTTTGTTCTTGAACGAAACAATTACGACGCATGAGGGAATCGATTCTTAATTCCTACGATTTCCACGAATTCACACCCATTATTCAACTTTCATAGTTCATAACTTCTTCTGGTTACTAGAGTGAGTAATCATACTCGAACGCAAAGATATATCGGGCTACGATTCAACTTAGCATAACTACAGTCTAACTTCTTCAAAAAATTTGGATCGCCGATTTTAATCTTCAACAAGCGTGGCGGGATCCAAGACTACTGGATTCGTTGCCGTAAGAAAAGTTATCGTTGCTACCTTAGCAGTAAGTATAAACCTCCTCTTCCTCACCCATAAAGACCATGGAAGTCGGGACAAGCAAGGAGAACAAGGAGGCCAGCAAAGGAAAATGCTCATATATTGCTTCCATTATAGGAGGGGAACCTCTGAAAAACCTTCCCTCCAAAGGGATGATGAAAAGGAAGATCACGAAAATAAAGACTGACTACCATAAAGAAGGAAATATGTCTGTAAAAATTTAGACAGTCCTATGATGGGGTTCAGGAACTCAGAAAAAGTCAGAGGTATACCGAATGAGATTTTCCCCTTTCACGATCATTGCAATAATTGGGAAGTTTGAAGTGTCATGGATCCTCATCGATGGCGGCAACTCCTGCAACATCATGTACTCAGAGTTATTCGAGAAGATGAACCTAGAATAAATCAAATTGCAGACATATGAAGGCTCTCACCTCCAATCGTTCAACAGAACCACAGCACATCCCTAGGGATATGTGGAACTAATAGTTTTCGTCGACAACGGAGAGGACATTCAGGCAATAAATTTTCTCAATTTCTTGTTGTTCCTTGCATAAGTGTATACAATTGTATCTTGGGACGACCTTTGGAGGCTATTGTAACACCCCAAATTTATTGGAATATTTATTTAATTTATTTAAATATGAATATTCGTATTTTTGGTGATTTTCGGTGGTTGGTGTGAATATTGAGAATTGTGGATTTTGAGTTATTTATTTAAATAATAGTATATAATATGAATATATTGGTATTATTATTAATTTAAATAAATATAAGTGAATTGAGAGCAAAGTGGACTTTGAGGAGGAGTTAGTGAGGGTGAAATTGGAAAGCCCATTTTAAGGCCCAAAGTTAGGTTTAACAAAAAGGAACTTTGAGGGAATTAGGATTCATTCTTGTTAGACCGTGAAAAGAGAAGAAATAGAGGTCAGAGCTCTGAGGAAGAGGATTAAGGCAAAGCTTCGCGAGGTTTCCAAGAATCAAGGAGAAAGGCTTAGAGTCGGCAATTAAGGTATGGAGAGTATTGCCTTCATTGTTTTCAATATATGATTCGATGTATTTAAAGCCGATTTAAGGATTTAGGAGGTTTTTGAGTTTGAGGAAATTATGCCTTCACGGCCAAATCTGTTTTTGAAGTTGTTTAAGTATGGGGAGTATTGCCTTCATTGTTTTCAATATATGATTCAATGTATTTAAAGTCGATTTAAGGATTTAGGAGGTTTTTGAGTTTGAAGAAATTAGGCCTTCGTGGCCAAATCTATTTTTGAGGTTGTTTAAGTATGGGGAGTATTACCTTCATTGTTTTCAATATATGATTCAATGTATTTAAAGCCGATTTAAGGATTTAGGAGGTTTTTGAGTTTGAGGAAATTAGGCCTTCGTGGCCAAATTTGTTTTTGAGGTTGTTTATGTATGGCGAGTATTACCTTCATTGTTTTCAATATATGATTCAATGTATTTAAACCTGATTTAAAGATTTAAGAGGTTTTGAGTCTGAGGAAATTAGGCCTTTGTGGCCAAATCTGTTTTTGAGGTTATTTAACCCTGTAGGGTAAGTGATTATCAGAACTATGTGACCTTGGGGTATTTGTAAGAATTTATGAGAATAATACATGACTGTATAATGAATTCACATGAGTGATTGTGATGATTTATGATGTTGATTTCATGAGGCTTTGGTGATTTTATGATGACATGATTATTATGATGATTTTGATGAATGATGATGCACCTAATGAGTTTATTATGAGAATGATATTGACGTGTGTATAATGCATTCATATGCATTCCGAACTTCGGTCTAGTATTTGATTCTTGTGGCTTCAGTCCCATTGTGCGGATGTGAAGTATTTTTTATGCTCCGGTTCTTGTATAGAATTGATCCTATTGATGGGGATCTATGGAGGGTTGATGGCCCAGTGTCCATCGAACTTTGATGAATTGGTACCACATGCATGAGTCTTGTTGCATTTGCATTTATGTGACAATTTGGTGTATTTTATGATATTATGGCTTTTTGATGTTTCCTTGATGATTATGATGATGTTTAATACGAAAATGACACTATTTTATATATGGATTCCTATATTGATTATTATGAATCATTTTACTCACCTTGCCTGTTTAAATGTTGCCTCCACGTGGGTAACGTGCAGATGACTAGGTTTAACCGTGGATGCCGTCGAGGACTTTTTGGTGTTTTTGACTTTTGGTTGACTTAGCGGGTCTTGCTATGATATTGTAACACCGGTTGGGGTCTTGCTATGATAGTGTAACACCGGTTGGGGTCTTTGAGTTAAATCATGTTTTATTGATTATTGTTATTTTGATTATGTTGTTGCGCAAGGAAAACTTTGAATTTTTCCTTTTTAAGTTCAGTTGCCTTTTGAGTAATTTTGAGAAAACCCGTTGTTTACGAAGCATTGACTTTTATTCGAGTTATTGAGAAATGTACGCCCTTTGAGGTGATTTTTATTGTGTTTAATATTTTACTCTGATAAATGTGAATGATTTTTCATTATATTTGTAGGGGTAGAAAAGGGTGTTACATTAGTGGTATTAGAGCAGGTCTATCCGTTCGGCCAAGTTTTTATGTTGTTAGTCCCCTGTCAGTCAATAGTGTGAGAACACTATTGGATGAGTTATTTTCTTCTGACCCTGTTGTTGGCTGCAAATGGCTAGAAGAAATAATCGTGCTCTTGATGATGCGTTGGAATCGCTTACCCCAAGTGATGGCCCAAAATGGTTGACCTCCAGATGAGTTTCGTGCTTTGGGGAAGTTCCAAAGGAACAATTCGCCGACTTTTGTGGGCACTCATGATCCTGATGGTCCGTAGAAGTGGCTAAGAGTGATTGAGAAGATTTTTCGGGTTATGGTGTGCACTGATACTCAGCAGGTGCAGTTTGGTACGCATATGCTAGCTGAGGACTGGTGGGATAACACTCGTCAGAGATTGGAAGGTGTTGGCATTGCAATAACTTGGACTGTGTTTAAGGAAGAATTTTTGAGGAAGTATTTTCCAAGATGTTTGGGGCAAGAAAGAGGTGGAATTCCTTGAGCTGAAGCAAGAGAATATGAATGTGGCTGATTATGCAGCAAAGTTTGAGGCTTTAGTGAATTTTTGTCCACATTACAATCATGCTAACGCAGAGATGTCGAAGTGTCTCAAGTTCGAGAATGGATTGAGACCAAAGATTAAGCAGGGAATTGGGTACCAGTATATTCTTCGGTTTGCAGAACTGGTGAGAAGAAAGATAAAGGACAGTATAGAGGGAAACCGTATGTGACTTCTGGTGATAAAGGGAAGCAGAAGGCTTCAAATGGGAAAAAGACAAGTGGGGGAGCGGCTACTGCTCCAAGCAAGTGTTATAAGTGTGGCGAGCAAGGTCACTGTGTTGAGGTTTGTACTAATAAGGTGTTGAGGTGTCATCGTTGTGGTAGGAGAGGTCATAGAGTTACTGACTGCAAACGTGAGGCTCTGACTTGCTTCAACTGTAGAGAGAAAGGTCGTATCAGTACCCAGTGCCAGAAGTCGAAGAAGACTGCTACTGTTGCTCAGACGAATGGCAGAGTGTTTGCTTTGAGCGTGAGGTAGAGTTTACTGTGGACTTGATACCGGGCACTAGTCCTATGTCGATGGCTCCTTATCGGATGTCTGCATCTGAGTTGAGAGAATTGAAGAAACAATTGGAAGAGTTGCTTGAGAAGAAGTTTATTCGATCGAGTGTTTCTCCGTGGGGTGCTCCTATGTTGTTGGTGAGGAAGAAAATGGTAGCATGAGATTGTGTATGGATTATCGGCAATTGAATAAAGTGACGATCAAGAATAAGTATCCACTTTCGAGTATTGATGATCTGATGGATCAATTGGTTGACGCTTGTGTGTTTAGTAAGATTGATTTGAGGTCTAGTTATCATCAAATTTGCGTTAAGCCTGATGATATTCCGAAGACAGCTTTCAGGATGAGGTATGGACACTATGAATATACTGTAATGTCGTTTGGTGTATCTAATTCACCTGGTGTATTCATGGAGTATATGAATAGGATTTTTCATCCTTATTTGGATCAATTTGTGGTAGTACTCATCGACAATATCTTGATATATTCGAAGTCCGAGGAAGAACATGCGCAACATCTAAGAGTTGTATTGCAGGTTTTGAGGGACAAGAAGCTTTATGCCAAGTTGTCTAAATGTGAGTTTTGGTTGAAGGAAGTGAGTTTCCTAGGCCATGTGATTTCTAGTGGAGGGATTGTTGTTGATCCGTCCAAAGTTGATGTTGTGTTTTAGTGGGACACTCCAAAGTCTGCTACTGAGATTCGAAGTTTCCATGGCTTAGCTGGTTATTATCGTAAGTTTATAGAAGGCTTTTCGAAGTTGGTGTTGCCATTTACTCAGTTGACTTGAAAGGGTCAAGCTTATGTGTGGGATGTTGCATGTGAGAGGAGTTTTGTAGAACTCAAGAAGAAGTTGACGACGGCTCCAGTACTGATCTTGCCAAATCCGAGTGAGTCTTTTGTGGTATATTGTAATGCGTCAAAAATAGGTCTTGGTGGTGTACTGATGCAGAATGGACAGGTTTTTGCTTATGCTTTCAGACAACTGAAGGTTCATGAAAGGAATTATCCTACGCATGACTTAGAGTTGGTTGTTGTGGTATTCGTGTTGAAAGTTTGGAGACATTATCTTTTTGGGTCCAGGTTCGAAGTGTTCAGTGATCACAAGAGCCTGAAGTATTTTTTTGATTAGAAAGAGTTGAATATGAGGCAGAGGAGATGGCTTGTAATTCTGAAGGATTATGATTTTAAATTGAGTTGCCACCCTGGTAAGGCTAATGTTGTAGCTGATGCATTAAGTAGGAAGTCCTTTGTGTTGGTATGAGTCATGCGAGAGTGTTATGCTCGGACTTGAGATTGTGCAAGAGACGAATGAAAAGATCAAGATGATCCGAGAAAATATGAAAGCGTCGAAGAGTCGTTAGAAAAGTTATCACGACAAGAGGAGGAAAGCACTTGAGTTCTAGGAGATAGATCATTTGCTTTTGAGAGTTATGCCAGTAACTGGTGTTGACCGAGCTTTGGAGTCTCGAAATCTCACACCACATTTTGTTGGTCTGTATCAGATTTCGTAGAGGGTGAGAGAAGTAGCATATCGGATTGGTTTACCACCGTCGCTTGCGAATTTTCATGATGTGTTTCATGTGTCTCAGTTGAGGAAGTACATTCTAGATCTGTCACATGTGATTCAGATGGATGATGTATAGGTGAGAGATAACTTGATTGTTGAGGCATTTCCAGTACGAATTGATGAACGAGAAGTGAAGCAACTGCGAGGTAAAGAGATTTCCTTGGTAAAGGTAGTTTGGGGAGGACCAGCTAGAGGGAGCATGACTTGGGAGCATGAGGATCAAATGAGGGAGTCGTATCCGACTCTGTTTCCTTGAGGTAATTTTCGAGGGCGAAAATTCTTTTAAGTGGGGGAGAGTTGTAACACCCCAAATTTATTGAAATATTTATTTAATTTATTTAAATATGAATATTCGTATTTTTGGTGATTTTCGATGGTTGGTGTGAATATTGAGAATTATGGATTTTGAGTTATTTATTTAAATAATAGTATATAATATGAATATATTGGTATTATTATTAATTTAAATGAATATAAGTGAGTTGAGGGCAACGTGGACTTTTGAGGAGGAGTTAGTGAGGGTGAAATTGGAAAGCCCATTTTAAGGCCCAAAGTTAGGTTTAACAAAAAGGAACTTTGAGAGAATTAGGATTCATTCTTGTTAGACCTTGAAAAGAGAAAAAATAGAGGCCAGAGCTCTGAGGAAGAGGATTAAGGAAAAGCTTCGCGAGGTTTCTAAGAATCAAGGAGAAAGGCTTAGAGTCGGCAATTACCTTCATTGTTTTCAATATATGATTCAATGTATTTAAAGCCGATTTATGGATTTAGGAGGTTTTTGAGTTTGAGGAAATTAGGCCTTCGTGGCCAAATCTGTTTTGAGGTTGTTTAAGTATGGGGAGTATTGCCTTCATTATTTTCAATATATGATTCAATGTATTTAAAGCCGATTTAAGGATTTAAGAGGTTTTTGAGTTTGAGAAAATTCGGCCTTCGTGGCCAAATCTGTTTTGAGGCTGTTTAAGTATGGGGAGTATTGCCTTCATTATTTTCAATATATGATTCAATGTATTTAAAGTCGATTTAAGGATTTAAGAGGTTTTTGAGTTTGAGGAAATTCGGCCTTCGTGGTCAAATCTGTTTTGGAGGTTGTTTAAGTATGGGGAGTATTGCCTTCATTGTTTTCAAATATATGACTCAATGTATTTAAAGTCGATTTAAGGATTTATGAGGTTTTTGAGTTTGAGAAAATTAGGCCTTCGTGGCCAAATCTGTTTTTGAGGTTGTTTAAGTATGGGGAGTATTACCTTCATTATTTTCAATATATGATTCAATGTATTTAAAGTCAATTTAAGGATTTAGGAGGTTTTAGAGTTTGAGGAAATTAGGTCTTCGTGGCCAAATCTGTTTTTGAGGTTGTTTAAGTTTGAGGAGTATTACCTTCATTGTTTTCAATATATGATTCAATGTATTTAAAGCTGATTTAAAGATTTAAGAGGTTTTGAGTATGAGGAAATTAGGCCTTCGTGGCTAAATCTGTTTTGAGGTTGTTTAACCCTGTAGGGTAAGTGATTGTGAGAACTATTGTGACCTTAGGGTATTTGTAAGAATTTATAAGAATAATACATGACTGTATAATGAATTCCCATGAATAATTGTGATGATTTATGATGTTGACTTCATGAGGCTTTGGTGATTTTATGATTACATGATTATTATGATGATTTTGATGAATGATGATTCACCTAATGATTTTATTATGAGAATGATATTGACGTGTGTATAATGCATTCATATGCATTCCAGACTTCGGTCTAGTGTTTGATTCTTGTGGCTTCAGTCCCATTATACGGATGTGAAGTATTTTTTGTGCTCCGGTTCTTATGTAGAATCGATCCTATTGATAGGGATCTATGGAGGGTTGATGGCCCAGTGTCCATCAAACTTTGATGAATTTGTACCACATGCATGAGTCTTGTTGCATTTTCATTTATGTGACAATTTGGTGTAATTTATGATATTATGGCTTTTTGATGTTTCCTTGATGATTATGATGATGTTGAATACAAAAATGACGCTATTTTATATATGGATTTGTTAGATGCCAAACTTTGCTTATTTGATCTATCAAATGTGGGCATCTTTCATTCCTTTTTGTAAAGAAAGTGTTAGAATCATTCTTGTTTTTGTTGATTTGCATCATTATGTGAAAATGTCTTGGTTGCTTTGATTTGTATGCTATTGTGAAGGAATTAGGCATGAAAATTTGAAGAGTAAGACACAAAAATTATGACAAGGAAACCAAGTCAGCTTGTAAACATCAACAAGTTCACACAGCGAACCTGTTCAGAAAAACATCAGCAAGTTCGCACAGCGAACTTGCCAGTGAAGGTCTTGAAAACCATGGGACTGTTCATCCAGAAAGAAACGGAATCTTAGTTCACTGTGCGAAGGAGATAGCGAAGTATTCGCTGGAGCGAAGAGGAAGCGAATGCCCAGCGAGCACCCCCAGACTTGAGGCAGTAAGTATTTCGACAAGAATTCGCTGTGCAAAGTCTGCAGCGAAGCCTTCTCACTGTGAAGGATTCTTCGTACGGCCAACATGTGGAAATATCTCAGGGGCGTCTTACTGTACACAGGCACTTCAACTGCCATTTTGCATTGTTCGCTAGGCGAACACTTTGTTCGCAGTGCGAACATGATAGCTCAGCAGCATGTCTATAAGTAGTATGTGGTACTTTTTGTAAAAATATCTTTTTTTTCTTGTACTTTTCTCTTTAGAGATTTTTCAGAGAAAAAACCCTAGTTTCTCCATTTCTCATCATCTCTTAGCCATCTTTCACAAAAAGAAGGTGGATTCCCATCCAATCTCGATTATTCGACTCGGATGTTGATCAACCTTCTTCTGAAACTTGTTGCTTAAGCTATCATAGAAATGGGTAGCTAAAACCCCTCTTTTGTCAAGGTTAGAGGTAGCTAGTTTTGATTTTATGTATTCTTCTTGATCTTTTGTATATGAACAAGGCTTTGATCAATGTAGATGAAGTTACTTGCTATCTTTTGTTATATTTATGGTTTGGATTGCTTTAGACATGAACTTTTCAAGTCTTAACCTAATTTCTTCATCTATCAACTATACAAACTCTAGACATAGGTTTGAAAGTTGATATTCGCTTTGTATTGATCTTAATGATTATTTTTTCGAGTGTTATTTAGAGAGATCATTTAACGATCGAAACAATAACATTCACGAAATCGCTTTAGAAATGAACGTTTTTGCAAGGATACACGATTATGTTGGTTAAAGCTACGTTCACATATTTGACGGTTGGATACGTTTAGGACGGATTAGTGAATCCTAATCTTGGCATGCTTTTTATCAAACTATGACCAAATTTTATTCTGTTTTATTTCTTAGAAACTCTTTTGACAAAAATAGAAACCATTTTTAAAAAAAAACCCCTTCTTAAATCATTAAACCATTGAACGACAAGCATCACATATTCTCATCAATCCCTGTGGATACGATAAAATACTACCGAAAAATACTTTTAACAAATTGGCGTCGTTGCCGGGGATTGTTAGTAGAAAATTACAAGCATTACAATAGTTTAGTGATTTTAAGATTTATGTATTGTGATTATCTTATCTCTGTAATTCTTTGTGCTTTTTGATCTGTTTAGTTCGTGTGCAAAATTCGTTTATGCAAGGACAAGTCCAGCCTGAAGACCTTCTTTTCGATCCTGAGATTGAAAGAACTGTTTGTCGTACCAATAGTTGCACAAGGCGAAGACGGCAACAAGCTATTGAAATACAAGAGCGTGGGGAATCTTCTTCATCCACTCCACCTGATTCACCAATCATGGCAGCACCATCACCACCACCTTCGGTTTCAGTTCCATGTACAAACAGTCCAAGACACACCGCTCAGTTTGAGCGTAATCTCTAAAATGGAAGGCAAGCTGAAATGAAAACAGGAATCCTTGTACTCATTTATCAAAATCCTTTCATGGGGTTAGATCATAAGGATCCGTTTACACATCTTACCAAATTCTATGAGATTGCGGGTGCAACGCGAACACCAGAAGCTGATGAAGAATCACTGTTCAGGAGGTTATTTCCTCATTCTTTGATCCGGAAAGCGAAGAAATGGTATCTTGATCAATCTACGACAGTTATGACAGATTGGAATTTATTGGAAGAAAAGTTTCTTGAACGGTTCTTTCCACATAACCGGTTCATAGAAGAAAAGACTGCTATAGTTGTATTTTCACAAGGAGGAACTGAATCCCTCAATGAAGCTTGGGAGAGATCCAAGTCAATGTTGAGGAAATGAAAAGGACACGGTTTTGATGAACTTACGCAAGTTCACATTTTCCGCAATGGTCTCCTCTCGGTTCACAAGACCTTGTTGGATGCTACGACAGGGGGTTCTTTGATGTCTAAAAGTGCCGAAGATGCAATAGCAATTATTGACAATATGGCACTTAATGATCACCAGGGAAATCATAACCGTGGAGTAGCTCAACGAAAACCAGGAGTGTTAGAGTTAGGTGCTAATGATGCCATTCTTGCTCAGAACAAACTTCTTTCACAACAAGTGGAGCTTTTAACTCAACAAATATCGAAGCTTCCACAATAAATCAAAGAGATGCAAGAAGTTCCTACCAAAGCTCAAGTGGCAAGTTGTGAATTATGTAAAGGAGACCATCCTACAGGGTATTGTTCTCCGGTATTGGAAGAAGTTAACTATGTCGGAAATCAAAATCAGGGGTACCAACAAAGACCACCTTATCAACAAGAAAATCAAGGTTATCAAAGACCAAATCAAGGGTACCAACAACCTTGGAGGGGCAAGAAGCAGGAACTTCAAATCGTCAACAATACCAAAATTACACTCAACCTCCACAAACTCAAAGTGCACCTTCAAAGATAGAAGAAACTCTTACTCAATTTATGCAAATGTCAATGTCAAATCAAAAGAACACTGATGCGGCTAAAAGAATTTGGAGACACGAGTGGGTCAATTATCAAAACAATTGGCTGATCAACAAAAAAGGCCCTTTACGGCTACCGCTCTCCCAAATCCTAAGGAGCGTTGTAAGGCGATTCTCACAAGAAGTGGTAGGGAGATTGACATGAGTGTAGGTGAGGAGGTAGTGGCGGAAGAGGTTGTAGTTGAAAAAGAAAATGAAAATGTTGAGAAAGAAGTAGAAAAAAATGTTGAGGGAGATTTAGTTGAAAAAGAGAGAGTGAAAAAGAGTGAGGAAGAAGAGAAAAATAAGAGAGAAGAAAGAGTGAAAAAGTCTAGGAAAGGAAAAGAACAAGTGAGCACTATCCCGATTCAAAATTCTCCATATCCACATGCCCCATCAAGAAAAGATAATGCGAGACACTATGCTCGGTTCATGGATATATTCAAGCAATTGCAAATCAATATTCCATTTTCCGAAGCATTGGAATAAATGCCCAAGTATGCAAAATTCATGAAGGACATCCTTACAAAGAAGAAGAGGTATACAGATCAAAAAGCTATCATGGTGGATGCTAGTTATAGCGCAATCATTCAACGTACTCTCCCGAGAAAAGAAAGTGATCTGGGACGAGTCACTTTGCTCGTTACAATTGGAAACACTTATATTGGCAATGGCTTGATCGATTTAGGCTCTAGTATCAATTTGATACCCTTGTCCATTGTGAAGCGGTTGGGATACATGTAGTTGAAGTCCACTCAAATGACATTGCAACTTGCCGACAAATCTACCACTCGCCCTCATGGTGTAGCCGAAGACGTGTTGGTAAAGGTTGATAAATTTTTGTTTTCAATCGACTTTGTGGTAATTGATATGGAGGAAGATGAAGACTCTCCCTTGATTCTTGGTCGACCTTTTATGAAGACCGCGCGCATGGAAATTGATATGGATGATGGTCAAATGAAGGTTAGAGTTCTAGATGAGTAGATTTGTTTCAATCTTTTTAAAGTCATGAAGCTTTCAAAGGACAAGACCGATTGTTTTAGAATCGATGCAACGGAAGTGGTGATCAAAGAAGTTAAGGAGTTGTTGCAAGTTCCCACGCTATTACAACAAGTTCTTACCAATTCTCTTTCAAATGTCAATGACGAAGAAGAAATAGAAATTGAAAAGTGTTTGTAGGAGCTTGAAGAATTAAAGGAAATCCCTCCTTTGAAAGAAAGGGTGGAAATTTTTAAAAAGGAAAACAATGAGGAAGTCAAACTTGAGTTGAAGTTGTTACCATCTCATCTTAAGTATGTTTTCCTTGATGAAGAGAAAAACAACCCGGTGATCATAAGCTCGGATCTAACCATGGAGGAAGAAAAAAATTAATTGGTGTTTTGAAGAAAAATCAAGAGGCAATGGGTTGGACTCTTTCCGATTTGAAAGGTATAAGTCCATCCTATTGTATGCACCAAATATTCATGGAGGAAGATTTCAAGTCGGTAGCTCAACCACAAAGAAGATTGAATCCTACCATGAAAGAAGTGGTGAGGAAAGAAGTTGTCAAAATGTTGGATGTCGGCATGATTTATCCTATTTCCAATAGTCCTTGGATTAGTCCAGTTCATGTGGTGCTGAAGAAAGGTGGAATGACTGTTGTCCGTAATGAGAAGAATGAGTTGATTCTAACAAAAATTGTAACAGGATGGAGGATGTGTATCGACTACCGTAGGCTCAATCAAGCTACAAGAAAAGATCATTCCCTCTTCCTTTCATGGATCAAATGCTCGAGAGGCTTTCCGGTCAAGAATATTATTGCTTTTTGGATGGATACTCAGGGTATAATCAAATAATTGTTAACCCAGAGGATCATGAAAAAACAACTTTCACTTGTCCTTTCAGAATCTTTGCTTATAGGAGGATGTTGTTTGGCTTGTGTAATGCACCGGCGACTTTTCAAAGGTGTATGCAAGCTATATTCTCAGACTTGATTGAAAAGACTATCGAGGTGTTTATAGATGACTTCTCAGTTTTTGGTTCGTCATTTGATCTTTGTTTGAAAAATCTAGATGTTGTCCTGGAGAGGTGCGTGGATTCTAACTTGGTGCTTAATTGGGAAAAATTGCAACCTCATGGTTACAGAAGGAATTTTGCTCAGGCACAAAGTTTCTTCGAAGGGACTTGAAGTTGATAGGGCTAAAGTGGAAGTTATTGAGAAATTGCCACCACCTATGAACGTGAAGGGAATCCGAAGTTTTCTGGGTCATGCAGGATTCTACCGAGGATTCATCAAAGACTTTGCTAAGATAGTGAAACCATTGAGAAACTTTCTCAACAAAGATAAGTCTTTTCTTTTTGATGAGTCTTGTATGACAGCTTTTGATTCTTTAAAACAAAACCTAATCACTGCACCCATAATCATCCCACCAAACTGGAAAAATGATTTTGAACTCATGTGCGATGCGAGTGATTATGCGGTTGGTACAACGCTAGGCCAAAGAAAAACCAAAATTTTCCATGCGATACATTATGCGAGCAAAGTTCTTAACGATGCTCAAATAAACTATGCAACAACTGAAAAAGAATTGTTTGCAATAGTATACGCATTAGAAAAATTTAGGTCTTATTTGATTGGGTCCAAAGTTGTGGTGTACACCGATCATGCGGCAATCAAGTATCTGCTAACCAAGCTGGATTCCAAGCAAAGGCTAATTCGTTGGATCCTTTTATTACAAGAATTCGATCTAGAAATTTGTGATAAAAAAGGATCTGAGAATTTGGTAGCGGATCACTTGTCCTGTTTGGTGAATGATGAAGTCACGAAACATGAGCAGGAGGTGAGGGAAGAATTACCTGATGAAAAGTTGTATATGGTGAAAGTTATATCTTGGTTTGCCGACATGGCTAACCACAAAGCCATTGGATTAATGCCGGAAGGTCTAACTAGTCACTAGAGAAAAAAATATTTGTCTGACGCCAAGTACTTTGTGTGGGATGAGCCTCATTTGTTCAAACTTGGTGTCGACAATATTTTAAAGAGATGCATATATCAGGAGGAAGCCAGAGACATCCTTTGGCACTGTCACAACTCTCCATATGGAGGTCATTTTAACGACACAAGAACGGCCGTGAAATTCCTCTGATCGGGCTTTTATTAGTCGTCTTTGTCCAAATATGCGCATGCGCACACAAAAAGTTGTGATAAATGTCAGAGGATTGGTGGAATATCGCAACAAAATGAAATGCCTCTACAAAGCATGTTAAAAGTCGAGTTTTTGATTGTTGGGGCATTAATTTTGTTGGTCCATTCCCACCGTCTTTTGGAAACGAATACATTCTTGTTGCGGTTGACTATGTCTCAAAGTGGGTTGAAGTCATAGCAAGCGCTAAGGCAGATGGGAAAACCGTGATAAAATTTTTGAAAAAAAATATTTTTTTCTCGCTTTGGTACTCCGAGAGTGTTAATTAGTGACGGAGGATCCCAATTTTGTAACACTCAGTTAGTGAAAACTCTGGAGCAGTATGGTGTGCGGCACAAAGTTGCAACACCATACCATCTGCAAGATAACGGACAAGCCGAAGTATCAAACCGAGAAATTAAAAAGATTTTGGAAAAAACTGTGTCCACCTCTAGGAAGGATTGGTCAAGCAAGCTTGACGATGCTTTGTGGGCCTATCGGACGGCTTTCAAGGCTCCGATTGGTCTCACCCCTTTTAAAATGGTCTACGGAAAAAACTGTCACCTACCGGTTGAGTTGGAGCACAAAGCTTTTTGGGCATTAAAGTTGCTAAATTTTGATCAAAACTTGAGTGGCGACAAAAGAAAAAGCCAGCTTCATGAGTTGGAGGAAATACGCTTACAAGCGTATGAATCTAACAAAATTTACAAAGACCGGGTGAAAGGTTATCATGATAAGAAGATTGTGACCTAGAAGTTTGAGGAAGGACAAATGGTGTTACTTTTCAATTCTAGGTTGAGATTGTTTCCAGGGAAGCTAAAGTCTAAGTGGTTGGGTCCGTTTCGGATTCGCAACATTATGAGCTATGGGGCAATCATTATTGAAGACATGAAGACCAAAGAGAATTGGACATTAAACGGCCAAAGATTGAAGATTTACTTGGGTGGTGATTTTGAGCGGGACACCACCTATGTGCCCTTTTGTGATCCGTGATCGCATCGGACCGTCGAGCTCCAACGACGTTAAAAAAAGCGCTTGTTGGGAGGCACCCCGATATTGTAAGTATTTCCTTTTTTGTAGTTAAATTTATTTTGCAAGATGTGGTAGAACTTGTGGTGAAAAACTGGTCATATTTTAAAAAACCAAAACCCGTCGTGTTTGCTAGCTTCTTCGCAGTGCGAATAGCTGAGCGAACATGTTCGCTAGAAAGCTCACAGTGCAAGCAGCGTGAAACAGGTCTGCCACATCAGTGTTAATTTAAAATGCATTGGGCCTCCCATGTGGGGCCAGTCTGCCTTTTGAGTCTAACCTGATTTTAGTGTCTTTCCACTTCTCTCTTGCACACTTCTCACTTGCACTCTCACATAAGCAAAAACATATCCTTGCACTTCTCATTTTAAAACCCTAATTTCTGCCAAGAAACTTCCTTCAAGCTACATTAAATCAGGTTTGTTCATCTCTTTCATTTGTTTTATTGTTTGGGTTGAGTTAGTTTAGAGAGGGCATGCCAAATGGGTTAATTAGAGTAGGTTCAATTTGATGCAAATTTATGTTGCATGTGTTTGTTAGTCATACCTTAGTGTTACTCAGAGTGATTTCTCTTACTTATCTGTATTGCAATTTAATTATCTGGCATGCGGAGCAAAAATAGTAATGGAAATTCAAATTCGCAGCCTTCGCTAGCGTCTTCGCAGTGCGAACCTGGGGCGAGTTTTCGCCAGGCCTTCGCACAGCGAAGTGTGCAACGAACATAACCAATTTTTGTTGTCTTGTTCTATTTTTTAGACAAATATGTTATGTTGGGTGTTGTTTTTCTTCTCCTATGTTGTTTGTGCAGATGGCATCTAGGGCAGTGGCATCAAAGAAGCGAAAAGTAGGCAGAGGTAGCTAGTTCTGATTTTATGTATTCTTCTTGATCTTTTGTATGTGAACAAGGCTTTGATCAATATAGATGAAGTTATTTGCTATCGTTTGTTATATTTATGGTTTGGATTGCTTTAGACATGAACTTTTCAATTCTTGACCTAATTTCTTCATCTATCAACTATACAAACTCTAGACATTTGTTTGAAAGTTGATATTCGCTTTGTATTGATCTTAATGATTATTGTTTTGAGTGCTATTTAGAGAGATCATTTAACGGTCGAAACAATAACATTCACGAAATCGCTTTAAAAATGAACTTTTTTACGAGGATACACGATTATGTTGGTTAAAACTACGTTCACATATTTGATCGGTTGTATATGTTTAGAACAGATTAGTGAACCCTAATCTCGGCATGCTTTTTATCAAACTAAGACCAAATTTTATTTTGTTTTATTTCTTACAAACTCTTTTGACAAAAGTAGAAACCATTTTAAAAAACCCCGCTTCTTAAATCATTAAACCATTGAACGGTAAGCATCACATATTCTCTTCAATCCCTGTGGATACGATAAAATACTACCGAAAAAAACTTTTAGCAGGATTCCTATATTGATTATTATGAATCGTTTTACTCACCCTGCTTGTTTGAATGTTGCCTCCACGTAGGTAACGTGCAATTGACTAGGTTTAGCCGTGGATGTCGTCGAGAACTTTTTGGAGTTTTTGACTTTTGGTTCACTTAGAGGGTCTTGCTCTGATAGTGTAACACCGGTTGGGGTCTTTGAGTTAAACCATGTTTTATTGATTATTGTTATTTTGATTATGTTGTTGCGCAAGGAAAACTTTGAATTTTTCCTTTTTAAGTTCTGCTGCCTTTTGAGTAATTTTGAGAAAACCTGTTGTTTACGAAGCATTGACTTTTATTTGAGTTATTGAGAAACGTACGCCCTTTAAGGTGATTTTTATTATGTTTGATATTTTACTCTAATAAATGTGATTGATTTGCCATTATATTTGTGGGGTAGAAAAGGGTGTTACATTAGTGGTATCAGAGCAAGTCTGTCTGTCCGACCAAATTTTTATGTTGTTAGTCCCTTGTCAATCAATAGTGTGAGAACACTATTGGATGAGTTATTTTCTTCTGACCCTGTTGTTGGCTGCAGATGGTTGGAAGAAATGACTGTGCTCTTGCTGATGCGCTGGAATCGCTTGCCCAAGTGATGGCCCAGAATGGTGGACCTCCAAATGAGTTTCGTGCTTTGGGAAAGTTCTAGATAATTGAGAAGATTTTTCGGGTTATGGTGTGCACTGATGCTCAGCAGGTGCAGTTTGGTACGCATATGCTAGCAGAGGAAGCTGAGGACTGGTGGGATAACACTCGTTAGAGATTGGGAGGTATTGGCATTGCAATAACTTGGACTGTGTTTAAGGAAGAATTTTTGAGAAAGTATTTTCCTGAAGATGTTCGGGGCAAGAAATAGGTGGGATTCCTTGAGCTGAAGCAAGGGAATATGATTGTGGCTGAGTATGCGGCAAAGTCTGAGGCTTTAGTGAATTTTTGTCCACATTACAATCGTGTTAACACAGAGATATCGAAGTGTCTTAAGTTAGAGAATGGATTGAGACCAGAGATTAAGCAGGGATTTGGGTACCAGCAGATTCTTCGGTTTGCGGAACTGGTGAACAAGAGCAGCATTTATGATGAGGATAGCCGAGCTCGATCTACTCACTACAAGCAGTTGAGTGAGAAGAAAGAGAAAGGACAATATAGAGGGAAACTGTATGTGACTTCTGGTGATAAAGGGAAGAAGAAGGCTTCAAATGGGAAAAAGTCAAATGGGGGGGCAGCTACTGCTCCAAGCAAGTGTTATAAGTGTGGCGAGCAAGGTCACAGTGCTGAAGTTTGTACTAATAAGGTGTTGAGGTGTCATCAGTGTGGTAGGAGAGGTCATAGAGTTACTGACTGCAAAGATGAAGTTCCGACTTGCTTCAACTGTGGAGAGAAAGGTCATATCAGTACCCAGTGCCAGAAGTCGAAGAAGACTGCTACTGCTGCTCAGACGAATGGTAGAGTGTTTGCTTTGAGCGGTGCAGAAGAACCCAAGACAAATAACTTGATCAGAAGTACTTGCTTTATTAATGGTGTTGAATTGATTGCTATGATTGATATTGGTGCTACTCATTCATTTATTTTACTTGAATGTGCTACGAGGTTGAATTTAAAATTATCTTCTATGGTTGAGAGTATGGTTATCGATACCCCGGCTAATGGTTCTATGACTAATGCGTTAGTCTGTTTGAGCTTCCCTTTGACCATTTATAATAAGAATTTTGTGATGGACTTGGTATATATACCTTTGCATCGAATTGATGTTATTCTTAGAATGAACTAGTTGGAGTTCAACTATGTTCATATCGATTGCTATAGTAAGACTGTAAGGTTCCCAGAGTTTGGTGATTGTGGAGAGCTGGTGTTTGTATCGACTAAGCAAGTAGAAGAACTCTTAGAAGATGAGGCTTAGATGTTTTCATCACTTCAAGTTGATTATGAAGTAGTGAGCGTGGAGCTACCAGTTGTTCAGGAATTTCCATAAGTGTTTCCAGACGACATAAGTGACTTACCTCCTGAGCGTGAGGTAGAGTTTATTGTGGACTTGATATCGGGCACTATTCATATGTCGATGGCTCCTTATAAGATGTCTACATTTGAGTTCGGAGAATTGAAGAAAAAATTGGAAGAGTTGCTTGAGAAGAAGTTTATTCGACCGAGTGTTTCTCCGTGGGGTGCTCCTATGTTGTTGGTGAGGAAGAAAGATGGTAGCATGAGATTGTGTGTGGATTATCGGCAGTTGAATAAAGTGACGATCAAGAATAAGTATCCACTTTCGTGGATTGATGATTTGATGGATCAATTGGTGGGCGCTTGTTTGTTTAGTAAGATTGATTTGAGGTATGGTTATCATCAGCTTTGCGTTAAACCTGATGATATTCCAAAGACAGCTTTTAGGATGAGGTATGGACACTATGAATATATTGATGTCGTTTGGTGTATCGAATGCACCTGGTGTATTCATGGAGTATATGAATAGGATTTTTCATCCTTATTTAGATCAATGTGTGGTAGTACTCATCGACGATATCTTGATATATTCGAAGTCCGAGGAAGAACATGCGCAACATCTAAGAGTTGTATTGTAGGTTTTGAGGGACAAAAAGCTTTATGCCAAGTTGTCCAAGTGTGAGTTTTGGTTGAAGGAAGTGAGTTTCCTTGGCCATTTGATGTCTAGTGGAGGGATTGTTTTTGATCCGTCCAAAGTTGATGTTGTGTTGTAGTGGGACACTCCGAAGTCTGCTATTGAGATTCGATGTTTCCTTGGCTTAGCTGGTTATTATCGTAGGTTTATAGAAGGCTTTTCGAAGTTGGTGTTTCCATTTACTCAGTTGACTTGAAAGGGTCAAGCTTATGTGTGGGATGTTGCATGTGAGAGGAGATTTATAGAACTCAAGAAGAAGTTGACGACTGCTCCAGTACTGATCTTGCCAAATCCGAGTGAGTCTTTTGTGGTATATTGTGATGCGTCGAAAATAGGTCTTGGTGGTGTGCTAATGCAGAATGGTCAGGTTGTTGCTTATGCTTCCAGACACTTGAAGGTTCATGAAAGGAATTATCCTACGTATGACTTAGAGTTGGCCACTGTGGTGTTCGTGTTGAAAGTTTGGAGACATTATCTTTTTGGGTCCAAGTTTAAAGTGTTCAGTGATCACAAGATCCTGAAGTATTTGTTTGATCAGAAAGAGTTGAATATGAGGCAGATGAGATAGCTTGTAATTCTGAAGGATTATGATTTTGAATTGAGTTACCACCCTGGTAAGGCTAATGTTGCAGTTGATGCATTAAGTAGGAATTCCTTGCATATGTCGATGGTTATGGTTCAAGAGTTAGGACTGATTGAACAATTCAGAGATATGAGTCTAGTGTGTGAAGAGACTTCTAATAGTGTGAAGTTGGATATGCTAAAGTTGACTAGTGGTATTCTTCAAGATATCAGAGAAGGTCAAAAATCTGATTTGAGTTTGGTGGATCGTCTCATGTTAATCAATCAAGGTAACGGGGGTGATTTTCGGGTCTATGAGAATGGTGTGATGAGGTTCATAGATAGGGTGTGTATTCCAGATGTGCCAGAAATTAAGAAGCTTGAGGAGGGTCACAGAAGTGGGTTAAGTATTCATTCGGGTGCCACAAAAATGTATCAAGACTTGAAGAAATTGTTTTGGTGGCCAGGGATGAAGAAAGAAATTGCAGAGTTTGTGTATGATTGTTTGACTTATCAGAAGTCGAAGATTGAACATCAAAGACCGCTGGGTCTGATGCAACCGTTGAATATTCCATAGTGGAAATGGGATAGCATTTCTATGGATTTTGTGACAGGTCTACCGAGGACTTTGAATAGGTATGATTCAATTTGGGTGATTGTTGATAGATTGACCAAATCGGCTCATTTTATACTGGTGAGGATCAATTATTCATTGTAGAAGCTGGCCAAATTGTATAATGATGAGATTGTGAAACTGCATGGTATTTCTTCAAGTATTATGTCTGATAGAGATCCGAGGTTCTGGGAGAGTTTGCAGACAGCTTTGGGTACTAAGCTGAGGTTGAGTTCTACCTATCATCCGCAGACGGATGGACAGACAGAGAGAATTATCCAGTCTTTAGAGGATTTGTTGAGAGCTTGTGTATTGGACCAAGGTGGATCATGGGATAGTCATTTGTCGTTGATTGAGTTTACCTACAACAACAGTTACCATTCTAGTATCAGAATGGCACCGTATGAGGCATTGTATGGTAGGATATGTGTGACTCCTTTGTATTGGTATGAGTCAAGCGAGAGTGTTATACTCGGACTTGAGATTTTGCAAGAGACGACTGAAAATATCAAGATGATCCGAGAAAAGATGAAAGTGTCACAGAGTCGTTAGGAAAGTTATCACGACAAGAGGAGGAAAGCACTTGAGTTCTAGGAGATAGATCATGTGCTTTTGAGAGTTACGCCAGTAACTGGTGTTGGCCGAGCTTTGAAGTCTCGAAAGCTCACACCGCATTTTGTTGGTCTGTATCAGATTTCGCAGAGGGTGGGAGAAGTATCATATCAAATTGATTTAGCGTTGTCGCTTGAGAATTTGCATGATGTGTTTCATGTGTCTCAGTTGAGGAAGTACATTCCAGATCCGTCACATGTGATTCAGATGGATGATGTACAAGTGACAGATAACTTGACTATTGAGGCATTTCCAGTACGAATTTATGAACGAGAAGTGAAGCAATTGTGAGGTAAAGAGATTTCCTTGGTAAAGTTAGTTTGGGGACGATCAGCTTGAGGGAGCATAACTTTGGAGCGTGAGGATCAGATGGGGGAGTCGTATCCGACTCTGTTTCCTTGAGGTAATTTTCAAGGGCGGAAATTCCTTGAGGTTGTTTAACCCTGTAAAGTAAGTGATTGTGAGAACTATGATGACCTTGGGGTATTTGTAAGAATTTGTGAGAATAATAAATGACTGTATAATGAATTCCCATGAGTAATTGTGATGATTTATGATGTTGATTTCATGAGGCTTAGGTGATTTTTAATGACATGATTATTATGATGATTTTGATGAATGATGATGCACCTAATGAGTTTATTATGAGGATGATATTGACGTGTGTATCATGCACTCATATGCATTCCGGACTTCGGTCTAGTGTTTGATTCTTGTGGCTTCAGTCCCATTGTGCGGATGTGAAGTATTTTTTTGTGCTCTGGTTCTTGTGTAGTATTGATCCTATTGATGGAGATCTATGGAGGATTGATGGCCCAGTGTCCATCGAACTTTGATGAATTGGTACCACATGCATGAGTCTTGTTGCATTTGCATTTATGTGATAATTTGGTGCAATTTATGGTATTATGGCTTTTTGATGTTTCCTTGATGATTATGATGATGTTGAATACGAAAATGACGCTATTTTACATATGGGTTCCTATATTGATTATTATGAATCGTTTTAATCACCCTGCCTGTTTGAATGTTGCCTCCGCGTGGGTAATATTTTGATGACCAGGTTTTGTTGTGGATGCCGTCGAGGATGTTTTGGAGTTTTTGACTTTTGGTTGACTTAGTGGGTTTTGCTCTGATAGTGTAACATCGGGTTGGGGTCTTTGAGTTAAACCATATTTTATTGATTATTGTTATTTTGATTATGTTGTTGCGCAAGGAAAACTTTGGATTTTGCCTTTTTGAGTTCCGCTGCCTTTTGAGCAATTTTTGAGTAATTTTGGGAAAACCCGTTGTTTACGGAGCATTCACTTTTATTTGAGTTATTGAGAAATGTACGCCCTTTGAGGTGATTTTTATTGTGTTTAATTTTTTACTCTAATAAATGTGATTGATTTGCCATTATATTTGTGGGGTAGAAAAGGGTGTTACAGCTATGATAGACGTTGTTTCTTCACTGGTCAATCTCAAACTTAAATACCACAATGTACAACGAGAAGTTGTTACCATTAACGCTAACCTCGAGGGAGCAAAGAGACTATACCAACCTTTCCAAATATTAAGGAGAAGGCATAAACATGGAGCTCAACGTCAATTCATTCATCATAAATATCAATAGGATGGGTATCCACCTTCTAAGAAGTGGCTAAAGTGGTTGTAAGAAGCGAATAAATAAGTGGCGGTCACCCTGCCTAATTATGTTTTTCGTTCCTCAATCATAGCGAATGCTCTACTTAAGCCAATTACCATTGCATTGCTTATATAACTGAATAATAGGGAGATGAAATGATGTTTTCTAAGACATTATTTTCTTTTTAAATATTCATAGCAATCGGAATTTTGGGGTACAACCAAAGACATTGATGCCTGACACACATAAAGTTAAGGGTGTTGTCTGAGACGCTTTGTACGTCTAGCTAAAGCAATCAATTCTCTATATAAAGTTAGAGGTTTTGACGGAGAAACTTTGTACATACATCTACAAAAATCAATTCCCCACATAAATTCAAAAGTGTTGTCGGAGACACTTTATATGTCCGACTAAAGGTAATAATTCCCCACATAAAGTCAAGGGTGTTGTCATAGATGCTTTGTACGTCCAGCTAAAGCAATTAATTTCCCATATAAAGTCAATGGTGTTGTCAGAGACACTTTCTGCATTCGGCTAAAGCTATCAATTCCCCACATGAAATCATGGCCCACCCCCGTCTGGCAGCTAGCCTATCTAGATGTCATAGTAGGTTGGCCACTAATATACCTCTGACCGGATTTTCATCAGGTGAGTGGAAGAGGAACCGACCCTTGGCCGGGAAAGGCCCCAGTGACGTTCAATAATCTTCGAAGAAGAGCTCACAAGTTCACAAAGATCTATAACTATGCATCTTGGATCATACTAAATACCTTAAAACAGGTACCAAAAGTAATGAATTTGTATCCTTAATTTTAGTGCCACGGTGATGACCAATTAACTTCAAGGGAAGACCTTTTACATACGCAAAAAGATAAAATCTAGTGCTATGCACTCATGATAATACAAAACACCTCAAATAGGTAGTAAAGGAATACTATTTAATAAAATGTATTCTATATGCATTTCCTATTACAGGGTACCAACGAAAGAGTACAACACAAAAATTGCCCTACTTCCGCTGAGAAACAATCTTCTTGTCCATGATGGCATGATCAGAATGCATTTTCCCTCTGGAAAGTGATAGTGAGTAGTGAAAATAATCTACTTGATCCAAAGTATTCTCAAATGACAGCGAAAAATCTTCAAGGGTGGAACTCGTATAGTCAGCCAACTGTCGGGCTAATGAAGCATTATGGGAATGCAAGAACTTTATTTCCTTGTGCGACTCTTCCTCACTTCTTCTAATAAAAGCTAAAGCTTAATTATCCATCCATGCTATCCTCACCAACTGAGTCACATACTCGGAAAGAGATCCAGTGAGCATCAGGCGAAGCAAATCATCCTTCACCCCAGAGAGAGAGGTAGAAGCTTCATTTGCTTCATGCAGGTGCCTCACCCATTGAAGCTTTAGATCAAGGATGTTGTTCTCCATATCTTTCTTCTCATCACGGTTCCAATCAGACCAAAAAGCCTACTAGTGATCGATTTCACTAAGAGTCGGAGAAATCGAGGCACGTTGGGTTTACCTGGCCAACTTTCCTATTTATTCTTCCATAACTGGCTTGGAAAGTCTATCCAGATAAGCACAATCCTCATCTAAAGGACGGGTTGACAATTTTAAGAAGAGCGGGAGCTGGACCCCATTAGTATAGGGTGAGCAGTTCGACCATATACCATTAATGGAACCGACAAGTTCTCCACAACAACATTATTTTTTATCGATCATACTTCTAGCCTTAGAAGCTAGAACTCTTATTCATTAATCATGAACCCTACACAATAATGAATAAAATGCATACTGTAACACCCCCTTCTATACCCCAAATAAATGCATATAAAACAATTAAGCACATACAAATTATCAGAGTAAAAAGGTTTTATAATAAGGTATAAAAGAAGAATGCCACAATTTCACCAATAAAACACTTTCACATTTCTCTCCACAAGATATGTAACATTTTCAAAATTAAGCGGAAGATCAAATCATTTAATCGTTTTCAAAATATTAATCCACGTACACACAAGTTAATCCAAATTAATACATCATATCAGTTAGATTACACGATCACATCAACTGATACATCACAATGTATCACAAAAGAATGACTATACTAGTCTAACTACCCGGTGTTACATATCAGAGCAGCAGACTCAAAAGAATGAAGAATACTTCACAAAAGGGACTCCAGCATCCTAATCTGCAATGCCTCGTAGAGCATTATAAAACAGCAGAAGGATGAGAAATATTACCATAATAATCAATGCATAAGATTATATATATATACAGGTATCACATAATTACATTCTACATTTCTCACCACAAATTCATTTCATAGTCATATTTATCATGTTGTAAATATAAACAAATATGAACATACCCAAACATATCCCTTCATACATATTCCCCAATCACCCAAAACCCATCGTATTCACTAGCATACTTCATATGTCCATGACATTTATGCTATTACCACATCATCAAACAATGCACACATATCCACGATATGTTCCCATGCATTTCTCACAATTATTAACGATGCACACATATCCACGATATGTTCCCATGCATTTTTCATAATTATTAACGATGCACACATATCCACGATATGTTCCCATGCATTTTTCATAATTATTAACGATGCACACATATCCACGATATGTTCCCATGCATTTTTCATAATTATTAACGATGCACACATATCCACGATATGTTCCCATGCATTTTTCATAATTATTAACGATGCACACATATCCACGATATGTTCCCATGCATTTTTTATAATTATTAACAATGCACACATATCCACGATATGTTCCCATGCATTTTTCATAATTATTAACGATGCACACATATCCACGATATGTTCCCATGCATCTCTCATCACATAATTGTATACCCATTAAGCATTCGCAGTTCATTAGACAATACACATACATTCATCATTGTATTCACATGTATTTCTATTTATCATAATTAATACGCATCGCACATCAACTAGGATTCACGCCCGGAGGCTACCCACAGTACACATCATCACAATTCATCATATCTATATCATATCATAGAGGTATTAACCTATGTGAATCAATCAAACAATCACCACATGAGCAACACAGCAAAAGAAAAATGCTGTCACATTCGCCTTCATTTGCCTGGCGAACCCTCGCAGCGAACCTTCGCCTGGCCTTCGCCTGGCGAACTCTCTCAGCGAACACTCGTTAGGCTTCGCCTGGCAAGACTTCCCAGCGAGCCCAAGTCAGTAGCTACTGACTTCATTCGCCACCATTCGACAGCACCTTCGTTGGGCGAACCTTCGCTATCCAACTTCGCTTGGCGAACTCGCCAGCGAAGTCCACTGGGACTTAATCATAATTACTCGCCAGCATTCGCTAGGCTTCGCCTGGAGAAGCTTCGCCTTCGCTCGCCTGGCGAGAGCCAGCGAACCTGCGCAGAACAGAACCCTATTCTGCCTCTCCTTCATCAATCCATCATCAACCAAACCTTGAACATCCAAATCAGTACAAATAGCATCAATACATGTTACCTTACTATTCTACGGTGTTATTACTCAGTTCCAACCGATTAAATCATCAATCTACCGATTAATCCAACATTTGCCCTAATTGGAAAGTGATGAAAACTCTACCAAAACCCCAACCCAACATACATAACATCATGCAATGATCAAATAGAAACATTTCTCACCCTTACCTCGATTAATCGGAGCTTTGATGTTGGTTCTTGATGATTTCCACTTTTCCTCTTCTTCTCCTCTCTTTCTCTTCTTTCTTCTTTCTTTCCTCTTTCTCTCCAAATGTTTCTAACTTTCTTTTCTTTTCTTCCTCACTTATATATTCCTTTTATTTTCTTTCCTTCCAATTTCCTTTCAATTCTCTATTAATTCCAATTAATAAAAATTAATTCCAATATTAACATAAAATCCCACTAAATCAATTAATTACTACAATTAATTATTTAATGAAATTTGGGCTATTACAACCCTCCCCCACTTAGGAATTTTCGTCCTCGAAAATGTTACCATATTCAAACAGTTCTGGATAAGACTCCTTCATCTGGCTCTCAAGCTCCCACGTAACATTTCCACCAGCCGGTCCTCCCCAAGCGACCTTCACTAAAGCAATCTCTTTACCTCGAAGCTGTTTCAATTTCCGATCCTTAATCCGCATAGGTGATGTCTCAACAGTCAGGTTATCTCTCACCTGCACATCATCTATTTGGACTACATGAGACGGATCCGCAATGTATTTCCTCAACTGAGATACATGGAATACGTCGTGAAGATTAGCAAGCGACGGTGGTAGAGCCACACGATAGGCCACTTCTCCTATCCTTTGCAAAATCTGATAAGGACCAATGAAACGCGGCGACAACTTGCGCGACTTCAGTGCCCTACCAACACCCGTCGTCGGAGTGACTCGAAGAAACACATGATCTCCCTCTTGAAATTCAAGTGCCTTCCTCCTCTTGTCATAATAACTCTTCTGACGACTCTGAGTAATTCTCATCTTCTCTTGAATCATCTTGATCTTATCAGTAGTCTGTTGAACTAACTCGGGTCCAACAACAGAACTCTCTCCGGACTCGAACCAACACAATGGTGTCCTACACCGCCTACCATACAACGCCTCAAATGGTGCCATACCAATACTCGAATGGAAACTGTTGTTGTAGGTAAACTCAATCAAAGGCAAGTAGCTATCCCAAGCTCCTCCTTTTTCCAATACACAAGCTCTCAAAAGATCTTCAAGCGACTGAATCGTCCTCTCCGTCTGACCATCAGTCTGAGGATGATACGCTGAACTCAAACGCAACTTAGTACCCAAAACACTCTGCAAGATCTCCCAAAATCTCGAAGTAAACCGCGGATCTCTATCCGAAACAATACTTAACGGAATACCATGCAGACACACAATCCTCTCAATATACAACTTAGCCAACTTCTCCAAAGGGTAATCCATACGCATAGGAATAAAGTGAGCAGATTTAGTCAACCTATCCACGATAACCCAAATAGCCTCAAAATTACTCGGCGTCCTCGGCAAACCCGATACAAAATCCATGGAGATACTATCCCATTTCCACTCAGGAATAAACAACAGCTTCATCAAACCCGATGGCTTCTGATGCTCAATCTTTGACTTCTGGCAAGTCAAACAAGAATATACAAATTCCGCGATATCCTTCTTCATACTAGGCCACCAAAATACTTTCCTCAAATCCTGATACATCTTAGTAGCACCCGGATGAATACTCAATCCGCTACGATGTTCTTCCTCAAGGATGCTCTTCTTAAGCTCAACCATGTTCGGAACACAAACTCGATCCTGACATCTCATAATACCATTCTCATCAATCCGAAAATCACCACCTTGGCCTTGGTTGATTAAAGTCAACCGATCATCTAAGCTCAAATCCGATTTCTGTCCTTCTCGAATTTCATCCAAAATACCACTTGTAAGCTTTAACATACCCAACTTAAATCCAAAAGAAGTTCTCTCACATACCAAACTCAAATCTCAAAATTGCTCGACCAATTCTAACTCTTTCACCATCAACGCCGACATATGCAATGATTTCCGACTCAATGCATCCGCTACTACATTCGCTTTACTCGGATGGTAGTTCAAGCCAAAATCAAAATCCCTCAAAAGTTCAAGCCATCTTCTTTGTCTCGCATTCAATTCCTTTTGATCAAAAAGATATCTCAAACTCTTGTGGTCACTAAACACTTCAAATCTTGCGCCAAATAAATAATGCCTCCAAAGTTTCAACACGAACACAACGGCGGCCAACTCTAAGTCATGCGTCGGATAATTCTTCTCATGCACTTTGAGTTGCCTCGAAGCATAAGCTACAACTTGGTTATTCTGCATCAACACACCTCCTAAACCCATCAAAGAAGCATCACAATACACAACGAATGGTTCTTCTGGATTTGGCAGAATCAAAACAGGAGCTGTCGTCAACCTTCGCTTAAGTTCTTGAAAACTCGCTTCACACTTGGCGTCCCAAACAAAGGCTTGACCTTTCCTAGTCAATTGTGTCAACGGCAACGATAACTTAGCAAATCCTTCAATAAACTTCCGATAATAACCGGCTAAACCAAGAAAACTTCTGATCTCAAAAACTGACTTCGGAGTCTCCCATTGCGACACCGCTTCAACCTTCGACGGATCGACCGCAATACCACTACTAGAAATCACATGGCCAAGGAAACTAACTTCCTTCAACCAAAATTCACACTTAGAAAGCTTCGCGAACAACTGCTTCCCTCTCAGCACAGATAACACAATCTTCAGATGCTCGGCATGCTCTCCTTCGCTCTTCGAATAAACCAAGATGTCGTCGATAAACACCACCACAAACTTATCCAAATAAGGATGGAAAATCCTATTCATGTACTCCATAAATACACCTGGTGCATTAGTCACACCAAATGGCATCACGGAATACTCATAGTGTCCATACCTCGTCTGAAAGGCCGTCTTCTGAATATCCTCAGCTTTCACACGGATCTGATGATACCCAGATCTCAAATCAATCTTGCTGAACACGCTTGCACCAACCAACTGATCCATCAGATCATCAATCCTTGGAAGTGGATACTTATTCTTAATAGTCACCTTGTTCAACTGTCTGTAATCCACACAGAGCCTCATAGAACCCTCTTTCTTCTTAACCAACAACACCGGTGCACCCCACGGTGACACGCTCGGACGAATAAACCTCTTTTCAAGAAAATCCTCAAGTTGACTCTTCAACTCTTTTAACTCCGAGGCCGACATACGATATGGAGCCATCGATATCGGACTAGTTCCAGGAATTAAATCTATCAAAAACTCCACTTCTCGCTCCGGCGGTAAATCCTTTATCTCTTCAGGGAATACTTCCGGAAAATCTCTAACAATGGGCAAAGCATCAATCTCTTCACCTTCACTAGTCCTCAAGGTTGCCATAAGCATAAATACCTTAGCCCCATCTTGTACCGATTCCTTCACTTGTTTCCTCGTCATAAACAATTCCCTTTCAACATCCGAGTCGGGAAAAATAACCGTTTTGTCAAAACAGTTAATATACACACGATTAAATTTTAACCAATTCATTCCAAGAATGACATCCAGTTGATCTAAATGAAGACACACTAAATCGATCCCAAAATCTCTACCGAAAATACTCAACGGGCAATTCAAGCAAACATACGGTGTAGTTACCAAACCCATAGCAGGAGTATCAATAACCATACCGCCACCAATCACAGACAACTCAAGATTCAACCTTCTAACACAATCCAAAGAAATAAAATAATGCGTAGCTCCGGTATCAATTATAGCGATCAAAGGTGTACCATTAATGAAGCACGTACCTCGGATCAATCGATCGTCGCTAGCAGTCTCAGATCCAGATAGAGCGAACACTTTCCCGCTCCCTTGATTCTTCTTCGGCTTATCGCACTTGGTACTGATGTGCCCTCGCTCACCACAGTTATAGCAAGTAACACCCGCACCGCTTCTACACTCTAGAGCCTTGTGGCCTGGCTTGCCACACTTAAAACACGTCTTCTCAACACTTTTGCATTCAAGAGCACGATGTCCCTCTTCACCGCACCTATAACATCTCACCGGAGTAGAAACTCCCCCACTTGGTTTCTTACCGAAACCAACCCTTTGTTTCCCCTTATCATCAGGAGTCACGTAAGGTTTTCCTATGAATTGTCCTTTTCCTTTCTTATCACTTAGGCTCTTGTAGTGGCTAGACCTAGCCCTACTGTCTTCGTCATAAATTCTGCTCTTGTTAACCAACTCAGAAAACCGTCTGATTTCCTTGTACCCAATAGCTTGTCTAATCTCGGGTCTCAAACCGTTCACAAACTTGAGGCACTTAGACCTCTCAGCATTACCAGTATTATAGTGAGGACAAAATTTGATCAACTCCTCAAATTTCGCCGCATACTCAGCAACCGTCGAATTACCTTGCTTCAACTCAAGAAATTCGATCTCTTTCTTCCCCCGCACATCCTCTGGAAAATACTTCTCCAGAAAAGTTTCTCTAAGCAAATCCCACGTAATCACAATATCATCTTCCTCAAATCTTTGGCGAGTATTACCCCACCAATCTTCAGCTTCTTCTTCGAGCATATGAGTCCCAAACTGCACCTTCTGTGCATCCGAGCAATTCATAACTCGAAAAATCTTTTCCACAGCTTTCAACCAAATTTGTGCCTTGTCCGGTTCATGAGTTCCCTTGAAGACCGGAGGGTTATTCTTTTGGAATTTCCCCAAAGCACGGAATCCATCATCAGCATGATTCCTCACATTCACATTGGCCGGAGGATTCTGCCCAATTGCCCCATCCAATCTCGTCAATGCCTCCGCAATCGCTTCGTCGTTCCTCCCTGCAACCATCTTACTAATTCCAACAACAGAACTACGTAAGAACAACCAATATTGATAATGCATCACACGCATATCAATAACACACAGGGAAAAACACTCTAACAACTTGGTCGGACGGACCGACCTGCTCTGATACCACTATTGTAACACCCCCTTCTATACCCCAAATAAATGCATATAAAACAATTAAGCACATACAAATTATCAGAGTAAAAAGGTTTTATAATAAGGTATAAAAGAAGAATGCCACAATTTCACCAATAAAACACTTTCACATTTTTCTCCACAAGATATGTAACATTTTCAAAATTAAGCGGAAGATCAAATCATTTAATCGTTTTCAAAATATTAATCCACGTACACACAAGTTAATCCAAATTAATACATCATATCAGTTAGATTACACGATCACATCAACTGATACATCGCAATGTATCACAAAAGAATGACTATACTAGTCTAACTACCCGGTGTTACATATCAGAGCAGCAGACTCAAAAGAATGAAGAATACTTCACAAAAGGGACTCCAGCATCCTAATCTGCAATGCCTCATAGAGCATTATAAAACAGCAGAAGGGTGAGAAATATTACCATAATAATCAATGCATAAGATTATATATATATACAGGTATCACATAATTACATTCTACATTTCTCACCACAAATTCATTTCATAGTCATATTTATCATGTTGTAAATATAAACAAATATGAACATACCCAAACATATCCCTTCATACATATTCCCCAATCACCCAAAACCCATCGTATTCACTAGCATACTTCATATGTCCATGACATTTATGCTATTACCACATCATCAAACAATGCACACATATCCACGATATGTTCCCATGCATTTCTCACAATTATTAACGATGCACACATATCCACGATATGTTCCCATGCATTTTTCATAATTATTAACGATGCACACATATTCACGATATGTTCCCATGCATTTTTCATAATTATTAACGATGCACACGTATCCACGATATGTTCCCATGCATTTTTCATAATTATTAACGATGCACACATATCCACGATATGTTCCCATGCATTTTTCATAATTATTAACGATGCACACATATCCACGATATGTTCCCATGCATCTCTCATCACATAATTGTATACCCATTAAGCATTCGCAGTTCATTAGACAATACACATACATTCATCATTGTATTCACATGTATTTCTATTTATCATAATTAATACGCATCGCACATCAACTAGGATTCACGCCCGGAGGCTACCCACAGTACACATCATCACAATTCATCATATCTATATCATATTATAGAGGTATTAACCTATGTGAATCAATCAAACAATCACCACATGAGCAACACAGCAAAAGAAAAATGTTGTCACATTCGCCTTCATTCGCCTGGCGAACCCTCGCAGCGAACCTTCGCCTGGCCTTCGCCTGGCGAACTCTCTCAGCGAACACTCGCTAGGCTTCGCCTGGCGAGACTTCCCAGCGAGCCCAAGTCAGTAGCTACTGACTTCATTCGCCACCATTCGCCAGCACCTTCGTTGGGCGAACCTTCGCTATCCAACTTCGCTTGGCGAACTCGCCAGCGAAGTCCACTGGGACTTAATCATAATTACTCGCCAGCATTCGCTAGGCTTCGCCTGGCGAGAGCCAGCGAACCTGCGCAGAACAGAACCCTATTCTGCCTCTCCTTTATCAATCCATCATCAACCAAACCTTGAACATCCAAATCAGTATAAATAGCATCAATACATGTTACCCGACTATTCTACGGCGTTATTACTCAGTTCCAACCGATTAAATCATCAATCTACCGATTAATCCAACATTTGCCCTAATTGGAAAGTGATGAAAACTCTACCAAAACCCCAACCCAACATACATAACATCATGCAATGATCAAATAGAAACATTTCTCACCCTTACCTCGATTAATCAGAGCTTTGATGTTGGTTCTTGATGATTTCCACTTTTCCTCTTCTTCTCCTCTCTTTCTCTTCTTTCTTCTTTCTTTCCTCTTTCTCTCCAAATGTTTCTAACTTTCTTTTCTTTTCTTCCTCACTTATATATTCCTTTTATTTTCTTTCCTTCCAATTTCCTTTCAATTCTCTATTAATTCCAATTAATAAAAATTAATTCCAATATTAACATAAAATCCCACTAAATCAATTAATTACTATAATTAATTATTTAATGAAATTTGGGTTGTTACAACCCTCCCCCACTTAGGAATTTTCGTCCTCGAAAATGTTACCAGATTCAAACAGTTCTGGATAAGACTCCTTCATCTGGCTCTCAAGCTCCCACGTAACATTTCCACCAGCCGGTCCTCCCCAAGCGACCTTCACTAAAGCAATCTCTTTACCTCTAAGCTGTTTCAATTTCCGATCCTTAATCCGCATAGGTGATGTCTCAACAGTCAAGTTATCTCTCACCTGCACATCATCTATTTGGACTACATGAGACGGATCCGCAATGTATTTCCTCAACTGAGATACATGGAATACGTCGTGAAGATTAGCAAGCGACGGTGGTAGAGCCACACGATAGGCCACTTCTCCTATCCTTTGCAAAATCTGATAAGGACCAATGAAACGCGGCGACAACTTGCGCGACTTCAGTGCCCTACCAACACCCGTCGTCGGAGTGACTCGAAGAAACACATGATCTCCCTCTTGAAATTCAAGTGCCTTCCTCCTCTTGTCATAATAACTCTTCTGACGACTCTGAGTAATTCTCATCTTCTCTTGAATCATCTTGATCTTATCAGTAGTCTGTTGAACTAACTCGGGTCCAACAACAGAACTCTCTCCGGACTCGAACCAACACAATGGTGTCCTACACTGCCTACCATACGACGCCTCAAATGGTGCCATACCAATACTCGAATGGAAAATGTTGTTGTAGGTAAACTCAATCAAAGGCAAGTAGTTATCCCAAGCTCCTCCTTTTTCCAATACACAAGCTCTCAAAAGATCTTCAAGCGACTGAATCGTCTTCTCCGTCTGACCATCAGTCTGAGGATGATACGCTGAACTCAAACGCAACTTAGTACCCAAAACACTCTGTAGGCTCTCCCAAAATCTCGAAGTAAATCACGGATGCTTTAAACTTTTCTTATCGTCTTCCATGACCGGGGTAACTCCTCTTAGATATCCCAAATTATTGATGAGTTTCACCAATTTACCTTTTGATATCGATCCTCTTCAGAAAGATCCTTCTCACTATATACGAAAAAGTTATTTCCTAACAGAAAGTGACCCTTGGGACAATACTCAGGGAACAAGTCAACACATTTACTTTCCACTTCATTAATAACATTGGAAATTGTAGCACGAGCTTCTGGGCTGACGTGGGTCACCAAGAAGAACGAATCCTTAAAAGGTGGAATATTGAGAAGAGATTCAAAACTATGAAGGGTCGGTTTTAAGCGGAGTAGTTTTCTATCGCTGGTATGGGATGTCGAGGTTCGAGGGCATCTAAATAGGTGAAGGAATAGAAATACACATGGTTTTCCATTTACATACTCACACCATTATTGGTAGAATCTCAAGTATGCCCAGCATGAAGGGTGGATCTCAACGTCAATTCCTTCATCGGAAATATCAACAGGATGGGTATCAACCTTCCAAGAAGTGTCTAAAGTGCTCGCAAGGAGCGAATAAATAAGAGGTAGTCACCCTGCTTGGTTATGTTTTTTGTTCCTCAATCATATTGAATGCTCTACTTAAGGCAATTACCATTTGTATACTTATATAAATAAATAATACCATGATGAAATGATGTTTTCTAAGACATTATTTTCTTTGTAAACATTTATAGAAATGGAAAATTTGGGTTACGGACAAAGACATCGATGCCCGACACACATAAAAGTATTGGTGTTGTTTGACACGCTTTAGACGTCCGGATAAAGCAATCAAGACCCCACATAAATTTAGGGGTTCTTGTGGATACGCGTTGTACGTACATCTAGAGAAATAAATTCCCCACATAAATTTAGGGGAGTTGTCGGAGACGCTTTGTACGTTCGACTAAAGTAATTAATTCCCCACATAAAGTCTAGAGATGCTTTGTACGTCTGGCTAAAGCAATCAATTCCCCACATAAATTCAAGGGTGTTGTCAAAGACGCTTTATACAACTGGCTAAAGCTAGCGATTCCCCCACATGCAATCACGACCCGCCCCTGTTTGGCAGCTAGTCACTCCAGATGTCGTGGTGGGTTGGCAACTCGTCTACCTCTAATCAGATTTTCATCAATTGAGTGAAATGGTAACCGACCCTTGGTCGGGAAAGGCCCTAGTGACGTCCAATAAGCTTTGCAGGAGACTTCTCAAGTTCATAAAAATCTAGAACTATGCATCCAGGATCGCGGTAAATACCTCAAAACAAGTACCAAAAAGTAATAAATTTGATTTTAAAAAAAGGTATTTTGTATACATTTCCTATTACAGGGTACCGACGAAAGAGTACCACAAAAAAAAATTCCCTACTTCCGTAGAGAAACAATCTTCATGTCCATGATGGCTTGATCAGGCCAAAATTTCGCCACGGAAAGTGACAATGGGTAGTGAAAATACTCTACTTGATCCAAATCATTCTCAAATGACTGCGAAATCGCCTCAAGGGTGAAACTCATACAGTCAGCCAATTTCCGAGCTAACGAAGCATTATGTGAATGCAAGAACTCTATTTCCTTGTGAGATGCCCCATGACTGTTTCTAACAAAGGCTAAAGCTTAATTATTCATCTCTATGATCCTCACCAATTGAGCCACATACTCGAAAAAAGAGCTAGTGGACACCATGTGAAACAAAACATCCTTCACCTTGGAGAGAGAGAGAGAGAGAGAGAAAGAGAGAGAAAGAGAGAGAGAGAGAGAGAGAGAGAGAGAGAGAGAGAGAGAGAGAGAGGTAGAAGCTTCATTTTCTTCATGCAGGTACCTCATCCATTGAAGCTTTAGATCAAGGATGTTGTCCTTCATACATTGCTTCTTCACACGATTCTAATCAGATTAAAAAGCCAACCAGTGATCGGTTTTATCGAGAATTACTTATTTCAAATTATCACAAGCATGTGTCTTCACTCAAATAAATAAGTAATAACTCAATTATAATTAATAATTTATTATATGAATTAACTGTGTTAATTGTTATTGGTTTGGTTCGGGTTTACGCGTAGTAAATTAAAAATCCATTGCTCGAACCAATTAACATCGATTTTAATTCGTTTGGTTCAGTTTTTTCCCGAACTGGAAAAATGCCCAACTCAAACACATTGGTTTGGTTCGGATTTTCCCGAACCGATGAACACCCCTACTCTTGTCAATAGCGGGATGTTAATGAGACGCTTAAAGTTTTCTTATCGGCTTCCATAATTAGGGTATCTCGTCTTAGATATCCCAAATTATTGATGAATTTCACCAATCAACCTTTTGTAAATGGCAACAAAAATATCCAAAAAAAATTATGATCAATCATAGACAATTGGATACTATTTCTCTTGCATGTCTGAAAGACACTATACAAAAATCATTCATAAGATATCATATTAACTTCAACAACATGTGTTTTAATTTTCTTTGATCATTATAGTAATAATGAACAGATGATTTTCCACTTTATTGCTTAAACAAATGTATTGATAATCTAGGAAAATTGATTCAAAACTTTGAAAGTAATATGGCTTTTACAAAACTTAATGCATTGAACTTAAATGCTTTTTGAACAATCAGAGAATACACCAAACTTCACAAAACTATCTTCGTCTTCTTCATATTTTCACAAATCCATCACACAATTCAAACATATAAAATAACTTTATGAATAATCATCAAACAAAACTTTAGGCTATATTACAATGTTTCCGATTACCTGCACACACTTGAAAACTTTGTCAGTTCAATACTGGATGGATTTAATTACAACGAACTTTCCAACTTGTAATTAAAGATTGGTTAATACAGTAGTATTTGATTACTTCAGTTAACTTTAGGCCATTCAAATCGTGATGTGCGTCAAATTTTCACATGATAATGAAAACATATTGAACCCACTTTAATTTTTTTCTTCATAAAAACACTTTAAGATCAAAACAAAATCTACATTTTCAACTTTTGAATTTGCTTAGACTTAGTCAAAAGACCAGTTCTGAGGCCAATTGTTGGAAGAGAATATGAATCTGAGACAGTTTAGAAGGGGTGTTAAATAAACCTCTCTCCTTAAAAACTAATCTAAGAAATAGTTAATTTTACGAAATCAAAGTTACAACACGGAAGCAAATTGTAATAAGTGGAAACAAAAATATAGCGAATGGATTCAAAACTATGTGTTTCCTCGTTATTACACAAGCAAGAATTCAATAAATATTATCAACTCTAGATAACTTGAAGTTTCTTTGACAAGAAACTTAAATCTAAAGACTTAAATAGAGGTTATAAAATCCTCATTGAAGGAGTAAACGTTCAACAAATTAAATGTCTCATAAACCTTCAGTTATATGATAAAACACTATACGCAATATCCAATTATAAATTACATTCTAATGATTAAAAAAACCTAATACACATGACAATATGTATAAAATTAAAAGATATGACGAAAGAAAAATGTACACCAGATATATACTGGTTTGAAAATTCATCTTCATTATGCCTGCTCCACTCTTCAATGATTTTCAACATTGATAATTATAACGTCTTGCACTATTTTTAATGTTAATGTTAACAATAGTATGGTGCAACAAGTTATTATCAATACAAACACTAACAGCCTATTGCATTAGCCAACATAGATCTAAACAAATATTTCCTCCTGTTGATACAGATTACTCAACTGATAATATTCAAGATTCTCAATGATTTTGACCCAACAAACTTGATAGACCTAATTACTTGCTCCCAACTTCCATTTTATAGCTCCCTTTACTTAGATCTGACAAAAAATTGTGGAAGTGATTGTACTATCACCAAATGAGTACAACTCCCAACTTTGTTTTGTGGCAACCTTTACTCGGATCCATAAAAGTCTTCCTTTGAGTATGAAGAAAACTCTTCTCTTGGTTGATAAGCACTAACCACCAATATGAACAAGACACGATCCTTTGTTCTAATATAAACATAGAATTTTCACACACAAAAAATAGATCCCCTAATGTACCTTAATCGACATCTCAAACTAAATATTTAGAGTTAAGTACCATAACAACTGTTTCTTGACATATGGTTGAAGATGATCAATAGTATCTAAAGGATGTCACACAACACCAATAAAAACTTCTCATAATCTCAACATTATAGGAAGTTTTTCACAAAGTTGAGTGATGTAGATATTGTGTTTGTGAATGAAGAAATATTTGCATGGTTTCTCTCATGATTCTTGACAAATAATATTGGATTGATGCATTTTCTAGGTTCTCAAAATAGAAAGATTCAAAGGCTTATCAAAACAGTTTCTCTTTTCTTTTGATCATTAAAATTACATCACAAGAACATTTGTCATCTTTTTGACATCACAAAAATAATGAACAACACAACTACTCTAGTTAAGAGACAACACAAAAGGTTTAAATATATGATAGAGTTAAGGCATAAAAATATGGGGAAAGAACAATGTGATTTGAGTCAAATCATGAGTCATTGTGATTTGAATCGAAGAAATAATGAAACAAATCAAATGTATTAAAGACAAAAGTTTGTTACTTGTGATTGAATCTAGCCTGGATGTGTGATTTGAGTCTAGTAAAGTGTGATTTGAGTCACACATAGTTTTTCAAGAAAATTTGCTAACCTTGATTCTAATCAACATCCTTGTGATTCGAGTTAGGAAGAGTTATGAGTCAAATCACAAACTTCTCTAATTTGAATCAGACTGGCTGGGACAACATTTTCACTTCCAAGCAAGTTCATGATTTGAATCACAACTTGTCTAATTCGAATCAAGATTTTCAAAAACCTTGTTTTAAGACTTCTAACTTGAGAATCGAGTAACACTAAATATTTTGACTTGGATCAAATTGCAAAAGGCTAAAAACACATTTATATGGGTCCAATTCTAATTGAAAAAATGAAGATGTATCTCAAAGATACATGTCTATCAAATGAAACATAAAATTAAACAAAAATTACAGACAAATTATTCAACCATAGTAAACCAAATTACATACACACAAAGATCAAATAATTGATGAAACATCAAAAGTAATGATAACGACTATAATGTAATTTCACTTTAGACTTATTCTAATTCCCAAGACAAAAGGAGCTTTTAAAATGTTTTAGCTTTTTAACATCATAAACTTCAAGTGTCATAACTATTTAAGGTGTTCTCATCATCAAAATTAACCATTAACGCTAAGCAGTTGTTTCTCACTATCCTTTCTCTCTCTCTCTCTCACACACACACACACAAAGTCATTTCTCTCTCTCTCTCTCTCTCTCACTGCATCTTCATCTTCCACTTCTTTCTCTTTTTTCTATCATTTGTACTAAAATTTTCTCTTTCCTTTTTCATTCTCTTTCTCAACCCTCTTATCTGTCTCTCATTGTCTCACGCTCTTTGCTTTTTTCTTTCCAAATTGTAGATAGATCTGAAGATAAGAAAAAGGAAACGAGGATAGTGTAGATCTAGAGATAAGAAGAAGACAACATCAGTAATGTAAGTGAAAATAGATACAAAAGTTAATAATCATGTCATCGCCTCTTTTTAACATTATTTCCCCTTCTTTTGTTTTGTTAGGAAAAAAATATTAAAATAACATTAAGAAGGTTAGTGATAACACTTTCTGGGTTTAAAGCTTTTTCTTTTTAGGATATTTTACTATGAGCTTTTTAGTTGTAGCTTCATTCTTCTTCAAGGTTATTGCCTCTGATTTTTATTCTAATCTTTATATATATTTTTTTTCATGTTTTCATTAGCTTTGGATGGTTTTGTTTTTTTAGGTATTAATACTAGGGGTGGCAAAATGGATGGATTGGATGGATATGGATTGGATTGTTAATGGATGGATTAAAACAATTCATTAGTCCATTAACAATCCACTAAAATTTTCTTAAAATTATCCAATCAAATCCATCCATTAAAAATAAAATCCATCCAATCCATCCCTTAACATATTTTTAATGGATGGATATCCATCCATCCAACTTTTTTTTTATTTCGTAAAAATAAATATATTTTTTTATTTTTAAAAAATTGATTTTATTTTATTTTTGAAAATTTTATTTTTTGTATTTTAAAAAAAAATATTTTTTAATATATTTATTAAAAAAACTGATTTTTTTGTATTTTCAAAAAAAAATTGATATTTTAATTTTTGAAAAATATCGATTTTTTTTTCGAGAAAAATTTTTATTTTTTTTTCAAAAACAAATCAGTTTTTATTCTAAAAAAAATCGATTTTTTTCGGAAAAAAAATCGATTTTTTTTTCAAAAAAAAAGTTGGTTTTTTTTTCGAGAAAAAATTTTATTTTTTTTCGAAAAACAAATCAGTTTTTTATTCAGAAAAAAATCGATTTTTTTTCGAAAAACAAATCAGTTTTTATTCTGAAAAAAAAAAGTCGGTTTTTTTTTCGAAAAACAAATCAGTTTTTTATTCTGAAAAAAAAATCGGTTTTTTTTCGAAAAACAAATCAGTTTTTTATTCTGAAAAAAAAATGATTTTTTTCGAAAAAAAATTAAACTTTTTTTTTAGAAAAAAAATATAGTTTTTTAATTATTTTTAAAAAAATCTATTTTAAAAAAAATAAATCTAACAAAAATAAAAATAATCAATTGGATCCTTAAAATATGTTGTTGGATTGAATTCATCCATGAATATAAACGGATGGATTTAATCCAATCCATTAACTTATTTTTTTTGTGATGGATAGATTGGATGAATTTTGTCTTAATGGATTCAATTGCCACCTCTAATTAATACTCTCATCTTTCTGAGTTTACTTCAACTTTATTTGACTTTAGTTGTCTTTGTTTTTTTTTTCTGTTTTTTTTTTGGATTTGGATTTTTTTTGTTTTATCACCTCTTCTTAACATCATTTCTCCTTCTTTTGTTTTGTTAGGTTGTACATAAATCTGAAGGTGTAGATACGAAGAAGAAGAAATTCTGAGTTTACACTAACTTTATTTTCCAAATCTGAAGATGTAGATACGAAGAAGAAGAAATTCTGAGTTTACACTAACTTTATTTGCCTTTAGTTGTCTTTTTTTTTTGTATTTTTTCTTTAGCGTTTGGATTTTTTTTTGTTTCATCACCTCTTTTTAACGTCATTTCTCCTTCTTTTGTTTTGTTAGGTTGTACATAGATCTGGAGGTGAAGATATAAAAAAGAAAAAAAAATTAAAATAGTATCAAAAATGTTATGATAACACTTTCTGGGTTTAAAGCTTTTACTTTTCGGATTGTGGTTTCATTCTTCTTTTATGTGTGCAAAAGTTTTTCTTTTGTTTTTTTGTTATTAATATTATTTATGATGTTATTTTTACGGTTCAGATGATTGAAAGATCGTTAATCTTGAACATTTAGTTGAAGTAAAGGATGAACAAGACTATGAATCAAAAAGCAATTATTTAGTTATTGGTGTAGAGGAAATTAGAAACTGGTTTACAACCTTGATGATTCAATTTCTTTTTATTTATTTTTTAATGTTAAAATTATATGTTGTTTACATCTAATTACAATATTATTTGATTCAGTTAAAAGAAATTGTTTCATTCAAATAAAAGTTAGATTTGACAACAACATTATTATCTGCATTTGGAGCAGTACCTGTCCATTCTAAACTACAAACATGTGTTTGTCCAAATTTGATATGATGAAAATGTAATTGAGTAGAAATTTTGAGAATATTTTAAAAGATTTGATGTTACCATAAATGATTGCATTTATGAAGACCTTAATTACTTATTAAGAATATTAATTCAATAAATTTTATTTAAGCATATTTTACCTTTACATTTATGTGCTACATAACTTTATTTTCATTACATGTTTGTATTTTAAATTCTCTTAAATTTAATGAAATTGAAGATTGTATTAAATAGTTTTTAATATATTTGATTCACTCAATTATTATTAGTGAATTAATTTAATAAATTATATTAAATAGTTATTATTATTTGAAATATATAATATTATAATTTGTTTGAATGTTTCTTCTCTACAATTAAAAAAAATTATTTTATAATATTTACTATCTTAAATAGTTATAATTAAAACAATAACTTCATTGAATACCCTACCATATACATATAAAGATAAATAGTATAAATCATATAAAATTATAATAAATAATATTTAAAATATGCTTTCATGTAATTGAAATAATAATTACATAATTATATAAGAGAAAAATAAAAAGTTAGTTTTAATTTAGGTTTATAATTTAATAAAATTAAATAGTAGAATTTAGTATGCACCAACAGTATTATTTCATGTCTAAATAATAAATATGATTTAAACAAGGCACTTCAGTTAAGTAATTATCAGTTCTGTCTATTAACAAAGATATCAAAAACTTGCATAGCATTGTACTGACCAAAATAGTTTTTTTTCTTTGTGGATTTATATAGACAACAATTCTTCAAATTCAAATTCTGAGATTGGAAAAACTAATAATTCTTTCTGTACTAGGAGGTTTGAATTCTAGCTGCAGTTATACTAAATAAATTATTAAGAATTTTATAAAATTGTTCTTTATTAAGGTTATTGAATAGATAAATTTATATAATTGAAAAGAGAGAATAATAAATATTTAAGAGTATAATAGAAAATATAATATTAATAATTTATTAATATTATAAAATAATAAAATAAAATATTTTTTCAAAATTATTTATAATGAAAAAATGGAGGTATTACATAATAAATATCACAAAGAAATAATAAATATGATTTGCATTTTCTGGATAAACACATAAAATAATAAGGGTAATGTTAACTTGTGCCCTTGGGGCACATGTTAAGAACTAAATTAAGAAACATTATCTTGAAAATTGTGTATAAACTTTAATTAAAGTATAAAATTAATTTTTAAATCATTTTTTCCAATACAAATTTACTATAAATAGTTTTCTTAACCTGTGCCCCAAGGGCACAATTTAACATTACCCAAATAATAAATATAATAATTGTAGGAATTAATTGTCTAGAATAAAAATCTATAAAAGTTAATGACTAAAGTTGAATATATAAACTGCACCCTATATTTAATGACTGTACGTTTTTTTTAGAGTTCTTGCACAAAGCATTTTACCGTTATTATGATTGTAAGTATTTTTTAATGACCGCTTTTATGATTGTCACAATTTACCATTAACAAATCACTAGCGTTCAGACGGACACGTGATTCTGTCTGTCTATTTTTTCTAATATCGATTTTTATAAAATATAATTTTGTATTATATTTTTATTTAATTTTAAATTATTTATAAAATAGATAAAGATAATAATATAAAAAATAATAAATCGTCGGCGGTTAATAATACATCGTGTAACTGTGAAAAGAAAATTAAATTTTAAAATAAAAATTAAAAAGGATAAATTTGGAAGTAAAAAAGACTATACCAAACTAATATTATACTATAACTATTTGGATACCCAATTGAGTGAATTTAGATTTCTATAAATAAATTATAGGTCAAATCATAAGTTAATATTTTTTTTAAAAAAATAACAAATAAAGATGGTTTTTTTTTTAAGAAGCACTAAGTTAAAAATTTGTAAGATAGATTAAATAGAAATAAAAAATAATGATTTTTTAAGAGAAAAATATTATATATATTAAATTTGAAATTTATGTTCCTATTATTTGATGTTGTGTATACCATAGAGTCATATAATATTGATAAATTTTATTACTCTTTAAAAAATTTATTATTATTTCTTTTAATAATACATTTGTATTCAAAAAATACAAAAATCAATAAATTATAAATATTAAAAAAAATATTAAAAATATTTGTTTTTTAAAAATAAATATAAAACAAAATTATTACGGATAAATAAAAAAATAGAACATATATTTTTAATATGCAATTGTGGCATCCACCAAATAATATTTTTAATATAAAGAAATCATAAATTTTTAATTAAAATAAATTATAAAATAAAAGTAAGAGTGTAAGTCATTGAACAAAATAATATTTACTTACGTACAAAAAAATATTGTTGATTCACATATTTTTATATTGATTCAAATATATAAATAATGTCAAAATAAAATTAGTGTTTATATATGAAAAAAAAATATATTGTTGATCAATTTATTTATATATACGAAAAAATATTATTGTTATAAATGAGAACAATTTACTTGTTTCAAATATTGAATTATATAATTTATACGTGAAAAGATTAATGGACAAAAATACTATTGATATAAACGGAAACAACTTTATTAAAACACAAAAATAAAACAATTACAACGGAAACATGAAGTTAATGATCAAAATATTTAATAATAATAGAAAAGAGTTTATTCTAACATTTTTATAAATAATGTCAAAACAAAAATAATATTTATATAAACAATAATATATTGTTCATTCAAATATTTTTATATATAGATTATTTTAGACACTCATTTATTATATCTTTTAAAAATAATAATTTTTTTATTCAAGAATTTAATTTTTTTAATATATTTTGATAAAAATATGTGTGTTATACCCGTTCACATTGTATAGAAATGTAATGACTTGAGCATTTATAAGTGAGAGAACTTATATATTTATCATCTTAAGATTTTGAGTAAATATGTTGTGTCTGTCTTACAAAAGTCTTGTTATAAAAAGGAATTTCCACAATGTTTATTTTTTAAACTTTATTGTTGTATTAATTTTTATTTTAAAACATTCTGTAACATTATTATTATTATTATTATTATTATTATTATTATTATTATTATTATTATTATTAAAAATAGCATAATTAAATTGCATTACTATAACATATTTAAATTAGAAGACATTACTATAACATATTTAAATTAGAAGACAAAGGATAAATCTAAAATTAACACCAAACCTCCACTTCTAAAATCCATCAACAGATAAGTTCACGAATAAAGGGGATAAATCTTGAATTAACACCCAACCTTTTCATTTCAATCCTTAGAAGAAGCCATTGAAATTTCAGAAGCTCCTAAGGAAAACTCCAAATCAAAATTGAACGTTGGATTAGTAAGAATCCACAAACTTAATCTGGGTTTTTAATTTTTATTATATATAGTTTTATTTATAAAAGAAATTTATTTTTTAAATTTATTATATAAGCTATGTATTTGGACAAATTATACATTAAATACCGTCTTGAAAGAATCTAATAAATAAATTTTTTCTTATAAATAAGACAATAAGAATAATATTTATCATTAACACCAATCTCTCAAATCAGAGCAACAGGATTTTCAACAACTCATTAATGTAAAAAGTTTAAAAATTCAAACTTTAACCATAATCAGGTCTCAAAATCTTTCCTTTCGTTATTTCATATGCCCCAAAAGTATATTCACTACAATTTTTATCTTTAATGTTTAAGTTTTGTTGTTTTACCTTAAGTTCTCAAAAGTTGTTTACTAATAGATGTTTATATCTTCATTTTCTTTTTCTTTTCATACTCTTTTCAATTAGATTTAGCAGTAATTTTATACTCTTTACCAAAGTATAAATGAAATTGAGGTCTCTATTTTTTAAAAGACTAATCATTCAAATCCCAAATTTCTTTTAAGATAAAATTTGTAAACTCTCTAAATAAATAAATAAAATCATTCAAATTCCAAAATTCTAAATTCATAGATTTTCAATAAATTCAAAACTCGAAACCCTTTTCTAAATTTTAACTTTTTCATATCTTAATTAATCCATCATCATTTACATTCAACAATTTAGGCCTAATTCATGTTATGTTGAAGGGCTGAACTAGAAAGGAAAAAACAAATCTATGATGTAATAAGAAGTTATTAGTGGACTATTAATGTATGTTTTCTATAGTATAAAAAGTTGAGATATTAATATATGTGTATAGATTAGTTGAGGCTAAAATAATCGTTTTGAAAGATAAACTTTTAGAAACTTACTTGACCCAGAATTAAGATTTATTAAAGGTTAAATTAAAATTTTTCATTTTTTATACAATAAAATTTTATTACCAAAAAAAGCAAAAAAAATTATGGTGTTGTTATTCAACTAATAAAACTGTTATATTTCTTCTACCAAAAATATTGTTTGTCACATACAAAATATTAATGTCAGTACTATAGCAATAACCATTGGCTATTACAATGAGCTACACTTGTAATTGTTGAGTTTTAATTCATAATTGTCTTGTATACAAGTTAGTTAGTAGTTTGTTAAAAATTGGATGTTAGTTAGTTACCTTGTGTATGGATGACTTGCTTAACAAGCTATTGTGTAACACATATAAATAATACTTTGTAATGTGAAATAATAATCAATGAGAATCATCTCTATTCTCTCTTCTTCTGCTTCAAGATGTCTTTTAAGATGTCAAACCATTAGAGTATGTGTGTGCTATTTCTTTCATCTTGCAATTACAATCTTGCTGCACATTAACTGTGTGTTCTTACAATTGGCATTTAGAACCTGGTTCAATCCAAGGGAAACACGAGTGAAAAATGAAAGGTTCAATCCAAGAAAAATACTGAGTGATAATTTCTTGATAGGCAAGATGAATAGCAGTGGTTTTGGATTAAATATTCTGGTTCTTGATGGCAAGAACTGGGATCGTTGGAGTGCTTTGATGAAGTCTTTATTTGGAGCATAAGAAGTGAGTGAAATTGTGCAAAATGACTATAAGGATCTGGTGGCGAATCCAACTGATGCACTGAGAACTGCATTCAAGGAAGCCAAGAAGAAAGACTACAAAGCTCTGTTATACATTCAGCAGAATGTTGTCAATCAACACTTTGAGAAGATTTCTAAGGCGACAAGATCCAAAGAAACATAAGACATTTTAGAAAATTATCACACTGGTGGAGAAAAGGTGAAGCAAGTGAAGCTACAATCCCATAGAAGAAAGTATGAGATCACGTAGATGGAAGAAGATCAGAAAGTAAGTGAATACTTTTCAAAATTAACAACCACTGTTAGTCAGATGCAAACTTGTGGTGAGAGCATTACAACTCAAATGGTAGTAGAAAAGGTGCTGAGATATTTGAGTCCAAAGTTTGATTTCATAGTTGTAACTATCTAAGAAGCAAACGATGTGAAAATTATGAAAATTAAAGAGTTGCAAAATACATTGGAAGCACATGAGCTCCTGGTGCTTGATAGAAGTTCTGAGAGATCAGTTCAACAAGCACTTCAAGTTCAAACTTCCAAGAAGGAGGAAAATGCTTGAAACTGTAAGGTTAGTTGTGGCTCTAGCTTGAAAGAGAAAGTGGTCACTTTATTGAAATCAACCTTTCTAAATGGTCTACTTGAAAAGGTAGCGTTTATGTCACAACCTTCTAGTTTTGAAGTGCAAGGCAAGCAGAATATGGAGTATAGACTCCATAAGGCTTTGTATGGGTTGAAGCAGGCCCCTAGAGCCTGGAACTAGAGGGTTGATCAGTTTCTGATACAAATAGGTTTCAAAAAGTGTTCAGCAGAGTTTGGTGTGTATGTGCAAAGTTCAAGTGAAGAAGAGACCATGATAATCTGCCTATATATGGATTATTTTCTCATTACAGGGAGCAAGACATCAGAGATTGAAAAAGTGAAAAATAAGTTGAAATCTGAATTTGGAATGACTGATCTAGGGGAACTCTCATTCTTCTTAGGAATGGAGTTTCTGAAGGTGAAGAATGGAACAATTATGCACCAGCAAAAGTATGTAGGTGAATTGCTTGAGAAATTTGAAATGAATAGCTGCAATTTAATTTCAAATCTATTAGAGACAAACTCAAAAGTGGATGAATGCAGTGAGGAAGAAAGAGTTGATCCAACTTTGTTCAGACAAATGGTTGGTTCATTGAGATACTTGTGCAACAGCAGACCTGACATTTGCTACTCAGTCAGTATGATTAACAAATTCATGCATGATCCAAGGAAGACTCACTTGATAGCTGTTAAAAGGATACTTAGGTATATAAAAGACACAAAGGATTTTGGTCTTCTATTTCCAACAAAGAAGTGAATTCATTGGATATTTAAATAGTGATTGGTGTGGAGACAAGAACAAATAGAAGAAGTACCTCTGGCTATGTTTTCAAGTTCAATGAAGCAGTTATATCATGGTGTACAAAGAAGTAACCAGTGACTGCACTTTCATCTTGTGAGGCAGAATATATTGCAAGAACATTTGCAATTTGTCAAGCAATGTGGTTGGATTCAGTGATGAAGGAACTGAGGTGTGAAGTGATGAAGCCTCTGGTACTCAGAATTGATAACAAGTCAGCTATTAGCCTTGCTAAAAATCCAATCTCACGTGACAGAAGTAAACACATTGATACAAGGTTTCATTTTATTAGAGAGCAAGTGAATAATGGAATGATTGAAGTGCAATATTGTCCAACTGAAATGCAGCTGGCAGATGGTTTTACAAAGGCTCTAAAGCTTAAGAAATTTGAGTTTTTGAGAAAGAAACTTGGTGTTATGAGTGTTCAGCAATTAGGAATTAAAGGAGAGTGTTGAGTTTTATTCCATAATTGTCATGTGTACAAGTTAGTTAGTAGTTTATTACAAATTGGTTGTTAGTTAGTTACCTTGTGTATGGATGACTTGTTTAGCAAGCTATTGTGTAACACATATAAATAGCACCTTGTAATGTGAAATAATAATCAATGAGAATCATCTTTATTCTCTCTCTTCTTCTCTTCCTCCAAGATGTCTTCCAAGATATCAAAATATTAAAGTGTGTGTGTGTGTGCTATTTCTTTCATCTTGCAATTATAAGCTTGTTGCGCATTAACTGTGTGTTCTAACAATAATAATCAAATGTCTTATTCTTTTTTCATATTAATCATGCAAGTGAAGAATTTTACTTTGACTAGACAAATCTTGTCAAAGATCTTGACAAAAAGTATATGTGTTTATGTCGCGCTTATAAAGGATAGGGATGTTCAGAGGCCTTAGTAGGTATATTAAGTTATATGATGGTTAGAACTTGTTCACGGCGACGGAAAGCCTTATAGAGTGATGTTTTGTGGTGGTTTTGAGGACCTTCTCACGTGAGGTGAGAGGTTATGTATATGTGATGATTGCTTGTGTATAAGCATGTTAGTTAAGGATCTATATGACATAGTATTTGTTTCATTTTATCTCATTGAGGGAGATGTATTTATAGAGGCTTTGGGGTCTTCTAGGATTTTCTAGGGAAAACTAAAAAAATGAAACACACTCAAAAGGTAAAACTAAGACACAAAAGTGTGACTACTCTCAAGTATCCTCATCATCATAAATGAAAAACTCTTGAGGTAGATGCCTTAAGTCTTAGGTGAAGTGAAAGAACAGGAAGTTTATTTCTCATTAGTCCGCATTAGTGTATTTACGACGTCCTTAAATAGATATTCAATTGAGAGTGTTTCGGGGATATGGTACTCATAATTTTCTAAACTTATGAGAGCTTATTAATCTTGTTGTTCCACACTTCTTTAATAATTTTGTACTACATTTATTATAATATATTAAATCTAATTCAGCGAGTTATGCTATGACACATAATATACCATGTATGTTAAATTTGTCACATCAATTAAAATCTAATGTCACCTTTAGGACCGAATCTTGCAACAAATTTTCTATTTCAAAAATCGTATATTACAAAAATCTTATTATCAAATATCTCACAAAAATTAATTACAATTAAATACAATTATTATTCTTTATTTAATTCAATCTTTTCACCTTACATCTAAAAAATAATAATAAGTACACAATTTTGTTAATAACTACATTATTCTTTTATAAATTAATAAAATACAATTACACTTCAACTTTTTTTCAAATATGTTACACAAATCTTGTTATTATATATTTCAGAAGATTTAATCACAATTAAATACAAGAATCACTCTTTATATAATTTGATCTTTTTACCTTACACCTAAAAAAAATAGTAAGTGCACTATTTCTTTTTTCTTTTAGTATTATTTTTTTATAATTAAAATGTATTCCACTTGGATAAAGGGGATCCATCACTCATTACAAAGAACTATACAATAGTCTTACAAAGGGAGACAAGCAACAAAAAAATACAGCAACAACAAGAGACTAATATCACCCCTACAAAACATCACAAGGTTTTTCTGCACCATTCATAATAGTTATATTTCACCTTGTTCCTATAAGATATACCCAACCACCACCCAGACATATGAATCATTTTAAAGAAAATCTCTTTAGGGACCGCAAAACCATCATTAAAAATTACTTAGTTCCTATACCACCATAGGTTCCAACAAGTGGCCAATCATACTAAAAGTGCAGCCTGTTTAGATAGATAATCTTCAAAAGATTCCAACAAATGCTCGACACAATTCGTAGCTAAGGATACCTCACAACCCAACAAATTCTCCACTTCTTGCCACATCAATTTGGTTTTTGGACAAGAAAGGAATAAATGTTCAAGAGTTTCAACATCATTAAAATAAAGAACGAATACCTTATCATGCTCGTTAGATATTATACCTCTAATTTGATCGAGTCGGTAACCTATTTAAGATAATTCTTCAACCAAAAATCTTAATCTTTAAAGGAATCTTAGTTTCCAAAAAAACGGTTCAATGCTAATAATTCATTTTGATCCACTGACAAAGAAGATTCAGCCCCTGCTAAAGAGGAGTAGCAGTCTTTTACCGTAAAACTGTTGGAATTTCCCGCGGCCAAACATATGGAGTCTTCACAATCCTGGATTGGCGACGTTTCCTCAAGCCTTAATAGCAACCTGTCCAATTCCTGGGTAAGAAAAATAGACGGCTCCAAAAATTGATCATTCAATTTCCATTTCCATCTATCACACTCCCAAAAACCGCATTCTTTCACAACAGCACCTTTGTTGGCAGATGCTTTGAAAAGAATCGGGTAAACTGCTCCGGGAGTGAATCTTAACCAGTTAGCATACCAAAATGGAGTATGTGAACCATCTCCCAAATTCCATGACAATTGGTTAAGAAAACCATCTGATAAATCTGCACTACCCAATCTCATTAAATTTTTCCACCAATTTGATCCCAGCCTTACATTTGCGACGACATTATTCATGAGGATTCTACATCTAAGATTACCATATTTCACTTTAAGGATATCCCTCCATAATGCATTTTGCTCGTGTAGTATTCTCCATAACCATTTCATCAACAAAGCTTCGTTAAATGTTGCTACGACTCTGATTCCCAATCCACCTTGCTTCTTATTTTTGCATACCGTTGACCTTTTTAACCACGAAATCGTTTCTTTTTACACAGCCCCATTCCACAAGAATTTTCTTTGAATAACCCGAATCTCTTTAAAACCTTCCTCAGCGCCTTGAAAAACGATAAATTGTGAATTGACATATTGGTGAGAACCGATTTAATCAATGTAACCCTTCCTCCTATTGAGAGAAACCTCCCTTTCCAAGAAGATAGACACGCCTTAATACAATCTATGGTTGGTTTCCAAAACAAGGCCCTTCTGTGATTCCCTCCTATGGTCAAACCAAGAAACTTGAAAGGTAGTTTTCCTACTTTACAAGCCAAGAAGTGAGAGGCAGCCTCCAAGAATGCTTCATTAACTCCAACTCCAATCAAATTACTTTTCCAAAAATTAATCTTCAAATCAGATATTACTTCAAAACCTCTAAGAATTGCTTTGATTCCCCATAGATTCGACCATGACTTATCACATAGAATTATCGTATCATCCGCAAATTGTAGAACGTTTGTTGAATCCACTCCATTTTCTGACACACCAGTAAACAGATTTCTATTGACAACCCTTTTAATCAACATTGTCAAACATTCCACAACCAGTGTAAACAAAAGTGGAGACAAGGGGTCTCCCTGACAAAGGCCCCGCCTTGGTTTAAAATCACTAGTAAGATTCCCATTAATTAGAATAAAGAGGAATGAGTTGAGAATCATACCTTTCATCCATTCGATCCATATTTCTCCAAAGTTCATGGCTTCTAGTACCTTAATTAAGAAGCCCCAATCAACACAATCATATGCTTGAGAGTAATCCACCTTTAGTAATAGACATGCCTTCTTCTATCTATTCAACATATCAATTACTTCGTTAGCAACCACAACACTGTCCAGAATTTGACGCCCATGCATGAAAGTCGTTTGTGAGGGGGAGACTAATTTTCCAATTACAGTACTCAGCCAATAACTTGGCCACTACCTTATAAATAATGCCAATTAAAGTTATAGGTCTGAACTCTTCTAACTTTTGCGGATTGTCACATTTAGGAATGAGAGCAACAAAGGAGGAATATATCGCTTTAGGGAAGGTAGCAGAATTGTGGAATTCTTGTATACAGTCAATAATATTCTTTGCAATCACACTCCAACACTTCTTAAGGAATGCTAAATTAAACTCGTCGGGTCTTAGACTTTTGTTACCGTGGCAGTTGTTGATGACCTGAAGAATCTCCTCACTAGAAAAAGGCTCTTGCAGCATGATATTATCATAATCGGACAATTTTGATAAATCCCTAAGATCCACATCAGGTCTATGCCATTCACAATCTTTAAATTTTGATGCAAAATAATCACTAACATTTTGTTTAATAACAGAAACCTCTTTCACTCCTTCAAAACTAATGTTATATGCTAAAATTGTATTCAACCTAGATCTAGAGTCAATCATCACATGAAAAAATCTTGTATTAAAATCACCCTCAATCATCTACTTTGCTCTCGATTTTTGGTTCAGAATGCTTTCCTTCAAGTGCAACTTGTTCCAAACATCTTCTTGTGTTTCACATCTCTTCATAAGAATTCGTCAGACATATCTTCACTGCCCTCAGCCATATCCCACTCAATGCTATTCAAATTTTCCACATCTTCAATAATCTTCAAATCAAGCCATCAAAACATGTGTTTATTCCACCATCTAAGCTTGTCCCTAATGCCCTTCAATTTGATGACCAGTATGTTACCAATATTCCCAGACGCCTCAATAGACTTCCAAGATTCCTTAACAAACTCTATGAAGCTCGGATGCTCAAACCAAGCATGAAAATTCTTAAACGGTTTTGGCCCCCAATCCGTGGAATTAGAGACAAGCCACATCGACCTATGATCCGATACATATCTATCCCCCACCTTCTGAGCCACTACTTTCCATTTTCTCACTATATCTTCAGATAATAGAGTTATGTCTAATCTACTTTTGCACAAACTCGCTCGTGTTGAACCAGGTAAACTTATTCCCCACAACCGGCATATCTACAAGATTCATTACATCTATAAATGAAGAAAAATCCTCTATCTCCACAGAATTCAGCCTGCTCTTACCCTTCCTTCTCCAATCTCCCTGATAGCCCATTCACTCCCAGTGATTAGATTATTTTTCCATCTGATAAGCTCCGTCCAAAGTTTCCTTTTCTCCATATGAGCACAACACGAATATACGTCAACTATACAACAGTTAGATCCTTTCCATTCACCGTAGATTCCCAAAAATCCATTGCCTCTGAAACTGTAGTGAGATTTGAAAACCTTCTTGTTCCAAATTGACAACAATCCCCCAGACAAGCATGCAGACGCAATAGCTGGCCAACCAAAACCATCATTTTCCCATAATTTCTTCACAAATGAATCATGCCTTAGTTTCTTGAATCATACAAAAATCTACCTTTTCGTTTGACACCATTCGAAATAATTTTGTAATTCGTTTTTTATTTAAATAAAAACTTAAAACTACCTCAATACCATTGTACTATATAAAACATATACAAAACAATTAAAAATATTTAAATTAAATATTTTTATATTTTATGAAAATAGAAAAATATTAATAATCACAATATTCAAATAACTACAAAATTGATGATAAAAAAATACATTAAAAACTTACAATTATTTTAACTAGAAATAACAACGACTTTTACTCGAGGTCAATCATCCATATATGAAATAAACCATGTTAAATTAAAAATATTAGAAATAAAGGTTAATCTCAAACATCAAAATTAAAAGTGAAAATATGTCAAATCAACTAACATCGACCTACAATCTAACTTATATAATTTCAGGATAAGTCAATTTTTTTTAAATAGAAAAAGCTTAGAAATTTATTATATGTTTATTTAGATAAAAAGACTAGATCGTATTTCGTGTATCGTGTTTTTAAATTATACATTAAAATTTTATAATTTTAAAATTTAATAAAAAAATTCTAAGCCTTTTTTAAATAGCCATTCATATTTTTTTCAAACATTATATTTATCAGGATATTTTACACTGTCGTGTTTTTTTACTTATGTTATATTATTATTATTTTAAATAATACATTTCATGTAATTTATTTTATACTTTATTTTTTCAAACAAATTACAGGTTGCTCTTAAATCATTAGAAACAATGATATGATTTACATTGCATCATGAAATAAGTCCAATATTAAATATAAAAGTTGACACTTGGCATCAGAAGGTTGAAAAGAGATTTGAAAACTTAAAAATAAAACACAACAAAACACATATCAATAAACATGTTTCACACCATAAACAGGCATTAAAACTATTTTGTAACAAGAATAGAAGAAATTTTGTTAAAGATTAACAAAGAGAACTTGAACACGGAGAAGACGAACATAACATATTAGAACGAAGTTAGAGAGAGAAACGCTTGTGGCGGACAGCGAGAACAGTTATTTAGTGAAAAAAAAATTTGTGATTTTATGGTTTCTACTTTTTATGTTTTGAAGTTTGGTTCTAGATATGTACTTTGTTGAAAGGAAAGAAATGTAAACAAAGCTGGAAAATGGTTAGAATGATACAAAATTTAGACTTAATGATAAGTGCAATAAAAGATTTAGAGCGTAATTATATTCATTGGTTTGGCGATTCTTAAAAATTAAAACCAAGAACCAAACCAAACCAAAAATTAGAATAATCAGTTTTATTTCGATTTAATTTGGTTTGAATTGTTAGTTTAATTGATTTTTTCTAATCATCTTACACCTCCACCTCTAATAGGAATGAATAACATCAAATTGTATTCCCACCTCTATTCCCACTTTTAATTTTAAAATGAATGATGGAAACATAAGCTTAAAGTATGACCAAAGCGTTTTTGTTGAATTCATATTTGAGAGGCAGAAAAACATGATTGTTATTAAGACTGATGTGTAGAAGGCAAGACATTTAGACCAGTTCGTGCATCACAAAAATGGTATAATCCTCGTGTCCTTAACAACTCCAATATTCTTCACTATTTCAACATGTGAAAAGTTCAATAAAAATGACATAAGACCATTGCACAATTATTGTCCTTGAGAATAAAGATAAGGTTCTTGTGATGAGTGGTACCAAAATCAAAAAATAAAGGTAAGCGCAGCAGCAACAACTAGTAAGCTTTATTAAAGTCATACCCAAAAGCAAGAACTCCAATACGATGCAGAAAATATCACTGACATATTTGATGCACGAGAAAAAGATACAAATGAATACACTTGCATATAAACACCTTGGCCATACTCCTTTTACAAAAATGAATTCGCCGCTACATTGTCCATAGGATTCAATTGTGTATCATCTATGATGCATACGTACGGGTACAGAGTCCGCTCAGGATACGACATTTAAAAAAAAAAAAAAAGTAGCAGTAGTCAATTAATAATAAAAGTTTTCATATAAAATGTATCATTAGAGAACCAAATTGTACAATTCATAGCAAAACATCACAAACACAATAAAAGGTAATAAGAAAACAAAATAAAAAACATATTCTTCATGAGACCAAGCTCTCTGTTGTTATAGAATCACTGATTCTATAAGAAGCCTTCCTTGTCTGAATAAAAAGAATCAGAAAAAAAACAAAGGCATATCACTTATCAGAATCAAATAATGAATCAGAAATCATAAATAAAACGGAAGAAGTTTCTAACCTCTTTCTCCCAATCAGTGCGTATTGTAATGATCATTAGAGCGAATACTTGAACAACGAACGCGCATATAATCCCCAGTAACAGCCCCTGCAAAAAGTATATTTATCAGCAGTTTGAACCGAATCACAAGATTGCGATTTTCGCTAAAAGATTAACCATTGTATTTACCTTTCCATCAACGTGCAATACAAAAGCTAATACTACGGCCGCCGGAACCCCAACTAAATAGTATGCTCCCAGATTAACATAAGCACCAATTTCCTGCCGACCACAACCTCTAGCGATGCCTGAAAGAACACATTGTAGTCCGTCGAGGAAGTGGGTTGCAGCAAGAATTGGCAACAGACTTGCAACATATTTGACTACATCTTCTTCATTACTATAAGCATAACCCAATATATTTCGTGTAAAAAACATCACTGCTCCGACTAAGATGCTCTCAATAATGGCAATCACCACAACGACGCACACTGCCAAACGTGCGGCCTGTGGATTGCCAGCCCCAAGTTCATTCGAAACACGAACGCTGCAAGAATCACTCAACCACTAATTAAACTAAACATAAATTAGAGCATGAGAAAAATAACAGAAGAGAACAGAGCTTTTGTGAGATTCAGCTTAAGTAAGATAACGAGATTTCATAAGTTTCTAACCTTATTGCTTCACCAAGTCCGAATGGGATCATCCAAATAGCTGCCTCTGTATTCAAACTGTCAAAACTATGTCACTAACAATAACTTGATGAAAATAATAATAATATAAATAATGTCAAAAAATAAATCTACGCCAATCTCAAATATAAAATCAACCAGATAGAAAGCACTGATGTTTCCAACTTTGGATTTGGAAGAAGACCAGAAAGAAGAACCATTAACTCAAATGACCACATTTCCAAGCTGCTCGCCTCGAGAATTTCAATAAAAAAAGTGGAAACATCATTAGAATCTCTACAGAAATTAAGTAATTAACAAGGTATTAGGAAAAGTGATTACCAAACCATTAGAGTTGAAGGAATAGCAAGTTTCAAAAAAATAGGGATGCTGTTAAGTGCTAATGACTCCTTGGAAAATCCGGTCCAACTTTTTTTACATGAAGGAGAAAACTTGATATAAAGTGAGAGGATAACAACATTCAACCATTCAGACATTGAATTTGCTACGGCAGCACCTCTGCCACCTAATCCAGACTTGTATACCATAATCCAACATAGAGGAATATGAAGTAATGTTGTAACCACGGCGCTAAACATCATTGGAAATACAATATTTTGAGACTGTAAGAATCTATTGAGGCACTGTATAAGACCATAACCAAAAAGGCCTGGAATCATTAACATCACATAGCTTCCTGCCTCAGTAGCTATTTCAGGATCTTGGCCAAGTAAAATGAGAATGGATCTTGTGTTGGCCCAAATAATCGCAAGGGGAATCGCAAATATGGTGATAATGAACATTGCTCTCTGTGTGTGTACGCCTAACATGCGGTACTGCTTTGCCCCATATGATTGTCCACATAATGTGTCTAAAGCACTTGCCATTCCAGCCTATTTAACCAAAAAAACAAATTAAGTGTGGCATAACACGAGTAGGTGTACGACACTCTAATGGAGGGTCAAAAACAATGAAATCGGATAAAAAAACTAACCAGTAAACTGAAGCCAGTAACAGTAGCAAAAGAAGTAGCCATGGAAGCACCAGAAAGAGTCAGTGCACCAAGATGACCAACAAACATAACAGAAATAAGATCGATACCAAAATTCAAAAGTGAAACTGAAATTAATGGTCCTGATAGCCATAACTGTTTTTTCACTTCTTGAACCAATTCTCTTCTATCTTCTTCCTTGCTGTTCTGTTTTGTTTCTTCAGCAATCAATGGAGTCTGAAGAGACATTTTTTGTCTTCTTATTTTTTCTCCTGTTTGTATCTTCTATTATTAGTTTCAGGAAGAGAAAGTGAACCTGGACTTAAATGTTATATTTTGGTGTTGATAAAAAAACCCAACCATAAGGAGAAAGAATAAGGGAGCGGGAAAAACGTGTATTATTTGCTGTTTGTGTGGTTGAAAATGTTTTATAGCCATATACTCTTAAAGGCGAGTAAGGGACGGGTGGTTATGACTAACCCTAACTCTGTCTTAAATTTTGATCGAATTATTTTAATGACCTTAATCTGTCCGTACTTAAATTTTTAAAAATTTCGATAATATGTCATCATTTTTTTTTTCTAAAACATAGTAAAAAGATGTAAAATAAAAAACATGACGTAAGATAACAGATATCTACTTAATATTTAGTTAGTGCATATATTGAATTATGACGTGAAAAGTGGAATAATCTAAATATACCAATAAAATAAATAAATAAATAAATAATATCACGTGTCCATTCATAATATTAGGACGGATTGGATAATCCGAGGGTCAATCAGAACCCATCCCACCTATATTAGGTTAGGTTAGAACAGATCTTCGGATTAAGTTGAATTCTACATTAGCTCTTATAGTATTACCAAGGTTTTAAAAAATGTAAAACGGCCCCAATAAAACAGTATTACACAATGACACTATATCACAACACACGATATTTATTATTGAAGAATAAATTATAATTAATTCATATTATTACAATTTGAATCAATTTCGCATAACCTGTACCAATTAAAATTACAAATTATTTTATCAATGGTTATTACGGACAGTTTTACCTGTAATTGTCGACATAGTGGTTTTACATATGATTGTCGACATAGTGTGTCCACCAATAGACTTTCCTACCAATTTTTTCTAGTGGTTCTTACATAATGCGTCCAATAACACTTCAAAAGAAATCTCTTTATCTTAAAAGAGATCTTTTTATCTTAAAATAGTTGTTACATAATCTTTTAATAATTTATTTTAATATATATATATATATATATATATATATATATATATATATATATATATATATATATATATATATATATATATATATATATATATATATATATATATATATATATATATATATATATATATATATATATATATATATATATATATATATATATATATATATATATATATATATATATATATAAATTTGACTTAAATAGTATGTTATTTTTTATAAATTGACGTATTTTTATTTTTGATTCAGGTAAGTTGTCACTATATCTTTTTTTTTATTTTAGATAAAATCTTTAATTATTGAACTTCATTTGATTTTAATCTCTAAAATTGAAATTTGCAAAAAAAAATCAACGGATTTCCTACATATTTTTCTGCAAATTTTAATTTAAATGACTAAAATTTAACAATTTTAACATTTACGAATTATTTAAAACAAAAAAATTAATAAAAATACGTCAACTTACATAAATTAAAAATAGTATTTAAACCTATAAATCTATTAATTATTGTTTGTCAACAAACTCTAATCATATTTAAGATTTAAAAAAAAAGTGAATAACCTAACTTACAACTGCATATGGTCCGGATTTTAATCTAATTAATTAGCAATAGTTTTCAAGTAGGGAAAAGACATATGAAATTGACCACAACTTTGGAAGCAAAGGGCAGTGGTAAAAGAAGTGGCCATGGGGGCACCGGTCAGAGGCTTATCAATATTAATGGTCCTGATCGATAATAATAAAAGCTTCTTCACTTCTTCAACAACTTTTATTTTCTTGTTTGATTCAATGTACTATGCGAACCACACATTCAAATCGCCACCCACACCAAAGACCAAAATTTAAGTTTTTAAAATATAAAATATGAATTATCTGATCTGAATATATATTTTTAATGGTTGAGAACAAATTTCGTTACAAATTATTTTGATTTTTTAAGTTTAATATTATAAAATTTTAGTTCTTATAAATGAATAATTGAATTTTTTAGATCCGAACTTGTATTCATTTAATGAGATGTTTATTCCGCACAAAAACTATCAACTAATTTGAGTTTAAAAAAAATAGGTTAAATTTAATAACTTAATTTATTTATTATTTATTATTAAATTAATATTTTATAACAAAACATTCACCTTAAATAATAAATAATTAAGATATAATTTTTGTGGGTGTTATGTTTGATTTTTTTAAAATCATATATTCCCTAAGTTATGGGAAACAACTTATAGTGCTAAAGAGGTAAATAGAACATGATAAAATAACAAGAACAGAGATTTTTTCTTTGTCTTATAGGTAAAAACTTGAGAGCAATCAACGTATAAGTTATTTTTTATTTAGTTATAAACATCTATTATATAAGAAAATCATGTGTTGCTTAAATATCTATTTCGTCCTTCTGTCTTCAAAGACTAACACGTGAGTAGCTTTTTTGAATTACACGATGTCGATTTGTTTCATACTTATAGTTATGTTTTATTACTTCTTTTTTCTTCTTTTTTTAAAACTACATATGCTTTGTTATTTCTTTTTCACATATTTTTTAAAATTTGCATCACTTATCACATCACTACTTTTCACTACATTTTATTTCTCACAATCTCTTTCTAATTTTTTCACTATCTTCTTTAACCTTCTCTTTTTAATTTCTTCTTTCATATTTTCATTCTAAGTGTGTATTTTTCTACCTTTCATCTTCAACCTTTTGTTGTTCAACTTCCATCTTCTTCTTTCATTACATGTCTCAGTTGTATAGAAAATGGAGAGATCGTTGGAGAAGATTGGCGACCTGAACAATACGAAAAACTTTGAAAGGTTGCATTCCGGGTGCACCATAAATAGTTAGTTCTTACCAACAACAAAGAACACGTTGAAATGATCTTCGTAGACAAAAATTAAATGCACTTGAAGAAGAACCACATTTTCTTCTCCAGTTGTCTGTAAGTACATCTGTTACCCTATTTCTTTCTCACTTTTATGCTTTAACATGTGTTTTTTATTTTTAAACTATATATATTTTTAACTGGTTTTTCTTCTTCGTTACCTTTTGGATTTAATGGACAACCACCTCATTTTTGTTTCTTCCTTATTTCATATAGATCTGTTTATTGATTGTGTTTCGATTTTAAGCGAAGAAGTGATATTGATCTGTTTATTTCATATAGATCTATTTATTGATTTTGTTGTCCAACTTCCATCTTCTTCTTTCATTAGATGTCTCGGTTGTATAGAAAATAGAGAGACGGTTGGAGAAGATTGGTGACCTGAACAATACGAAAGAACTTTGGAAGGTTGCAGTCCGGGTGCACAATAAATAATTAGTTCTTACCAGCAACAAAGAACACGCTAAAATAATCTTCGTGGACAAAAATTAAATGCACTTGAAGAAGAACTACTTTCTTCTCCAGTTGTTTGTAAGTACATCTGTTACCCTCTTTCTTTCTCACTTTTATGCATTAACATGTGTTTTTGGTTTTTAAACTATACCTATTTTTAACTGATCTGTTCTTCGTTACCTTTTGGGTTTAATGGACAACCACCTCATTTTTGCTTCTTCCTTATTTCATATAGATCTGTTTATTGATTGTGTTTCGATTTTAAGCGAAGAAGTGATAATCAAACCTTGACAACAATAGAGTCGTGATTATTGATAAATCATCTTATTACAATGATTTTTACTTTTTCTTTATTTCAGGGTTTTTCTAATATTTTGGTCTAAACCATCGTCCCATTTTTTGTTTAGGGTAAAAATATTATCTATTTTCATATGGGTTTTTTAGCTTGGTCAAAAATGATTCATCCCATTTTTCTCTATTTATAAAAATTTGAACTTTTTTATTTGGGTTGGTCAAAATTCATCGATCCCATTTTTCTATATTTATAAAAAATTGAGACTTTTATGATTACTTCAACTTGTTTTGTTTCATTTCATGTCATGCTTTTAATAGTTTCAAGTTTCTACTGCAATTTAAAGAAAATGTTGCTCAATTTGCAAATGAAAATATTGCCCCTCATGCTTCCAAAATTGACAACACTAACTATTTCCCTTAGGTATGTTTCATGATATGAAGAAGAAATTGTAAAAAATAAAAAATAAAAATAATATAATTACACCTCATAATAGCATCCTTATTTCAGCCTTGTCTTTTCACCTCTTTTCATGATCTAGCTTTTAGATTTGCATTCATTACACTCTACCCAAGACGTTTCAATTATTAAGAGGGATTACACATGTTTCATATCTATAAGGTTAAAGTTTGAATTTGTCATGCATTTTTCACCCTACAGGTTTAAAGCTCGATTCTGCCGTGCATGTTTCAGATCTAAAAGGTTAGATTTTTTTTGATTGATTTCTTTAATGTATTTTTTTCATTGTTAATTGTTGATTCAAATTAAACTAGATCTCTTTCCCCACATTCAAATTAAATTATCATTCTTCTTTTTACATTAAAATTAAACTAACATTCAAACTTCATTTTTCCTTGTTGCATCTCATAACACAATTATATCTATATAAAAAATAAGTTTTGATGAGACCTCAACATTTTGATATGATTATAATTTTTTTATAATATTTCTTAATATATTTGTTCTGGCCTGGGCCCCGGCTTGACCGGGCAGGCCCAGCCCAATGATATTCTGCCAAGCCCAATCCAGCTTGGGCCACAACCGTCGAGCACAAAGTCCCCGCGGGGCAAACAATGTCCCTCCGCGGGCAGGACCTTCTCCCTTGTCGAGCAGAACAACGTTTTTTTCACACGTTCTCCACGTGCTCCCCTCCGCGGGGACACGTCACCAACCAACTGTCCACTTCCGAAAGAGCGGGTCAAACCCACTTTCTGGAGATCACGGGACAGTTGAACTAGGGCGAAGACCATGTTATGGTCTTCACTACGCCACGTAAGCCCTAGCAGTCGCTTGGGTTAGGCCTGGCCATCCAGCCCAACTCAAATGACCATTGGCCTTGCGCTGAGGTCTCTCTATAAATACCCTCTTTCACAAGAGGGTCAGATATTCACTTCTTACCCCTTTTCTGTATTTTTTGTCACTCTGTCCCAACTCTTACTTTAGCATCGGAGTATCTTGCAGGTACACCCCCCATCTCCTTTTTCAACACCGGTGAACAGGCTGTAGATTAACGACGTGTGGCAAGTCTTTGGTCCCCTTCTGATCAGGTCAGATCAGTGGCGCCGTCTGTGGGAAGCGGCAAACGACCTCGAAAGCCCGTACAAAGGCTACGACTTTTGGATGCAACTGCGAGGGGGCCAACCGCAGCTAGTCGAAGAGCCCGAGATGAAAATCCGAGAACGGCAATCTGAGCCTGGCCTCACGAAAGTAGAACTCGTACATGGGGAACCACATCCTCCCGTACTTCGAGCATATACAATGGTGCTCTCGAGGCCGGTAGACCTGCCAGTTCTGGAGATCATCCTTGCCCCTATCCTCCACTGTGGCGTAGACTCCGATCAGATCGCTAGCGAAATATAAGGGCGTGGATAGGGGCTCGTCGGCCACCCACTCCTCGATAGAACGGACGTGCTCGTCGGCGAGAGAGACGCCCTGCTTTTCATCAGCGACCATAGTCCCCAGAATCCACGAAGACATGAACACCTGAAAAGCAGAAGGTAATAGTGAATTTGATGACCAAGATCAAATTCACCCTTCCACCGCAAGTCAAGTGAAAGGGCGACAAGGACAGCCCCGCGAGCAACGGTCGAAAAGCACCCGGGCATCCTCCTCGGAGGCTCATTCTTAATCCTCTCTTCTCTCCAAGACACCTATCCGCCTAAGCTACTCACTCCCCTCCTCGGGATGTTCCACCAACCTAGCGTCTCTCCCCGGGGCGTTCATCGGAATGAGCGTTTATCCCCGGGAGCCTCAACCGTCCCTTCGCGCGTCCTCGGCGCCTTCATCTCAAAACCCTAGAAAACACCGCATATAGTGGCGGAGGCGCACCTCTCTTCCTGGGGGCTCCTCTAACTCAAACATCCCCCTCCTGATACAGGCACAGATGGCAAACTTCGACGTCAGACGCATCCTGGTCGACGGAGGAAGCTCGGTGGACATCATGTACACCCACCTTTTCACAACCCTCCAACTCGACGAGTCCAACTTGTCCCCCTACGTGGGCTCTAACCTCTAGGGGTTCAACGGGACGATAACAAGGTCGTAGGGGTACGTGGAGTTAAAGGTTACCTTCGGGGAAAAAGAAACGGCCAGGGAGGTCAATATCCGCTTCCTGGTCATTGAATGCCCATCCCTCTACAACTGTATCCTGGGCAGGACAACGACGGCCGAGCTCACCGTGGTGCCCTCCACCGTCCACCTAAAAATGAAGTACTACACAAGGCGAGGGGCCGTTGTCACCCTAAACGAAGACATTGAGGCTGCCCGAAGATGCTTCGAGGGCACGCTGAAAGGTCTAAGCACGATCTCCCCAATGACCAAAAAAGTAGCGCCCGCCACTACTCCGAAGAGCGAACCCAAGGACCTCGTCGGCTCGGTAGACCTTGACAGCCGCTTCACCGAAGAGTCCGATCGCGAAGACGAAGCCAGTGACACTACTCCATCCAACGGGCAACCCACCCACCCAGCGCGCCCCATCCCTGACGGTGATTTCGAGATCGTGGAACTCGGGGACGACAAGACTAGGACCGTGAAGATCAGAGCAGGACTGTCCGACCTGGCGAGGAAACAACTGAAGGCCTGCCTCCGCGAGAACGCGGACCTCTTCGCCTGGAGCACCGCGGAGATGCCTGGACTCGACCCTGAGGTTGCTTGCCATCAACTCTCCATCAACCCGACCACCAAGGCCGTAGTACAACATAGGCGTAGGCAGTCCTCCGAAAATTCGGCGGCGGCTGAAAAAGCTGTAAAAGATCTCCTAGAGGAAAATTTTATTTCAGGAGCCAGATATTCAACCTAGCTGTCCAATGTTGTACTTGTTAAAAAGAGTAATGGAAAATGGCGCATGTGTGTTGATTACACCAATCTCAATCGGACATGTCCTAAGGACGCCTACCCCCTCCCTAACATCGACAAGCTCGTCGACAACTCGGCGGGATTCAAACTCTTGTCCTTTATGGACGCGTACTCGGGATACAACTAGATCCCCATGGACGAACGCGACAAACAAAGCACGACCTTCATGACGGAGTCGGGCAACTATTACTACAACGTAATGCCCTTTGGCCTAAAGAACGCCGGTGCCACATACCAACGGATGATGAACAAAGTCTTTCGGGGAGAGATTGGTGACATGCTCGAGGTGTATATGTACGACATGATTGTCAAGTCCTGCACGGAAGTCGATCACACGGCTCATCTCATAAAGGTCTTCAACACAGCGAGGAAATGCAGAATGCGCTTCAACCCGGAGAAATGTACCTTCGGGGTCTGAGCAGGGAAATTCCTCGGCTTCTACCTGACCGAGTGTGGGATCGAGGTAAATCCGGACAAGTGCTGAGCTTTTTCAGAAATCACCACGCCCACCTCAAATAAATCCATACAATCCCTCAACGGCATACTCGCCTCGCTTTCCTGATTCATCGCCAAGTCCGTACAACACACCCTCCCTTTCTTCAAGTTACTCAGAAAGGAAGCCACTTTTGAATGGACAGAGGAATGCGAGCAAGCCCTCCATCACCTCAAACGCGTCCTGTCAGAACCACCCGTGCTGATGAGGCCCGAAGTTGGAGAAACCCTATACCTATACCTGGCCGTGGCAAACGAGGCCTTCAGCACCGTGCTGATCAGGGAAACTCCCGAGGGACAAAAGCCAATATAATTCACGAGCAAAGCCCTTCACGGTCCCGAGGTGAGATACCAACAGATCGAAAAGGTCGCTTTGGCCTTCATCACCGCTGCACGACGCCTCCGACATTACTTCTTGGCCCATATCATTGTGCTCAAGACCGAGCAGCCCTTCAAGCAGCTTTTCGGTCGATCAGACATGGCTGGACAAATGCTAAAGTGGTCGTTGGAACTATCTGAGTTCGACATCATTTACGAAGGAAGAAAAGCCTTCAAAGCTTAGGTCCTGGCCGACTTTGTCGCCGAGATGACCCCCTCCCCGGATCCTACCCCAGGTAATCACAAGTGGACTATCTTTGTCGATGGCTCCTCAAACTCCTCGGGCAGCGACGCGGGCATCATCCTCAAAAACGGGGAAGGCACTATTATAGAGGTTTCTCTAACACTAGCCTTCCCAACAACGAACAACCAGGCCGAGTACGAGGCGTTCCTGGCCGGGCTTCTCCTAGCATTAAACCTCGGGGCCAAGGAAATAAGAATCTTCACGGACTCCCAGCTGGTCGCCTCACAAGTACGAGGGGAGTATCAGGCGAAAAATGATAACCTGGCCGAGTACCTGGCCCTCATTACGGAAAAAATGCAAAGTTTTGACTCCGCGGAAGTTCAACATGTTCCACGCGAATAGAACACTCGAGCATATATTCTCTCAAAACTAGCAAGCACCAAAAAGAGGGGCGGGCACAAGTCGGTCATCCAAGAGATCCTATCGCAGTCGAGCACGGAAAAGGCTAAAGCACTGCTCGACGTCAACGTCATTAGGGGATATCAACTGTTGGATGACGCCTTTGCACATCTACCTCAGCGCATGCCGCCTCCCCGCCGACCCCAAAGAGGCCAGCACGATCAAACAAAGATCCTGATCGTATGTCCTTCTCGAGGACAAATTGTATCGCAGAGGCTTTGTGGTTCCCCTCCTCAAATGCATCGACAACTCTCAGGCCGTTTGCGTTCTGGAAGAAATCCACGAGGGCATCAACGCGCAGCACCTCGGAGGACGGTCCCTGGCGAGAAAGGCCCTGCGAGCAGGATACTACTGGCCATCGATGCAAGAGAACACGATAGAGCACGTCAAGAAATGCGACAGATGTCAACAACACGGGGGCATGCACCTCGGCCCACCGGGCGAGCTCAAATCCCTCTCCTCCCCTTGGCAGTTCGCCTGGTGGGGGATGGATATCCTCGATCCCTTCACCTTAGGTTCGTATCAGAATAAGTACCTGATCGTGAGCGTCGACTACTTCACCAAATGGATCGAGTCCGAAGCCCTTGCCAAAATCACGACCCATAACATACTCCGATTCTACAAAAGGAATATCCTCGCAAGATTCGGTGTCCCACTCGCCATCGTCACCGACAAAAATTTTCGGGACTTCGTCACCAAACTCGGGTTCAAGCATCACTTTACCTCAGTCGAACATCCTCAGACGAACGACCAAGTTGAGCCCGCGAATAGAGTGATACTCAGAGGACTAAAGCGAAGACTCGACAATGCCAAGAGAGCATAGGTCGAGGAACTCCACAACATCCTATGGGTGTACCGAACCACACCCCACTCAACCACGAGGGAAACACCATTCCGCCTCACATACGGAACCGAGGCGGTGATCTTGGTCGAGATCCGAGAGCCGTCTATACGGACTGAGGCTCCCCTCGAAGTCGAGGCCAGCGATGAAGCCCTCCGAGAAGAGCTCGACCTAGTCGAAGAAATTCGGTCGAGGGCGATATGGTACCACCGCACCTCCTCGCGTCTCCTAGAGACCAACAAAATAGCAAGCCCTACCTTTGTGTGTGCGGGCAGAAGACTCTGCTCGACAGAGAATACCTCGATCGAGGCTCCCCGTCGTTGTACCAGAATCGGCAGGACACCCAGCTCGCGATGGGACGTCCATGCCCCGGGGATAAACTACCCCTGGATGGATCGAGAAATCAAACCGGTTGACCGGATAGTTCTCCTCACTACCAGAAATAAATATTGTCGAGCTACCTACCCCGAACAGGCCCAAAGGCATGACAAACATGCATTTCAAACATACAAACATACAATTCGAGCATACAAAGTGCAGAAGTAAAACGAGCATAACACCATGCAAAAACAAAACGAAGCGCACACTTAAACAAATTTCAGAAATTATACCATATAAAGACGGGCACCAGCCCAGTAGTTAATGTTACAACACCAAAAAGGGCATTCAGGCCCAACAAAGAAAACACGTAGAAAAAATACAAAATATTAGGCACGCAGGCCAAGAATCCACGGGCATGCAAGCCTGGAACTAATCTACGCTTCCTCTTCCTCCTCCACTTCAGGCTCGGCGGGATGAGCGTCATGGTCGACATCCTCAAGGTTGGGGTTGACCACCCGACCATCGACTATCTCATGGAAAGGCCTGATGCCATCCTCGACCAGGGAGACACCGGGGTTAACCACCTTAAGCTATGCAACAACGCCATTAAAACCCACTGAGAAGGCCTCCAAACAATCGCCCTCCAGCACCCGGATCCTGGCGAACAGATATGCTAGAGTGACCATCTGCCTGTCCTCTTCGGTCTCATCATCAGCGGGACGCAGGGCACTCTCCAGCTTCCCCACACGAGCCTTCAGTGCTCACACCTCCTCTTCAGCAGCCTTCAACTTCTCCTTAGCACTATCCCCCCCTCTTGTGTTGGCCGACGGTCTCCCCCTTCCTCTACTCCAGCTCCTCGGCAAGCTTGTTCAAACGCGTTTGCACGAAGGTGAGATCCCCTTGCAGCTTGGACAACTCGGTAGACGAACAACCCTCATCACTCAGGACCATGGTAGTAGTGAAAGTCCGCATCAAAGCGGCCAAGTCCTCCGTCAAGACCTGTCGACGAGAAGCCTGGTCCGTGCCAAGCACCGCCTTCACTTCCCCAACCGGGATATTCGGCGGGATTGATAAGCCCCGTGGAAGTAGCCGGGGTGCTGATGGAAGGACGGGATTGATAAGCCCTCCTCGGTGGAGCCAACCGTCAGGTCGACCACGCTCTCCGTCGGCTGAACCCTGGGCCTCTTCGGGGCCCCCTGAGAAGTGGGGGACTCACTACCCTGAGGAGACGAGGAAGAACCCTTACCCACTTGGTCTCCAGCAACCACTTGACTCACGCGTGTCCTCGCAGCAGCAGGGGCCCTCGATGCATGCAACTTCTTCACCATCTCCTCGACAGAAGACATGCTCCCTGCAAACAAAAGGAACAAGTCAGTAACAGGCGAAATAAAATGAGAAAGGAAAAAAACAAGTTGGGCACCACTTAAATAGCTAAGGGCCTCCTCCTCCGAGGGACATTTGAGTATGACCTTCATGTTGATCAACCTCTCCGTCTGGAGGATATTTCCCTGACTGTCTAGGATGTACCGACCATCAGGTGTCATAAGGTTTGACAGGGGCAGGCTGCGCACGAACACAACTATCTTCAAATAGCCCATCATGTCCTCATCATTGAGGGACCCCGCACGCACGATGTACTGATCGGTCCCCTTAGTGAAGTGCTCGTCGGTCCACTCCACAGGCATTTTCGGCAGCATGACGGTTTCCCTCCGACCATTCACCACCCCTCCCCTTCCTCGTACAAAGAGTCAACTCCGGCGACGGTGATCGGGCTAATGACGAAGAAGCTCCCCTTGAAATCCCGTACAGAGTCCATGTACGTCTTGAAAATCCTCTTCGATTGTTTGAACGAAACCCAACCATGCCGTCTATTCACCGTCTGCCGTTGCAGATGGAAGAGGCGGAAGAACAGCGGCAACGTGGCCCCGACCTCCAGGAAGCGGGAAACGACCTTGAATGCCCGCACAAAGGCTACGGCGTTTGGATGCAACTGCGAGGGGGCCAACAACAGCCAGTCAAAGAGCCCGAGATGAAAATCCGAGAACGGCAACCTGAGCCTGGCCTCGTGAAAGTAGAACTCGTACATGGGGAACTGCATCCTCCCGTACTTTGAGCATGTACGATGGTGCTCTCGAGGCCGGTAGACCTGCCAGTTCTAGGGATCATCCTCCCCTTATCCTCCACTGTGGCGTAGGCCCCAACCAGATCGCTAGTGAAATACGAGGGCGTGGATAGGGGCTCGTCGGCCACCCACTCCTCGATAGAACGGACACGCTCGTCGGCGAGAGAGACACCCTACTCTTCATCAGCGACCACAGTCCCCGGAATCCACGAAGACATGAACACCTGAAAAGCAGAAGGTAACGGTGAATTCGATGACCAAGATCAAATTCACCTTTCCACCGCAAGTCAAGTGAAAGGGCGACCAGGACAACCTCGCGAGCAACGGTCGAAAAGCACCCGAGCATCCTCCTCGGGGGCTCATTCCTAATCCTCTCTTATCTCCAAGACACCTATCTGCCTAAGCTACTCACTCCCCTCCTGGTGACGTTCCACCAACCTAGCGTCTCTCCCCGGGGCGTTCATCGGAATGAGCGTTTATCCCTGGGAGCTTCAACGGTCCCTTCGCACGTCCTCAGAGCCTTCATCTCAAAACCCTATAAAACACCGCATATAGCGGCGGAGACGCACCTCTCTCCTCGGGGCGTTCAACACACCCCGACCCCAGTTTCGAAACAGACAAGAAAAACAAGAGAAAGGAGAAGAAAAATTTACTAGGTGTGATTAACGACGGAGTACGCGGTGCCAGTCACGGCGGAGATATTCAACGGAGGCGGAGCAGCAGATCCTCGTGTAGGAAAGCAAGTAAGACGAAAGTGTGAAATGGACGGGGATTCACCTACTTATACCCTAGCACGGAACTCGAAGCGTCACTAGGCACTCGAGTGCCCTAGGGTAGTCGCCCTCATAGAAATCCAACGCATGACACGTGGCAAAGGCTGACAGTCGCGTCCCGTCACGTCTCCCCGCCAATACGTGTCCTCAACCCCCGGACACCCGATGGCGAGGAAGAACTCACGTGCTCGCGTCCCCGCAGAATGCGAGCGGAAGGATTTTCTCCTCAGGCTAACCTCTCCTCCCCGGCACAACGTCATCAAGTCCTCGCTCCCTCCCTCAGAGCTACGACTTGAGGGGCTCCTATTCTGGCCTGGGCCCCGGCTTGACTGGGCAGGCCCAGCCCAATGATATTCTGCCAATCCCAATCCAACTTGGGCCATAACCATCGAGCACAGAGTCCCCGCCGGGCAGGCAATGTCCCTCCGCGGGCAGGACCTTCTTCCTTGTCGAGCAGAACAACGTGTTCTTCACACGTTCTCCACGAGGACACGTCACCAACCATCTGTCCACCTCCAAAAGAGCAGGTCAAACCCACTTTCTAGAGATCACGGGACAGTTGAACTAGGGCGAAGACCATGTTTTGGTCTTCACTACGCCATGTAAGCCCTAGCAGTCGCTTGGGTTGGGCCTGACCATCCAGCCCAACTCAAATGATCGTTGGTCCTGCGCTGGGGTCTCTCTATAAATACCCTCTTTCACAAGAAGGTCAGGTATTCACTTCTTACCCCTTTTCTGTATTTGCTGTCACTCTGTCCCAACTCTTACTTTGGCATCAGAGTGTCTTGCAGGTACACCCCCATCTCCTTTTCAACACCGGTGAACAAGTTGTAGATTAACGACGTGTGGCAAGTCCTTGGTCCCCTTCTGATCAGGTCAGATTAATATTTAAATTATTTTTTATATATATACATTAAGAATAACATTATAAATAGATGAAAACTCATTTTAGATATCCGTACATGAATATTTTGAGTTGATTTTATTTGATGTGATAGCAAGCATGTGCCACCATCCTTCGCATGTGCTTCATATTTACGTTTCTTATGGTTATCTTGTCACTTATAGACACAATATAGTTTCTATAGCATGAATATTTTGTTCTAACAACTTATTAACATGTATTAGATAGATTTAGTTGGTAAAATTTTTGGTTCTATCAAATAGTAATAGTTTTCTATTGAGTATAAAGCAGGTAAAAGTAGATATAACTCAACATTTTATTTTGATTGACGGGACATGGAGCAATTCAAAAGCAATGTATAGATGCCTGCAACAATGATGGAACATGGAGCAACTTACTTTTTTCAATAATATTCTAATATGTCAAATTAATTGATCTTATCGGACCAGAAAGAGATCAACAGCCAGCAACGCGTCGTGAGCTCTTAATTCGTCGGTGGTGGAGAAGAGGAGGGGGTGCACTTGCAAGATACTTTAATGCCAAAGTGAGGTTCAGAATGAGGAGAGAAAACAAGTACAGAAAGTGAGTTTAGAATACCTGACCCTCTAGTGAAAGAGGGTATTTATAATGTGCCCCTAGCGCTGGACCAACGGTTATCTGTATTGGGTTGGGTCGTTAGGCCTAATATGAATAACTGTCAGGATCTACATGGTGTAGGGAAGGCCAACACGTGATCTTCATCCTGGTCTAACTGCACTGTAGACTTCGGGAAGTGGAGGACCTGTTCTCTGGGGTGCGGGTAGTTGGCTGATGACGTGTCCCCACGTGGGAGCACGTGGAGACCGTGGGAAATATGTGTGAGGAGTGTCTTCGTGCGGGATGAGAGATTGGGCTTGTTGGGCCCTCCCTGACGAGGAGATGGGTTGGATTGTGCCCGACAGTGGGTCATCCTCTGGCCCAGTCCAAAACAGTAATATTTATCAATTTATCAATGTGTTTGTAGATTAATTGAATTAATAATTTGCTTTTGCCATTGAATATTATCTTTGACTATAATGACTTTCATAGATAATTTTTCATTGAATTTTTCTTCCCTCATTAATACACATAACCCTTTGCATGTGTTTACATGACAACACTTCCATTGTTCTTATTCTTTAGACATGTTGTTGTGACAAACAATATTTTATTTATGACTTACTTTTATTCATTTCTATTTGTTGCTCTATTCAATTGTTCTTCATGACACTATTTGCAATTTAATGACAACGAAATGTTTGCATTTTGTTTGAGCACCTCAATTTAAGTAATATCGTTAGTATTCCACTTTAGAGTTTTCAACATGCGTAGTTTGTATTTGATTTGTTTTCCACTTTTGAACATCAATTAATTTCTAAGGGAATTATATTTTTAAAGAATTAGTTTTATTCAGATGATGGTCAAATGGTTCTCTACTTCTATGCAATCATAATAGCCACTTAAATAGAACATGTAAATGTTTTGTTTGTCAACTATTAAAACTTATGGGAAGGTGGTGAGAAAAATGAGATTGTTAACTACAAGGTTGCAATTGAAACAACAGTAAAAACATAGGCTTATATTTGTTAGTGGTGTCTTAAGTATAATGGGCATGACACGTATATAGGTATTATCAATTAAAACATTGTTGGATGGAAAATTTCGTCCAAGGACAATGTTGGTTCGATGGAGAATCTCGCAAGGTCATGACGGAAGCACCCTTAACAGCGGACCGGTCGAGAAAATATAATAGCAGGCTCGACATATGAACACTTCAGTCGAATTCGACGTGACATCAAAAGATCCAGGCGAACAGATGAATTTGAGGAAAGCGTGGGAAGTTACCAAGGTAGTGGACGTACGTGGGTGGACACGTGGCAGCGCAGGGGCGGTAGACAGAATAGTAATTGTCATTTTCTTTGCCTATTTAAGGAAGTGTCATTTTCAGTTTTAAAGGTCGCATTTTGTTTGCATTAGGAGATTACGCTCAAAGTATCAAGCGTGAGAGAAACGAGTTAAAACTCTGCAAAATGTATGAATGCGTCCATATTTCTTTTCATTGAGCAATTTACTTTACAAGTTTCTCTTACTGCTTTTGTTTTATGTAACTTCTTGTTGTACTTTTCCTTTTATCAATTCAAGCAACTGTTTATCTACCCTTTTTTAACCTAAGAACTCAAAACGTCAACACATAACCAACATATAGTCTAGGATTCTTGTAGCCTATCCTGCATGTAAACTTCAATAATAGGCTAGAGATTGTTCTCCAGAAACGTCGGGCAAACAAATTGGCACACCCGGTGAGACTCGTTGTGTTAAGTTTATGTTGTTGCATACTAGTAAAATGATGGAGCCCAAAACCGCCAGTCCAAATGAGGAACCATCCTCAGGAGGAAGTATATTCACTTCAGAAACCACCAACGTGGGTTCTAACATCATGATTGCGATTTCAACTGCCCATAGTGGACCGACACAATCGCCTCATCGAGTCGAGATTGCGGTTTCAACGTCCGTTGTACTCAACAGAAACCTCTTAGTTTGATTTGCAATTTGAATGTTAACTTACGTTTATTTGCTTTCTTCAAGTGGTAAAAAAGATTAAAAAGAGAAAAGAAACGAAACCTCAAAAGTGGAAAACGGGAGATTTTTTTTATTAATGTGTTCGCCAAGGATTGAGACCCTTGTGCCTATGTATCCTCATAATTAAATGAAGAATCAGAGCTTCATAGTTCAGGGAGACTACGGTGGAAAAAGAAAAAGTTTTCTCGCCAGAATCTCGCAATCCCGTGCCTGGGTACCCTCATGGTTCAATGAGGAAATAAGAGCTCCGTAGTTCTGGAAACTAAGGATTTGTTGGTTGATTTTATTGGATGATGTTAACATTTGCGTTCTAGACGTTAAATGTTGCTTGCGTGCTCGTGCATGAGAGACTTAAGCATTGTTTGCATTGCGATAGAATGGAAGTAAAATGCTCTTTTTGAAAAGGTTTTGAAAGTGATGCCCTAAGGCGCAAAAAGAGAGTTTGATGAGTTTAGTTGATTTTACCTTGAAATAGGGTTTTAAAAAGAGATTGTTTTTTATTCGAATTGCACTAAAGGCTATGGGTATAGGTGAATATTTTAAACTACCAAGGCAAACATCTTGTGTCCAAAATACTAGAGTGAGGGCAGGAAATTTCCGTTCTCACTCATTCTTCACCACTTAAGGCTTGTGGCGCACAATTTTAATCGTATTTTAATGTGTTTTTTTATAGTTTATTTGAGAAAATATTTCTTGATGTTGAATCAAGGGTTTTATTAAGAAAGTGACATTTGACATTGGATCAAAGGTTTTATTGTAAAAATGTCGCTTGATGTTGGATCAAGGGTTTGAGAAAATGGTGAGGTCGATCCTAGTCCCTAAGGATAGCTAGAAAGCAAAACCAAACCAAAGAAAAACGGGAAAGTAACTAAAGTACATCAAAAAGGGAAAGGGGTACATGAAAAATACAAGGGATGTGTGCAAGAAATAAAAGAGTCTCGTTGTCAGGTAGCCCAAGAGAAAGTCGTGTGTGTACAAGGTGTCCTAAGCTAAACAATGGAATGAGAATCCAAATCCAAGTCTCCTTTTGCTAGGGTCAAACATTAAGTCCCAAAATCCATGATGCTATGGTCAAACATTAAGTCCAAAACTCCATAATGCTAGGTTTAAATAGAGTTTGATTGTCTAGTTATGTCTTGGAAGTCTTTTAGGTCTTTTCATTTGGTTTATTTTAACAAGATAAAGAATAAAGATCATAAAGTAAATGCAAGAAATAAAATGAATGATAAAAGGAAATAAAAGTAAATTGCAAAAAGTAAATTGCGAGAAAATAAAGTGCAAGAATGTAAAAGTTAGAAGTTAGAAGTTAGTAGTTAGAGGTTAGTAATCGAATGATCGATTAATCGAATCGAGACAATTTAGCGATATGTTAAACAATCGTAAATGGACTTATGTAGAAGCCACACCTATCTGAGGCCGGTCAATAACAATTTATGTGCTCAAACAAGTTAGAGAACTAACACAAAGTTATTCTCCTAAAATATGTAACACAATGAGAAAAATTAAAGAAGAAAATATAAAACAAAAGAATTAGAAACAATTAATCACATAATCGAAAAATATTTGAAAAGTGAAAATTAATTCGAGTAAAATTCAAGAGATTAAAGTAATTTAAGAATTAAAAAAAAGAAAAAAAATAAAGACAAGTGGAAAAACTAATGAACCAAAATGAAACATGGAGGGGGTTCTCTGGTAAACACAAGGGTGCAAATAGCAATTTTGGGCTAAGCTAAGCCCAATGCAAAAAGGAAATGGACAGGGAGGTGTGAACTAACGTGCAATGTGCATAAAAAAATGCAGGTGGGCCTAGCCCAAAGCTCATGGAACACAGGAAAGGTTAGAAAAAAAACTCAGTCATCTAAAATTCACGTGCTCAATCTCTCTCCTTCTAATTTCTCGCCGGCGACATAACTTACTCTGCCGCGCCGGAGCTCATAATACCTCCCTCAAACTCTCCTCAACCTCCTTGTTTTAAATCCAACAACAATCTTTCCAAATCTCCACTCGAAGACGCAAGCAAGTTCAAATGAAATCGAACTCGATACCTTCGAAGGAGACGCTCAGGTATGTTAATGGCTTCGAGTCTTTCTTCTTCTTCTTCGCGTGCTTCTTCTTGTGAAGTTATTGTTGTATTTGTGTTGCAAATTGTTGCTATGCGTGTTGAACTCGTGTTGTTGCGTTTAAATTGTTGCGTTGAGTTTTTTGCTTGTGATTTTGTAGGAATCTTTTTCATTGTATGATGAGTTTGTGTTGTATTTGCTTTGTGTAGTTGTATGTATTAAGAGATGTTAAGAGTCCCACATCGAACAATATATGGCATGAACATGTGTTTATAAGTGAGGGCGATCCTCACTCTACCAATCGATTTTGTAGGGTTGAATTAGGCCCAGGATGTGTGCAGAGCTGCAAGAGTTATGAAGGTTGAAGGTGATTGAGCAGTGAAGATTGGGGATGAAGAAGATTATGAGCAGTGATGATTTTTGTGCGTGAAAATCCAGCCAAAGTCCCAAATGAGTGTGATCTTATAAAGGGATTATAAGGTAGTTTAGGAAATTGAATTGGAGAGTTTGTTATGAGAGTTGTATTGAGATGTTTGCAGCCACGTTGTGTTTAATCACATTGCCTTGTATTGCCATTTGCAACTTGGTGAAATTGTCCTTGTATTTGTTGCAACTTGTATTGGGGCTTGTATGTTATTTGCACCCTCAAATTCTTCCTTGAATAACACTTTGCAATTGTATGTAGCTTTAGTTTTGGCTCATGAATGTGATGATATATGTGAGTGGTGATGATATGGTTTTGAATCCAAGTTGCACACATTGCTCATTCTTACTTGTTTTGTTCATAACCTTGATGATAGTATGCTTGAATGATGACCATTGTGAACCCGAGATGCATACAATACTCCTTGCTTGTTATGCTCGTGATATTGGATGATGGTTGAATGATGAAATGCTTTTTACTTGCTTTGCAATCTTGATTCCAATGATGTTTAGAAAACGGATTAACTCATGTAGTTATGCCATGTTTGAGTTGCTTCCTCCATGCTTGAATGTGTTCTTGGTTTTTTTAAAAGCTTGTATGATAATGTCTACATGGAATCATTTCACACCAATTTTGAATTCTCCATTAGAAACCAAACTTAAAATGGATGAACTAAGGCCTTGCTTCTATGTTTGAACACATTTGATCAATCTTGAAAGAGCATTTGAACAATTTGTACACACCTTACCACTTAAACCATGATGAACCAAAATCCACATTTTAAATCTTCTTTGACAAATATTATGACCAAAATGAACATTCCTTAGAGGTCTTGCCTTGCAACACTTAGTTATATGACAATTGAATCATACATGAACTTGGTTGATCAAAAATCCTAATTGAGCCAATGCTTGATCACAATGATGATTTCCACACAACACTTTGAATTTGGTAACATTTGTCTCCAAAATGGCCTATAACAAAGATGCCTTGTAAATGAAACATTCCCTTTTTTTTGTTTGACCAAGATTGGGTCAAACTTCCACTTGAACTGAATCATGAATGAATGATCATTTGTATCAATCTCAACACACTTAACTTGCCGCAATGATTCTTCCTTGATGCCTCCTTGCAAACTCTAAGTTACAGAGGCACCAAACATAAGATACCATGATAATGGTGGATGAATAAGATGAAACCCTTGGAAAAGCAATCATAGAGAGATCCTAATCTCCATTCTTTTGGCTTAAACTAATGACTAACTAGGTTAATGAATCAATGCTCAATTGATATGCTAATGATATGATGCACAGATGATGAGAATGCTAGGTTAAAATGAGGGTATGACAAACAACAACATTCTTCTCAAAGTACCTACAACAAAAACATGACTATGAGAGCCTTTTGCAACAATAAGAGGAATTTTGGAAGGAGAAATGCAAGTAAAAAAAAGTCGAAATTAAAATATCATGTGAATAGAAACTACAAAACTGAAACCAGCTGGAGCCTGGTACTCAAGGTGACAAACTTGTCACTAGCGAGAGGCTTGATAAAAAATATATGCCTTTAGATTAACATTGGGAATTTGCAGAACATGCATTGCTTAGCTAGAACCTTTTGTACCTTTCCTAAACAACACACGTTCTTTTCGCTCAACATTACATTAAAAGGAAATAACAAAGCAAAATGTACTGAGAAAACAAAAATAAAAAATCAAATTCTTCATGAGACTAAACTCTCTGTTGTTATAGAATCATTGACTCTATCAGAAGCCTTCCTTGTCTGAATAAAAAGAATCAGAAAAAAACAAAGGCATATCAGCATCAAACAAATAATGAATCAGAAATCATAAATAAAACTGAAGAAGTTTCAAACCTCTTTCTCCCAATCAGTGCGTATTGTAATGATCATTAGCGAGGATACTTGAACAATGAGCGCACATATGATCCCCAGTATCAGCCCCTACAATAAATATTTTTAGCAGCAAGTTGAACCAAATCACAAGATCGCGATTTTCACTAAAAGATTAACCATTGTATTTTACCTTCCCACCAACATGCAATACAAAAGCTAATACCACGGCTGCTGGTACACCAACGAAATAGTATGCTCCCAGATTAACATAAGCAACCATTTCCTGCCGACCACATCCTCTAGCCGTGCCAGAAAGAACACATTGTAGTCCGTCAAGGAAATGGGATAGGGCGAGAATTGGCAACAAAGTTGCTACATATTTGACAACTTCTTCTTCATTACTATAAGCATAACCCAATATATTGCGTATAAGAAATATCACTGTTCCGACTAAAATGCTCTCAATAATGGCAATCACCACTACAACAGACACTCCCAAACGTGCAGCCTGTGGATTACCAGCCCCGAGTTCATTTGAAACACGAATGCTGCAAGAATCATTCAACCACTAATTTAACTACTTGCAAAATAAAGCACGAGAAAAAGTCTTCTACTGAGAAATACTAACCTTATTGCTTCACTAAGTCCAAATGGGATCATCCAAATAGCTGCTTGTGTATTCAAACTGACAAAAACCAAGTGACTAACAATAAGTAGATGAAAATAATAACAATATCGACGAGAATCTCAAATATAAAACCGACCAGATAGAAAGTACTGATGTTTCCAACTTTGGATTTGGAAGAAGTCCAGAAAGGAGAACTATTAACTCATATGACCACATTTCCAAGCTGCTCGCATCAACAATTTCAAATTAAAAAAATGGAAACATCATTAGAATCTATACAAAGAAATGAAAATACAATTACAATGTAAAGAAAAGTATTAGAGAAAGTGATTACCAAACCATTAGAGTTGAAGGAATAGCAAGCTTCAAAAAAATAGGGATGCTGTTAAGTGCTAATGCCTCCTTGGAAAATCCGGTCCAAGTTTTTTTACATGAAGGAGAAAACTTGATATAAAGTGAGAGTATAATAACATTCAACCATTGAGACATTGAATTTGCTATGGCAGCACCTCTGCCACCTAATCCAGACTTGTATACCATAATCCAACATAGAGGAATATGAAGTAATGTCGTAACCGCGGAACTAAACATCATTGGAAACACAATGTTTTGTGTCTGTAAGAATCTGTTGAGGCATTGTAGAAGTCCATAACCAAAAAGGCCTGGAATGAATGACCTAGCATAGTTTCCTGCCTCAGTAGATATTTCAGGATCTTGGCCAAGTAAAATGAGAATAGATCTTGTGTTTGCCCAAATAATCGCGAGGGGAATCGCGAAGATCATGATAATGAACATTGCTCTCTGCGTGTGTATGCCTAACATGCCGTACTGCTTTGCGCCATATGATTGTCCACATAATGTGTCCAATCCACTTGCCATTCCTCCCTGTATTTTAACCAAAACAAAAACAAAATAACTGTGAAACAGTGTCCGACAGTCGAATGAAGAGTCAAAAGCAAAGAAATCGGATAAAAACTAACCAATAAACTGAAGCCAGTGACCGAAGCGAAAGAAGTAGCCATGGAAGCACCCGAAAGAGTCAATTCACCAAGATGACCAACAAACATAACTGAAATGAGATTTATACCAAAATTCAAAAGTGAAACTGAAATTAACGGTCCTGATAGCCATAACTGTTTTTTCACTTCTTTAATCAATTCTCTTCTATCTTCTTCCTTGCTGTTCTGATTTGTTTCTTCAACAATCAATGGAGACTGAAGAGACATTTTCTTTCTTTTTTTTTCTTCCGTTTCTATCTTCTAGTATTAGTATCTCTGAAGAGGAAGAGGATGACGGAGAGAGAAAGTGAAATCTAACACTTTTGTTTGGTTTTGATAAAAAAACAAACATAAGAAGAGAGAATACGGTAACCGGAAAAACATGTATAGTCATGGCTGTTTTTGTGGTTGAAGTAAAAAGTTTTGAATTATAATTTCATAGCAATCATGGAATCTGCGTAACACACTTCCAACTCGTGGGTGTTTATGGTGTGGATCGATACTTCCGTGACTCAAACTAAATTAATCTATAAATTATTTGAAATTTGAACGTGTTAGATAAAAGGTTAGGTCAAACCCAATCTAACCCAACTTGTATACACTTCTAATTTCAAATTCGGTCTCACACATCCATGTTACTTTTAATTTGACCATAATAAATACCTCCACGTAGATTTATGATATATGGCAAAAACTTATTCAATGATTTGGATTAAAAGTTAAATATAATTATTTATTTAATAAAAAAATTATAACAACATTGATTGTCTTCCTTCATCCTCTATGTAATGTGTTACAATTTTTTTCTTTTTTCTATGATAGAGCGCCTCTTCATCTCATTGTCAATAGCTTCAACCACCATATGTCGCTTTTGAGACTCCATCACTTCTCTTTGTCCAACGCATGGAATAGAAAATTATTCCTTTTCACTCATGTTTAATAAAAAAATTCCTCTCCAATCATGAATGAAAATTTTAGAATTTTAATTGTAATTATAGAATAACACATGTATAGGCAAATTTAATTGAGAGGGTTGTAGAGATACCATGCTATTGAAACTCTAAAATTACATAAACTTCTTATCTCTAAAATTGAAATCTAACAAACCTAAATTACAGCTTTAAATTAATTACAGTAAAATCTTCTTTAACCTTCTTCTACAATCTTTGCATTCAAATTTCAAATTATTGCACTGGAAATACCACAATAGTGGTGGAGCAAAATCAAGAAGACGAGTTAATGACAATCGCGACGACAAAAATGAGTGGAGGACACACTCGTGGTGGCGAGGGCGAGGTAAATATAGAGATATAGTGAAGTGACCCAAAGATAGTGGCGGCGACAATGAAAAAGTAACGGTGATGGAATAAACTGGAAACTGGAGGAGATTATAACTAGAGTGGATCTGGACTCAAGAAATATTCAGTATGGTCATGTGCATTTTTATCGAAAAGTTTGAAATTGCTGATAAAAATACATATATGCATGCTATAGATATTTTTAAAATGTCGTTAATAACACATATAAGCAAATCAAATTTTTAAAATTGACAGTGTTATCGGATAATTTAAAAATCTTGCAAGTCAATTTTTTTTCTCTCTCTTTTTTAGTTTTTTTTCTATAGTAAAGAGAAGAGGAAGAGACAATAAGATTACTCAAAGATTGAGAAAGAGAGAAGAAATAGCCGTTGTTGAGAGCTCTAGTAGAGGAACCGAAGATGATGGAGAGCAGCTGCAGACTAGGACGGATAAAGTAGTCCCTACTGATTTTCATTGTAGGAGGATTGAGCAGTCTCGCAAACCACACACTCTTTAACATAGAGGAGGTAAAGTTGGATGGGCCATAGATCATGATGTCGATCCAGATATTGTTGTTGTTGATGATGTCAGACAACAACTCATGAAGATAAAGAGGTTCATCCTCGTGCTGATATGGAAGTTCCTGCTCTAGTTGATACGGAGGTGCCGACTCAGACTGATAGACAAGCTGACACATATGGAGGGTTCCATAGAGGTTTCAATGACCCTACTTTGCTCACTAGGTATGTCGATCATGTGAATTTTTAAAGATATTTTAAGATGTTTTTATTCATTATTGATTAATTGAATATAATTGATAATTTATGCTTTATTTGTGTGAATGCTGTTGAGACATGCTTGGGCGTTACACTAGGGTTGATATTTGATGAGTTCAGGGCTAACACGGGTGCTCATTTCTGTCTCTCTTGACTTCGAAATATGTATCAGTCACCAGAGCATCACTTTATTTATGAGGCGACCACTAGGGTGTTCATGTTGCATCTTGCAGAATGTATTATCTTAGCGGATAAGTCTCATGTATGCATCGATGCTAGATACATATCTATGGTTGCAAACTTTGAGCATTTCGACTAGGCATGGGGTTATGTTGCTTTGAAGATATTATATTGTCATTAGATAGGAGTCTGTCTTTAAGAAAAGACAACTTGCCGGTTATACGAATCTATTTCAGGTATGAATATTTATTATATTTTATTTATTTCATTCCTATTTATCAAAGGCATTTCATATATGTAATTTGTGTTTATTGTGGAGTGTTGAATATACAAGCATTTCTCATCCATTTGTGACATGTGTGATCATGGTCTTATCATTGATGGCTCCTCATAGGCCGCTCGAGGTCCAGACATTCTCATTCAGGTGGTCTTCTGGACTATATGCGGAGGATCAATGCTTTAACAGTCGAGGATGTCATATGGATACCCTATGTAGACCATATAATGCATTAGGAGTTCGATGATACTGCCATTTTTCTAGGTTATTTGCAATGGGGGGCCTTCAAATAACATGTCACTACCTCCCCTCGGTATGACTGACCAACATCGAGTGCAAATGGTAGCACTTCTTTCAGATAACCTCATGGGTTGGTAAACCTATATGACAAGGTCTATGTCGGGAAATTCTAACCGTCAACCTTACCAAAATTATAACCAACCTCCACAAAACCAAGGTGGAAGTTCAAATATTGAGGAAACTTTTAACCAGTTCATTCAAATGTCTATCTCCACTCAAAAGAGTATGAATGCGGCAATTTGGAACCTTGAAACTCAAGTTAGACAATTGTCCAAGCAATTAGCCGACCAGTATAAAGAAACCTTTCCGGGTAATATTCAAGTGAATCCGAAGGAATCTTGCAAAGCCATATTTACTAAGAGTGAGAGAACAATTGGTGTGGGAGTTGATAAAAATGTTGAGGAGAAAAATGTTGAAGTTGAAAAAAAGGATGAAATTGTGGAAGAAGTTGAAAAAATAATGATAAGGAGTTAGTTGAAAAGGAGGAAGTGGAGAAGAAGTTAAGAGATGAAAAATTGAAAAAAGTTAAGAAAGGAAAAGAGCATGGGAATGAAATTCCAATAAAGAAGTTGTTGTATCCTAATTCTCCTACGAAAAAAAGACAATGAGAAGAACTATGCTAGATTCTTGGACATATTTAGTCGGTTGCAAATAACCATTCCATTTTCCGAGGCTCTAGAGAAAATGCCAAAGCATGCAAAATTCATGAAAGACATACTTACAAAGAAGAAGAGGTATACGAATAAAGAAACCTTGGCGCTCAATGCAAATTGTAGTGTTATCATCCAAAGCATTCTTCCGCAGAAGGAAGGAGATCTGGGAAAAGTAGCTATACCTATAACTATAGGTAGTGATTTCAAGTGTAAGACTTTGGTCAATATGGGTGCTAGTATTAACTTGATTCCTTTGTACGTGGTGAAAAGACTTGAGAACATGGAGATGAAATCAACCAACATGACTTTACAACTAGCGGACAAGTCAAGGACTCGTTCTCATGGTGTTGTTGAAGATGTGTTATTGAAAGTTGACAAATTCTTATTCCCGGTTAATATTGTTGTCATGGATATGGAAGAAGATGAGGATACACCAATCATTCTTGGAAGACCCTTCATGAAAACCGCAAAGATGTTTGTCAAAGTTGATGAAGGCATCATAAAGGTGAGGACTAGTGAGGAAGAAGTGTGTTTTACAGTTTTCAAAGGTGTGGTGTACTCAATTCTAGTGGAAGATGATTATCATGTGAGAAAGGAAGATGCAAGAGTTGTGGTGTTAAAAAAGAAAGACGAAGACGCAAGAGTTGCATCAATGAAAAAGAAGGATGAAGAGGCTAAAGTGGCAATGATGAAGCCTTGTTGAGATTTTTCATTCTTGAAGAAAATTGGGAGAAAAACTAGTCATGAAAATGGATGAAGAACTTTGTATTGGGAGCTTTGATCCGGTTGCTTTTAGTTTCTTTGTGCATCCATGTCTTCATCGTTGAACCATTGAGCTCAAACGACATTAAACAAAGTGCTTGTTAGAAGGCACCCCAACATTGTAAGTATTTACTGTTTTTTTGTTAGTTTGAATTTAATCGGGTGGCTGAAATTTGGGAGAAACCTATCTAAGGCCACACTTGAGTGGCCTTGTTTCACTGTACGCGCTTAAAGCGGTACTGATGCTGCTTAGCACGGTCACGTGTGCTGGTCAACTCAAGCGTGGGCCTGAGTGGGTGTTTAAGTGGACCTTGTTGGTGAAAGAGGCAGATGCATTTTGAAAGTTAAACACTCAAACTTTTCATTCTCCCACTCATTTCCTTTTATTTCCTCCTCACCCTTGCACTTCCTAGAACAACCATTTCTCATAAACTCTCTCTTGTTCAATTGCTCTAAAGTTACACATTTTCTATCTTTTTCATCTCATTGCTCTACTTCCTGATGTCTCTAAAGCGTGCATGTTTCACTGTTGGTCAGTCTTCTCAGCAGAGCCAAGAGCCAACTGCATTTCACATAAGTAAATTCCTTAGAGCTGAGCAGGAGATGTGTTATCTTAAGCTGACTCGAAGAATTATTTGGCCATAGAGGATTTTCAGGATAAACCCTCAAGGTAACTATAGAGGTTGCCTCAACATCATTGAGAATCATGGTTGGGAAGCCTTGCTTACTCCATCCTACCGGCTGAATTATAAGATCATTCGTGAGTTTTACGCGGATGTTATTCCGGTTGAGGGTCGACTCTTTCATGACCTATGTACGAGGTAAGCATCTTTCTTTTTCACAGGATGCCATTAACGCTTATTTGGGCAACCCATTGGTGTTGGTTGAGGTTGAATTGTGTGCTTATTATAAAAGGGTAGCAAAGAGGAACTAGAATTTTGCAAATGTGAGTGATGCATTAGTGCATCAGGGTAAGGTTTTTGAGTTTAACGTCGCAGGTAGGCCTAAGCATCTAAAGAGAGGTGATATGAACACCCCTTCCTAGATTTTGATGACCTTAGTCTTGCATAACATAAGGCTTAGGAGTCATACTTCTTCTATTCCTCTAGATATTGCATGCATGCTTTACTACATATTGGATGAGAGGCAGGTGGACGTAGCAAGGATCATCTCTGTTGAGATTCGAGCTACTGCTTCTAGTGGTCACCATTTGGGTACCAAGGTTCCTTCCATTTTAGTCTTTCCAGGTTTGATTATGGACCTTTGCACCAAGGCTAGTGTCCCGATACCTGACGTGGTTCATAAGACCATTAAAGGTGTCGCGAATGATATTTGGATTCAGAGCCACTGCATGCCCATAATTGATACACAACCCCTACCACCAGAGCAGCCAATACCACCACAACAACAGTCAGGGGTTTCTCCAACTAGCCAGGATTATGATGAGCGTGTGGCGTGCATGTATACTTGGGACATGCACATGGCTCATCAGAGAGCTTTTAGTTTTTTGCATTCATCTATGTGTGCTTTACATTTACAGATTCGAGAGCCGCATGTAGATTGTCATTTCCCTTCTTCGGAGGAGTTTAGTGCTTTTGTTGATATGCCTGAGAACATGCCATTTCATTTTTCGAGGGAGCGGGTTTCGCCGCAACCTCCACAGTAGAAGACGCAGGTACCTCAGACAGGCATGGCTCATGATGATGCTGATTTGGGTGATGCTATAGATGATGATGATGATGACAGTGGAGAGACAGAGTGGGAGTTGGATTCTTCTAGTAGCGAGGAGTAGTCTGTTGATGGGTTTGATCTAATTTTGTTTTTATTTATTATATTTTATGTTTGAGTTGTTAAGACTTGGTTTGTTTTTTGTTTTCTCGTTCCTTTTGGAGATTTTGTACCATCCTTTTTAGGATGAGGTGTTTTAAACTTATGTGTTGCACCATGTTTTAAGTGTTGCATTTTATTTTATGATAAGTATGTTTTACTATGTTGAGTAGTATGCAATTGTGTAGTTTAGTAGATGTTTTGCGTGTGTTGTTTGTTCCTAAGTTCAAGAACATGAAGGAACCTTGTGATAATGTTGAGATCGGTGAATCGACGTGCAATTGAGTGGTAATGTTATAATTGAGTAGAGGTACAGTTGCAAGGTACATATTTATCATTTTCTAAACTTAGCATGAATATGAAACTTGTGATTTGTGCAAATCATGATACCATGAATTCTTTTGAAATACTTGTTCAATTATGAATAACTTAGAACATAGTCTTTGTGAGGAAGCTTCCATTGTAAAATATATGCGGGAAACTGACATCCTTGTTTAACTCGATCTTATTATGTTTAAATCATGCATGTCTGTTGGTTTGTGTGAAACGAAGAAAAGGATTAAGGCTTTTTTTTGTATTTTGAGAAAAAACACTTGAACAAATAGAATGATCAATCTAACTTGTGAGTGAGCGAGCATTTGTTAGCCTCGTTGAGCCTTTCTATCAAGATCCGTGTGGATAATTGAATTATGTAAATATTGTACATGAAAAATAATTGAATTTTGGAATGGATCTTGATTTTTGTGAAACCTTTGAACCTCAACCCTTAAGTATGGTTGCTTTTGTTGTTTCTTGCCTTAGATGTGTGAGAGCATTCTTAACATCATACTTTGGTTGTACTCAAAGTTGGGGAGAAAGAAGTAGATTGATGTATTATGAAAAATAAAGTGGTTGTAAATAATGAAAGAGCTTGAAAAAGAAGCAACGAAAAGAGAAAATGAAAAAGAAAGAAAATTGGGCATGAATTGCCAACAAATGAGCTCAAGGTTTCAATGATGCATAAAAGAAAAGAAAACAAGAGGGTTAAGGTCTTGGATTGTGTATGAATGTGAGAATTTAATGCTCTCATAGGATTAGGTATTTTTGTTTCAATGACTTTGTTAAATGACTCTTCCTTGTAGCCCAATGTCGCGGTGAAAATCGGATACCAACCTATTGATTAGTTTTAATATTTAATTCATTTTGCAACCTAACTTTGATTTGTCCAAAGGAAGGGATAATGATCGAAATTCCCACAATGCAATGCAAATGCAAGGTTTAGAGAGTTATAGGTTCGGGGGTTGGTTAAACTTAGGGAAGGTACTAGCATCCTAAGTTTCTGTAGTACTCTACAGGAACCTCTTGTTTTATGTTTGTTTATTGCTATGTGTTTATCTGCTTAAGGTTGAAAGACCTAAGGGTTTATTTCTAAGTATACTCGATAAGATATCGCATCTTATGCCTACACATCCTTACGGGAGTGGAATCAGAGTATCTGTAGTTCCCCTAAAGGGTTTGAGGAGTTCTTTGACTGTGGTCAAAGTTCCTACGGGTTTAGGGTAATTGATTGATTGATTTTAGGAGAAGAGATGAGTTATCATTTTAAGAGAGATTTAACCGCCACAAGTTGTAGGAAAATAGTCTTTGCATCGTCTTAAGAGAAGGGCTCAAGTACTCGGATATGGATCGACAAGGTACACCTCTATCTCTCTTAAGGCAAAGTTCCTACGAATTGATTGTATTGATGTGGGGTGGAGATTCTATCTCGCTTAAGATGATTAACATCTTATTCTCTAATGTTTGAATGTTTTGTATTGAGTTGAATTGTTTGTTTCTATGTTGTAACAAGGTCCTTCGTATGGGATAGGATCTAACTTAGGAAGATCAACTTGAATGGGATCAAGGATCGTGGGGAGTATGATGCAAATGATGTGCACTATACACGATTGTTGAATCATGTGTAGGTTTTTCCTTTGGACGAAATGCAAGGCAGAAATATAAATGCGGTAATGTAAATTGCTGAAGAATAAATTGCGGATAAAGTAAACCATACACAAACGCATGAAAGCGCTGAAGTGAGTGCTAGTGGTGTGAATGTGAAGTTGTGAATACGTGAACGGATGAGGGATGTAAGCGTGCACGCGTATTAATTAACTTGAGATTGATTTTAAGAAATTAGATTATTTTAGGCGAGAGCTGAATTGATTTTAGTGAGATGAGTTGACTTGATTTTTAAGCGGGATTAATTTTAGTTGAATTGTACTTAAGTTATTAATCTAAAAAAAAAGAATCTACAAAGGTTGATTTTAAAGAGAAGTTGTTCGGATTTTTATAAAGAGTTGTCTAGATAAATTATGAAGATAAGTTTTATATTTTATAAAAAGAGTTTGCTAAAGAGGAAAAAAAGATTCAATTATGGTGTAAAATAATTTTAATTAAGGTTAAGAGGGTTTCTTGTAAGGATTTATTATAACAAGATAAATGATTTAAAGGAAATTGTTCACTGTCCTACAAATTAAATAAGTTATCTATTTAAAGGACTTTCTAATATTGGAAGTTTTAATCCAAATTAACAAATTTATTAGAATAAAGTGGTTTTTTGTTATTATTAATAAATATTAGTTAAGTAAATTATGAAGATGGTTTTTATTATTTTATAAATTAATATGTCATTATCTAATAAAAGCTATCAAATTGTTTTTAAATAAAATAAAGTTCAAATATAGTGATTAGTTAAAATGGTTAAAAAGGTTTTAGTTATTTTTTTAAAATAAAAAAACTGATTAGAGAAAAAGATCAATAGTTAATTAATTAATTTAAAAAAGATGATTAGGTTTAATTAAAAAAAGATTAGCATTTTAACGGTATAATTAGGGGGTGATTAGGTTGGGCGAGGATAGTCAGTGAGGGAGTACGGTGAGCTGCGTGTGTGATGGTGTGATCGTGAGGATGCACCATATTACTGTGGGTGAGTATATACATGATTACATTACAATTAAGACAAGAAAAAAAATAATGAAAACAGAAAACCTTAGACCCTAATCCCCCCTCTGTTCCGCCGCGAGCCTTTCCTTCTCTCATCGTTCTGTTCTTTCTCCTACTTTTCGTTTCCGATTTCCTCTTCTCATCGCGATTCCCATCTTGTCCTTCTCTCCATCGCGATTCTCTGCACAATCAAACAATTCACAAAGATTAACGTTAGCAAAAGATATACCCTTTCAAGCTCCGATGGTCCTCTTGCTGGCGTGGTGATTGAAGGTGAAGGAAAACGATTCACGGCTGGTAATTGTGATGTGGCGATAACGACTCCGCCTATGGTGGTGTTCCTTCTGAGATAAGTCCCTCACGATTCTACTTTAGGTTTTTGGTTAAGGATTTTTGTATTGGGTTTTTTTGTGAATAAGAATTTTTGGCTTTGTAATTTGGGATTTTCTGAGTATTGCGTGTTTTTTTGTGAATTTTGTGTGTCTCTCTGAATCCCCAATCTTCTTCCTTTTATAGGCTTAATGACCTGATCCCAATTGAATACTGTCGATCTTGTGTGGCGGATTATTTCTTCTTTGGTGGAGGCATGATCATTCACCCATATGGAAACTTGCCGTTTACAGCCGATCGTGTCCCCGGGTCTTAATGTCCTGCTTTCTTCTTTCCTAACTGCCGCCGACACCCTGATAAAAGCTGCCTTTTTCAAATGATCTTGCTTGATCTCATTTATTTTTAGAATTAATGATCTTAATGATAAGGATTTTGGTGGTGATACAATTTTGGTGGCTTTCATTACAGGGAATCTCTTTAGGGGGAGGTAATCGTGTCTGTCTGGAGGTGGGCCTATCTTTTTGGCATCTTTCTTTGGCAGTAAAAGGGAAGTTACAAGATAGCTAATATGAATCTCAATTTCTTTTGTCATACTGGTGATGAATTGTTTGGAAATTAATAAGTTATTTAACCTTCTACTAATAGATGTGAGTCTCCTTGATGCAGGATTAGGCTTGCAATATTCCATCATGGATTCCTCTTCTGCTTATTTCATTGTTTGGGAAATTGAGAAGACTAACAACTGATGCACTTGTTTTGAACATATTAGGAGTGCACGGGCAAGTGGATATCGCATATTCAATGGTAGCCGGAGTAAATGTCGCGGACCAACGTCGCTAAGATCCTGGTGAGTTGAGAACTATCATGGAATTGGTGAATTCGTGGCTGAATTCATGCATGTTATAGCATTATTTTGCTCTGATGTTATCCTTGTGCAGGGAAACCGGTCACAAGAAATATTTCAGTACGACATCTCCTATTTATCGGTAAGCAGGCCATTACTTCTTGCTGGAATATGCCTGAGAATGAATGATTATTGATGCCAGTACTGATCCTGTTTTAAACAAATGTCTGCAGCAGCTGGATGTGGGCATTGAGGGGTTGCCGTATGCAAGTTGCCTTGAGGCTAACGATGCGAGCGCCGCGTTCTGGTTTTGGTAAGGAAGTAGTGTCTGTGAACTGGTTGTTTTGTAGATACAGGGTGGTAATGCCTGAAAGTGAGCTGTTGTCGCACAACCTTGTTTGTCGTAAAATGCAAATATGTTTATTCCTTGTGATAATCACGAGTGATGATGACAATTCTATTTGGTTGCAGGATACTTTGAGAGCTGAAGTGAGTAACATTCAGAGATTTGAACACGTGTGCTACAACATCAAGGCATTGCTCGAGATATCGAGTCCCGGGTTATGAAAAACTGGGTAATTGCTTTGAGTTCTCTTTTCAATTCATCGACTAATTAACCATATTGTGCCGATTTGGTTTGCAGGTAGACTGATCCCCTTCTGCTTGTATATTTCACTTCATGTTGATATGTTCTGTGACCTCTTTATTCATTGTTGGATTTGTTATAACAGGCTCTCCTTATTGATTAATACTTGTTGTTATGTCTTGTGAACTGCAGCAGGTGGTTACTCGTATTCTCCAGCTTCCAATGAGATTGACCTTGTGACGGTTCCGGTTGGTGGTAATAGGTTTTATTAGTATCAACAGAGGCCACGTAATGCCTATGGTGGCTATTCTCCCCTTTTCACCTTCAGTTCCTGCATCAAAAGACAAGTTAAAGAGTATACTGTTAGTAAAATAAACTCGAGATTGCGCGGTTCTGCACTTCGCAAGAAGGTGAGACTCGTTTCTTTTTTCTATCTCGATTTCCAAGATTGCGTTACGTTCTTATACAATCCAGCCTAACTGCGTTTCTGATAGCACTCTAATTTAGCTCAGATTTTATGTAGGGACATCATCCTCGCCGACGTCGTAACCGCATCGAGGCCACTAAGAAAGAGAATGACGTGACTGTCTTCTCCTCTCTGCATAATCTGTTTAGCAGCTTCACATTTCTGTTCAAGAAGTGATTGCTATTAGAGGATCTTTAGGAGGTGGTACCACTTCAGTTCTTGCGTAGCATAAGGAAATGAGACATCCTTCCTTTGTGTTGACTAGAAGTGCAGCTCGTGATCGACTTTTCCGAGTTTGCAACCGTGGAGTTTAAGCTGTAATATTCTTGTATCTTTGTAAATAAATTTGCACACTGATTGTAAGCTTGTATGACAGTACTTAAATTGTTGCTTGAAAGTATATACCCCTTTTAATGCATTGCGAAAGGGATTGTGGAATTAGCCGTTTCTACTTAGTCTTTCTTTGTAACTTTAATGGTAGAAGTGGTCGAGTAAACTCAAACAGGAATGGCATATTTGATAATAGGACTTGAGAAAAACATGGAGCCTTAAATCTATGTGCTTAATTTAATGAACTGGAGCCATTCGTGAACGAAATTATTTCTCTTCGAATCTGAAATGCTGCAATTGACAATAACACCCCATTCCTGATTTTGCGCATAGCTTGGAAGGTTCCCGTGGATTAATAACAACACCTTTAATAATATCTAAGAAATCATCACACTTTTTGAAGAACATTTTCATGAAATCGATCCTGTTTCGTATCCTCAATGTCGCCAATAAATCCTAGTGAAAGAAATTTTGAGCTTCGACATTTGTTATTGAAATTATCCTGCAATCTCGACACCCTTAGTGTGAGGTTTAGTTGAATTTAAATTGTAAAGTTCCGAATTTGGAGTACATGGACCGATATGATGATTTGTCTCTTTGAGTTCTAGCTTTCGCAATCGTTATCAACAAATCATGTTCTACATGGACACGTCCTCTACAAGCCTCCTCAAAAGTGGACATCCCACCCTTAACACTTATCAACTTGATCCAAAAAGCACCAAATAAACTCAAGGTTTTAAGAACCAGACTTGGTTACCAAACGACTTCCAGTATTTTATTCTATGAAATCTCTGTAACGTAATTTCCTTTGCTTGATGGATTGGGCCTGAGAAAACTGCACATGCCTGTTAGTCGCGAAAAAACATAAATATTAACGTAAAATTAAATAAAAATAGAAAATGCGCAAAAAGAGGTGGAATTTTAAGGTCAAAAATTAGGGCGCAACACCCAATCCAAATTACAACCTTTGAAGTCCTTATGGTTCCTTCTTTTATACCCATTAATGCATGTTATTTGTTGAATGCATAATTCAATCTGGATGTTTGCATGATTCTTTGGTGAGTGATAAAACCTCATAATGTTTTTATCCCTTGATGAATGTGTGCTTAGTTGTGATTCTTGTTGGAATTGTATTGCTTTAGAAATTTTTATTTGTGTTTTGCACTTAGCAATAGTTTTATATCCATGATTTGTTTTTAGTGTGGTAAGTCTATCTTGTTTGTACTTCTACTTTTTGAACCATGAAATTGTCGTGTTTTAGGTTGTTGATTCCGGTTTCTTGTGCATTGCTTTAAGTTCATTTATGTTTGACAAACTTTTGTTTGAGGACAAACAAAATAATAAGTTTGGGAGAGTTGTTAAGAGCCAAATTGTGCATATTTTTTTATAGTATTTTGTGGCCCTTTCCAATTGTTTCTTTGGTATTTTAGTAGTAAATCCATATGTTTTAATGTAAACAAACAAGTTTTTGATTATGCATGTAAATATCTTAAATTGTGATCATTTTGATACTTTCTAATAGGTTTTCTGCTTGATTTGATGCTTGGAGAAATTGGATGATGAAAGGAAGTTTTGAAGTGAAAGTTTTCGGAAAAATGATGGCAACTCGTGCTTAGCGCAAGTTCAGTGCGCTTTTGGATTAGAGGCAGTAGATAATGAAGGCTAATCGCGCTTAGCACGCTCTCTTGAAATTTTCCACCTTTGAACTGATCGCGCTAAGTGCGCTCTGATGGCACTTAGCGCAGTGCCACTTAAAGGCACCTTTTTGGATTTTGTTAGATATTTTGAAAGCACAGTTCATTTTATGCACTTTTTAGATTTTGTTAAGATATTTTAGGTTTGAAGCTTAGAAACTCCAAAAGGGGTCAAATTAAAGCTTTAGAGCATCAATCCTCGATCATTCGTCTTTGATGCTAGTAGAGCTTTCCTTCTTACTTCTCAATCAAGCTACCATGGTGATGGCTAGCTAAACATCTTTTGTGTCAAGATTAGAGGTAGTTAACCTCATTAGTATATATTTCTTTTGATCTTTTGTATATGAACAAAGTTGATGATCAATATATGATGAAGATCTTTGCTCTTAATGATATATGTATGATTTGAATCACTCTAGACATAGATTTTCCAAACCTTGATCTAAGTTCTTCATCTATTAACAAACAAACTCTAGACATAGATTTGAGAATTAATATTTTCTTTGTATCAATCTTTATGTTTATTGTCTTGATTCTTATCTTGAGAAATCATCTAGCGATTGAAACAATAATATCCACGAAACTGCTTTAGTAATAAACTGATTTGTGAGGATACACGATTGTATTGATCTAAACCAAGTTCACATGTTTGATTAATCAAATATGTATGAATTGGGTTAACAAAATATAATATTGACATGTTTTTCTTAAAACAAACATCTTTCAATAATTTACTCTTTGCTACCAAAACAAGTGAAAACAGTTTATGTAACAAACGTTGAAAACCCTTTTTCTTAGAATGGTAAACTATTGAACGAAAAACATCTCATATCAGAACAATCCATCTGGAGACGATAACAAACCCCCCCTTTAATCTGCAATTCACCATTGTGTTTTTCTGGTTGATTTGCACATGAGGTTGACGGGTGGCAGCGGAGAAAAAAGAGAGAAGAAAGGTAGTGGCGGAAGAGACCAAAGAGAGAAGAAAGGTAGTGACGGCTGAAAGAAAGAGAGAAGAAAAAAAGTGGTGGTAGAGAAGAAAGAGAGAGGAAAGAACGTGGTTAGAGTTTTTACTTAATACATGGGCTGAAATGGGTGGGCCTAGACTAATTTTACGTTTGGGTACTCAATTATTATTTAAAAAATCCCTTTAATTTATTACAGTATATATTAATAAAACTTAATAAATATAATAACATTAAACTTAATAAATATAATAACATTTAATAATAAAAAAATAATAATAATCATTTTTATTTTATTAATTTGATTTTTATAAAACTTTTGCATTGCTAATTTAATATTCACCCAAAATAATTTATTTGTATAGATTATTTATATATTTAGTCTAAAAAATAGTCAATTCTAAAAATTCAACAAAACTTATCCCGCTATCCGCTATCCTATTTTTGGAGTCAGCCGCTCTGCTCCGCTATCCGCTATTAATAACTCTGCTAACAACATATTGACATATGCATAAATATAGTCTATGGTGATACCAAAAGCGCTCACAACATATGTAATATCCCTTCGAGCTGTTTTCTGTGATTTGGTTCTCAAAGTAGCTAACCTTCCAAGTTCTTCCCTACTTAGACCTATTCGAATAAAACAAATAAACCACAGAAAACTTTTCAAATTCAAACAAAAATATACAATAAACATTCACCATAATTGTAGTAGCAAAGTCAAAATGGGATGAAATTTAAGTTTCTTTTAGAGTTTCTGGACACATGAGATGAAAATTTCTAGAATTTATTTTTCACTCACTTTGAAGCATAATTGCAAGCAAGCACCCATTTCAAATCCCACAACAATATGTAAGAATAAAGAGAAGACTTAGAATATAATTGAGTATTGAGTAAGCATATGTTGAAATAAAAAAATGGTACCATATGGGTCTTTGCTAACCAAAAGAATCATGCACAATTTTCGGTGCTGCTACAGAATAAGTGGGTAACTTCATACTCCTTTTAAGATCTGTTGGCACTAATTTTTGAACATGGGTTCACTGCACTCATTTAACTCCTGCATTCATGTATTCACCAAGGAAGGTATGATTTCGTAATGAAGACAATTGGTTAATCTCATTTTGATTCATAGTCAATTCACATAAAGTATTTGTTGTTGTTGCTTTGACAAAAAAATTGAGAAAGTTGATACTTACCAATTTGAAATATATGCGGTCAATTAGCTAGGAATATACAAATTCTGGATTTGTGAATATAAAAAATTTAAAACGGAATAAATTTCCATGTGACATTCACGTCATCATTTTTGTCACGCTGACATTGTCATGTGTATGCCCATTCATCCAAAAAAGCTTCACGTATCATGCCACGTCAGCTTCTATTAACGACCATTAGTGGGATGGACCAAAAGTGTGAATGAAAAATATTATGAGGACCATTCTTTAAAGAAAATGTTTAGAAGAACTAAAATTAAATGATGTGATATTTTTTTAGGACCCCTGACATATTTAACTCTTTTTTATAAGATGTCATGGGTTCAAATTATGACAAAGACAAAAAAAAAAAATACTAACCTAACTACTAAGTACTATTTTGTATATATTTTATTTTCATAAACTTTATATTATACTATTTATATTTGTCTTATAAAAATTTCATAACTAAAAAAATAAGAAAAAAGAAATTTAGATATAATTTTTTAATTAATGTATCTAAATAAAATAAAATTTCTATCATTCTTAAAAAATTAAATGGTATGATATTCTTCATCATACCATTTACCACAAAATTTTGAGATGATGAACCATTCTAAGGAAATTGTATTAGGAAAAGGTAAGACCAAAGTGTAAAGGCCAAAGCTTCGTACATCCACAAAATATTTTTTTTTTTATATTTAGAGGATAATGGTCAACACTATTTTTGGAAGGGATGATAATGGTGTTGAAATATATGAAACAATTAGGGTTTCAAGGAGAATGAAGAAGAAAAAAATAGTGTTGGTTGTTTTTTACAATTCAAATTAAATTATGGTGTCACATGCAAGTATACATGTATGTTTGATTGCAGCAAGTAATAGAGTAAGGATATCATGCCCACAAAGAGTGATAGAGGATTAGATTGAACTTTTGTAAATAATCTTTGTTTAAAAGAAGTATGAGCAAGGTAACAAATAACAATTGATAACAAGTAAAAGGATTCCACACTACAGGTCTATAACTACTAAATAAGAGGAAGAGAATATCAAGAGAGCAATTGATGAGTTAAGATCCATTAATATATTATTATTTTAAATGTGTCATTGATGTGAAGTTTCGTGCCTCAAAAGGTTAGAACATGATCTCATTGTGTACTCTATAGCACAAAACATGCATTACTAAGGCAAGGGAACAAATCTCTATGCCTCACTTATAACCCTAAAATACGTCTGTTTTTAACTCTGAAAATTTCTTATGGCCTTGGATTCTTATCTCTAAGCAAGCTAATTTAAGTGAATATTTGTATCCTACTTGTTTAACCACTTTTGTTATGAAATCCACTTGTTGATGGATCTTTCACAACAACAAGCTTTTACCTTTTTCTAAGTCGATCATTCTAAGAAGCAGGTTTATAGCACAAAAACACATAACAAAATAAGACACTCAACAACACATCATTTTAACATAAAGACATTATTATATTAACTTCTTTTTACTCATCAAACAAATGTTTAGCTCATGGTGACCTGAGTATAGACTACTGAACTGAAACTAGTAGGAATCATACTTAACAAAGATGTAAAATGGATGACAACCTAATAGTAACTTGAAGTTCTTTTGTGTTAGATGAACAACAACTGATAACTCCAGTCACGCCAGCTCTCAGCAGTGAGTACAGGATTGGATGAGATGAAGAACACTTTCTATTTCTCATTAACTCTCAAAAGAAAATAAATAACTACTTAAGAATATTTTGCTTGTGTGAATTCTCCAACTCTTTTCTTTCGAAGCTTAAGGTCAGTTTTTATAGACTTGAGTGTGGATGCGAAAGTTGGTAGGCTTTGGATCTTGGGCCTTTGATTCAAATGAGGTTTCACCCCGAATTAAATCAACAAATTCTCTAGTTGTTCTTTATCCTGGGTGAACAAATTTTCAGTACAGACAGCAATGGGAGACAAGTCGTCTGCTGCAGCAGATAGTGGCGCAGAGGCGCAGGTGGCGGATGGCTAATGCAGGTCACGCTTTTGTAGACGTGGTTCCCATCGTACTATGCTTTTTGTCCCTATGCATAATTGATCTTATCTTTTTGCCTCTTCAATTCTTTCAAGCATATTCCTGCCACGTATTCCCTAGCAAAGAATTCTCTCCAAGCTTTTGGTGAATTGCTGATTGTGATCCTTAGCAACTTTAAATTCTTCAAATAGTTCACATTCCAGACTCTGTCTTGTCCAATCACACCTCAACTTGCATTAAAACTGTTTTTTTCAAAACAAAGACACACATAAAAACTACAAAGGGAAACACCTAGCATGCTCAAAACAGAATAAGCTAAAACTAGTAAAATTAATTAAATAAACATTAAACTTAAACTAAAAACCTATCTGGAAATGGATCATAATAACACACTAAAAGTGTGTTATCATTCCCCAAACTTGAACTATCACCTGTCCTCAGGTGATGCGACAGAAGAAAATCTCAATTACAACCAACCAGGAACAAAACACGGAGGCAACTCAGTCTTTTATAGATTAATGGTCTGCTTCAAAAATTAGTTTATTTCAGCCTTGCATCTGCCCTAAAGTGATCACAAGCTTAAGCTCATCAACTTCCGACTGTCATGTCAGTACTCTTCAAAAGAATAAGCTAGTCATAATTTTGTGATTCCAATTGATTAATCCTATAATCCAAGGGTTACCTTTCTGGTTTCAAGAGGGGGGTTTTGTCTAACTCTTTTATTGACTTTTGACTCGAAATAGCTGGGACCACACTTTCCACTTATTTTATTTTTCTCTCTTTTTTTAGCATAATGTTTCATCTTTTCACTTGACGGGATCTCACTTGTAATGAGTCCAACTTGTTATTATGATAAAGTCATTGGTTGTTCCTCCAGTTTCGGGCATAAGAACTTTTTATTGAAAGTGGTCTTTAGCCAATATTTAACTCATTTTGTATGCATTTATTATTTGTGGAATGTGTCCTTTTTGAAAAAAAAGTCAAGTCCTTTTTAGAGTCATATTATCCTCCCCTTAATGATTCCTTAATATTTTCACTTGTTTCCCATTTTTAAACAAACTGGTTTCTAAAAACAAAAGGCTTTTCTAAATCTACTGACTACGAGAGGCATGATAGAGGTCATCAGTAACCTCTGCAACGATACTTCAAGTCAATGCTTAGCTTTATTTCCAAAAATAATTAACAGTCCATTATCTATTATTTAGAGTGCAAAAAAGAAAAAAATATTCTCTTGATCCTTGGGTTCAATTACTTAATTCTCTTATGTTATTCAAAACTAATTATCTAACTTAAACATGCAAAACTAACTAACTAAACACTAAAATTATCTCATAAAAATACAAAACAGAAATAAACTAAACCATTTGAATTAATCGAACATGTTCAAACCAACAAGGCCAAACCATGGCCTACAAAATCCATAAAATCAACCATATCCATACCATAATCAACAAAACAACAAAGGTAACAACCATATCCAGAAAAATATTCAAAAGCAGAGAGATGAAGAAGGAATAATGAAGGTCAAGCTCAACTTACCTCTCCCCCAAACTTAGAGTAAGAACAATATCCCCACCGTCAGTTGATAAGGAGAGGCCTGGCTGAGATTGCCTTATGAAGATACCACTCTAGGCATGAAGCTTGTTGCTTTTACGGGTGCCTCCATCTTGCAACTTCTTCTTCATGCCTTCCTTCTTCGCAACAACTTTGTCTGTAGTTTTCTTTTGCTGCTCTGCATTTTCAACAGTTTCGGCGGCGACCTCAGTCATGACTATCTCTGGCTCTTCATCTTCCTCCACAACTACCTTCACATTTCCTTTTTTCTTTGGGCTTTTGTTCAGGGCCTTTTTCTGGGGGCTTTTCACAAGCACTTCAGCAGGCTTGACATCAACTTTGTTTACCTAGGGTTGCTTGACAGGAGTCACTTTTGGGGTAGTCATCAGAGTGACGTCTGGAGTCTTGTCTTCGCCTTCCTTGTTGTTAGCTTCCTCTTCTTGATTATCTCCTTCGGAATTTTTCTTTGCCTTTAATCTGTGGGATCCTAGGGAGGGCTCCTTTATACTTGAATAATATTTTGACAAATCCTCCACAGCTTGATTTTTTTTTCTTTCTCAAATTCTTCATTTTCTTCTAGTATTTTGTCTTCAAAAACTTCATTTTCCACATCAGGTTCTTCTATTTCTTCCATATTCACATTAGTGAGATTTTTATTTTCTGGAGTTACCTGCATTTCCTCATTATCTTTGTCAGCTTCATTAATTAAATCTCTAAGAACAATATCTTCTTCTTGATTCTCTAGATCAGCTTGATTTAGGTCAAAGTCCTTGATCGGACTTCCAATAGGTGCGTCAATAACTGGAGCTTCTTTATTTTACCTTCATTCCTTCTTCATTTTCTTCTTCTTAGGGGAGCTCGATGTGTCTTCTGCAAACAAGAAATTTCTCACCCTTGGAACATCAACAACCTTCTCACTCTTCTCTTTTTGGGACGGGGCTGACTTATCCTTTTCAGACACAACATTGCTCGACTCTGGCGCTTCTACACCAGCCTTTTTCTTCTCACCCTTGCTCTCCTCTTTCTACGTCAATTAAGGTTCTTCCCGTGGCTAGAAAAGGTTTTCCCAACAAAATAGGTGTTTCTTCATCTGCATTAAAGTCCATGATAATGAAATCAGTAGGGAAGACAAATTTATCAACCCTAACCAATACATCTTCTATCTTTCCTTGAGGATAGCAAATACTTTTATCTGCCAATTAAACAGTGATTGTCGTAGGTCTGGCAGCGCCTATCCCCAGCTTTTTAAAGACGGACAGAGGCATGAGATTAATGCTTTCCCCCAAATCACATAACGCCTTTCCACAAAACGTGTCTCCATTGGTGCATGGAATGGTAAAACTTCCAGGATCCTACAACTTAGGTGGGAGCTTTCCTTGCACTAGTTGACTATACTCTTGAGTGAGGGAAATTGTGGGAAATTCTCCTACTCTCTTCTTTTAGTGAGCACATCCTTCATAAACTTTAAGTCATTTGGCATTTGTTGAATGACTTCAATCAATGGTATGTTGATGTGAAGCTGCTTCATAATCTCCATAAACTGTCCAAAATTGTTGCTCTTCTTTGGCCTTCCTAATCCTTTGCGGGACAGGTGGTGGAGGCCTTTCTTGAAAAAAAAAGTTATGTGTTTTATTGACTTCAATCATGACTTCTAGTGGTTTTTCTGGATGAGAAGTCATGTCAACATCAGTTATATCATCATTCTCATTCTGGTGCCTAAATAAAGACGATTCTTCATCAAATTCTTTTCTTACTCCAAAAATGTCTTGTTCAGGAAGTTCTTCTCTTGTCTCTTTGTCTCTTGAAGCGGAACATTCAACTTCTTCTCCATATTTGAGCTTAATGACTTGACATGTTTCAACATTCCTCACTCCAGAAGGTGCAGTTGGAATTTCAGTAGAACTTGGAAGGGTTCTCATATTCCTAAAACTCAAAGCAGTGGAATTTTGCCCTACTTGATTTTCCAAATTCTTGATACTTACTCCTTGTGCTTGGAATTGGTTTTTGGCTTCTTGAATAAAATACTTCAAAACATTTTCTAACTGTTTATTCCCTTGATTTGCCACAACATAGTTGGGTGTGGAAAACCCAGGGGGAACTTGAGGTGTTTGCATTGCTTGTGGTTTTGGTTGATTTTGGTTATTACTCTAAGAAACATTAGGATGGTTACGCCACCTTGGGTTGAATGTGTTGTTGTAGGGATTTTTGTAACTATTGTTACGATTGCCAACATAATTGACTAAAACAAGATTTTCAAAACATTTTTCAAATAAATGGGGTCCTCCACATTATACACAGGCCATTTCAGATGTGTCAGTAACCCACCTTGATTGGTTCATGTGTCGCGATGAGAATCGAATTTCAAGCTATTATATTAACTTGAATCACAAATCATTAAATGTTCAGCACCGAACTTTAATTTATCCAAAGGAAAGGGAAAATATCAAATAAAACCCTAATTATGCAATGTAACAATAATGCAAAGAGATCTAAAGGTTCGTGAGTTGGTTATACTAAAGGAAAGTACTAGCACCTTAAGGATCTATAGTATCCTATAGGAACCTCTTGAAATTATTTGTGTTATGGTAATTTTCTTGCTAATGTTTGGAAATGTTTTGTTTTTGGGTTTTATGAGATGAGGAACCTAAATAGGTTTATTGCTAGTGTGCTCGCAAAGACTTCGCAGTCTTATGCCTATGTATCCTAACAAGGATAGAATCAGAGCAATCGTAGTTCACCTAACTACGGGTGAAGAACACTTGATAGTGATCAAGGTTCCAAAGGGGAAAGTAAGTGTTTATAACAATAACACTTACATGACATAACAAAGTCAAAGAGTTTACAAACTCTAACCTAAGGCTATGTTAAAAGGTTAATGACTTAACAAAGTCAAAATGGATAGCTGAGGGAATGTTATACTACCTATGACATAAAGTCAACAAAAGATATCTTTCCCTTGGATCTAGGTAAAAAAAGAAAATAGAAGAAAGAGAGCTAACAAGCTAACATCACTAAGGGATGACTTGACAAAGTCAAAATAAACATGAGTATATGGGTGATAATCGATGAGATGAACAAGAATGATATTCAAATATGATATCAAAGTAAACAACACAAGAAAAAAGATGACATTCTGTTGCAGTGGAAATAGGCTATCAAACTATTAGTTAGTTTGAATCACAATTCTTGATTCACAACCGCTCTTTGATTTATCCGAAGGAAAAGGTCAAAAGAGGAAAAACCTAATTTTGCATCGTAAACACAATGCGGGGAGAGACCTAGGTAAGGGGTTGGTTAAGCTTAGGGAAGGTACGAGCACCCTAAACTTCTGTAGTACTCTACAAGAACCTTTTGTTTATTGTATGCTTTTTTTATTCATTATCTGCTTTAATATATATTGAGCTAAGGGATAGAGTGACCTAAAGACCTAAGGGTTAGTCCTAAGTTTACTCGGCAAGAAATCGCATCTTGTGCCTACGTATCCTGGATAGGGAATGGAATCAGAGTAATCGTAGTTCCCCTCGAAAGGGAGGTTAGAAACGTCTTGACTATGGTCAAGGTTTCAATGGGGAATAAACGTATCTTAAGGACACGCTTACGTGGAGTCTTTGAAACTCCTATTTCTATGTTGAATTTGTTAATTGAATTAGGGTTAAATTAGGTATTCCACGGCGGGAAACCCTAAACAGAGTACGGTGACTCTTTGACCTAATGCTAGGGTAAATGGCATTTTCGTCCACGGCGGGACACCTAGGCTATTAGGGTTTTTGAAACGGTCAAAAATTAGGGTTATTGACTCGGCGGTCAAATGGCTAGACCTAATCCTTCGGAAGGAGGAAATTAACGGTAAGAACATGCAAAATGGCAAATTATTATACGACATAAATAAAGTACGGAAAATAATGAAAGCGGTAAAGAAAGCATCGCGATGATCACTCGCGTAAATTACAAATCCCCAAAATGCAAAAAATAAAAATAACCGCGATCATGGCCTCGCATAAATTACATCCATGAAAAAATGCAAAAATAAATGACGAAATATAATGTGACGATAGACTCGCATAAATTACAACCATAAAATGAAACGAAAAAAACTGTTACAAACTGTACAACTGGGAAATAATGAATGGAAGGAGATTAACAGTTAAATGAGAATGAACGGGCAAGGTCAATTCGAAACTGAAAAGCGAAATGTTAGGCAATTTTTTAGAAAAGGTTTTAAGACTAATTGCGACATTAAAATATTAATCCTTATTTTAGAAGTTTTAGGGTTAATTTATAAAAACGGGTTTAATTTACAAAAGGAGCTTAATTTTTAAGTTACGTTATTTATTATGTTAAGTTAATTTACACTTTTTTAGCATTAAATTTTAAATTATAATAAAAAAATTAATCTTTTAATTACATAAATTTAATTCCCAATTAAGGTTAAATTTTAAGTTTGGAAATTGAGTTTTTAAGAGGTTTTAAATTACTAAGTAAAAAAAGGGTGTTAACGTTAAAAAAATTTAAATCTCAATTTTAAATTTGTAAAAATAAGGGTTAAGTTTAAGTTTTAAAATAAGTTTAAGTTGATGTTTTAGAAAATATTTTTTAGACAAAATTTTAATTTATTTTTGTTTAGTTTACAAGTTGGTTTTAATTTTAGCTAAAAAGTGATGATGAATTAAGCCTCTAAAAAAATGGTTTTCCTTAAGTTTTTTTGTTTTACATTAAATCTTAATATTGAATTATTAAAAATATCTTAGATAAGTTTTAGAAAGGTTTTCTTTAAAAAAAATTAAGTTTTAAAAATGGATTTAATTTGAAGTTATAAAAAATGTTCTAAAATGATTTTTATCAAGTTTAAAAAATGTTTTAAAAGTTTTAAATTAGTTTTTTATTTAATTAAGTTATTTATTATTGAAAGAAAAAACAAAGATTAATGAAATGAGGAGATTGTCACCTGATGTAGTCACCTTCATCATTACGTGGGCTCAGTTCCTGGTCCTTGATGCGGTACCGCTGGTGTTACCACAATGTTAATAATAACATAGTAGCAAACTTTTGAATGGTGTAATAATAACAACCATACTATATCAAAATAAATTAAACCAGGGAGCTTAATATGTAAAAGGCAAACAACATAGTAATAATTGAAATCAGTACAACTGCATCGTAATCGAACCAAAGTCAAGACAGAACTTACCGTACCCCATAGCTGAATCAAAACCAGCAAAGAAATGTTTACACAGCCATCCGAAATGCGACAGAAAGTTTACCTCGGAGTTATTACCATTGTCGAATTAAATCCTGGATATTCAAAGCCGCGGTATGATGGACTTAGGATTCCCCCTCACTTATGTTTATATAGGTAACAAATTAGGGTTAACTTTAACCTAATGCCCACTTTAAAGCCCAACTTAAATAATTAGTCAAAGCTAAAAAAACAAACTTAAAGGAATAAAATCTTTTCTAATATTTTTAATTTTGTGATTTTTGGATGTTTTTATGAATAATATGGAAAAAAGTAAAAAATAATATTTTTTAAAAAATAATTTAAATAAAATACGAAAATAATGATTAAATAATAAAAAAAAACTATTTTTGTTATTTTTTTTATGAAAATAGAAAAGTTAGAATAAAAATAAAAGAAACAAAACAAAAAGTGAAGAAGGTGGGATTCAAACTCTCAACCTCTCACACTCACAACTCCTTACACAGGGTATCTTGCTAATTGTGCTATTTTATTCATTCAAAATAAAGTGGCACTAGAAACCCTGTAAACTAAAAGAGTGTGCCACATGATATTTTCATGCAACAATCAAACAACTGCACAACCCGTTAGTGGTTAGTTTAAACGCAATGCAAAATGAAATGGGATGCAAGATGAAACGACTAATCTTAGGGCAAAATTTGGGGTATTACAGTTGCCCCTATTTAAATAGCTTCACCGGATGATTTGAGCGGCAAAGGCTCGAGAAATCATGGTGGAGGGATTTAAATATAGATAATCGAAAATTTTGCCCTTAGATGCAGTGATATGCAATACTATGGACAAAACGAAAATAAACTATAATGTTGACAATGCCATGAATTTAGTATGGTGCGTATGATGGAATGGTAAATGTAGAGATGTAGACGACACGACGACATAGGGGACAGACGCGACGAACGAACCACACTGGGAATACGACGCACTGGGTGACAACACGACACTGGGGAATTCTAAAGTGATAGTCAACTGGTGCGAGTACGACCAATTATCACTTTAGGAAAAGGAATGGTAAGAGCGGAATCCTCAATGGAGATAGCACCGGTGAGACGGCCTCCACTGGGGGAATTTAAGAGTAATCATCAACAGGTTCAGGCGTGACCGGCTGATACTCTAGAGTAAGAAAATAAAACTGGATCTGCACGACTGTAGGATCAATTAACAAGATGCTGGAGCATTGATCAAAGAATAACATCCGAGCTTCTATAAACTTTCCCTCGTGACAGGATCAAACGAAATTTAGGAATCCTTAGAAAATATACAGGGTAAAACCGGCTGTATGCCAAAATAAATGGTCTTAAATGGGAAATGCTCTGATAAGCCTCTCGAGAGAGAATAGCCACTTATCGTTGGAAGGGACTTATATGCCAAACTGGATAAGCTCTCAAATAAAGAGGTTGTTGCTTATCTAATTAATAAACCTCCTCATATCTAAGGTCGACGCCTTGGACATATGATTCAGATTCTTCTTTTACTAAAGGGTAAATTGAACTTCCTCATACTTCAAGATTCACACTCTCCTGAATATGATTCTGCTCCTTCTTTTACTAAAGGGTAAACTGAACTTCCTCATACTTCAAGATTCACACTCTCCTGAATATGATTCTGCTCCTTCTTTTACTAAAGGGTAAACTGAACTTCCTCATACTTCAAGATTCACACTCTCCTGAATATGATTCCGCTCAAACCTCCCTTTCTTCAAAATGATGCGGGAAATGGAAACCAAACTGCTCGCTGGAGATGGCCATTTGCTGCAAGTCATAACGAAGATAGGATAAGCTTCTCGAGCGAGAAATGCCGCTTATTTGCAAGAGTGGAAATAATAAGCTTCTCGGGTGAGAACTGCTTGTAGAGGTGGTAACAGGTAATGTAAATTGTAAAGAAAGTTGTGATGATGACAAACATCTAGATCACTGAGTGATAGCAGGTAACATAAATTGTAAAGAAGGTCGTGATGATGGCAACCATCTAGATCACTGTAATGTAAATTGTCAAGAATGTTGTGATGATGGCAAACATCTAGATCACTGTAATGTAATAATGAGCTCCTTGTATGAGAAGATCAATTGTAGAGTGTATTGTAAAGTGTAAGGTAGGTGATAAGCTCCTCGGCTGGGAATTGTTGCTTGTCTATTGTGCAATGTAGTGATAAGCTTCTCAGGCGAGAACTTTTGCATATCTGCAAAGGATTGTAAATGCTTTTCTTGAGAGATAGTGCAAAATAAATGCACGTCCAGGTAGATTCGGTGACTGACGGGACCGAAGTTCGATCTAGAATTGGGATAGAAAGAACTGTCAAACAAGACTCCATTAAGGAAACAAACTCGAATGGGGACTACCTTATCTTAACGCGGAGAGGTAACGGAAATAACCATCGTCCACGAGGGTTGAACTTTGTGGGGAAACTGGAAACAAGTAGGTATTTTATACTTAGGGCTGACGATCTACTTGGAGAGAGCGGACAAACCCAGTTACTCGACGATAACGACAAGGATGACGATAAATAGCAAGCATGCAAATGCTAATGCGTATGCCAACGTGTATACTAATATGTATGTTCATGAAACTGTCATGCAATGAGTATGCCATGCTTATGCTTATGTTTATGCTGGCAAAACAGATGGGAGAGGAGACAAGAGATGAAATAAACATCCTGACAAGAATACCCGGTGACCTCTGCAATAGTACATCTATTAGAGGATAGGAAGAGTTGATGGTAGGACCGAATCTGGCTTCAAAGTTAAAATTTCCCTGGGGAGAAAATCTCATGACTTCCATATGGGGATGTGATACGACTTCACCGGAGAGTATGATGCCCTGACTTCAACTGGGGACTCATGACCTCCGCATGGGGATAAGATGTCATGACTTCACGTGAGGGATTGCTATCATGAACCATAATCAGCTCAAGAACTCTTGGATCATAGACTTCCGGGGATAAAATAAATATCCGCTGTATGGGGAAGGTGTGGAGCTAGACAGCTTCATGGACATAGTGTAGCAACTTCCTGGGAAAAGTACCTCGGCTTCCTGGGGAAAAGGTATATCCGACTGGGGATAAGATATATCAAACTTCCCTGCGGAGAGTTCATCAGACTTACTGGGGAGAAATCAACAGACATTCATGGGGAAGGTATCTTGACCTCTTGGGGAAAATATGGCAGTCTGCTGGGAAGTATTTCCTGAGGAAAGTAAGGCAATTTCACTGAGGAACAGATAATTCCGCTGAGAATGGGGTTCAAGAACATATATCACTTGGAGGATACTGGGGATATCTCTGCAGTCTTGAGAGTCACTGGGGATTTATCGGATGGATCCCAAAAGTGTTGTCAGCTTAAAGTCTCACTGGGGACTATTACTGGGAAGATGCTGGTATGATATCTGTTGTCTTGGAGATTACCGGCTCAGCCCAAAGTGTTGTCAGCTTATAGTCTCGCTGGGGACTGTGTCGGCTAAAAGTCTCTCTAGGGACTGCTCTGAGGCAATGGTTGATGAGATTTACTGGGGAATGAAGACCACCGGGAGTAAGATCCATCGGGTGCATGAAAATGTCGTGAAACAAGCTAGTTTTGATCTTAATGGACTTCGGGATAGTCGCCATTTTGAAAACAAATATGCCCTAGAGTACCTGCTGTATGAGAGAGTCATCTCGAGAGGATTTTACAGAGAACATAGGGTTCGATTGCCCCACTATTTTCAAACTCTTGGAGAGATTTGTCAGATCTTGACGTAACTAGCACGGATTAACCGTGTTACGACTGAGTCTACAAGAATAGCTCTTAAGAATGTCAGGCTCGCATTGATGAGAAAACTGGAAACCATCTGCCCCTGTTTAGCAGGATATGTGACATCTATATGTAAGTTTCTAAGATATCAGGCAAAACCGACACGCGTGAAATGCTATCCTGAAACTATCAATGTAACAATATATTTGTCTTGAAATTTTTGTTTTTGAAAAAGATATCGTTGTAACTCGTGACCGAAATCACTAGTTAGGATATAAGTTTAATTTATAATTCCAACATGAATTTTTGAGCATAGCTCGTAGGAGTCAGGAAACGCTATCTCGTCGAATATGCTTTCAAGAGAATTCCTACTTCAATTAGGTCTTTTAAAGGTTGTATCGTGGCTTGGTTCACGGTTTAGAAACAAAGGATAAAGGCTCAAAATGTTATTTGCACCCACCCATTCTTCGTGATGTTCTCCAATCCTAATTCAGTTAGTTGGATACGAGCACTCATATCTCAATCGGGTTTGATATGGTCGAGAACTCATTAAGGCTTTGGACATGGCAGTCACTCACCTATTGTCTTTTGTGTTTGATCACACGACTTTGTTCTTTATTAGGAATTCTTTATGGTAATCCTTTGTTTTTATTATATTTTTTCATTCCCTAACTTTTGCCTGGACGACGTCTTTTGGATTTGACTTTGGAGTCCAGCGGGATGCCCCAGTTTTGCCTAAGTCTCCTTCACAGGTTCTGACTTAGCGGGATATATATATATATATATATATATATATATATATATTTTTTTTTATTTTATTTTTGTCGACTAAGTCATGTGACTCTTTTGAAAGTTTGTGACTTCCCCACTCTGTAGGTAGTATAAGGATAGTCATTGACTTCTAAACTTCCTAAGATGTTAGGGATAGGTTCTTGAAGGTTCGCTCCTCCTTTTTGAGAGTCTGAGTGCTCAATCGATTTAACTGAAAAACTACCCTGCCCCAGGTTAAAATAAGGGTTTTAATTTGTAAAAGAAGAAAACTCCTACTTCAAGGCTCAAAGGGGTAAAAGAGGGGTTATCATCCTTATATCTCCATTGTTTGGGATTTGAAACAATGCCTTACATCATCAGCAGGTTTCAGTGGAAAGCATACGACAAGAGATCTGGTGTTTTTGTTCATCATCCTCCTCCCAATTCTCTATCAACACGAGAGATCGGGTAAAGTTGGCATTATAGTTTATGGAAAAAATATTTTTAATGAGTGAAACCAATGAATTTATTCCAGACAAATATGCATTGCATTAATTATTCCAAAATAAACAAGTTCGTACATGCTAATTATGCTTAATCAAAGAAAATAAACATATAAATAATCAAAATGTAACGTCTCAAAGTCCTTCAAGATGTGTTTATGAAGTCTTCGCGTCTGAGACCGACATGGTAGTGGTTTCCTCTAGCGGAGCCTCACTGGAAGGAGTCGTCTTGCTTTCCCCAGCTACGTCTGTCATTACTTCATTATGGTCTTCAAATCTTCACTCAGAATAACTCTCCCAGATTCTTTGTTGATCGGGGTCGCATAATCTTGAGGATTGTTGAAATGAAAAGGACTAGGCATCTGAAGAACTACCGGCTTCGGCTGATTCACCGTATGCGTCATTGGCTGAGATATGTTGAAAACAGGCTTTGCAGAGCTTGCTTCTGGCCCCTGGGACGCCCTGAGAGGAGTCTTGACTTTCGGCTGAGGAACGCCAAAAGACAGGACCTTCTTTTCTAGCAAATCTCTGACAATATTCTTAAGCGCGTAACATCCTTCCAAATCGTGACCAGGCGCACCCTCATGAAATAAACAATGAGCGACGGCGTTGTAATTGACAGGTACCGGATTGGGAGGTGGACCCAAAGTTCGGGTAACAACCAGACCTTGTTGCACTAAGAAAGGATACAACTCAGTGAACGTCATTGGGATCGGAGGACAAGGCTTGTATGGTCTCCTATTTTGACGAGGTATCGTCTCCTCTGACGGTTGGCACACAGGAGCGTTGGGCACTCGTTGACAGTTGACAGGAGCTTGTGCAGGCTGATAAACAGGAGGTTGTTGATAAACCAGATGCTGATAGACCGGAGCCGGTTGCACAGGCTGATCTGTAGGAAATTGCTGACTAAGAGGAGGTGCAACAATAGCTACATAGGGTTGTGGAGCATACTGAACTGGATAACATTGAACATAATTCTGCTGAGGTTGCCAAGGTTGATGAGTAGCCATCAAGCGATTCCTCGGACGTGTAGGTCCTTTATGGTGGTCAACGCTCGGAGTTTTGCACTTCGGAGGAGTAACTCGTCGAACTGGTTGAGCAATGGTAGGATGCACCAAACTGGGTTGAGGACCATGAGGAGGTATGTTCTCAACAGTAACATCTGGGTAAGAACCCACAACGGTGCTGGTAATCTCAGAAACAATAGTAGGTTGATTATCCATCTTCACCTTAAGGGCTTGCAGCATCTTCATAATCTGCCCCACACTTCCTCGAAGATCTTCGAGTTCATGGCTGACACGGTCTCTTGAGCTTGTTCTTCCATCCTTTTTCGAGCTTAGGCTCTAGTATTGTACTGATGTGGAGGACCCAGGGTGACGAAACTGGCAGGTGAGAGAACCGAGTATGAGAAACCGAGAGACACATGTGATGCAAAAACATGATGCAAAAAATGCGAAATGCGAATGAAATGATTTCATGGAATTCAAATATTTACGAATATTTCGGAATGCCAAAGAAATTTCATTTATTATTTTTGAATAATGGATTACAAACAATATTCTTAGAAAAGTCTTGGCATAATAGCTAAATAAAAGCTAATAATGACCCTAAGGAAGCTTCATGTTCTGCCCCTTGCTCTGCTCTTCGGGCTAGGCCTTTTTGAGGATGAGCCTATCTTCAAAAGGTAAATCGATAGTTAGAGGAAAATAAATCCTTCATCAAAACCAAACAAGGGTACGTTGGAAAAGTCTTCACAATTGTTGGTGATTAGTGTCCTTGATGTCGGAGAACTTCGAGCATATGGCTTTAGCAACAGTCTTGTCCTTTAGGGTCTTTCTCAAAGAAAGGGAACAAAGACTCCTTCAGAATAGGTAACCCTACCAATTGAGAGTACTCTTCTAGGGTAGGCAAGAGCTGATACTCGGAGAATGCAAGGCAAAGATACTCTGGATCCTAGGACTGTAACAAAGTCGAAAGGAAACCTTCGTCTACTTGAGGTTTCAACAAAAATAACGGCCTTCCATACTTGTTTCTGGATCCTTTATTGATCTTGAACCAAAGCTCCTAGCTTCCTTAGGTCATCTAACTTAAGTCCTTTAAAAGAATATCTCAAAGTTTTTTTTTGTTTTCCATGGTATCCTGCAATATTCATAAATAAAATTTGAATTCCATGACATGTGATGCAATGTAATGTCTTATGGATGCAATGCATATATACAAAGTCCTAGGTTAAAGGTATATGCAAGGAGTTAGGGTCTACCCTTCCTAATAAGGTATGTACTAAGGTTAGTTGTACATGCAGAACAAGGTTCTAAGAAGTGCCCAAAGTCATTAGTCCATCCTTCGGATATTATCAACTTTCCAACTAACTCGGGGGTCGATAATATTCTCAAGAGAACCTATTTTGAGTGTAGCATCGCGTAGCAACTATTGTAGGACTACTCCCACATAGTTCCCACACTACGTCCTATATAAGGCCAAAGTGGTGTTAAAGTACTACGGTCCTCAATATCATAGACTCCAATCGAAAATAGTAAAAGTTTTCACGACTGCACTCGATCAACCGAACCATTTTCGAAAGGGTCTCAACTGAGCGGTGATTCTCGAGTCAACTTGGTCGGGACTCACTCCCAGCAAGCCTCGTCAAATATCTCACCTTCCTATAATAAGGTCACTCAAGTCCGGGTTAGGACTTATCTCACAATAACAAGGTACCCCCCAAGCAAGGCACAATAATAATATATACAAGAGAATAAATAATGAAAAATATCATACAATAAACAAAATAGTGATAACCCTTAAAAGTTATGGCGGTCTCCCCAGTGAAGTCGCCATTTTATGTTGTGGTAGAAATAGGATATCAAACTATTAATTAGTTTGAATCACAATTTTTGATTCACAACCGCTCTTTGATTTATCCGAAGGAAAAGGTCAAAAGAGGAAAAACCTAATTTTGCATCGTAAACACAATGCGGGGAGAGACCTAGGTAAGGGATTGGTTAAGCTTAGGGAAGGTACGAGCACCCTAAACTTCTGTAGTACTCTACAGGAACCTTTTGTTTATTGTATGCTTTTTTTTATTCATTATCTGCTTTAATATATATTGAGCTAAGGGATAGAGTGACCTAAAGACCTAAGGGTTAGTCCTAAGTTTACTCGGCAAGAAATCGCATCTTGTGCCTACGTATCCTGGATAGGGAATGGAATCAGAGTAATCGTAGTTCCCCTTGAAAGGGAGGTTAGAAACGTCTTGACTATGGTCAAGGTTTCAATGGGGAATAAACGTATCTTAAGGACACGCTTACGTGGAGTCTTTGAAACTCCTATTTCTATGTTGAATTTGTTAATTGAATTAGGGTTAAATTAGGGATTCCACGGCGGGAAACCCTAAATAGAGTACGGTGACTCTTTGACCTAATGCTAGGGTAAATGGCATTTTCGTCCACGGCGGGACACCTAGGCTATTAGGGTTTTTGAAACGGTCAAAAATTAGGGTTATTGACTCGGCGGTCAAACGACTAGACCTAATCCTTCGGAAGGAGGAAATTAACGGTAAGAACATGCAAAATGGCAAATTATTATACGACATAAATAAAGTACGGAAAATAATGAAAGCGGTAAAGAAAGCATCGCGATGATCACTCGCGTAAATTACAAATCCCCAAAATGCAAAAAATAAAAATAACCGCGATCATGGCCTCGCATAAATTACATCCATGAAAAAAATGCAAAAATAAATGACGAAATATAATGCGACGATAGACTCGCATAAATTACAACCATAAAATGAAACGAAAAAAACTGTTACAAACTGTACAACTGGGAAATAATGAATGGAACGAGATTAACAGTTAAATGAGAATGAACGGGCAAGGTCAATTCGAAACTGAAAAGCGAAATGTTAGGCAATTTTTTAGAAAAGGTTTTAAGATTAATTGCGACATTAAAATATTAATCCTTATTTTAGAAGTTTTAGGGTTAATTTACAAAAACGGGTTTAATTTACAAAAGGAGCTTAATTTTTAAGTTACGTTATTTATTATGTTAAGTTAATTTACACTTTTTTAGCATTAAATTTTAAATTATAATAAAAAAATTAATCTTTTAATTACATAAATTTAATTCCCAATTAAGGTTAAATTTTAAGTTTGAAAATTGAGTTTTTAAGAGGTTTTAAATTACTAAGTAAAAAATGGGTGTTAACGTTAAAAAAAATTTAAATCTCAATTTTAAATTTGTAAAAATAAGGGTTAAGTTTAAGTTTTAAAATAAGTTTAAGTTGAAGTTTTAGAAAATGTTTTTTAGACAAAATTTTAATTTATTTTTGTTTAATTTACAAGTTGGTTTTAATTTTAGCTAAAAAGTGATGATGAATTAAGCCTCTAAAAAAAATGGTTTTCCTTAAGTTTTTTTGTTTTACATTAAATCTTAATATTGAATTATTAAAAATATCTTAGATAAGTTTTAGAAAGGTTTTCTTTAAAAAAAAATTAAGTTTTAAAAATGGATTTAATTTGAAGTTATAAAAAATGTTCTAAAATGATTTTTATCAAGTTAAAAAAATGTTTTAAAAGTTTTAAATTAGTTTTTTATTTAATTAAGTTATTTATTATTGAAAGAAAAAACAAAGATTAATGAAATGAGGAGATTGTCACCTGATGTAGTCACCTTCATCATTACGTGGGCTCAGTTCCTGGTCCTTGATGCGGTACCGCCGGTGTTACCACAATGTTAATAATAACATAGTAGCAAACTTTTGAATGGTGTAATAATAACAATCATACTATATCAAAATAAATTAAACCAGGGAGCTTAATATGTAAAAGGCAAACAACATAGTAATAATTGAAATAAGTACAACTGCATCGTAATCGAACCAAAGTCAAGACAGAACTTACCGTACCCCGTAGCTGAACCAAAACCAGCAAAGAAATGTTTACACAGCCATCCGAAATGCGACAGAAAGTTTACCTCGGAGTTATTACCATTGTCGAATTAAATCCTGGATATTCAAAGCCGCGGTATGATGGACTTAGGATTCCCCCTCACATATGTTTATATAGGTAACAAATTAGGGTTAACTCTAACCTAATGCCCACTTTAAAGCCCAACTTAAATAATTAGTCAAAGCTAAAAAAACAAACTAAAACAAACTTAAAGGAATAAAATCTTTTCTAATATTTTTAATTTTGTGATTTTTGGATGTTTTTATGAATAATATGGAAAAAAGTAAAAAATAATATTTTTTAAAAAATAATTTAAATAAAATACGAAAATAATGATTAAATAATTAAAAAAAACTATTTTTGTTATTTTTTTTATGAAAATAGAAAAGTTAGAATAAAAATAAAAGAAACAAAACAAAAAGTGAAGAAGGTGGGATTCAAACTCTCAACCTCTCACACTCACAACTCCTTACACAGGGTCTCTTGCCAATTGTGCTATTTTATTCATTCAAAATAAAGTGGCACTAGAAATCCTGTAAACTAAAAGAGTGTGCCACATGATATTTTCATGCAACAATCAAACAACTGCACAACCCGTTAGTGGTTAGTTTAAACGCAATGCAAAATGAAATGGGATGCAAGATGAAACGACTAATCTTAGGGCAAAATTTAGGGTATTACACATTCAAATATGATATCAACTAGAGTGTATAAAGAGTGATAAAGATGACGTTCAAACATGACATCAATCAAGGTGAATAATAAGTGACAAAGAAGATATTCAAACATGATATCAATCAAAAGATTACATGGTATGAAATGAGACATAACAAAGTCAAAATGAACATGGTAACAATCAAAGCATGAAAGTAGATGTGACAAAATTTAAGACAAGACTTAACAAAGTCACAAATAATCATGGTAACAACCAAAGTAAACAACACATAAATATAGATGTGACAACATATGAGATAACACTTAACAAAGTCATAAATGATCATGGTAATAACCAAGAATGAACATATAGACATGGATGATGCATAGGTAAAGCATACATGAGGTTTGGTTCTAACAAGACCAAAGTGACAACACAAGTATGGCATATCAAAGCATGTTCATAACAATAACATGTGAGTATGGAATATAAAGACATAAGTAACAACATATGGGCAAGGGCATAAATGTAACAACATCAACAACATCATCATGTGCGTGAAGGATATAACAATATCAAACAAAGGTTCAAATTAACACGTGAAACATGGATATAACAATGTCAAACAAAAGGTCATGGATATAACAATATCAACGTATGAATCATGTCATGGATATAACAATATCAAACATGTAGGGATAAATTCAAAAGGTAAACCTATCATCATATGGACAATGAATATGGATGAAAAGTTCAAGTATGAACAAATAGAGTAAGCATGAACTAAGGTCAAGATTGTGACATGGCTTAGGGTACAATAATCTTAGAATACAAATTGGTTCTTAATAATATCTCTATGTTTAGATGATAACTATTATGAAATTTTGTATTTAAGAATATATACTCTAAAATTTGCTTAAGAGTTTTTACTGCAGATAGTAAAGGAATTAACACTCCAGAAGCAAATCAGAATTGAACATAAGAAATTTGCTAGACTCTGAAGCGCCAGATGCATCCATTAGAAGATTCTGAATGCTGCCTTAAGAAGATCCTGAGCGTAGCCTCCAGAAGAATCTGAAGCAAAAGCTCCAGAAGGATCTGAAGCAGAAGCTCTAGAAGAATCTGAAGCAAGTCAGAAGCATCTGAACCAAAGAAGAATTCTGTATGAAGAGTTTTCAAAGCATAGTTATTACAGAAGATTCTGAAAGTACTAAAGCTGCCAGTACTAAGGATCTGACTCAAATATGCTCTGAAATTAAACACGCTAAAATCACACCTGCTGCAGAAGACTCTGACTCAGCAAAACTCTGATCAACATCAGAAGGCTCTGATAAATTTAGACTCTGATGGGACTTGCTGAAAATTGAAGAATAATTATTCAAAGATTATATCCGTTGGAATAATCCAAACGACTCTTTCCTTATTTATGCTAGACACAAGAACACAGACAAAAAAGATTTATCTGTGCTTTCTTCTTCTAAGAAAGGTCACTTGATGTGAAGACAAAAAGGCTCAGACCTTTTGGACAATCTTCTCAACGTGAAGCTCTCCTTGGATCAACTGCCTATAAAAGCAAGTCTTCACCCATCTTCTTTACTTGACGTTTTATTTGAAAGAAAACAACATTAAAAGCTCTCATACTATTCATATTCTTTCTAAGAATTAATTTCTTTGTTCTTAATATTTAAGTGAAAAATCACAGTTGTGATAAAGCTTTCTAGAAGCAATTTAAACACTTGTATTTGAATTACATTTGATTGTAAACCTTAAGAAGATCCAGTTAGGATCAGTAGTTCTTGAGAAGACTTTGAACAGTTGTTCTATGTGTTAACTATTGTAATCAGTTGATTAAATAGTGGATTAAGTCCTTGATTGAGAAAGGCAAATCACTCTAAGAAGGGTGGACTGGAGTAGTTGAGTTCAACGAACCAGGATAAAAATACTTGTGTTTTTATTTCTGTTTTAATCTTCATACTTATTCAACCCCCTTCTAAGTATTTTCTCACCTTCAGTTGGCATCAGAGCTCCGGTTCTGTGTGTGCTACCACTTCACAGTGACAGTAAAGATCCAGTGAGAAAAACTTTGATATATATTTGGTTGTTACTATGGCTGATAATACAATGTCTAACATTAACAACAAATATGAAGAAAGGGACAAAATCAACACCAAACCCCCTATGTTTGATGGAGAGAAATTTTATTATTGGAAAGACAGGATTGAAAATTTTTTCCTTGGATATGATGCTGATTTATGGGATCTGGTCATAGATGGATATGTTCATCCCACTGATGGGAATGGCAAGAAAATAGACAGAAAATCTATGACAGATGCTCAGAAGAAGGAATTTAGAAATCACCACAAGGCCAGAACAATATTGTTAAATGCAATATCTCACACTGAGTATGAAAAAATTACAAACAGGGAAACTGCATTTGACATGTTTGAATCCTTAAAGATGACTCATGAGGGAAACTCTCAAGTCAAGGAAACAAAGGCTCTGGCTCTAATCCAGAAGTATGAAGCCTTCAAGATGGAAGACTCTGAATCTGTTGAAGCTATGTTCTCCAGATTTCAAATACTTACAGCTGGACTAAAGGTTCTGGATAAAGGATACTCTACTGCTGATCATGTGAAAAAGATCATCAGAAGCTTACCTACCAGATGGAGACCTATGGTGACTGCGCTGAAGATGGCTAAAGATCTGAACAAGATCTCCTTGGAGGAACTAATTAGTTCACTAAGAAGTCATGAAATTGAACTTGAGGAAGATGAACCTCAAAAGAAAGGTAAATCTGTTGCTTTAAAATCTAATAAATCTGCTAAAGCATTGCAGGTAATAGAGGAAAGCTCTGAAGAATCCTCATCTGAAGATGAAGATGAACTATCCATGCTGTCCAGAAGAATAAACAAACTCTGGAAGCATAAAGGAAAGAAGTTCAGAAACTTCAGGAAGCCTGGCCAAAGAAAAGAATCTTCTGGACACAGAAGATCTGGCAAAAAGGAGGTTGTCTGTTATGAATGTAAAGAACCTGGACATTACAAAAATGAATGTACAAAGGTGCTAAAAGAAAAGCCTAAAAGAAAATTTGATAAGAAGAAAAATGTTCTAATGGCCACCTGGGATGATTCAGATACATCTGAATCTGAATCTAAGTCAGAAGAAGAATGTGCCAATGTAGCTTTGATGGCAGACATAGAAGATCAAGAGGAAGGAACTTCAGGATCTGAATCTGACTCTGAATCTGACTCTGACGCTGAAGAGGTAATGGCTAAACTTACTAAAGAAGAACTTACCAAAGTGTTATCAGAAGTTCTGAAAAGCTATAACAATATTAAGCTCAAATACAAGAAGCGTCAAAGCAATCTTGTATCTGAGAATGATATTCTCAAATCAGAAGTAGCTGAGCTAAATGAAAAGAACTTAAAATTGAAAAATAATTCTGAATTAGCTCAACAAAACTCTGATTCTGAAACTGAATCTGAATGCAAAAATATTTTGGAAAAATATGATTATAGCTTTCAGAAGTTTCTTGCTAAAAGCATAGACATAAGCAAAATGGCTTCTATGATCTATGGAGTTAGCAGAAATAACAGAAAAGGAATTGGATATGAATCCTCCTCTGGAAAGGATTTAAATCCAAAACCTGTGGATAAAATTATCATCAAGAAAACTCCTTTATATTCCCACTTTAAATTTGGTCACTTGAATGATATTGAACAAACACGCTCTGAAAAGAATATTCATGTGTTTAAATCTAAGGCTAGTCAGAATAAACCTTATGTTGAAAAATAGAAGTTTAAACAAACCTTCAGAACAACTAACCCTAAAGGACCCAAGAAGATCTGGGTACCTAAAAGTAAAATAATTCCTGTTGCAGATGTTCTTAGCAGCAAGGTCAGGACGCCAATCATGGTACCTGGACTCTGGATGCTCACGACACATGACAGGAGAAAGGTCTATGTTCCAAAGCCTGGAGCTTAGATCTGGAGGTGATGTGAAATTTGGAGGGAACCAGAAGGGGAAGATCATTGGATCTGGCACCATTGGAAATGGTAAACTTCCCTCTATTACTAATGTTTTACTTGTTGAAGGGTTAAAACATAACTTATTGTCCATAAGTCAATTAAGTGACAATGGTTATGATATTACCTTTAATCAAAAATGTTGTAAAGCTATTAGTTAAAAGGATGGCTCTATCCTATTTAGTGGAAAGAGGAAAAACAACATTTATAAAATAAATCTTTCAGAACTTAAGGTTTAGAATGTTAAATGCCTCTTGTCTGTTAATGAAGAGCAATGGGTCTGGCACAGAAGATTGGGGCATATTAATATGAGACGTATATCTCAGATTAATAAACTTAATCTTGTCAGAGGACTTCCTAATCTGAAGTTCACCTCAGATGTTCTTTGTGAAGCATGCCAAAAAGGGAAGTTTTCAAAATCATCTTTTAAATCAAAAAATTTTGTTTCTACTTCCAGACCACTAGAATTACTTCATATTGATCTGTTTGGACCAGTGAAAACTGCATCCATCAGAGGCAAGAAGTATGGATTAGTCATTGTTGATGACTATAGTAGATGGACATGGGTAAAGTTCTTAAAACACAAGGATGAGTCACATTCTGTGTTCTTTGACTTCTGCAAGCAAGTCCAGAATGAAAAAGATTTCAAAATTATAAAAGTCAGAAGTGATCATGGTGGTGAATTTGAAAATAAATATTTTGAAAAATATTTTAATGAAAATGGTATTGCTCATGATTTTTCCTGTCCTAGAACTCCACAACATAATGGGATTGTAGAGAGGAAAAACAGAACTCTGCGAGAAATGGCCAGAACCATGATCAATGAGACTAATCTGGCAAAACACTTTTGGGCAGAAGCAATCAACACAGCCTGTTACATTCAGAACAGAGTGTCTGTAAGACCTCTTCTAGAGAAGACTCCATATGAACTGTGGAAGAACAGAAAGCCCAACATTTCATATTTTCATCCTTTTGGATGTATTTGCTATATGTTAAATACTAAAGAAAATTTGAACAAGTTTGATTCCAAAGCACAGAAGTGTTTCATGCTTGGATATTCTGAACGCTCTAAAGGCTACAGAGTATAAAACACTGAGACACAGATTGTGGAAGAATCTATTCATGTTAGATTTGATGATAAGCTTGGCAATAAAAAGCCAAAGCAGTCTGAAAACTCTGCAGATAGAGAAGTAGTCTTCACAGACTCTGAAGTCCTAGAGGCAGACAAAGCTCTAGTGAAGGAACCAGAAGCAACGCCAGATGCTATTCCTTTAACTTCTCAGATGAACAATCTAAACATTTCTGAAGAATCAACTGTTATAGGATCATCTTCCAGAATCAAAGCTTCTCATCCAGAGAATGTTATTATTGGAAAGAAGGATGATCCCATCAGAACAAGATCCTTTCTTAGATCATCTGAAGCATCATTATTTGGACTGGTGTCAATAATTGAACCAACTTCTGTAGATGAAGCTCTACAAGACAATGATTGGATTATTGCCATGCAAGAATAGTTAAATCAATTCACCAGAAATGATGTGTGGGATCTAGTTCAAAGACCTAAAGGATTCAATATAATTGGAACTAAATGGGTCTTCAGAAATAAGCTTAATGAGAAAGGAGAAGTTGAAAGAAATAAGGAAAGGCTTGTTGCTCAAGGGTACAGTCAACAAGAAGGTATTGATTATACTGAAACTTATGCTCCAGTGGCAAGGTTAGAATCTATACGCCTTCTTATTTCATTTGCTGCACAAAATAACATCACTCTGTATCAGATGGATGTTAAAAGTGCCTTTCTAAATGGTATTATAGAAGAAGAAGTTTATGTCCACCAACCTCCTGGTTTTGAGAGTGAAAAATTTCCAGATCATGTTTTCAAACTAAAGAAATCTTTGTATGGTTTAAAACAAGCTCCCAGAGCTTGGTATGAGAGATTGAGCAATTTTCTTCTGGAGAAAAATTTCATCAGAGGCAAAGTGGACACAACACACTTTTGTAAATCATTTAAGAAAGATCTTCTAATTTGTCAAATTTATGTGGATGATATAATATTTGGATCTACCAATACTATGCTGGGAAAGGAGTTTGCTCAATGTATGCAGGCAGAATTTGAAATGAGCATGATGGGAGAACTGAGATTCTTTCTAGGAATTCAAGTCAATCAAACTCCATAATGCACTTACATACATCAGACCAAATATGTTAAAGAACTTCTGAAGAAATTTAACATGACTGATAGTAAGCTGGCAAAGACTCTCATGCATCCAACTAGCTCACTTGGCAAGGAAGAGGTAACTAAGAAAGTAGATCAGAAACTCTACAGAGGTATGATAGGATCTCTTCTTTACTTAACTGCTTCTAGACCTGGCATATTGTTCAGTGTATGCCTGTGTGCTAGATTCCAATCAGATCATAGAGAATCACACTTGACAGCTGTCAAGAGGATTCTAAGGTATCTGAAAGGTACTTCTAATGTGGGTTTGTGTCACAGAAAATACGATGATTTCAAATTAGTTGGATTCTGTGATGCTGACTACGCTGGAGACAGAGTGGAAAGGAAAAGTACTTCTGGAAGTTGTCAATTTCTAGGAAGAAATCTAATCTCTTGGTACAACAAGAAGCAACCCACAATTGCATTATCAACCATAGAGGCAGAATATATTGTTGCTGCTGGATGTAGCACGCAGATGCTCTGGATGAAAAGTCAGCTAGAAGATTATCAGATATTTGAAAGTAACATTTCTATTTTCTGTGATAATACTTCTGCTATATATTTGTCTAAAAACCCCATTTTACACTCTAAGGAAAAACATATAGAAATTAAGCATCATTTCATCAGAGACTATGTTCAGAAGGGAATCATAAATTTAGCCTTTGTTGATACAGATCATCAATGGGCAGATATTTTCACAAAACCCCTTGTTGAAGATAGATTCAAATTTATTCTGAAAAATATTGGTATGGATTTTTGTCCAGAATGATATTTGTCAGAAGCAAATTTTACAGATGCAAAAATGCCTAATGCTCTGAAGTATTTCTTCTGATTGCTTATTCATTTTCTTTAATTATTTTCTTATGAAACTCTGAACTAACAATCCTCAAAGGATCTGAACGTTGGTTAACGTTTCATTTCTCAAGAGAATTCAGAAGCACATGCAAGCAAACACGTGTCACTCCAAATCTGCAAAGGTGGCGTGTACACTACTGAAGAGACGTTTGAGGTGAAGTTTGAATAGTGAAAATCTTGATTTCCCCCCCAAATTGTCAGAATCAATAAATGCTTGAAATGATTTTATTCTTTTTCATTAAATGCTTTGTGTGAACGTGCTTTCTTCTGACTGTTTGTATGCCTAAGTGTTTAGTATAAATGCATTTCTGTCTTCTCTTCTCTCTTCACAAAAACCCTAAGCGTTTGACAAACTCATCTTCAATGGCAACTTCATCATCAACTGCTGCACAATTTCAATCAACCATGGCTGCAGTTACTTCTGCTAATATGGGTGTAACTCCTTATACACCACCAAAGAGAACATTGCTAACACCTATTGAAAAATTGGAGGTTCTCTGTGAATCAATGGTGGAATTTGATTCACTGGCTGAGAATGGGTTTGAGTTTCGCTCCATTATAGATGCTCAAGGATGGGTGAAGTATTTTGATAGACTTTTTGGACCAGTTTACCCTCTTCTTGTAAAAGAATTCTGGATACATGCTTCTGTATACCCTAAATTCATTTTATCTTCTGTTCTGGGTAAAGAGATAATCATCACAGAAGATCTGATTAGAAAACTCATTGGATATGAGGAAACAGATGGAGTATCACACTTGCCAGCTGGGCGTGTAGATATGGATGAAGTATATGAGGAAGTGATGACTGCTGGACAAGCTTCTAATAAGTTCAAAGATCTGAAGCCTGACTACAAGATTTGGGCTAAGATTTTCATGGGATGCATTCATCACAGAAAATCTACAAACTCTCCAGACTATGTCAACAATGAACAACTCTACTTTATGTATTGCTTAAGTCAGAGCACCAAGGTAGATCTTCCATATATTCTGTTTATGCACTTATGGAATCATATAAATGCCTCTAGAGAATATGTGAAAGAAAAAGGTCAGAAGATCAGAACTTGGATTCCATTTGGAAGGTTAATCTCAGATCTTCTAACAGAAAATGGACTTGTAACTTCTCTGTATGCTGCTGGAGTCACAGAAGAACTGGAATTCATTCTTGGAAAGCCTCTGAATGCCAAAAGTCTTCAGAGACTAAAAATAGTAAAATAACTCACAACAGCACCCAAGAAGCTGAACATTACTGAACTTAGTTAGAAGAGAATCCCAGTAGATGACTACCCTCTGTTCTATGCTGAAGAACCAAGGGAAATTGTAGTAAGATATATTGATGATTGCAAGGCAGAAGGAAAGCCTATTCCTGCAGATATTATAAAGAGAGCAAGGCAACCATTGCTTGTTGTAGTAGAAGAGACACCAAGAAAGAGGACTCAATCAGAAGCAGAAGCTGCACCTGTTCAGAAGAAGCCCAAGGTTGCTGAGAAGCCTTAGAAGCTGCTAAAGAGGAAAGAATCTGGAGACACTCCCTCTGTTCCTGCTAAACGCATCAAAATTAAAGGTACCAAATCTTCTGTATCTTCTGCAAATACTATTGTTATAAATGATTCAACTGTTAAGTCTATTCCAAAACCACCCCTACACAAAAACAATCTGTTACTGCTCCACCTCATGTATCTGTTCCATCCCCATAAAAATCATCTAATCCTATTTCAATCTCACCTGTAAAACAATCCTCTGTACCAAAACCAACAACAACAAAACCACAAATTCAGACTCCACAATCAGAACAACACCCAGAAAAACCATCTGAACAACAACAACCACAAGAAAAACAACCAGAAAAACAATCTGAACCTCAACAAGAAAAAGACTCTGAACATCAACAACAAAAATCATCTGAACCTCAAACACAACAACAAGAGAAACAACCACAATCAGAAAATCCACCATCCAAAACATCTGAACCCACTGCATCTGTACCAGTTACTTCTGAACCAATCACATCAGACCCACCTACATTTGAACCCTCATCAAAACCTTCTGAAAATCCTTCAGAATCAACCAACCCATCTGGAACTAACATCCCTGAGACAGAAGTTCTTGATGTTACACCACTCAAAACTGTGTTTCAAGTGTCTTCTACCTCTTGCACACCAACCACATCATCCAATTCCTCAGAATCTGATATACACCCAAATTTTCTGATATCCCCCTCTCACAGAGATTCTGAGGTAAACCAACCAGAACCCCCTGTATCTTCCAAAGTTCTTATTCTAGATCCTACTCCCTCACCTAAAACATCATCTGAAATCCTCATTCCAAATCCTATCCCAACATCTACACTAAGAACATCTGTAACTCCTGCCTCATGTGAACAATTCTCATCTTATCTTCATAACCTTTCCTATGGTTTCAAACTCAAAGATTTCTATGACAGAGTTGAACCATCTGACCCTATCACTCCCTTCAAACCCAAACTTAAAATCATCCTACCATATGTGCTTCTAACCTATATTCAATCAATGTCAGAAGTAGGTTCATTAGATATAATATCATACTCTGCTAAATCTGCAAAAGCTGTTACTTCAGCTAAACCTGTTTCATCTGATAAACCTGCTGCTTCTGATAAACCTGCAAGATCTGATTTCCAACCTTACTCTAATAAACCCTTTGATGTGGTTTCCTATCACTCCAAAGCAAAACCAAATCTGTTGAATGCCTTAAACAGATCAAAACCTGACAAATCCCCTGAAATTCCTTTCATACCATACTATCCTACTCCTCTGATCTCCATTCACAAATCCATATTTCCACCTACTCCCCAACCAAAGCCAATTACCTTGGAGACTCTATTACATCCCAGACCTAGACTAAATGTTGATCATTTATTTACATGTTTTTTGCAAGAAATACAAAAGTATTTAGGTACTGTACAGAGGAAGTGTTCAGCAACAATGGATGCAAAAGAATCTGATGTCATCTGGAATGGCTTTATCAACAGATTCAACACTGTAGCATCAAATCTGAAGAACATATGTTCTGATGATGCGAAGCTCAGATTTGCTGAAGCTGCAAGAAGTCTGTTCTGGACTGTCAAGAGATCTGGACCATTACTTCTTACAGATGCTCCTCCATCATCAGAAGAAGCTGCTGAATCTACATCTGAAGACAACCCTTTGGCCATGACTCTGATAGAACTTCCTTCTGGCTCTAATTCTCCAAGCTCTAAAGCCCCTATGGAAATTGATTCTGTTCAAGCTTCAGAAACTGTTCAACCTTCTTCATCTGAGATTAAGAAAGAACATCCAGATCTTGAGGATAAGATTGCTGTTCTGGAAGCTGGTCAATCAGAAATCAAGTCATGGATGGCAAAACAGGATAAGAAGTCTGAAGACATGACTCAGTGGATGTCTCAACAGGATCAGAAGAATGAAATAATGGCTAAGTGGATGTCAAAGCAAGAACAATCATCTTCTGAGATCACGTATCTGTTGAAGATGCTTTTGTCAAAACACTCTTAGTTTTTCATTTTTTTTTCATTCTGATGTCTTGCATCTGATGTTTGCTTATGTATTTTGAATATCTTCTGATGCATGTACTCTTGCTCTGAATTGAATTGAATGAATGTTTCAAGGTTTTCTCCACTTGATCTATCTCTTTTACTGTTGCCTTTTATTTGTCTTTTCAAAGTTTTTACTTTTTGCTTATGACAAAAAAGGGGGAGAAAATATAGATCTGAACTGTTTAATTAAACTTCACCAGAATGAAACTTCAGACATATCTATTTTATCTAATATTAAATATGAGTATTTCAGAACATTTGATAAGTACACTCTGTAAAAGAAACTCTGAGTCTCTCAGATCATTTGACAATTATCAAACTCTGACTCTGAAATTTGCAAGACACTCTGACTCTCAAATGTTAAAGAACAATCAAGCTCTAACTCTGAAAAATACTCAAGACAAAAGGGAAGTTTCTAATCCTTATTTGTATTTAATTCAGGGGGAGATTCATCATCTCAGGGGGAGTTATAATTATTATATTTTCAATTAAACAAAATTTCTGATGTTTTTGTCATCATCAAAAAGGGGGAGATTGTTAGAACACAGATTGGTTCTTAATAATATCTCTATGTTTTGATAATAACTATTATGAAATTTTGTATTTAAGAATTATATACTCTAAAATTTGCTTAAGAGTTTTTACTGCAGATAGTAAAGGAATTAACACTCCAGAAGCAAATCAGAATTGAACATAAGAAATTTGCTAGACTCTGAAGCCCCAGATGCATCCATTAGAAGATTCTGAATGCTGCCTTAAGAAGATCCTGAGCGTAGCCTCCAGAAGAATCTGAAGCAGAAGCTCCAGAAGGATCTGAAGCAGAAGCTCCAGAAGAATCTGAAGTAAGTCAGAAGCATCTGAACCAAAGAAGAATTCTGTATGAAGAGTTTTCAAAGCATAGTTATTACAGAAGATTCTGAAAGTACTAAAGCTGCCAGTACTAAGGATCTGACTCAAATATGCTCTAAAATTAAACACGCTAAAATCACACCTGCTGCAGAAGACTCTGACTCAGCAAAACTCTGATCAACATCAGAAGGCTCTGATAAATTTAGACTCTGATGGAACTTGCTGAAAATTGAAGAAGAATTATTCAAAGATTATATCCGTTGGAATAATCCAAACGACTCTTTCCTTATTTATGCTAGACACAAGAACATAGAAAAAAAGGATTTATCTGTGCTTTCTTCTTCTAGGAAAGGTCACTTGATGTGAAGACAAAAAGGCTCAGACCTTTTGGACACTCTTCTCAACGTGAAGCTCTCCTTGGATCAGCTGCCTATAAAAGCAAGTCTTCACCCATCTTCTTTACTTGACGTTTTATCTGAAAGAAAACAACATTAAAAGCTCTCATACTATTCATATTCTTTCTAAGAATTAATTTCTTTGTTCTTAATATTTAAGTGAAAAATCACAGTTGTGATAAAGCTTTCTAGAAGCAATTTAAACACTTGTATTTGAATTACATTTAATTGTAAACCTTAAGAAGGTCCAGTTAGGATCAGTAGTTCTTGAGAAGACTTTGAACAGTTGTTCTAAGTGTTAACTATTGTAATCAGTTGATTAAATAGTGGATTAAGTCCTTGATTGAGAAAGGCAAATCACTCTAGGAAGGATGGACTGAAGTAGTTGAGTTCAACGAACCAGGATAAAAATACTTGTGTTTTTATTTCTAAGTTTTAATCTTCATACTTATTCAACCCCCCCTTCTAAGTATTTTCTCACCTTCAAATAATACCACTTAATCATGAATACAAGTTAATATTTCACTTAATGATTGAAAACAAGTTAAGCATCACTTAATAATGAAAACAAGCTAGACATGGTTCAAGACATAAGTGTAACAACCAAGGGTTCATTGTCATTACAACAAGTCTAAACACTTCAAAAGGTTTTGAATATAATGAACATAAAATCCAACAAAGGCATGATATCAAATCTTTAAACAATATGTACATGTTATCAAATATGTATTAAATGTTCATTAAAGGTTCAATGTGGTATGAAAAGGCAAGCAAATGTATTCATATCACACATCAAAGTCAAGGCAAATGTTCATGGAAACGATTGAAAGTTCAAGGCATATACACATAAAAATCAAGTATCAAAATGTGCCAAACTTGGGAAAAAACCAATTGAAAAATGTTAACAACATCAAATAAGCTTCAAACAATGTGTATTACATTCACAACAATCACCAAGATCAAAAGGAATCAAGACACAAGCCAAAGAAAATTAATTAAAACCTTAAACACACATTAAAAAGTCACTCACTTTGGCTAAATAAAAATGAATGAAAATAATATATATTTTTTGTAATTTTTTCACATATTCACAAAATATGCATAGCAAATAAGGAGTGTGCAAAACATCAGCTTGAAAAGATAAATGGTTTGAGAGATATGATCAAAATAAAATGAAGAAAAGGATGAAAAAGACAAGTGTTAAAAATAAGGAAATGTCACAAATGAGGTTTGAACTCACGCCCTTTTGGTTCAGAGTCTAAAACCTAGCCACTGGGCCAACTGACTTGGGTTTGACAAAACACACATGCATTTCATAATATATAAACCCAGGATGCAAAACATAAAAAAAAATAACCAAAAGGTCTGGGGAGAGGGGGATTCGAACCCTAGACCTTTGCCTCATAACACACTCCAAACACACACACTCTCCACTATGGTGTAATGCCTAATTCATGAATATTGTGGGACCAATAAAACAAATAATAAAACAATGTATGAAATGAGAATTGCGTGCCATCTCCATCGTCATCTCCAACCTCCACTTCCAAAATTCTGGAAATTCAATCTCCCTTAATTCTCAATGAAATGCAAAAAATGTAAACACCAAACTTTCTTGAAATTTCATAAGGAACACAATGATATCAATTAATTGCATTAATTTTCAACATAGCTCAAGTAATCATAAAACGAACCAGAAAGAACTCTAAAATGTAAATTCAAAATGAAATGACATATAACACTGATACAAACCAATTATCAAAGGGTAAATGACCTATATATCATGGCAAACATGTTTTTAATTCAAATGAATAAGAATGGTATCAGAATCACATAGTTGCAGATGGAAATGCACTTGCCTATTGGAGCAAGGTATTATGCCTCTTCAAGTGATTACAGAAGTTGTCTCTTGATTGAGAAAGCTTCTATGACCTCTCTTGATGCCTTTGGAATGCTTGAATTGCTCTGGAATAACCTCAAAATTTATGCATGAATCCTTTTGCAAGAATGAAAAATGGAAACTTGAACTCCAAGGAAATGGTGTTACAGTTGAGAAATGGCACTTGAAACAGTTCAAGATATGTTTATGGATGGTGTTTGAATGCTTGAATGGATTGGAAAGGGAATGTATGAAGAGTTGATATGTTTTACACAAAAAGTCAACAAAATGAGTGTTGGTAGTTGACTTTCTGATCTTGAGGTTTTTTGATGAAGATGAGGGGTTGGAAAGCTTGGCTATGTGTTTTATGGTGTGCGCGGATGGGTGGTTTGGTGATTTTTTGAGTGGAGAAAGTTTTGGCTATGTTTGTGAAAATGGAGGTTATGTGGCACAAAGAAGGTTTGGATGCAAATTCTGATTTGAAGGATGTTTCTTGTGTGTTTGTTATGTGTTTTGGACTGAGGGAGGGGTCTCTATTTATAGGGAGAGGTTGAGGAATAGAGAGTTCTGCAGAAACCAAGTTTTGGTGCAAATGGTTTGGTTGGATTCAAAGTATAGTTCCATTGATCTTTGTGGTTCCAAGGCATAGTACAATGAACTTCTAGAGTGGTTGAAAATTTCAGAGGTGTTGCTTCTATGTTTTAAAGAGTTTGTATGCAGAAGGAGTAAAGTATGGTCTTAATACAAGTTGACCTCTTGATTAAAACCACTTTATGCAAATGGCATTGTCAACTTTCTTGCAAAATAATCCATAAATGGAATTGCAACTTGGTTAATGGATCAAATATTTGGATAGTGCATCACAAAATTGTGTAAATTTCTGATCAAAGTGATATTTACAAGTAACATGACCTACAAATCAAGATTACATAGCTTTGGCTAGGATTTGCTACAAGAATTTTCCAAGAACATGAACCAAAATTCAGGTTTTGAAGGCCAAATTCATCTCTTCGAAACTCCTAGCTCAAATATGATAAAACTGTGTTCTTGGACTTTTTGGAAAGCTTGAAACATCCTATTCAACTTTCATGTTGACAAATTTTCTTTAATAAAAAGGGATCACGGTGAAAAATAGCCAACAAGTGAGCTACATGACAAGGTAGATTTGTTGAAAAATATTTTAAGTGTTTTGGTTCAAAAGGAAATGAATCCTCCACTTCATGGATTCTTATCTCTTAATCCATGCATCTTTTGGAAATTATCACATAGGAAAAAGTTGTATATGTAGCAATATCTTAATTTTTGTCTTTGAAGCAAAGAAAATGGTTGATTGGATTGGAAGTTACAAGCTTGGGAAGTTGGGCAAAAACCATGAACTTCCATAACTTAGAAAAAAATACAATTTCTTCATTGTTGCCCTTTTTGCAATTAACCTCACATTTATTGATTTCTCTTTATCAAATTCACTCATCAAACATATTTTTATGAAATTCACCTTGAGGAGGCCATGTTGGACCAAAAAAGTCAAAAGTCAAACTTGACTTTGATCAGTGGTTGACTTTTGTATTAGATGAAATCCAAATTGCATACTTCAATGAAATCAAACTCTTGAGTTATTTGAACACTATGGATGAAATTCAAAGGTGTCTTTGAGTGTCTTGGATCATGTCCCAAGGCTTGAGATCATGTTTTGGTCAAAAGTCAAAGGTGTAGTTGACTTTGGCTCAGAAACCCTAATTTGTGGACCAGATGAATTTGAAACTTGATAAACTTGTAATGAGGCTACAATACACTTGATTTTTGATGTAGGGAAACTCTTGATCATGAGAATTTGGTATATTGATGATCAATCTAAGACTTTGACTGATCAACCAATAATTTCCTTGATGCAAACCTTAATTCATAAACAAAGCAAAGCAAAGCAAGACAATATTTTGATAATTTGAGAGTTAGATATGCATGAATGACACACCTAAAATGTGTTGGATGCTATGCAAAATATGATGGAGTCTAGGGGTAAAATTTTGGGTATGACATTAGGCTTTGTCACTTCAGGGGTCATCATGTTCTTCATCATGTGATGAATTTGAGCCACTTGAGCAGCAAGTGTTGTTGTCTTAATGACCTCATGAACTCCATAAGGTCTCTTTTGAGCTAAATTTGTAGTAACCCTAGTGATAGGCCATTGGTATGTGTTGGTCGTGATACTCTATATCAATTTGTAACCTTCTTCATAGGACTTAGACAAAAGAGCTCCATCACTTGAGGCATCTAACATGTTCCTTGAGGATGGAATTACTCCATTATAGAAAGTCTCAAGTTGAATGCAGATTAGAATTACATGGTGAGGAAATTTTCTAAGTAACCCTTTGAATCTTTCCCAAGCATCAAACAAAGATTCATCATCTCTTTGCCTAAATGAAGTAATTTCATTTCTCATTTTTTGCATTCTTTAAAGGAGGAAAATATTTGGCCAAAATTTCTCTGCCAAAGTATTCCATGTGGCAATGGAATTAGGTTTCAAGGAATTCATCCAGCTCTTGGCTCTATCCTTTAGAGAATACGAAAAAAGCCTCAATCGAGAGGCATCACCAGCCGCGTCTGGAATCTTAAAATTGTCAGAAACATCTAGAAATTATCTCAAGTGCAAATGAGGATCTTCACTAGGAGAGCCTGAGTATTGACCAGTAGTTTTCAACATCTAAAACATCTTGGGTTTGAATTCAAACTAAGCTGCAGTGATTTCTGGTCTTATGATACTAGTGCTCATAGCAGTATGATCAAAGACAACATAATCCCTGACGTTGTGCGCCCTATCATTGGTTATGCCAATGATGTCAGTTTTTGCCATGACAACTTCCGCCACTAACCCTTCTTCTGATGATTCCTTATCTGAGTCTTCCTCGTGCATTATCCCCTTTTGGTCAGCCACGACTGGTTCTAAGGGATTTCCAGATATTTTCTCAGAACATAGGATTCTTCTTCGTGCTCTCAAAATTCTATCAGGTTTAGGGTATCCACTGTAAATTGAGCGTAATGACCTGCGCATGCAATAGCTAAAAGCCTGTCGCAACACCAAATCACAGCAAAAATGTAAAAAAAAAACTGAAATATAATTTTTAAACAAAAATAAACAATACAATAGTTCAAGATATTTCTTGACACTCCCCGACAACGGTGGCAAAAACTTGTTGGTTATTTGTTTCCAATTCAAATTAAACTATGGTGTCACATGCAAGAGTACATGCTTGTTTGATTGCAACAAGTAATAAAGTAAGGATATCATACCCACAGGGAGCGGTAGAGATTTAGATTAAACTTTTGTAAATAATCTTTGTTTAAAAGAAGTATGAGCAGGGTAACAAATAACAATTGATAACAAGTAAAATGAGTCCACACTACAGGTCTATAACTACTAAATAAGAGGAAGAGAATATCAAGAGAGTGATTGATGGGATAAGATCCATTAATATATTAGTAACCTAAATGTGTCATTAATGTGAAGTGTCGTGCCTTAAAAGGTCAGAACGTGATCTCGTTGTGTATCTCTACAACATCAAAACATGCATTACTATGGCAAAGGAACAAATATTTAAGCCTCATTTATAACTCTAAAATACGTCTGATTTTAATTCTGAAAATTTTTTATGGCCTTAGCTTCTTATATCTAAGAAAGATAATTTAAGTTAGTATCTTTATCCTACTTGTTTAACCACTTTTTTTTTTTTTTTTATGAAATCCAATTGTTGTTGGATCTCTCACAACAACAAGCTTTTACCTTTTTCTAAGTTGATAATTCTAAGAAGCAGGTTTATAGCAAAAAAACACATAACAAAATAAGACACTCAACAACACATCATTTTAACATAGACAATATTATATTAACTTCACTTTACTCATCAAACAAATGTTTAGCTCATGGTGAGCTGAGTACAAACTACTGAAGTGAAACTAATAGGAATTATACTTAAATAAAGATGTAAAAGAGATGAAAACCTAATAGTAACTTGAAGTTCCTTTGCATTGGATAAACAAAAATTGATAACTCCAGTCACACCAGCTCTCAGCAGTGAGTACAGGATTGGATGAGATGAAGAACACTCTCTATTTCTCACTAACTTTCAAAAGAAAATAAACAACTACTTAAGATTATTCTGCTTGTGTGAATTCTCCAACTCTTTTCTTTCGAAGCTTAAGACCAACTTTTATAGACTTGAGTATGGATGCGAAAGTTGGTAGGCTTTAGATCTCGGGCCTTTGATTCAAATGAGGTTTTAGCTCAAATCAAATCAACAAATTCTCCAACTGTTCTTTATCCTTAGCAAACAAGTTTTCAGTACAGATAGCAATGGGAGACAAGCTTTCTGCTGTAGGTTGATGCAACAAATAGTGGCGTAGAGGCATAGGCGACAGATGGCTGGTGTAGTTCGCACTTTTGTAGACGCGGTCCATACCATACTATGTTTTTTCCCTACGTATAATATATCTTATCTTTTTTCCTCTTCAATTCTTCCAAGAATTATCCTGCCACATAGGCCCTAGCAATGAATTCTCTCCAAGATTTTGGTGAATTTTTGATTGTGATCCTCAGTAACTTTAAATTCTTCAAATCGTTCACATTCCAGACTCTGTCTTGGCCAGTCACGCCTCAATTTTCCTTAAAACTGTTATTTTCAAAACAAAGACACACATAAAAACTACAAAGGGAAACACCTAGCTTGCTCAAAACAAAATAAGCTAAAACTAGTAAAATTAATTAAACAAACATTAAACTTAAACTAAAAATCTATCTGAAAATGGATCATAATAACACACTAAAAGTGTGTTATCAGCGAGAAAAGAGAGAAGAGACAAAAGCTATATTTCAAAACTTGTTAATTTATTAAAATTGTCAAGTGTAAAACTATATAATGTCATGACTATTTATAAGTGATCAGAGCTCAAGCCCAAAACTTACAACCCAAGCTAAATGTTGTATTCGACTCTGTCAAATACAAGTGACTCCTACTATTTCGACACAGTCAAATACTAGCTTTTCTTCAAAACATCGAATTACAACTTTTAACACATCACCTAATTCATTTTTTGAGACTTCTCATCCCAATGCTTCTCTTCAACTCATCAAACATGACTTTCTTTGAGGATTTGACGAGTATGTCAACCAGTTTCCATTTTGTCTTGCAATGCTCAAGTTCAAGCTTTCCTTTGTTAACTTGATCCCTCAAAAAATGATACCTCATTTCTATATGTTTACTTAGACCATGACACATAGTATGATTATATGTTATCAATAAACATCTGCATTTTCTTAAGTTTCATTATCTTGAGCTCTTCAAGTAACATCTCTATCCATGCTGCTTCACATGTTGCATATGATGCACCCACATACTCAGCTTCACAAGATGACAAAGCCACAATGCGTTTCTTTCTTCAAATCCATGAGATTGAGGAACCTCCAATCATGAATATGTAGCATGTAATACTCTTCTTCTTGTCTGGGTCTCCACTAAAATCTGAATTAGTGTAATCATATACTATTGTATCTGTGTTGGTTTTCCTTTTCCTCGACATCAATACACCGTGATCAATTGTACCATTGATGTATTTCAGCACTCTCTTGACTGCCGTTAGATGGCATTCTTGAGGCTTCTCCATGAACCTACTTTAAAAAACTGACAACTTGACAAATGTTTGGCCTGGTATTGCAAATATACCTCAATGATCCAATGATTGTTTTTGTATAGTGTTACATTTGCAAACAAATCATTTGTTTCCTTTTTCAACTTTGCTTCAATCTCCAATGGTGTAACAGTTGCATTACAATTACTCGTCTTGAACCTCTTCAAGATGTCAGGCATACTTCATCTAGTGTAGAAAAAAATCCTTCACTTGTGTCTTTAAACTTTATCTCTACGAAATATGACAAGTTCTCTAGGTCGGACATTTCAAACTCTTACATCAGTTTTGACTTGAATTCTTTTATTTCTGCTTCATCTATACCTGTAATCAGCAAATTATCTACATACAAGCATATGATGACTCAAATAATCCTGTTTGCATTATTGATATACACTTCAAGTTCTAAGACACATTTTGAGAAACCTTCTTCGATGAGGAAGATATATATTCTATTATTCCAACCCCCTGGGGCTTTCTTCAAACCATATAGAGCATTCCTCAATATGTATACCTTTTACTCCTGCCCTTTGATTTTGAATCATGGTGGTTGAATAGCATAAACATGTTCTTCCAAAGGTCCATTCATAAATGCTGCCTTTTCATCTAGTTAGTGTATCCTCCATCCTTTGTATGTTGCAGTTGATACAACAATTCTGATGGTTTCTAGCCTTACCACAGGTGCATAAACTTTGTTGAAATCAATACCAGGTTTTTGCAAAAAACTTCATGCCACCAGTATTTTCTTGTGCTTAGAAATCTCATCATTCAACCTTAACTTCAACTTGTTGACCTACTTCACATCAATTGGCTTCTTGGTTGATTTCTTAACAAGTACCCCAGTCTTGTTCTACTCGATGGCCTTGAGTTCTTCTTGCATGGCTACTAACCAATTTGAATCATTCATGGTTGGATCCAAATCGAATAGTTCTAATTCAACCATCACTATTACCTCTTCTATTAAGTCACCATTTGCATCGATTGCTTGATTTGGAAATCTCTCATGTCCAACTATCCTTGTCGAGTTAGTTCTTCCTTTAGTCGATCTCCTAACATTCTGCTCAGGTGGTTCTTCATTTTGATTGGTTGTAACTTCAGTTTTTAGTCTTCATCAAGCATAATTGTGAATGTTTCTTGCTTCTATCAAACTAACCCTTGACTCCAATCCACCATTTGCTTTCATCCAATATAACATCTCGACTGATCACAAGTTTATCATCATTTGTTGAATACAGTTTGTATGCACTAGTCGAATGATAACCTAGGAACACCATAGCCTGACTTCGATAATCTAGTTTATCCTTCAATTGTTCAAGTACATGCATGAAGCACATTGATCCAAGGACTCTAAGATGAGTAACATTTGGCTTCTGTGATGTCCAAGCCTCATAAGGCATCTTCACGACTATCTTGTTTGTTAGACATTTGTTTAGAATTTATACTGTTGTCGAAACTATTTCACCCTAAAATCTCTTTGGCACTTCTTTATCTTTCAACATGCTCCTAGTCATTTTTAGTATAATTATATTTCTCCACTCAGTTATAACATTATCCTAATGTGAATAAGATGACCTTATGCTCTATACCTGCATCCATTTTACTTCTCGCCATGCAATTTAAACTTCTTAAATTGTATGAATTCCTCACTCTTTCATTCGATAATTTAAATCCACATATATATAACGAATTCATCTATGAAATTTAGGCAATATCAATTACCTCCATTCGACTTAATTTCAAAAGTTCCACCCACATCAGAGTGAACAAGCTCCATTTTTTCTCTCGACTTCATGGATAAGTCATGTTTGAATGCATTCCTAGCGTACTTTACTTTGCAGAATTCCTCACATACTTGACCTGGTTCTTTATCTCGGGGTAAGTTATACACCATCTTCTTCTGGTTGAGCATACCTAGACCTTTGAAGTTTAGGTGTTCATACTTGTGATACCATAACCAGTACTTGTCTTCAACAACACTCAAAGCAAAAAAATTATGATCAACCATGTTAATCTCAATCTTGAAGATTTTGTTAACTGTCAATGGTGCCTTCGGGATCATCCTTCCTTCATAATTATACATTTTCATCAAATTTTCTTCCAATTTCATGTTATACCCTTTGGCAAGTAATTGACCTATGCTTATCAAGTTACTTGTTGTCGCTACTACGAAAAAAGGTGTCGACAATGATAGAAGATTCGCCACCATTCGTTATTTATCCCAACGGTGACGAAATGGGAGAAGACATGTCATCGCAACCATGTCTAGGGTTCGGGAGTCGGTTACGCAAGGGGAAGGTATGAGCATCCCTCACGTCCGTCGTATTCGACGAGATCCATGCTTGGTTGTCTAGTCTATGGGTGAAAAAACAAACTATCTACGACTGCTAAAGCTAAACGGAAAGAATTGACTCGATAGAGCACTGCCGCTCTATGCCTACGTATTCCCTCGTGCAATGGGAAAGCCAGAGTCAACGTAGTTTGGGAAACTACAGGGGGAATTGCTCGCCAAGACATCGCGTCTCGTGCCTACGTATTCTCATCTGGCATGAGAAATCTGAGCAAAACATAGTTCAGGCCAACTACGGGATGAAAGGGTGTTCTTGATCACACGGGGGTGAGATAAAAGGTTGACGATACTAGCGTCCGCATTCTAGCAGTTAGGTGTATGCTGCTCAACCGTTAGACACTTAGGCGTTACCTGTTTGCGGTAGAACGGACGTAGCGCGTCATTGGTTTAAAGGTAAGGGGACCTACGGGTTCTAGAACTACGGGCTGGACTCAATTGCGCTAGGGCAAGAGAAAGGGAGATTAGTCGTTAGTGGGAAAGTCTCGATCGCACGAAAGCGAGAGAATAGAGAAGTTAGTTGTTAGTATGCTCGCCAAGACATCGCGTCTTGTGCCTACATATTCTCGTCTGGCATGAGAAATCAGAGTAGCTGTAGTTCAGCCAACTACAGGAAAGAGGGAAAAGTGCTCGCTAGGATTATCGCAATTCTATGCCTACGTACTCTCAACAGATATGAGAGATCAGAGCAGCCGTAGTTCAGCCAACTACAAAAAAACAGTCTCGATTGCACGGGGGCAGGAGAAAAAAGGGGGTCTCGATTGCACGGGGGCAAGAGAGGGGATCTCAATCGCCAGGATGCGAGAGAACAGGGGAAGTCGCAATCGTCTAGATATGAGAGAAAAGGTTCGGATCGGGACGCACACGCTAAGTCCTAAGACGTAAGAGCGAATGCGTCGCATATTGTCCAAGGGACATACGCTAACACTCTAGACAAGTGAGAGGCAACCACCCACTCATCATTTCTCACATATCTAACGCTACAGCTCACAACACTCGACGGTTGCATAAAGAAATGAAATAAAAACAATGTTACCGAACGGAGTGGTTCTGTTGACCCTTGACTTTTGCGTGCAAGCTCCATTTCCAAGCTCTCCTCTTTTGATCCTTGATGATGACGTTTTGAATCGAAACCAATGTAACGCTAAACCATCGTGGTTCGACTTATAAATGAAGTCAAACTCTAAGAGATAGCGTATTGATATCCGTGTCAAAGACAAGATAGAGAAATGATATTGAGAATCATTCTCCAATTGAATCGTGTCACATGGACCAGCATAGAAAAAAGCCAAAATGAAAATCAAAAGGAGAGAGAAGAGAAAGAAGTGGTCTCGGCTCTTACATTATCCCTCAACAATTCGATTAATAATGGTTTATGGAAGTGTTGTCATCAACCTACAAAATGAAAATGATGAAAAGTCCAATAACAAATGGAAATTGAAATTCAACTTCTAAAATTGAAACAAAACTTCCAATAGAAAAATAAATATTAAAATAAATTCTAATAGAAATTGAGTATAGAAAATAGAATATAAAATTCTATTCAAAAATATGTACATAATATTCCAAGAAAATAAAACTATAATTTCCTAAAAGAAAAAGAAGTAAAGTAGTATATACATATATTAACATGAAATATACAAAAGAAAAGATGATACATATTGAAAAATGTATTTAAAAAATAGAATTTAAAACAATGTACAAAATTCTATACAATAATATCCAAAAAAAGTAAAGGAAATGGGGGTACAGCAACAGTAATAGGTGTTCAGTCCAGAACTCGGTTGGACTTAAGGGCCCAAATCTACACAACAAGAAGTTAAGAAGAGGGGGTGCATGTAGGATAATGGTGGTACGGATCCAAATTAGAGGATGGATCGAAGCCCACTAACCCATCTCAGAAGTCACGGTAACCTCCATCTTCTTCCTCACTTGGCTTTCACTTCCCCTTTGCCAAAACCCTAGCTTCCGCCGCCGTCACTTTGCTTTGCTCCCTCAGCCATCAGTTTTGCTCCCTTAATCACCATCACCTACAAACCAGACGAAAGCATAAATCCACAAAACAAACCACAAGATCTTTCCAATTCCTGTTGAGTACTGTGATTTCACGGAGGAAGGCGAAGGAGATTGAACACGAAGAGCTGGAGATGTGAGATGATGAAAACAAGTTTCGAAGGTTGGTGATTCGAAAGTTCATGAAGATTTGGAGCTCGAATTTGACGAAGGGGATGATGGTCGCTTGGATGTGTTCGCGAGGAAAATCTGAGTTTAGATCTCAAAGCGTTTGGGTCGGTGGTTCTGAGATGAAGAAATTCAGAGATATTTATGATATTGATGATAACGGAGATTGATGAACGTATATGAGTTGAGGAAGACGAGAGTTGAACGGTTTAGATGAAGTTTGCGAAGATTTATTGTTGCTGCTTGTTCGTGAAAACCTGGAGATTCATGACGAAGATCTTGAGATGTAGTTTGGATCCAGATCATGAAGAAGTTTGGTTTAAGATATCTTAAAGGTTTGAAGATGTTAGTTGAAGATTGGTTGCAGATCTGAAGATGAAGATACGAAGATCTGGGCGAAATATGGGCTTGGATTCAAGGAGATGATGAAGATCTTCATAAAGAAGATGAAGATCTGAAGAACAAACGAAAGTTTTTTCATGGTGGAAATTGGAGACAATTATGGTTTGTTCATCAATGAAGATATGATGAAGATTTCATGAATTTTCTGAAAAAACTTGATGAAGTTATGAAGATCTGAATAAATTTGGAAAATATTGTATGAACGTGGATGAAGTTATGAAGATTCCGGCGAGATGATGAGTTTTCCGGTGAGATTTTCGGCAGTGGGCGGTGCCGTTTGATTTTGCCGGCAAAGTGGATCAGTGTTTGCATGTGTGTGATGAGGTGGTGGCTAGTGAGAGGGAGAGAGTGAGGACGTGGCGCAGATGCAGGGGTGGAGGGGTGATGTGTCAACCAACCAGGAGAGAGAGAACGAGTGCTGCTTATATAATGACACTTGGCGTGGATTTGCAATGATGGGCCTGAAATGGACACGTGGCCTGCTAAAAACTGATTAAAGCTGGAATTAAAAGCTGATTAATATAAATGCACATGCTGAACCAAAAACCTAACTAATAAAATTAATTAATATCAATCAAATGCTAACGTGGATTAAAACAAATGCTGAAAATTAATGAATCTAATATGAAGTCAAACTAAAAACAAAAACTAATATTCTAATGGACTCCTAAAAAATATTAGAACTAATAAAAGTCTATAAAAACTATTTTAAATCTAATAAAACTAAAAATCTAAAAATCTATTTAAAATCTAAAATATCTAAAAATAGAAAATGAAAGATAAAAGACTATTTAAAATCTAATCTCTATTCTAAAAAATAAGAAATAAATTCTAGAAAATTGCCAATAATCCCAATGAAAATCAATGAAAGCAATTAAATCAGTTAACAACAAAATGCGAGAATATAACAAAATAAACGGTAACGACGGACACCGAAATATCCTCAAAAATAACAGCGCAAACTGAATCACCGGGAAGAGCACAAATTCCACAATAAACCTCTTTATTCGAGCTGGTTTGAATCACCCGAAACGCGAGAAAAGGGCTGTAATCCCGATAAAATTAATCCGGCTGAAAAAATGCACAGTATGCGGTATGTAGATGCAAATGCAAATGAACGAAACATAAGTCAAATTGCTAGAAACAGTTGGTCAAATTTTGGGGTACAACAGCTGCCCCTATTCAAACGGCTTGGACCTGAAGGGTTGAAAAGAGAACGACTTTCAAACATTCAAAGGTAAAAGACGGTTGAATACCAAAGAACTCGAAAATTTACCAACCGCAGAAATAAACTGCAAACTCTGATGGGACAAAAATCTCCGAATAACTGCACTGATAGTTGCAACAACGCGTAGTCGGAAGGAACATCTGCTAACCTGCAGGCAACGACACTAAGTCGACAAGAACACAAAATCCTGCAACAGATACGGTATATCTGACATCGCCGTCAGGCACCCACACTCAGTTGACAAAACCTCTGACATCGCCGTCAGGCTCCTGTTAAATAAAAACAAGTAACAACTCCAAGAATTGGATCAACAAAGAACTGAACAGTATCTGACATCGCCGCCAGGCACCAACAAAGTTGGTAAAGACATCTGACATCGCTGCCAGGCATCTACGGGGGATAAAATTTTCTGACCTCGCTGCCAGACCAACACAAAGTCGATAAACATCTAACATCGCCATCAGATAACCACAAGATTGATATACATCACTTGGCATCGTAGCCAAGCTTCTGTAGGGGATAACAAATTCTGACATCGCCGCCAGGCATCCGCAAACATGGTAAATGTCTGACATCGCCGCCATACCACCACCAAGTAGAAAAACACCTGACATCTCCGCCAAGCAAACATCATGTTGAGAAACCTCTAACATCACCGCCAGAACAACACCATGTTGAAGAATATCTGACCTCGCCGCCAGATAAACCTTAGGTTGAAAAACGTTTGACATCGCCGCCAAACAAACGTAATGTTGAGAAACATCTGACATCACCGCCAGAACAACACCATGTTGATAAAAATACCTGACGTCGCCGCTAGATAACAACAAAGTAGATGAAGATCTGACATCACCGCCAGATAACCACACAGTAGACAAACGTCTGACATTGCCGTTAGCCACTCGCTAAATAAAAGTGATCTTCAAACCCAAAAGGTAAAGTCATCTGACATCTCCGCCAGACATTCGCTAAATAAAAGCGATCTTCAAACCCCAAAAGGTAAAGTCATCTGACATCGCCGACAAACATTCGCTAAACAAAAGCAATAATCCAACCCAAAGGCCGGATCAACTGAAGCTGAGAAGATCTTATCCAAAACTCGCATCGTCTAAGGATAGACGGAGAAAAAACCAAATCCGAAGTCACATTGTTTAAGAGTAGACAGAAAGAAATATCCATAAAGTCACATCGTCTAATGATAGACGGAAAGAAAACAATATCCAAAGTCACATCGTCTAAGGGTAGACGGGAAGAAATACCATATCTGAAATCACATCCAAATCTCGCATCGTCTAAGGATAGATGGAGAGAAAACAATATCCAAAAGTCCATATCGTCTAAGGGTAGATGGAAGAAACATATCCAACATTCACATTGTCTAAGGGTAGACAGGAAGAAATATCCATAGTTCACATCTCACATCGTCTAAGGATAGACGGAGAGAAAACCACACAAAATAATCACATCGTCAATAGGAATTGACAGAAAGAAAATCATGCCCAAAGTATCGCCTCGTCTAATGGTAGACGGAAAGAAAACTTGTTCTAAGAACCACCTCGTCTAAGGGTAGACGAGAAGAAATATCAAAAATCTACATCGTCTAGTGGTAGACGGAAAGAAATACCACCCAGAATAATCACACCGTCAATAGGAATTGACAGAAAGAAAATCATGGCCAAAATATCATCTTGTCTAATGGTAGACGAAAAGGAAATCATATCCAAAATATCAACTCGTCTAATGGTAGACAGAAAGAAATCATATCCAAAATATCACCTCGTCTAATGGTAGACGGAAAGAAATCCCAAAGTACCTCGGCGAATCTCAGAACTCCTTTGTCAATAGGGATCAACAGAAGGAAAACCTGCTAGGGATGCACATCAAAGAGCTGACGGACAAAGAAAATCTACTTGGGGATGTCATCATCAGAGGGCTGATGGACAAAGCATAACCGACGTATGATCTGAAACCCAAAAGTAAGCAGATGAGCCGACTAAACCAGGCTGCTTATATATCATTGTCTTGATTGAAGAGTTGATTCAGGTTGCCACGGAAGGCTAACAGAAACTGGCTTATGCTTCGCATGCATATGTTTGAATATGGTGTAATGCTCCATACGAAATGAAAATGCTACGCATTTGAGGATGAAATGCAAGGATGATGCAAATATGATAACTATTTGCAAAAATGCAGATGTAGGCTCGGGCTGCCGGGGAAAGCTGGATGCAAAATAACCCTTTCAGCAAAATAAATGCTGAAGAGGTGAAGCCAACTCCGCTGGAGATAACTGGATGGGCCAGGTATGATTCGACTTGCTGGGGAAGACCAAGTGAAATCTTTCTGGGTACCAATGGGAATTGGATTTTGGAATGATGCGCCAATAGGGATTGGGCTTTCTGGTGGTTGTCAATAGGGATTGGACTTTAGGTTATCTGTGAGGGGTCAGGTACGGCTGACGCTGGAAAGGTCCTGTCTGGACGCAGGGTTGGAAAATGGCTTGTCTGAATACAAGGTCTGTGGTTGAAGGGTCAGGGGATGGTTAACATGACTTCCCGACATTCGTCTTGAACTTGAAGGTTGACAAAACCTACTTGAATAGCTCTGAAAATATGGAGAGGACATATCCCTCTAATTCCAATTTTGCCCCAGCCTATGGGATATCTGCAGGAATCTTCCTTGAAAGGGAACCTGAAATCTCCATACCCTGATGGTTAGACATGAACTGCCTCAGCATTCTGAACCTCGAGGAAATGCTGGCTTCTGGATAAGGGTAGCTTTTGCTCTTGGGGTGGCCTGCCCCAGCCTCAAAATGACTTTGCCCCTGATTTCCTGATTTGTGCAGAAGATGCCTCTGACTGACAGACCTTCGAGAGATTTGTCGAATCTCGACCTGGTTGCCCCAAATTAACTGAACTTTGGATGGCTGACTCCCATGATATGATCGCTTGATAAAGCTTTCCCCGGTTCAACGGAGTGCATAAACTCTCTACATCTTATCTTGATCAAAACTTTCCACTGTGGAAACTTTCCTGATTCAAGTGCTTACTCGCAAGTAAAACAAATTGTTCTGCATAAAAGATATATTAATGCAATGCATATGACATTTTGAAATCCAAGTCTGTTCATTGGAAAAAACAAATTGTGACATATAGTGAACAAATCACTTATCAGAATGTCAACATTAAAACCTGCAAGTTGAGCAGAATCCTTTTGGGAGTCTGTTTCGATGCGATCTTTACCGAAGTATGCTTTCGAAACAAACCTGCTTCAATTAGGACTTTTGAAGGTTGTAGCTGTTGCAACTGCGAAAAACACCCGGCGAAAAACAGAAGAGTCACCACCTTTCGTTATTTATCCCGAAGAGAGAGAAAGGAAACAATCAGAAAAACCTAACGAAAAAAGGGAAAGACGAGGTCATCGCAACCAAGTCCTGGATTCGGGAGTCAGTTACGCAAGGGGAAGGTATGAGCACCCCTCACGTCCGTCGTACTCGACGGGATCCACACTTTGTTGTCTATCTAAAAGGGTGTGTTGAAACTATTTATGCTAAAGGTCAAGGGATAAAAGAAAAAGAAAGGAGACTCGGCAGAGCATCGCCGCTCTGTGCCTACGTATTCCCTCGTGTAATGGGAAAGTCAGAGTCAACGTAGTTCGACTAACTACGGGTGAAAGGGGGGAAGGTTTCTCGCCAAGACATTGCGTCTTGTGCCTACGTACTTTCATCTGGTATGAAAGATCGGAGCAAACATAGTTCGGGCTAAAAAGAGCACCGGTTGGTTCAAAAGCTTTTAGGCCCGAGTAGGGTTAACCATCAGTTCTAGCAGTTGGTGTATGCAGCTCAACCATTGGAGACTTAAGCGTGACCGTTTGCGGTAGAACTAAAAGTTAACAACACTCTTTTATCTGAAAAGATTTTCCTTGATTAAGATCCCGAAGGATGAAAAAGATTTGAAGTGTTATTGTGTTTTTTAGAGAAGAAGTGTTTTGAATTTGATTTGTAACTCATGTCGCACTAGAGACTATGACCTAGGAGCGAATGCGTCGCATATCACCCAAAGGGTGTACACTAAACACTCTAGGCCATTGAGAGGGAGCCCCCCAATCACCATTTCCCAAGTAGCTTAAGGCTCGTAGCGTACAAAATTTGTTATTCTTTATTAGGTGTTTTATGAGTGTTTGAAGATGAGGAGAGAAATGACACAGCTAAAGGGAGACTAACTCAATCCTAAAAGTCGTCATGCAAAGTGGACTTAGAGTTGGGATGTAAAAGGGAACTACCTAATGTTAGCATGTATAGTTCGAACCTTAATGTCTATAACCATCCTTAAACAAGGTAGGTTAGGTCTTAAGGGGGACATGGCAAAAAGAAAACAAAGGGAGGAAAAAAAACAACACAAGTAAGATGCAAACATGAAAATGCACATTTAGAATGGTGGGGGTGGGGGGGGGAGGAAAAATGCGTGGGGCAGCAGCCACCGCAAGCTCGTCTCGACCTCAACAGCGATGCAAGAGTGATGCAAACATGGAAAGGAAAGCAAAAAGATGGAAGCAAACAAACATGCAAAGAGTCATCACTTTGAACCACATCCATAAGCATGCATCCAAGTGGACAATGAACACAAGTGTCAACCAAATCATGATCAACCAAACACAAACAGTGGCAAATACCAAAATCATTTCATTCTTAATGCATCATATCAATTTATGAAGATTCAAAGTGAAACGGTATGCGAACAATCAAACAAAGTAGCAAAACAGGCCTGCCAGCACAGTGTTAATCGGTTAACCCCTAGGGTTAATCGGTTAACACACTGTTAACATTTAAAAATTTTGAAATTTTGAACTGGTTAATCGGTTAACCATATGCGTTAACCGATTAACACTGTGAAAACTTTGAAAAATCTAAAAATTGGAACTGGTTAATCGGTTAACCATATGCATTAACCGATTAACACTGTGTTGACAGCAAAAAACAGCAAAGCAGAATCACTTTTCAACAGCTTATCACTTCTCCAAACATACCAATGATCACATAATCACTTAATAACGAAATTTAACCAGCAAATCATAATTTCCACAGCATGTATACAAATCCAAACAGCATCAACACAGATCATATGAATCAAAATGCAGCAAATCAATCAAAAATGAAAATCATCATGATGAACATGCAATTAAGCTAAAAACAGAATCGGATCAAGAATTTCCAACCTACGAAGCAGAGATTTGCTTCGGTTAATATTGATTTGCTGGAAATGAGTAGATCGAAGCAAGAAACCCGAAATACTTCAAGATCCAAGCTAATCCTTGTAGTAGAGATGGAGATCCTTCAAGATTAAGCCGAATTGCTTCAAATAATCACTTCTAGCTTCACTTCAAATTCCAGATCTGAATTTGCACGAAAATTGAATGAAGAAACTGATCCAATAGAGATGATAGATGAAGGTTCAAGCTCAAGAATTAATGGATTCTAATGAAGAATCAATTAATTTAATGGATGAAGAGCTTTGGTGAGGATTTTGGAAGTGATGAAATTGAGAGAGAATTGAGAGAGAATTCTGAATTTGAAACGAGAATTATGAGAGTTAGATGAGTGTGGTTTGGAGTGAATCACTTAAGTATTACTTAGGCTTGGATCCAAAGCAAGGTTTGGAGAGTGGATTGGAAAATTTGAAATGGAATTAGGAGTGGAATTGAATTAATTTGAAAACTAATCCAAATTTCAAAATGGTTTTAGATCCTTCCCAAGGGTAAAAATGAATTTTCAAATGACCAAAATTGGACCCCAAATGGCTCTGCATTAAAAAATCACGTACAGAGGCCAAAACTGCATTGGTTAATCGGTTAACCATATAGGTTAATCGATTAACCCTTTTAAATTTTTGAATCTGGGCTGATTTTTCAATGGTTAATCGGTTAACCATATGAGTTAACCGATTAGCACATTCAAAATTTTGAATTTGGCGCCTTTTGGAGGGAAACCTGCCCGCTTGCCCGTTTCTTGCTGTTTCGAACCCTGTTAAGCTTCTGGAATGTGTTCTTGAATGTTGTAACCATGAAACGGCTCATGACAGCCTGAATTCCACTATCTTGGCTGAAAATAACCTGAAAAACAAAATAAAATCGGCCGCCCGACCGCTGGGCAAAACAAATGTCACCTAATACTCGTTGCTTTGATTGCTTGCACTGAAAGTAAATTCTGAGCCACAAGAAAATCTTGATCCCCTGTCTCAAGAATAAATGCTATGCTATGCACTGAATATGAAGTTAAATTTGCATAGAATAACCATTTGGGAATAACTTGCCCCAGGTCAGCAGAGTCTTCAAAATAGAACAAGCTTAATGTTGATACTCATGTGTAAACTTTCTATGACCTCGACAAAGATCAACACGTATGAGATGTTAATTCTGAAACCGTTAATGCAACATATATGTCTGTCTTGAAGTTTTGAAACTAGATATCCCAATAACTGGTGACCGAACTCACTAGTTAGGATATAAATTAATTTTTATAAAGCCAACGAAAATCGAGTATAACTCAATAGGAGTCAGGAAACGTTATCTCACTGAGTATGCTTTCGAAGTAACCTTACTTCAATTAGGACTTTGAAATGTATATTGTGGTTTAGTTTACAATTTGTAAAACAAAAGGAATAAGGGCCAAAGCGTATTTGTACCCACCCATTTTGAAAGATGTTCACTATTTGGAAAGATTTTAAGTGTTCAATCAAGCTGACTGAAAATTTCCTGCCCCAAGTTTAAAAATGAGGTTGAAAGGGGTTAAAAAGGATTTAACTTCCTTATGTCTTTGGTGTTTAGGAGGTTTGAAACAATGCCTTACATCATTAGTAGGTTCTATTCGAAAGCATACATCAAGAGACCTTACGTTTTTGATTCATCATCCTCCTTCCAATTATTCACCAAAGTGAGAGAATTGGGTATAGTCGGCGTTGAAAAACATTTTAAGAGTGAAACGAATGGATTTCTTCAAGATAAACACTTATTGCACTACTTATTCAAAATAACATGTCCTTACATGCCAATTATGCTTTTAATCAAAGAAAAGAGCGAGAACATATAAGCGGACAAAATAAACAGGGAATCAGCATAACAGTGCTCCATTCATGACTGGATTTCCTCCTTTGAAAGTTAACACTTCCTCATCTATCATTTCTTGGACTTTCTCTTGGAAAACTTTGCACTCTTCAATCGAATGCCCCAGCACTCCATCATGAAATTCACAGTTGGCGTTCGGGTTGAACCACGGTGGATGAGACTTCATGATTCTAGTCTTTCTGGGTGTCATCACTGAGTTTCAGACGAAATAAGACCATAGTTGACTGTAAGTCATTGGGATAAGATCGAACCAGCGAGTTTCTTCTTTCGAAATATTCAGAGGTGCCTTCTGATTCTGAAACCGTCTTCGAACTTGTCGATTCTGATGCTGATTTGGAGAAATTAACCTTCGTTTATGAGGTAGTCGCTGCTCGCGCTGAGAAGTCACTTCATACTGATGTTGAGGACGAGGTGCTGGAACTGGATCTGACAAGATTGCATTAACATCAACATTTCCTTTCTCTAGGGAATCATCAACTGAAATCTCTTCGTCAGTTTGGTTATTCAAATCATCTTGAATTCTTCCACTTTTGAGTGCATTCTCGATGTTTACTCTGACTTCTATAATTTTGGAGAAATCTGATGGTACAACGCCTACCATCCTAACATAATAAGAGTCTGGCAGTGTTCTGAGAAACATCTTGCTTAAATCTTTCTCTGGAAGCGGTGGCTGAACTTGGGCTACCAACTCTTTCCATCGCTGAGCATATTCCCTGAAAGATTCATCATCATTCTTACTCATGTTCATCAACTGATCACTGTCTGGAGCCACGTCCAAATTATAATTGTACTGCTTTATAAAAGCATCAGCTAAATCTTTCAAAGACTGAATGTGATTCCTTTGTAGCTTCGTATACCATATCAAGGATGCCCCAGATAAACTCTCTTGAAAGCAGTGAATCATCAGCTCGTCGTTGTCAATATAAGCAGCCATCTTTCGACAGAACATCGTCAAATGATCTCTTGGACAACTAGTACCCTTGTACACTTCAAATACAAGCATCTTAAACTTCGGGGGAATGATTATACCTGGAACCAGACATGACTCACGAGCATTAAAATCAGATGTATCAGCTCCTTTTGTCATCTTTAATTGCTCTTTGAGATCACGAAGTTCTTTCTCCATTGCTATAAATCTAGGATCGTCCACCTTCATCTTAGCATGAACATTCAGAGGATTCGGTATACGCTGTGGAAACTGGGAAACTCTTTTATCAACTTGAACAACCAAGTTATCTTGCACGGGCTGAGGTTGTGTAGAAATATCCAATTGTTGAACATTATCAGAGGGTAGACCGAATAAAGGATTAGTCCTTGTTCTAAAGCCAGTCATAGAATCCATATCTTTGTTCTCTTTGCTATCCTTCGGTAATACTTCGAGCTTGGTCAGATGGTCGAGATGTCAGCTGACAAAGACATAAAGACGGATGAGGACGCAACAGAGAAGAGACACATGCATGTGCAAGATGCTAGATGCTAATGAAAGGTTTCATGGAACTCAAGTTCTTATAAACATTACAGAATTACCAAATAAAATTATTTGGATTACAAGTGAATATTCTTATAAGATTCACAACCTAATAGCTAAATAAAAGCTAAATAAAGCCCTAAGGAAATCCTTCATTGTGCCTGTTGATTTGTTCCTCCACTTGGATCGTCTAAAGATTAAATTGATAGAGGAAAATAAATCCTCCATCCCTTCTTTTGTTCTTGTTGGAAAGGGTGGAATGAATCCCTTGTGTTCTCGAACCTTTAATATTAGTGAGAGTCTTTTGAACTTAATCTGTTCTTTGATAATAAAGGGAAGTCTTTGGCATTTGTCCTTCTGAGTTTCTTGATTCAGCGCCTTTAATTTCCTTAGGTCACCCAAGTTAAGACTCCTAAAAGAACATTTCAAAATATTTTCTCTTGTAATCCCTATTGGTTCTATAATGTTTATAAACTAGGAATTCCATGAAACCAATGTAATATGATGCTATATGAATGCAGCAAACACAAGTAGGCACATAGATAAACAAGGATAAACAAACAAGGGGACCCTAGGTTTGCAACGAGCATGGAGCAAAGGTATACCCATTCCCAGAGGTCGTGGACTAAAGGTTGATTGTACCTGCAGAACAAGGTTCTAAAAGGTTCCCAAAGTCATTAGCCCATCTTTCGTATATTGTCAACTTCCCAACTAACTCGGGGGTTAATAATATTCTCAAGAGAACTTCTTTTGAGTGTAGCATCGCGTAGCACTATTTTGGGAGTACTCCCTCATAGTCCCGCACTACGTCCTAATAAAGGCCGAAGTTGGGTTAAGGTAACTACGGTCCTCAATATCATGGGCTCCAAGGTCGAAAATAGTGAGTGTCTTCACGATTACTCGTTCAACAGTACTATTTCGAGAGGGCCTCAATTGAGCGGGATTCTCGATTTAACTTAGTCGGGACTCACTCCCTATAAGCCTCGTCGAATATATCACCATCCTATCTTAATTTCTCTCAAGTCCGGGTGTAGGACTTTGTCTCACCACTCAAGGATAATAACCCAAAAGGGAAATAAAGAACACAAATAAACAAGTAAGCAAATAGGCAGATATAAAGCAATAAATAAATAAAGCAAGATAGGGAAACCCACTGAGGCATTCCCCAGTGAAGTCGCCATTTCTGTCGCGGTGAAATTAGGATATCAAACTATTGATTAGTTTGAATCGTTAATTCAATTTGCAACCGAACTTTGATTTTTCCAAAGGAAGGGATAAAGATCGAAATTCCCACAATGCAGTGCAAATGCAAGCTTAGAGAGTTTTAGGTTCGGGGGTCGGTTAAACTTAGGGAAGGTACTAGCATCCTAAGTTTCTGTAGTACTCTACAGGAACCTCTCGTTTTATGTTTGTTTATTGCTAAGTGTTATCTGCTTAAAGGATTAGAGACCCTAGTGGTTTATTTCTAAGTATACTCGATAAGATGTCGCATTTTATGCCTACATATCCTTACGGGAGTGGAATCAGAGTATTTGTAGTTCCCCTAAAGGGTTTGAGGAGATCTTTGACTGTGGTCAAAATTCCTACGGGTTTAGGGTAGTTGTTTTGATTGGGTTTAGGAGAAGAGATGAGTCTTCATGTTAAGGGAGATGTAACCACCACAAGTGTAAAGGGGGTTGTAGGAAAATAGTCTTTGCATCGTCTTAAGAAAAAGGCTTAAGTACTCGGATTGTTTGACGAGTATGCCTTTATCACTCTTAAGGCAAAGTTCCTACATGTTTGATTGTATTATTGTGGGGGTGGAGATTATATCTCACTTAAGATGATTAACATCTAATCTCTATTGTGTTTGAAAAAGTTGTATAGTGTTGTTTGTTTGTCTAAGTTGTAGAGATAATGGTCATTCCTATGGGGTAGGATCTATCTTAAGCGATCAACTTGAATGGAATCAAGGATCGTGGGGAAATGATGCAAATGACGTGCACTACACACAAGTGTTGACTCATGTGTAGGTTTTTCCTTTGGACGAAATGCGATGCATAAATATAAATTGCGATAATTGTAAATGACTGTAAGGTTAATTGCGGAAAAGTAAACCATACAAGTACGCATGAGAGCGCTAAGTGAATTTGTGAGTTGTGGATAAATAAAAGCGGATAAGGATAAAGTATATATACGCATGAAAGCGCTAGGTGCACAAATGTGAATCGTGAGTGTGAGTGGAGGCGTGCACGATTAATTGGATTACATTACGATGTTGATTGTTTTTAGTTGATTGTGGAATTGTTTTTAAGTGGAATTGTTTGATTTTAGGCGAAAATAAATATTAGTTTTGTGAGTTGGTTAAAAATTATGAGATGAGTTTTCTTACTTAAATAAATAGTTTTAAAAAGGTTGAGGATTATTAATTAAATTAAGTTTTAAATAAATTATTTTATTAAACAAATTACTATTGGTTATTTAAAGAAGTTGTATTATTTTATTATTAAAGAGATTTTTATCAAATAAAGAGTTATTTTTAAAATTAAATGAAACATCTTTAATATATTATAAAAGGTTTATTAATTTGATTAAAAAAGGTGAAAGATTGAAATATTAGCTAAAAAAGTTGTTAAGAATAAAGCTAGATAAAATAAAGGGGAAATTTAAGTAAAAAGGTTTTATTATTATCATAAAAGTATTAAAAAAGTCATTTTAAATATAAAAGAGTTTTACTATTATATATAAAAAAGGATTAAATTAAAAATAAAAAGAAATAAGTTTATTTAATAAATTGATAAAAAACTGATTGAAAATTAAAGAAAAAGGGTTAATCATTTTTTAATAAGGAGTTAATTGATTAAATTAAACATGTGATTAAAAACTAATTAAATTAATTAATAGTTAATTGGGGAGATGAATTAAGTAGCGGCTTAATTAGGGAGTTTAATGGAGAGTTAAAGGGGATTAGAGGCGGGTGGTTTATAGTGTGTGTGTTATGATGTGCGTGTGATATGTGGTTAAAAACTAATTACACAAATTATAATAAAACACATAGAAGAAAAAAACGGAACCCTAGATTCCCGCTTTGGCCCCCAAATTCCCCTGCGATTCGCCCCTCTCGCGATCTCATCCCTTTCCTCTCAATCGCGATTGCATCTTCCTCTCTCGATCCGTCGTTCTTCTTCCTCCACTTCTTCCGTTTAATTTTCGCCTTATTCTTCTTTTCTCATTTCTTCTTCTCGTTTCAATTTCCTACACAAGTAAACAACCAAATAATGTTAGCAGAACAGGGGAATCTCACGGTTTGCAAAGCTTCTGTGTGCAGGGACTTCCGATGGTAGTTAGCGGGTAACTGAAGGATTAGGAAAACGGCGACAAGGGGGATTATTTGAGGGTTTGGTGGATTCGATGTGTGAGGTTTTGTCAATTTCCGGCAACGGCGGAGGAAGAATACGAGATAAGTTGGATTTCTCCTTTCTTATTTCGCAATCTTAGGTTTTAATTCCTGCGACTTGCCATGATTTGTTTTGTGTTTGTGAATCCTGTGTGGATTTTTTTTCTATTTGAATTCCTCTCAGTTCTTCTCTTTATAGGTCTCAAACGACTCCTGAGTTTAATGGTGATGATTGAGTTGTCGGTTCTAATTTGGGAAGGAGGTAATGCTTGTAAAGTTATTTCCATTCCAGTCTGGATATGTTCTGAACTTGTACTAAGCCATTCAAATCGAAATTGATCACTCTTGGAATGTTAAATTAATTATCTTTTACTGCTTTTGTTCAGGTTGTTCAAGTGAATTAAGGACGCTTCTCAAAAGGAAACGCTTTGAATTTGTCTGGATTGTGATGACTGTCTTGGATTCCAACTTAACCAGCTTTCTAGAGCTTTTCACCGTAAGTATGGTTTTAACTACGTTCGGAGTGACTTAAATGGTCTGTTCACAATGTTATCTTCAATTACAACATTACCTCATGGTTGCAGGATGTTGGAGCTTGGTATGATCCCAACGCTTTGAGGAACATAAAAACGGAACTGCCTCATGGCGTCCTACTCCCTTATGAGCAAGAAACGGTGGGGCGAGTACGCGTGCAAACTGAAACGGTGAACCTGACTTCTCAATACCTTGCACATGACTATTTGAAAATAGTAAGACAAATCGAAACTCATTCTTGATTCAACTGACAACTCCCTCTTCTGTTACTGCCTATGTAATTCACATGGTATTATCTCAAACATGGTGCAGATGCCAACGATGGGGATGAATTGTTGTCGTCCACTTTTTCTCAATAAGAGTTTCTTCCTGTCACCAAGAAGATCATGAAATTCTAACATATACCGAGGTAGCTAAGCCACCGTTAAATTCCTGATTTCGGTGAAAAGGTTGATGCAATGGTCTAACAAGGTCATTTGCAGCTCTTAGTAGTAATGGTTGCATTGAACATGTGGTAGGTGTTTGGAACTGATAAATACCTTTTGATTTGGTTATGTTGCAGGGTATGTGTATGGTTCACTTCAGTTAAAGACTTGTTCGGTTCACGAGGGGACGACACATGACTCAAAGAAACCAAAGTCAGGGCAGGTAATTTTGCTATGATGTTGCTGCCTTGAGTATGTCTTTCCCTGTACATTGTTTTAATCTTGCTTTTCATGTATGTGACCTTCTTCGCCTCAATGTGTTGCTTTTCTTTTTATGGTGTGACTATGTTCTGAATTTGTGTTTTGATGTTGCTTGTAAGGCTTTCTCTTTGTGTTCACAGATGCTTGTTTCGGAGAACAACTCAATATAGAATCTCTCGACCTCACAACCGTGTTCTACCAATGCCGGAAAGAAATACTTGGAGTTGAGTTGTATTTACGCTTGATAATGCCTCTGTTCTGTGGGTTTTCTGAATACTCTGGTTTGTTGCAGGATTCTTGGTATGATATGTAATTGAAGATAAATTATTCTTGATTTTGTTAACAGAGCTAGGAAGAAAATCGCGGTACTCCACTTTCGGCTTCGAATTAGATGGGTGGGAGTGATGGACCGGTAGCCTCGGAGCGGACTTGGAGTCTCGGTATTCCAAACGATGTGGTATGAAGCTTAACTTTTAAACACGGGAATCCATTAAAATAAACCAAGTGAATTAATCGAAATGCCTTTGTCTTTTGCAGCGGTATAAATACCGACAATGGAGCATAAGCTGCGGTTGAAGATTGTTTCCATCGGAATAGCATCTGCTTCTTCCTTTTCTTGCATTAATCAAGTCAAAAGCTTTGAGAAACCAATTCTGCTCAAGAGTATACCAGAGTGCAGATGAATCTATGGTAGCAGTTTGTCCCATTAAAGCATATACAACACAAACAGCAAAGACAAGATTCTGGGTCATCAGGTCGCTGTCAGCATCATCTATGAGTGGCATTTTCAATTGGCAGCAAAGAGAAGTGGCTATTAAGTATAATCTTCCAGGAGTCATCATAAAATAACTACTTAAAGAGCTTTGATGATTTTCTCTGTCGGTCTTGCGTATCGAGTAGTAATTTGAACATATGGTTAGTATTCCTTTGGCACATCTATCTTGCTCATCTTCTGTTTGTAGCCTGTTTTATGGACCTTGATGCCTCAGTCTAATCATCCCCTTTTTGTTTCATGTCAGGAATTGCTATAAACATGTCAGGGCCGTGTATCACTCTTCAACCTCTCTACTGCTTATCTCTGTTCCACAGTACTCCCCGTCAAGAGTCACAATTTCCAACAAGGTCAAAAGAAGCATCCAAATGTCGCTTGCAGTCTTTACGAAGCGCAACGTTGGCACATTATGAAGCTTCAGGTTTGGCAGCCGCAAGCAAGTCGTGGTGTGGCTCAAGGTTCATAGCGAGGGCATAACATTATTGCTATGGATTGAGATAATTCGACAGGTTCTATGATTTACAATGACAGTTGCGATAATGATTTGGTATTATTTTACTTTCCATGTATAACCCGCACCGTTTCCGTCATGGCAAATTTCTCTGTTCAGGAGTGTGCTTGCCTTGCTGTTGTTACCATGATGTATGCAAATTCTGTTTTGAGCTTCCCGGTGAATACACTCTTATGCTTGGCGTATGATTCTCGCCGCTTGATGCGTGTGTGTACTGCTTGGTGCTGATATTTGGGAATTAATCCTCTGCTCTGTTTTGTTATTCCCCACAATCACATAACTCATGGTTTTCCGATTAAATTGATCATGTTTCGTTTATTGTTTGAATTGACTCAATGGTACATGACTTATTGAATCCATTCATTTCTCTTGACAGGTTGTAAAGTGTCGCTACTGCGAAAATCGGCGCCGGCTGACAGAAGAGTCGCCACCGTGCGTTATTTATCCCTCAGAGCGGGAAAGGAAACGCTCGAAGTAAACCTCGCAAAAAACGGGGAAAAGGTATGGTCATCGCAACCATAGCCCGGGTTCGGAAGTCGGTTACGCAAGGGGAAGGTATTAGCACCCCTCACGTCCGTCGTACTCGACGGGATCCACGCTTGCTTGGGTTGTCTACTGGATACAAAACAATCTTATCTACGGCTGCTAAATCTAAACGGAAGGGAATTGACTCGATAGAGCGTCGCACTCTATGCCTACGTATCCTCGAGAGAGAAAGTCAGAGTCAACGTAGTTCGGGACTACGGGGAAAATTGGCTCGCCAAGACCTCGCGCCTTGTGCCTACGTACTTCCACTGGATGGAAGATCAGAGCTTTACGTAGTTCAGACTAACTACGGCTAAACAAACATTCTCACACAGCAGTGAGAAAAACAACTGGCTTCACAGGGTCGGGAACCTATGGTCAAAACTATGGTTTGGTCTCAAATGCCCTCGAGCAAGAGAGAAAAAGGGGTACTCAATTAATCGTCAGCGGGAAAATCTCGATCGCACAGCCGCGAGAGAACAACAGGTTAGTCATTAGTGTGCTCGCTAGGATATCGCATCCTATGCCTACATATCTTCGTCTGGTACGAAGAATCAGAGCAGCTGTAGTTCGGCTACTTCGGGACCACAGCTCAAATCTCGTTTTATTCATCTCTGAAAAATGATTACAATGAGTTGAATACCGAAATAAATCTCCTAGGAAACGCTATCCTATTCTATCTTGAAAAGTCGAATGAAAATAGCCCCCTAACAAATGGGCCTCTAATTCTATCCCTAAAAGGAAAATAACTTCTATGAAAAACCTAAAAGAAAATGCTTTAAAAAATATTAAACCTACTTTAATATTTTTTTTTCTCTTTTTTCTCCTTTTCTCTTTAACATATTTTTTCATATTTTTCTTATTGAATATTTTTTCTCTATTTTTTTCATATTTTTCAACATCTTTTTCTCCATATTTTTTCAATATATTCTTTCCATATTTCTTTTTCTTTTCTTTTTCTATATCTCAAATATATTTTTCTTTTATTATTTCTTTTTTCTAGAAACTCAAAACAAAAGAAAGAAAAGAAAATAAAATAAAATAAAGAAATACAACAAAGAAAGGGAGGGGGGTACACTGCTATTACAGGGGGTATGCAAGAAAAAAACAAATAAAACAAAACTGTGAGGATTGGGCCCAGCCCAAATCTTTTCAGAAAAAACGCGGAGGGTATGTGAGTAATCTGGGAGTATGCCATTGAACCCCATTGGGCCTGAGCCCATCCTCATCAGAGAAAGAGAAAAAAACTTGAGGGGAGATGTTACTCCAAAAATTTGGTTGGGCCTGGCCCAATCTGCTGCGAACCCTTCCTCTCTTCCCTTTCAGCTTCCATTCTGAAACAAAAGAAAACCCTAATCTTATCTCCGCCGCCGCCGCCGTTGACGTCCACTCTCAACCTTCTCCATTCTCACCGTCTCAGCCTCAAACCTCAATCTCCTTACTTCTTTCTATCTGAACCTCGCGGACATCTCCTTCCCTCCAATCAAACAAAACGCATCTGCGAACGCGTGGTTGTTGCATGGATCTGAAGCACGGTGGTGATTGAGGAAGTTTCATTTGAAGCTCCTTGAAGATGCTTTGAAGATTTGCTGTTGAAGTGGTGGTTCGTTGAGGAAACAGGAAGAACAACGAAGGTGTCGATCGTGACGAGATCCATAACCTTCTAGAAAGCTATTATGGTGATGGACGAATGAAGATCCAGAATGGTGATCTTCGTCGAGTTCTGGAAGAATTTCTGGAGAGAAGAAAAAAAACGGAGGAATGTATGAAGGTTGGATACTCATGGAGTTCTTGGAGATACAACGAAGGTTTAAAGATTCAACAAAACAAATCTGGAAAAAACGTGAATAGGCTTGTGATGAACTTGATGAAATCGGAGGAAGATCTGTTGGAAATTTTTCCAGAATCTATGATGAATCTGAGAAACGTGATGGAGATCGTTAAACTTGGTGAAGATCATTGAAGTTCTCTGATGAACAAGCCGACGGCGAGCGCCTGGAGGAAGGTCGTTTGGAGATGGTGAAGGTTGAAGATCTTGAACGAAGATCGTGATGGATCAGATCTTGATGATGAACGTTCGTGGATTCTGAGAGTTCGTTGATGGTGGAGGACGAAGTCTGGAAGATTTACCTGAAGGTGGTTGAAGGTGGATGATGAACACGATGCAGATGGGAGATTTCTGGGAATTGGTGGTGGCCGGAGTGATTCAGGCGCGGCGGCTGCATGGCCGCCGGCCATGCAACAGGGGAGCCCTCAGAGCGTGACGCGTGGTGGCGATGGTGGAGTGGGTCTCTGCATGTGGGACATGTGGCTGAGAGAGAGGGCGTCTGGGGGTGAGGTGGCGTAGCGTGGGTGATGCAGCGTGGGTCCTCTCTCTCTCCAACACGTGGCGTACTTCTACTTATACCACTGAAATGATCTGGCGTGTTCTGGAATGTTCCAGACTCTGCTGGAAATGGCTGGAGAAATCTGGACAATTGCTGAATTCCGAAAATGGGCTTTTCTGGACTTTTTTCTGGACATGCTGAATGAACATGGACAAAAAAATGATAACTGGGCCTCTGCAAAAGGAAATGGGCCCAAACGAAAAACATCAAAAAACACAAAAAACTGCATTAGCCCAATTACTAAACTAACCCTAATTAACTAACTAAACTTAATTAATCCTAAAACTCAATTAACTATTAATCTAATAATACTCTAAAGAAAACCTAATAAACCCACTAATATACTTCTAAAAAAATTCTAATAAACTATATTAAATTCTAAAAAAACTATTAATAAATCTATAAAAGAAAATTTATATTATTCTATAATATCTACTAAATCCTAAAATGATTAGAATCTATAAAAGAAAAATCCATTAAAGAAAAATCTATCCATTTCTATATTAAAAGAAAAACCATATATTTCTATCAAAGTCATTTAATATCCAATATATTCAAAACTCAATTAATATCCTAGAAAATTCTATATTATCTTAAAAAAAATCCATTAAATCCTAAAAATCTATTTAAAATCTAATATATTCTAAAAATGAATTAAATCTATTAATATTCTATAAAATGCTAAAAAATGATTTAAAAAGAATTAAAAATATCAAAAATTCTATTAAATCCTAAAAAATGATTTAAAAGCTAATTAAACCCTAAAAAAAATGCCAATAAAATCCAGAAAAATCACCATAATTCCCGAGGGAACAAAATAAGCACCGAACGACACAAAACTAATCGGTAAAAATAAACGGGCACCGAAATATCCCAAAAATCGATTCTACTGATCAAAAACACCTGAAACACGAGACGAGAGTTGTGATCCCTGATAAAATCAAACAAAAATGAACAATGCAATGTATGCAATATGCAGATGCGACTGCGGTTATGCGTCGAAACACCGAGCCAAATACGAGACCCGGTTGGTCAAATTTTGGGGTGCAACAGCTGCCCCTATTCAAGCGGCTTCGACCTGAGTGGGTGAAGAGCGCTCAGCCTTCAAACATTCAAGGTAGATGACGGTTGAATACAAATGGAACCCTGAAATTTGCCAACCGCAAGAATATACATCAAAGCTGCTTGAGGAATAGCTTCCAATAAACTGAAGTTTGGTTGTAACGGCAACAACTGGTCAATTTTCTGATAAAATTTTCTTCTCCTTTTCAACACCTGTGTGACGCCACAAGTATTGAAATAATGCTTCGTAAAGCAAACACCTTGATTCCCATCTCTCTCATGGGATCAAATCTGGTCAACTCACAGTTCACTGCGAACTTGAGGACAATTCTCCTGAGGAAATCTGAATGGAACTGCCTGGCACCTATTTTGACGAAGGGGGCAGCTTCAGAAGTCTGATATATGTCAATCTTTGTTGTTGTTGTTGTTTTTTCGATGCTGATGTAACAACCAAATGAAGAATCACTCCGCTGGGGAAGACGAGAAGCTGAACCACACAACTCTGCAGGTGAACAAATTCGAAATCCAATAGGTAACCATCTTGGTCTACGTTTCGACATGCGTATGCTTGAAATGATGCAATGTCCTATACGACATGTAAATGCTATGCGTTTTGCTTGAAAATGCGAGGCCCAGACGGCATGGATATGCTATATGCTATATATGCAAATGCTAATGCAGGCTCGAGCTGCCAGAGAACACCAGGTCTGAAAACCACTCGGCAAAATAAATGCCGAAGGAAACGTCAACTCTACTGGGGATGACCTGAAGTCACAGAACCATCTCAGCAAAATAAATGCTGGAAACGAGAAATCCAATCTGCTGGGGATAACTGCCCTGCTGGAGAAATGAAAAGGCAACCCTGCTTGACGACTTCACTGGGGAAAGAAAACGACTCTGCTTAAGGATGCTTTCTTCAAACCATTGGCAACTGGTTGCGATCTGCGGGGATTGACCCAAACTGAGGTTGATTACGCGCAGCACACTGCTGGAAATGCTCCTACTATCAATGATATCAATCTTAATCTGCTGAAGATACTCCTGATCCTACTCTGATACAGGGTAAAAGACAATCTCGACTCTTCCGGGGATAATAAGCAACTTTCATCTGCTGAAGAGTGGCAATTCTGATTTAACAACATCCACAAGGGATTCAAACATTACTTGAAGCGCTGGCACCCGTCGAGCTTCGTATCGGGGAACATGACGACATGCGAGTCATTGGGAAATATTGCGTCAGATACCTTTTAGGTTTTTGTTTTTCTCTGGTTTAGAATAAACATGGACTATGTACACAGTGAAAGATGGGAAATACTAGACGAGAACTAGCATTCAAAGGTAGACTACCAGGCGAGAACTGGTGTAACACATAGGTTAAAACACACGATGACCAGGCGAGAACTGGTTACGCAACGACATGTACCAGGCGAGAACTGATACAACACTTGAAGAAACGGTGACCAAACGAGAATTGGTTACCAATAAACTGCACCAGGACGGGAACTGCTGCTTACAACAAACTGCACCAGGACGGGAACTGCTGCTTACGGAAGGGTGGGCCAGACGAGAACTGGTTACCGATTTGCCAGGCGAGAACTGGACTTTGGAAACAACTGGTTACTGACACGCAACAGGTTTAAACTGCAGGATAATGATCCAACGACAACAAGATCTTCTTATTTGAAAGGTTTTCGATAAGGGTATTGACATGATTCCCCGATACTCAACTCTGGCTGGGGATAAACAAGCTGGTTTGAATGACTTGCCCCTGGTACACTCAGCTGGGGGATAAAAGACTGGCTTGCACAACTTGCCCCAGTATAATGCACGTTGCCCCAATCTAACTCTTGGGAATACCTGCTCCGAACAGCTTGCCATGAGACGACTTCGAGAATATCTGCCCCAACATCTGCACGACAAAAGAATTCAATCTCCAATTAAACACCTAACAACCCAGTTGGTTTCAACATTCTCAGCGATGACTTGCCCCTGAATGAGCGTTCTAGCGACTCAACCCGATCTGATTATCCATTGGAAGCATCTGCTTTCAAATCTCAGTGCTCTGCATAATTGCCCCTGATTGGGTCTTGAAAAGACTCCTTCTGATCAACTGCTTCTCAAACAAACTGCCCCTGCTCAACTGGAACTTCGGGACTTGTCCTCAGACTGACTGATACTGAACTTACTGGAAGATAATGCCCTGATTCACAAGGCTTCACAACATACACCATTCTGGTTCAGACAGCTGGATTACTCAGTCCTATTTGATTACTCCCTGGTGGAATTTCTTTCATGTCAACTACTAACCTGCCATTAGAATCGTCTGTTCACGAATGGTAATCTTAATGCAATGCTCAGGCAGATTTTGAAAAAATTTGAGCTGTCACTCATTTACATGCATATGATTGAGAGTGACGAATGAACCAAAGTTCAAACGCAGTGCTTACATGGTCAGTGAAAAAATACAACAAGGACGTGACTAGCAAGTCAAGAAGGAGTCAGGTTACTCAACCTTATCGTAATGCGCTTCAGAATAACCCTACCTCAATTAGGTCTTTTGAGGGTTGTATCGTGGTCGGGTTCACGGTTCGTGAAGCAAAGGATGTTTGGCTCAAATTTTGATTTGTACCCACCCCGTCTACGTGATGATCTCCGATCCTAAGGTTCAGTTAACCTGGCACAAGCGCCCGCCTCTTCGAGAAGTATGTTGAATGGTAAGAACCACAGTTAAGGAATTCACAAGCTTTTCTTCTAGAGTGACAGTTACTCCTTCTTCGCTTTCGGTGTCTGTGTACACGACTTTGTGATTTGCTGGGGAAAATTTCTTTTTAACCCTCTTTTTCATTCTTTTGATTCCCTAATTTTTGCCTGGACTGACTCCTTTTGAGTTCTTTTCGATTTTTCGATTTCTTTTGAAGTCCAGCGGGATGCCCTGATTTTTGCCTAAGTATTAGCTTTCTAGCTTTTCTTTCTTCTTACTTAGCGGGCTTTCTTTCTTTCTTTCTTTTGGAACAAAGTCGTGTGACACTGGTTGTCTTGATTGCTCCGAAAGGATTGTAACTGTCTCACTCCTGATTGGTGAGGTTTGACCTCTTGAAGGCATAAACTGATTGGTCCTTGAAAGACAACACTCCTCTGCAAGACTTGAATGCTCGGTCAAGCTAACTGACAGCTACCCTGCCCCGGGTTAAGATGTGAGGGTTTATAAGTCCGAAAAAACTTCTACTTCCTGGCTCGAAGTGGTTAACAAGGGACTAACTCCTTATATCTCCAGTGTTTGGGGAATTTGAAACAATGCCTTGTACGTCATCGGTGAGGTCTTATCTGAAAGCATACGATCATTGGTTATGAGTTTCAGTTTCATCATCCTCCCTCCTAACTTTGCTAGTCACAGCGAAAAAATGGAGTGAATAAAATGCAAGTGTCAGTGCAATGCCATAAATGAGCGACAGCGACATGATTAATTCAGAAAAATGCATAGTCACTTTATTATCATCACCATTCAAAACATACAATGTTAAAAAGCAGGTAGTAACTAACAGGAAAGAAACTACAAATGCAAATGATATAAAAGCTTGAGAACTGCCACTGCTGAGGCGCCTGCCTGTCTGAACCACTGGCTTCTGCTGGGGAACGCCCTTCTGAGTCTACGAGCTTAGACAGCTGAGCGGTTAGGGATGAACAAACAGAAATCCTTCTCGAAAGGAAATGCGATCCTGATCAATCAACTGCTGTACCTTCGCCTGAAATGCTTTACAATCTTCGGTTGAATGCCCCGGAGAGCCACCATGATAACCACACCGAACGTGGGGATTATACCCAGGAGGGTAAGGTTCTGGAACTGGCTTAAGAGTTTTCGGCTCCACCAAAGACTTCTGGATCAAAGATGGTAGCAACTGGCTATACGGCATAGGCACTGGGTGAAAAGGAGCTTTCCTTCGTTCCAAGTTGTTGCGAGGTCTGTTCTGATTCTGACGCTGATTCTGATAACCTCGGCCACGAGTTCGCTGATTTGCAATGGAAGCGACATAAGATTCCTGATAGAGTGCCCCAGGCACGGTTGTCTATTCAGTATAACAAGCCACGGGAGGTACTGATCTCTGATAAGATGATGAACCAACAAAATTCACTGATTCGCTTCGAGGATATTCAACCTTTGGCATGACTGAGTTGATCACAACTTCTTCTTCACTCTGATAGTCACAAGGGTATTCAGTTTCACCAGCTTGATCATATGAAGTAATATGAATTTTCCCCATTCTTATGGAGTACTCAAGGCGTTCTCCTAATGTTACCACGTCAGAGAAACTTGCCGGAATTCCGAGCAATCTTTTGAAGTACGGATATTGTAGGGAATCCACAAACATGCTTGCCAGCTCTTGGTCTAACAGCGGGGGACGCACTCTAGCAGCAAATTCTCTCCATCTCTGAGCATACTTCCTGATCGGTTCATTGATCTCTTGAGACAACTCTTGCAAATGCATGCGATAAGGAGCAATGTCTAGGTTGTAATCGTACTGCTTCAGAAAAGCTCTGGCTAAATCCATCCATGACTGAATCTGATTCCTCTCTAACTGCATATACCACCTCAAAGATGCCCCAGTCAGACTATCTTGAAAGCAATGGGTCATCAACTTATCATCTCGCGCAAACGCAGTCATTCTTCGACAGAACATCATCAAATGCAGCTTTGGACAGCTATCTCCCGTGTACTTCTCAAATTTCGGTGCTTTGAACTTGTAAGGCAACACCAGGTCAGGAACCAAACAAATGCCTACAGCATCCAGGTTGACAGCATCTTTGGCTTTCAAAGCTTTCATTTGCTCTTCCAACACTCGGAGTCTTCTACCATCGCCAAGGGCTCTTGGATCTACCATCCCAGCTGCTGGAATATCTCTTCGGTAATTCATCACAGGGAAAGCGACACCTTGATTGTTGACAGGAGGAGGACGCTCATTCTGGGCAACAAACTGCTCATGTCGATCTCGGTTCTCAACAAAAGGCTGTACAACTTGGTCTGCAGCAACGTTGTTCACTTGCGGGGAATCTTCCATGGAATCATACAGAGGGTTGGACGCCATAGTGAACCCTGTCAAGGTGTTAGGAGACTGGAAATTGCCTTCAGACATGGCTACCAATAATTTTCAGCTGACTTCGACACTTGATTCTGCTCAAATCTACTCAACCCCTAGGTAGGTCTCTGACAATCAACAGCTTCTCGGCTCAAAACTCCGGGTAGTCACCTTCAGGAAACAAAGGCTGGATCAGAACTCTGGCTAGCTGGAGGATGATATGCAATGCAACACTGATATGCATATGATATGCAAAATGCAGCAAACAATGGGACCACAGCCCCCCACACAAAATCTGAATACTGTTGCGCTGCTGACGGAGACGTTCTCTGAAGAGAAGACCAATATAACGGGTAGGTTGAAAGTCAAGTTTCCTGCACAAAAAACCCCCCCACTCACAGGTATGGACCTATATCTGACAAGGTACGGCATCCTATGCGGTCGTCAGCGTCACAGACTTTCATGAGGAATGATACGATTCCCAGAAGGAGTGGCATCGTCATCTCATGAAGAGGCCTCACTTAGCTGACTTCCAATTGATCGGTTCCCAGAGTCGACAATCCTCACGTCTGGACTCCCCTCAGATCCTCAGGACCGGAAAGGAGCACCTCTGCGAGAACCTCGTCCGAGCGCGAATTTTCGTAGGGAACTGTGCCTGCTCAGCAGACAGGTTCGTCTACTACTTCTCCGCAACTATATCTAGGTGCATACTCATAATCAAGCCCAGGTCCAGCTTATCTCAATCATAGAACACCCGTAACACCCCAACAGCAACAGATAATAATCGATAAATAAGCCCCAAATAGACAAGCAAACGAGCGCTAGGATTGACTCTCTCTTAGGGGACGTTGGATCCCACATGCATGGGGAACTATCGCATATCCCCAGCAGAGTCGCCAGCTGTCGCTACTGCGAAAATCGGCGCCGGCTGACAGAAGAGTCGCCACCGTGCGTTATTTATCCCTCAGAGCAGGAAAGGAAACGCTCGAAGTAAACCTCGCAAAAAACGGGGAAAAGGTATGGTCATCGCAACCATAGCCCGGGTTCGGGAGTCGGTTACGCAAGGGGAAGGTATTAGCACCCCTCACGTCCGTCGTACTCGACGGGATCCACGCTTGCTTGGGTTGTCTACTGGATACAAAACAATCTTATCTACGGCTGCTAAATCTAAACGGAAGGGAATTGACTCGATAGAGCGTCGCACTCTATGCCTACGTATCCTCGAGAGAGAAAGTCAGAGTCAACGTAGTTCGGGACTACGGGGAAAATTGGCTCGCCAAGACCTCGCGCCTTGTGCCTACGTACTTCCACTGGATGGAAGATCAGAGCTTTACGTAGTTCAGACTAACTACGGCTAAACAAACATTCTCACACAGCAGTGAGAAAAACAACTGGCTTCACAGGGTCGGGAACCTATGGTCAAAACTATGGTTTGGTCTCAAATGCCCTCGAGCAAGAGAGAAAAAGGGGTACTCAATTAATCGTCAGCGGGAAAATCTCGATCGCACAGCCGCGAGAGAACAACAGGTTAGTCATTAGTGTGCTCGCTAGGATATCGCATCCTATGCCTACATATCTTCGTCTGGTACGAAGAATCAGAGCAGCTGTAGTTCGGCTACTTCGGGACCACAGCTCAAATCTCGTTTTATTCATCTCTGAAAAATGATTACAATGAGTTGAATACCGAAATAAATCTCCTAGGAAACGCTATCCTATTCTATCTTGAAAAGTCGAATGAAAATAGCCCCCTAACAAATGGGCCTCTAATTCTATCCCTAAAAGGAAAATAACTTCTATGAAAAACCTAAAAGAAAATGCTTTAAAAAATATTAAACCTACTTTAATATTTTTTTTTCTCTTTTTTCTCCTTTTCTCTTTAACATATTTTTTCATATTTTTCTTATTGAATATTTTTTCTCTATTTTTTTCATATTTTTCAACATCTTTTTCTCCATATTTTTTCAATATATTCTTTCCATATTTATTTTTCTTTTCTTTTTCTATATCTCAAATATATTTTTCTTTTATTATTTCTTTTTTCTAGAAACTCAAAACAAAAGAAAGAAAAGAAAATAAAATAAAATAAAGAAATACAACAAAGAAAGGGAGGGGGGTACACTGCTATTACAGGGGGTATGCAAGAAAAAAACAAATAAAACAAAACTGTGAGGATTGGGCCCAGCCCAAATCTTTTCAGAAAAAACGCGGAGGGTATGTGAGTAATCTGGGAGTATGCCATTGAACCCCATTGGGCCTGAGCCCATCCTCATCAGAGAAAGAGAAAAAAACTTGAGGGGAGATGTTACTCCAAAAATTTGGTTGGGCCTGGCCCAATCTGCTGCGAACCCTTCCTCTCTTCCCTTTCAGCTTCCATTCTGAAACAAAAGAAAACCCTAATCTTATCTCCGCCGCCGCCGCCGTTGACGTCCACTCTCAACCTTCTCCATTCTCACCGTCTCAGCCTCAAACCTCAATCTCCTTACTTCTTTCTGTCTGAACCTCGCGGACATCTCCTTCCCTCCAATCAAACAAAACGCATCTGCGAACGCGTGGTTGTTGCATGGATCTGAAGCACGGTGGTGATTGAGGAAGTTTCATTTGAAGCTCCTTGAAGATGCTTTGAAGATTTGCTGTTGAAGTGGTGGTTCGTTGAGGAAACAGGAAGAACAACGAAGGTGTCGATCGTGACGAGATCCATAACCTTCTAGAAAGCTATTATGGTGATGGACGAATGAAGATCCAGAATGGTGATCTTCGTCGAGTTCTGGAATAATTTCTGGAGAGAAGAAAAAAAACGGAGGAATGTATGAAGGTTGGATACTCATGGAGTTCTTGGAGATACAACGAAGGTTTAAAGATTCAACAAAACAAATCTGGAAAAAACGTGAACAGGCTTGTGATGAACTTGATGAAATCGGAGGAAGATCTGTTGGAAATTTTTCCAGAATCTATGATGAATATGAGAAACGTGATGGAGATCGTTAAACTTGGTGAAGATCATTGAAGTTCTCTGATGAACAAGCCGACGGCGAGCGCCTGGAGGAAGGTCGTTTGGAGATGGTGAAGGTTGAAGATCTTGAACGAAGATCGTGATGGATCAGATCTTGATGATGAACGTTCGTGGATTCTGAGAGTTCGTTGATGGTGGAGGACGAAGTCTGGAAGATTTACCTGAAGGTGGTTGAAGGTGGATGATGAACACGATGCAGATGGGAGATTTCTGGGAATTGGTGGTGGCCGGAGTGATTCAGGCGCGGCGGCTGCATGGCCGCCGGCCATGCAACAGGGGAGCCCTCAGAGCGTGACGCGTGGTGGCGATGGTGGAGTGGGTCTCTGCATGTGGGACATGTGGCTGAGAGAGAGGGCGTCTGGGGGTGAGGTGGCGTAGCGTGGGTGATGCAGCGTGGGTCCTCTCTCTCTCCAACACGTGGCGTACTTCTACTTATACCACTGAAATGATCTGGCGTGTTCTGGAATGTTCCAGACTCTGCTGGAAATGGCTGGAGAAATCTGGACAATTGCTGAATTCCGAAAATGGGCTTTTCTGGACTTTTTTCTGGACATGCTGAATGAACATGGACAAAAAAATGATAACTGGGCCTCTGCAAAAGGAAATGGGCCCAAACGAAAAACATCAAAAAACACAAAAAAACTGCATTAGCCCAATTACTAAACTAACCCTAATTAACTAACTAAACTTAATTAATCCTAAAACTCAATTAACTATTAATCTAATAATACTCTAAAGAAAACCTAATAAACCCACTAATATACTTCTAAAAAAATTCTAATAAACTATATTAAATTCTAAAAAAACTATTAATAAATCTATAAAAGAAAATTTATATTATTCTATAATATCTACTAAATCCTAAAATGATTAGAATCTATAAAAGAAAAATCCATTAAAGAAAAATCTATCCATTTCTATATTAAAAGAAAAACCATATATTTCTATCAAAGTCATTTAATATCCAATATATTCAAAACTCAATTAATATCCTAGAAAATTCTATATTATCTTAAAAAAAATCCATTAAATCCTAAAAATCTATTTAAAATCTAATATATTCTAAAAATGAATTAAATCTATTAATATTCTATAAAATGCTAAAAAATGATTTAAAAAGAATTAAAAATATCAAAAATTCTATTAAATCCTAAAAAATGATTTAAAAGCTAATTAAACCCTAAAAAAAATGCCAATAAAATCCAGAAAAATCACCATAATTCCCGAGGGAACAAAATAAGCACCGAACGACACAAAAATAATCGGTAAAAATAAACGGGCACCGAAATATCCCAAAAATCGATTCTACTGATCAAAAACACCTGAAACACGAGACGAGAGCTGTGATCCCTGATAAAATCAAACAAAAATGAACAATGCAATGTATGCAATATGCAGATGCGACTGCGGTTATGCGTCGAAACATCGAGCCAAATACGAGACCCGGTTGGTCAAATTTTGGGGTGCAACATCTGCCCCTATTCAAGCGGCTTCGACCTGAGTGGGTGAAGAGCGCTCAGCCTTCAAACATTCAAGGTAGATGACGGTTGAATACAAATGGAACCCTGAAATTTGCCAACCGCAAGAATATACATCAAAGCTGCTTGAGGAATAGCTTCCAATAAACTGAAGTTTGGTTGTAACGGCAACAACTGGTCAATTTTCTGATAAAATTTTCTTCTCCTTTTCAACACCTGTGTGACGCCACAAGTATTGAAATAATGCTTCGTAAAGCAAACACCTTGATTCCCATCTCTCTCATGGGATCAAATCTGGTCAACTCACAGTTCACTGCGAACTTGAGGACAATTCTCCTGAGGAAATCTGAATGGAACTGCCTGGCACCTATTTTGACGAAGGGGGCAGCTTCAGAAGTCTGATATATGTCAATCTTTGTTGTTGTTGTTGTTGTTTTTTCGATGCTGATGTAACAACCAAATGAAGAATCACTCCGCTGGGGAAGACGAGAAGCTGAACCACACAACTCTGCAGGTGAACAAATTCGAAATCCAATAGGTAACCATCTTGGTCTACGTTTCGACATGCGTATGCTTGAAATGATGCAATGTCCTATACGACATGTAAATGCTATGCGTTTTGCTTGAAAATGCGAGGCCCAGACGGCATGGATATGCTATATGCTATATATGCAAATGCTAATGCAGGCTCGAGCTGCCAGAGAACACCAGGTCTGAAAACCACTCGGCAAAATAAATGCCGAAGGAAACGTCAACTCTACTGGGGATGACCTGAAGTCACAGAACCATCTCAGCAAAATAAATGCTGGAAACGAGAAATCCAATCTGCTGGGGATAACTGCCCTGCTGGAGAAATGAAAAGGCAACCCTGCTTGATGACTTCACTGGGGAAAGAAAACGACTCTGCTTAAGGATGCTTTCTTCAAACCATTGGCAACTGGTTGCGATCTGCGGGGATTGACCCAAACTGAGGTTGATTACGCGCAGCACACTGCTGGAAATGCTCCTACTATCAAGGATATCAATCTTAATCTGCTGAAGATACTCCTGATCCTACTCTGATACAGGGTAAAAGACAATCTCGACTCTTCCGGGGATAATAAGCAACTTTCATCTGCTGAAGAGTGGCAATTCTGATTTAACAACATCCACAAGGGATTCAAACATTACTTGAAGCGCTGGCACCCGTCGAGCTTCGTATCGGGGAACATGACGACATGCGAGTCATTGGGAAATATTGTGTCAGATACCTTTTAGGTTTTTGTTTTTCTCTGGTTTAGAATAAACATGGACTATGTACACAGTGAAAGATGGGAAATACTAGACGAGAACTAGCATTCAAAGGTAGACTACCAGGCGAGAACTGGTGTAACACATAGGTTAAAACACACGATGACCAGGCGAGAACTGGTTACGCAACGACATGTACCAGGCGAGAACTGATACAACACTTGAAGAAACGGTGACCAAACGAGAATTGGTTACCAATAAACTGCACCAGGACGGGAACTGCTGCTTACAACAAACTGCACCAGGACGGGAACTGCTGCTTACGGAAGGGTGGGCCAGACGAGAACTGGTTACCGATTTGCCAGGCGAGAACTGGACTTTGGAAACAACTGGTTACTGACACGCAACAGGTTTAAACTGCAGGATAATGATCCAACGACAACAAGATCTTCTTATTTGAAAGGTTTTCGATAAGGGTATTGACATGATTCCCCGATACTCAACTCTGGCTGGGGATAAACAAGCTGGTTTGAATGACTTGCCCCTGGTACACTCAGCTGGGGGATAAAAGACTGGCTTGCACAACTTGCCCCAGTATAATGCACCTTGCCCCAATCTAACTCTTGGGAATACCTGCTCCGAACAGCTTGCCATGAGACGACTTCGAGAATATCTGCCCCAACATCTGCACGACAAAAGAATTCAATCTCCAATTAAACACCTAACAACCCAGTTGGTTTCAACATTCTCAGCGATGACTTGCCCCTGAATGAGCGTTCTAGCGACTCAACCCGATCTGATTATCCATTGGAAGCATCTGCTTTCAAATCTCAGTGCTCTGCATAATTGCCCCTGATTGGGTCTTGAAAAGACTCCTTCTGATCAACTGCTTCTCAAACAAACTGCCCCTGCTCAACTGGAACTTCGGGACTTGTCCTCAGACTGACTGATACTGAACTTACTGGAAGATAATGCCCTGATTCACAAGGCTTCACAACATACACCATTCTGGTTCAGACTGCTGGATTACTCAGTCCTATTTGATTACTCCCTGGTGGAATTTCTTTCATGTCAACTACTAACCTGCCATTAGAATCGTCTGTTCACGAATGGTAATCTTAATGCAGTGCTCAGGCAGATTTTGAAAAAATTTGAGCTGTCACTCATTTACATGCATATGATTGAGAGTGACGAATGAACCAAAGTTCAAACGCAGTGCTTACATGGTCAGTGAAAAAATACAACAAGGACGTGACTAGCAAGTCAAGAAGGAGTCAGGTTACTCAACCTTATCGTAATGCGCTTCAGAATAACCCTACCTCAATTAGGTCTTTTGAGGGTTGTATCGTGGTCGGGTTCACGGTTCGTGAAGCAAAGGATGTTTGGCTCAAATTTTGATTTGTACCCACCCCGTCTACGTGATGATCTCCGATCCTAAGGTTCAGTTAACCTGGCACAAGCGCCCGCCTCTTCGAGAAGTATGTTGAATGGTAAGAACCACAGTTAAGGAATTCACAAGCTTTTCTTCTAGAGTGACAGTTACTCCTTCTTCGCTTTCGGTGTCTGTGTACACGACTTTGTGATTTGCTGGGGAAAATTTCTTTTTAACCCTCTTTTTCATTCTTTTGATTCCCTAATTTTTGCCTGGACTGACTCCTTTTGAGTTCTTTTCGATTTTTCGATTTCTTTTGAAGTCCAGCGGGATGCCCTGATTTTTGCCTAAGTATTAGCTTTCTAGCTTTTCTTTCTTCTTACTTAGCGGGCTTTCTTTCTTTCTTTCTTTTGGAACAAAGTCGTGTGACACTGGTTGTCTTGATTGCTCCGAAAGGATTGTAACTGTCTCACTCCTGATTGGTGAGGTTTGACCTCTTGAAGGTATAAACTGATTGGTCCTTGAAAGACAACACTCCTCTGCAAGACTTGAATGCTCGGTCAAGCTAACTGACAGCTACCCTGCCCCGGGTTAAGATGTGAGGGTTTATAAGTCCGAAAAAACTTCTACTTCCTGGCTCGAAGTGGTTAACAAGGGACTAACTCCTTATATCTCCAGTGTTTGGGGAATTTGAAACAATGCCTTGTACGTCATCGGTGAGGTCTTATCTGAAAGCATACGATCATTGGTTATGAGTTTCAGTTTCATCATCCTCCCTCCTAACTTTGCTAGTCACAGCGAAAAAATGGAGTGAATAAAATGCAAGTGTCAGTGCAATGCCATAAATGAGCGACAGCGACATGATTAATTCAGAAAAATGCATAGTCACTTTATTATCATCACCATTCAAAACATACAATGTTAAAAAGCAGGTAGTAACTAACAGGAAAGAAACTACAAATGCAAATGATATAAAAGCTTGAGAACTGCCACTGCTGAGGCGCCTGCCTGTCTGAACCACTGGCTTCTGCTGGGGAACGCCCTTCTGAGTCTACGAGCTTAGACAGCTGAGCGGTTAGGGATGAACAAACAGAAATCCTTCTCGAAAGGAAATGCGATCCTGATCAATCAACTGCTGTACCTTCGCCTGAAATTCTTTACAATCTTCGGTTGAATGCCCCGGAGAGCCACCATGATAACCACACCGAACGTGGGGATTATACCCAGGAGGGTAAGGTTCTGGAACTGGCTTAAGAGTTTTCGGCTCCACCAAAGACTTCTGGATCAAAGATGGTAGCAACTGGCTATACGGCATAGGCACTGGGTGAAAAGGAGCTTTCCTTCGTTCCAAGTTGTTGCGAGGTCTGTTCTGATTCTGACGCTGATTCTGATAACCTCGGCCACGAGTTCGCTGATTTGCAATGGAAGCGACATAAGATTCCTGATAGAGTGCCCCAGGCACGGTTGTCTGTTCAGTATAACAAGCCACGGGAGGTACTGATCTCTGATAAGATGATGAACCAACAAAATTCACTGATTCGCTTCGAGGATATTCAACCTTTGGCATGACTGAGTTGATCACAACTTCTTCTTCACTCTGATAGTCACAAGGGTATTCAGTTTCACCAGCTTGATCATATGAAGTAATCTGAATTTTCCCCATTCTTATGGAGTACTCAAGGCGTTCTCCTAATGTTACCACGTCAGAGAAACTTGCCGGAATTCCGAGCAATCTTTTGAAGTACGGATATTGTAGGGAATCCACAAACATGCTTGCCAGCTCTTGGTCTAACAGCGGGGGACGCACTCTAGCAGCAAATTCTCTCCATCTCTGAGCATACTTCCTGATCGGTTCATTGATCTCTTGAGACAACTCTTGCAAATGCATGCGATAAGGAGCAATGTCTAGGTTGTAATCGTACTGCTTCAGAAAAGCTCTGGCTAAATCCATCCATGACTGAATCTGATTCCTCTCTAACTGCATATACCACCTCAAAGATGCCCCAGTCAGACTATCTTGAAAGCAATGGGTCATCAACTTATCATCTCGCGCAAACGCAGTCATTCTTCGACAGAACATCATCAAATGCAGCTTTGGACAGCTATCTCCCGTGTACTTCTCAAATTTCGGTGCTTTGAACTTGTAAGGCAACACCAGGTCAGGAACCAAACACATGCCTACAGCATCCAGGTTGACAGCATCTTTGGCTTTCAAAGCTTTCATTTGCTCTTCCAACACTCGGAGTCTTCTACCATCGCCAAGGGCTCTTGGATCTACCATCCTAGCTGCTGGAATATCTCTTCGGTAATTCATCACAGGGAAAGCGACACCTTGATTGTTGACAGGAGGAGGACGCTCATTCTGGGCAACAAACTGCTCATGTCGATCTCGGTTCTCAACAGAAGGCTGTACAACTTGGTCTGCAGCAACGTTGTTCACTTGCGGGGAATCTTCCATGGAATCATACAGAGGGTTGGACGCCATAGTGAACCCTGTCAAGGTGTTAGGAGACTGGAAATTGCCTTCAGACATGGCTACCAATAATTTTCAGCTGACTTCGACACTTGATTCTTCTCAAATCTACTCAACCCCTAGGTAGGTCTCTGACAATCAACAGCTTCTCGGCTCAAAACTCCGGGTAGTCACCTTCAGGAAACAAAGGCTGGATCAGAACTCTGGCTAGCTGGAGGATGATATGCAATGCAACACTGATATGCATATGATATGCAAAATGCAGCAAACAATGGGACCACAGCCCCCCACACAAAATCTGAATATTGTTGCGCTGCTGACGGAGACGTTCTCTGAAGAGAAGACCAATATAACGGGTAGGTTGAAAGTCAAGTTTCCTGCACAAAAAACCCCCCCACTCACAGGTATGGACCTATATCTGACAAGGTACGGCATCCTATGCGGTCGTCAGCGTCACAGACTTTCATGAGGAATGATACGATTCCCAGAAGGAGTGGCATCGTCATCTCATGAAGAGGCCTCACTTAGCTGACTTCCAATTGATCGGTTCCCAGAGTCGACAATCCTCACGTCTGGACTCCCCTCAGATCCTTAGGACCGGAAAGGAGCACCTCTGCGAGAACCTCGTCCGAGCGCGAATTTTCGTAGGGAACTGTGCCTGCTCAGCAGACAGGTTCGTCTACTACTTCTTCGCAACTATATCTAGGTGCATACTCATAATCAAGCCCAGGTCCGGCTTATCTCAATCATAGAACACCCGTAACACCCCAACAGCAACATATAATAATCGATAAATAAGCCCCAAATAGACAAGCAAACGAGCGCTAGGATTGACTCTCTCTTAGGGGACGTTGGATCCCACATGCATGGGGAACTATCGCATATCCCCAGCAGAGTCGCCAGCTGTCGCTACTGCGAAAATCGGCGCCTGCTGACAGAAGAGTCGCCACCGTGCGTTATTTATCCCTCAGAGCGGGAAAGGAAACGCTCGAAGTAAACCTCGCAAAAAACGGGGAAAAGGTATGGTCATCGCAACCATAGCCCGGGTTCGGGAGTCGGTTACGCAAGGGGAAGGTATTAGCACCCCTCACGTCCGTCGTACTCGACGGGATCCACGCTTGCTTGGGTTGTCTACTGGATACAAAACAATCTTATCTACGGCTGCTAAATCTAAACGGAAGGGAATTGACTCGATAGAGCGTCGCACTCTATGCCTACGTATCCTCGAGAGAGAAAGTCAGAGTCAACGTAGTTCGGGACTACGGGGAAAATTGGCTCGCCAAGACCTCGCGCCTTGTGCCTACGTACTTCCACTGGATGGAAGATCAGAGCTTTACGTAGTTCAGACTAACTACGGCTAAACAAACATTCTCACACAGCAGTGAGAAAAACAACTGGCTTCACAGGGTCGGGAACCTATGGTCAAAACTATGGTTTGGTCACAAATGCCCTCGAGCAAGAGAGAAAAAGGGGTACTCAATTAATCGTCAGCGGGAAAATCTCGATCGCACAGCCGCGAGAGAACAACAGGTTAGTCATTAGTGTGCTCGCTAGGATATCGCATCCTATGCCTACATATCTTCGTCTGGTACGAAGAATCAGAGCAGCTGTAGTTCGGCTACTTCGGGACCACAGCTCAAATCTCGTTTTATTCATCTCTGAAAAATGATTACAATGAGTTGAATACCGAAATAAATCTCCTAGGAAACGCTATCCTATTCTATCTTGAAAAGTCGAATGAAAATAGCCCCCTAACAAATGGGCCTCTAATTCTATCCCTAAAAGGAAAATAACTTCTATGAAAAACCTAAAAGAAAATGCTTTAAAAAATATTAAACCTACTTTAATATTTTTTTTTTCTCTTTTTTCTCCTTTTCTCTTTAACATATTTTTTCATATTTTTCTTATTGAATATTTTTTCTCTATTTTTTTCATATTTTTCAACATCTTTTTCTCCATATTTTTTCAATATATTCTTTCCATATTTCTTTTTCTTTTCTTTTTCTATATCTCAAATATATTTTTCTTTTATTATTTCTTTTTTCTAGAAACTCAAAACAAAAGAAAGAAAATAAAATAAAATAAAATAAAGAAATACAACAAAGAAAGGGAGGGGGGTACACTGCTATTACAGGGGGTATGCAAGAAAAAAACAAATAAAACAAAACTGTGAGGATTGGGCCCAGCCCAAATCTTTTCAGAAAAAACGCGGAGGGTATGTGAGTAATCTGGGAGTATGCCATTGAACCCCATTGGGCCTGAGCCCATCCTCATCAGAGAAAGAGAAAAAAACTTGAGGGGAGATGTTACTCCAAAAATTTGGTTGGGCCTGGCCCAATCTGCTGCGAACCCTTCCTCTCTTCCCTTTCAGCTTCCATTCTGAAACAAAAGAAAACCCTAATCTTATCTCCGCCGCCGCCGCCGTTGACGTCCACTCTCAACCTTCTCCATTCTCACAGTCTCAGCCTCAAACCTCAATCTCCTTACTTCTTTCTGTCTGAACCTCGCGGACATCTCCTTCCCTCCAATCAAACAAAACGCATCTGCGAACGCGTGGTTGTTGCATGGATCTGAAGCACGGTGGTGATTGAGGAAGTTTCATTTGAAGCTCCTTGAAGATGCTTTGAAGATTTGCTGTTGAAGTGGTGGTTCGTTGAGGAAACAGGAAGAACAACGAAGGTGTCGATCGTGACGAGATCCATAACCTTCTAGAAAGCTATTATGGTGATGGACGAATGAAGATCCAGAATGGTGATCTTCGTCGAGTTCTGGAATAATTTCTGGAGAGAAGAAAAAAAACGGAGGAATGTATGAAGGTTGGATACTCATGGAGTTCTTGGAGATACAACGAAGGTTTAAAGATTCAACAAAACAAATCTGGAAAAAACGTGAACAGGCTTGTGATGAACTTGATGAAATCGGAGGAAGATCTGTTGGAAATTTTTCCAGAATCTATGATGAATCTGAGAAACGTGATGGAGATCGTTAAACTTGGTGAAGATCATTGAAGTTCTCTGATGAACAAGCCGACGGCGAGCGCCTGGAGGAAGGTCGTTTGGAGATGGTGAAGGTTGAAGATCTTGAACGAAGATCGTGATGGATCAGATCTTGATGATGAACGTTCGTGGATTCTGAGAGTTCGTTGATGGTGGAGGACGAAGTCTGGAAGATTTACCTGAAGGTGGTTGAAGGTGGATGATGAACACGATGCAGATGGGAGATTTCTGGGAATTGGTGGTGGCCGGAGTGATTCAGGCGCGGCGGCTGCATGGCCGCCGGCCATGCAACAGGGGAGCCCTCAGAGCGTGACGCGTGGTGGCGATGGTGGAGTGGGTCTCTGCATGTGGGACATGTGGCTGAGAGAGAGGGCGTCTGGGGGTGAGGTGGCGTAGCGTGGGTGATGCAGCGTGGGTCCTCTCTCTCTCCAACACGTGGCGTACTTCTACTTATACCACTGAAATGATCTGGCGTGTTCTGGAATGTTCCAGACTCTGCTGGAAATGGCTGGAGAAATCTGGACAATTGCTGAATTCCGAAAATGGGCTTTTCTGGACTTTTTTCTGGACATGCTGAATGAACATGGACAAAAAAATGATAACTGGGCCTCTGCAAAAGGAAATGGGCCCAAACGAAAAACATCAAAAAACACAAAAAACTGCATTAGCCCAATTACTAAACTAACCCTAATTAACTAACTAAACTTAATTAATCCTAAAACTCAATTAACTATTAATCTAATAATACTCTAAAGAAAACCTAATAAACCCACTAATATACTTCTAAAAAAATTCTAATAAACTATATTAAATTCTAAAAAAACTATTAATAAATCTATAAAAGAAAATTTATATTATTCTATAATATCTACTAAATCCTAAAATGATTAGAATCTATAAAAGAAAAATCCATTAAAGAAAAATCTATCCATTTCTATATTAAAAGAAAAACCATATATTTCTATCAAAGTCATTTAATATCCAATATATTCAAAACTCAATTAATATCCTAGAAAATTCTATATTATCTTAAAAAAAAATCCATTAAATCCTAAAAATCTATTTAAAATCTAATATATTCTAAAAATGAATTAAATCTATTAATATTCTATAAAATGCTAAAAAATGATTTAAAAAGAATTAAAAATATCAAAAATTCTATTAAATCCTAAAAAATGATTTAAAAGCTAATTAAACTCTAAAAAAAATGCCAATAAAATCCAGAAAAATCACCATAATTCCCGAGGGAACAAAATAAGCACCGAACGACACAAAAATAATCGGTAAAAATAAACGGGCACCGAAATATCCCAAAAATCGATTCTACTGATCAAAAACACCTGAAACACGAGACGAGAGCTGTGATCCCTGATAAAATCAAACAAAAATGAACAATGCAATGTATGCAATATGCAGATGCGACTGCGGTTATGCGTCGAAACATCGAGCCAAATACGAGACCCGGTTGGTCAAATTTTGGGGTGCAACAGCTGCCCCTATTCAAGCGGCTTCGACCTGAGTGGGTGAAGAGCGCTCAGCCTTCAAACATTCAAGGTAGATGACGGTTGAATACAAATGGAACCCTGAAATTTGCCAACCGCAAGAATATACATCAAAGCTGCTTGAGGAATAGCTTCCAATAAACTGAAGTTTGGTTGTAACGGCAACAACTGGTCAATTTTCTGATAAAATTTTCTTCTCCTTTTCAACACCTGTGTGACGCCACAAGTATTGAAATAATGCTTCGTAAAGCAAACACCTTGATTCCCATCTCTCTCATGGGATCAAATCTGGTCAACTCACAGTTCACTGCGAACTTGAGGACAATTCTCCTGAGGAAATCTGAATGGAACTGCCTGGCACCTATTTTGACGAAGGGGGCAGCTTCAGAAGTCTGATATATGTCAATCTTTGTTGTTGTTGTTGTTTTTTCGATGCTGATGTAACAACCAAATGAAGAATCACTCCGCTGGGGAAGACGAGAAGCTGAACCACACAACTCTGCAGGTGAACAAATTCGAAATCCAATAGGTAACCATCTTGGTCTACGTTTCGACATGCGTATGCTTGAAATGATGCAATGTCCTATACGACATGTAAATGCTATGCGTTTTGCTTGAAAATGCGAGGCCCAGACGGCATGGATATGCTATATGCTATATATGCAAATGCTAATGCAGGCTCGAGCTGCCAGAGAACACCAGGTCTGAAAACCACTCGGCAAAATAAATGCCGAAGGAAACGTCAACTCTACTGGGGATGACCTGAAGTCACAGAACCATCTCAGCAAAATAAATGCTGGAAACGAGAAATCCAATCTGCTGGGGATAACTGCCCTGCTGGAGAAATGAAAAGGCAACCCTGCTTGACGACTTCACTGGGGAAAGAAAACGACTCTGCTTAAGGATGCTTTCTTCAAACCATTGGCAACTGGTTGCGATCTGCGGGGATTGACCCAAACTGAGGTTGATTACGCGCAGCACACTGCTGGAAATGCTCCTACTATCAAGGATATCAATCTTAATCTGCTGAAGATACTCCTGATCCTACTCTGATACAGGGTAAAAGACAATCTCGACTCTTCCGGGGATAATAAGCAACTTTCATCTGCTGAAGAGTGGCAATTCTGATTTAACAACATCCACAAGGGATTCAAACATTACTTGAAGCGCTGGCACCCGTCGAGCTTCGTATCGGGGAACATGACGACATGCGAGTCATTGGGAAATATTGTGTCAGATACCTTTTAGGTTTTTGTTTTTCTCTGGTTTAGAATAAACATGGACTATGTACACAGTGAAAGATGGGAAATACTAGACGAGAACTAGCATTCAAAGGTAGACTACCAGGCGAGAACTGGTGTAACACATAGGTTAAAACACACGATGACCAGGCGAGAACTGGTTACGCAACGACATGTACCAGGCGAGAACTGATACAACACTTGAAGAAACGGTGACCAAACGAGAATTGGTTACCAATAAACTGCACCAGGACGGGAACTGCTGCTTACAACAAACTGCACCAGGACGGGAACTGCTGCTTACGGAAGGGTGGGCCAGACGAGAACTGGTTACCGATTTGCCAGGCGAGAACTGGACTTTGGAAACAACTGGTTACTGACACGCAACAGGTTTAAACTGCAGGATAATGATCCAACGACAACAAGATCTTCTTATTTGAAAGGTTTTCGATAAGGGTATTGACATGATTCCCCGATACTCAACTCTGGCTGGGGATAAACAAGCTGGTTTGAATGACTTGCCCCTGGTACACTCAGCTGGGGGATAAAAGACTGGCTTGCACAACTTGCCCCAGTATAATGCACCTTGCCCCAATCTAACTCTTGGGAATACCTGCTCCGAACAGCTTGCCATGAGACGACTTCGAGAATATCTGCCCCAACATCTGCACGACAAAAGAATTCAATCTCCAATTAAACACCTAACAACCCAGTTGGTTTCAACATTCTCAGCGATGACTTGCCCCTGAATGAGCGTTCTAGCGACTCAACCCGATCTGATTATCCATTGGAAGCATCTGCTTTCAAATCTCAGTGCTCTGCATAATTGCCCCTGATTGGGTCTTGAAAAGACTCCTTCTGATCAACTGCTTCTCAAACAAACTGCCCCTGCTCAACTGGAACTTCGGGACTTGTCCTCAGACTGACTGATACTGAACTTACTGGAAGATAATGCCCTGATTCACAAGGCTTCACAACATACACCATTCTGGTTCAGACTGCTGGATTACTCAGTCCTATTTGATTACTCCCTGGTGGAATTTCTTTCATGTCAACTACTAACCTGCCATTAGAATCGTCTGTTCACGAATGGTAATCTTAATGCAGTGCTCAGGCAGATTTTGAAAAAATTTGAGCTGTCACTCATTTACATGCATATGATTGAGAGTGACGAATGAACCAAAGTTCAAACGCAGTGCTTACATGGTCAGTGAAAAAATACAACAAGGACGTGACTAGCAAGTCAAGAAGGAGTCAGGTTACTCAACCTTATCGTAATGCGCTTCAGAATAACCCTACCTCAATTAGGTCTTTTGAGGGTTGTATCGTGGTCGGGTTCACGGTTCGTGAAGCAAAGGATGTTTGGCTCAAATTTTGATTTGTACCCACCCCGTCTACGTGATGATCTCCGATCCTAAGGTTCAGTTAACCTGGCACAAGCGCCCGCCTCTTCGAGAAGTATGTTGAATGGTAAGAACCACAGTTAAGGAATTCACAAGCTTTTCTTCTAGAGTGACAGTTACTCCTTCTTCGCTTTCGGTGTCTGTGTACACGACTTTGTGATTTGCTGGGGAAAATTTCTTTTTAACCCTCTTTTTCATTCTTTTGATTCCCTAATTTTTGCCTGGACTGACTCCTTTTGAGTTCTTTTCGATTTTTCGATTTCTTTTGAAGTCCAGCGGGATGCCCTGATTTTTGCCTAAGTATTAGCTTTCTAGCTTTTCTTTCTTCTTACTTAGCGGGCTTTCTTTCTTTCTTTCTTTTGGAACAAAGTCGTGTGACACTGGTTGTCTTGATTGCTCCGAAAGGATTGTAACTGTCTCACTCCTGATTGGTGAGGTTTGACCTCTTGAAGGTATAAACTGATTGGTCCTTGAAAGACAACACTCCTCTGCAAGACTTGAATGCTCGGTCAAGCTAACTGACAGCTACCCTGCCCCGGGTTAAGATGTGAGGGTTTATAAGTCCGAAAAAACTTCTACTTCCTGGCTCGAAGTGGTTAACAAGGGACTAACTCCTTATATCTCCAGTGTTTGGGGAATTTGAAACAATGCCTTGTACGTCATCGGTGAGGTCTTATCTGAAAGCATACGATCATTGGTTATGAGTTTCAGTTTCATCATCCTCCCTCCTAACTTTGCTAGTCACAGCGAAAAAATGGAGTGAATAAAATGCAAGTGTCAGTGCAATGCCATAAATGAGCGACAGCGACATGATTAATTCATAAAAATGCATAGTCACTTTATTATCATCACCATTCAAAACATACAATGTTAAAAAGCAGGTAGTAACTAACAGGAAAGAAACTACAAATGCAAATGATATAAAAGCTTGAGAACTGCCACTGCTGAGGCGCCTGCCTGTCTGAACCACTGGCTTCTGCTGGGGAACGCCCTTCTGAGTCTACGAGCTTAGACAGCTGAGCGGTTAGGGATGAACAAACAGAAATCCTTCTCGAAAGGAAATGCGATCCTGATCAATCAACTGCTGTACCTTCGCCTGAAATGCTTTACAATCTTCGGTTGAATGCCCCGGAGAGCCACCATGATAACCACACCGAACGTGGGGATTATACCCAGGAGGGTAAGGTTCTGGAACTGGCTTAAGAGTTTTCGGCTCCACCAAAGACTTCTGGATCAAAGATGGTAGCAACTGGCTATACGGCATAGGCACTGGGTGAAAAGGAGCTTTCCTTCGTTCCAAGTTGTTGCGAGGTCTGTTCTGATTCTGACGCTGATTCTGATAACCTCGGCCACGAGTTCGCTGATTTGCAATGGAAGCGACATAAGATTCCTGATAGAGTGCCCCAGGCACGGTTGTCTGTTCAGTATAACAAGCCACGGGAGGTACTGATCTCTGATAAGATGATGAACCAACAAAATTCACTGATTCGCTTCGAGGATATTCAACCTTTGGCATGACTGAGTTGATCACAACTTCTTCTTCACTCTGATAGTCACAAGGGTATTCAGTTTCACCAGCTTGATCATATGAAGTAATCTGAATTTTCCCCATTCTTATGGAGTACTCAAGGCGTTCTCCTAATGTTACCACGTCAGAGAAACTTGCCGGAATTCCGAGCAATCTTTTGAAGTACGGATATTGTAGGGAATCCACAAACATGCTTGCCAGCTCTTGGTCTAACAGCGGGGGACGCACTCTAGCAGCAAATTCTCTCCATCTCTGAGCATACTTCCTGATCGGTTCATTGATCTCTTGAGACAACTCTTGCAAATGCATGCGATAAGGAGCAATGTCTAGGTTGTAATCGTACTGCTTCAGAAAAGCTCTGGCTAAATCCATCCATGACTGAATCTGATTCCTCTCTAACTGCATATACCACCTCAAAGATGCCCCAGTCAGACTATCTTGAAAGCAATGGGTCATCAACTTATCATCTCGCGCAAACGCAGTCATTCTTCGACAGAACATCATCAAATGCAGCTTTGGACAGCTATCTCCCGTGTACTTCTCAAATTTCGGTGCTTTGAACTTGTAAGGCAACACCAGGTCAGGAACCAAACACATGCCTACAGCATCCAGGTTGACAGCATCTTTGGCTTTCAAAGCTTTCATTTTCTCTTCCAACACTCGGAGTCTTCTACCATCGCCAAGGGCTCTTGGATCTACCATCCCAGCTGCTGGAATATCTCTTCGGTAATTCATCACAGGGAAAGCGACACCTTGATTGTTGACAGGAGGAGGACGCTCATTCTGGGCAACAAACTGCTCATGTCGATCTCGGTTCTCAACAGAAGGCTGTACAACTTGGTCTGCAGCAACGTTGTTCACTTGCGGGGAATCTTCCATGGAATCATACAGAGGGTTGGACGCCATAGTGAACCCTGTCAAGGTGTTAGGAGACTGGAAATTGCCTTCAGACATGGCTACCAATAATTTTCAGCTGACTTCGACACTTGATTCTGCTCAAATCTACTCAACCCCTAGGTAGGTCTCTGACAATCAACAGCTTCTCGGCTCAAAACTCCGGGTAGTCACCTTCAGGAAACAAAGGCTGGATCAGAACTCTGGCTAGCTGGAGGATGATATGCAATGCAACACTGATATGCATATGATATGCAAAATGCAGCAAACAATGGGACCACAGCCCCCCACACAAAATCTGAATACTGCTGCGCTGCTGACGGAGACGTTCTCTGAAGAGAAGACCAATATAATGGGTAGGTTGAAAGTCAAGTTTCCTGCACAAAAACCCCCCCCACTCACAGGTATGGACCTATATCTGACAAGGTACGGCATCCTATGCGGTCGTCAGTGTCACAGACTTTCATGAGGAATGATACGATTCCCAGAAGGAGTGGCATCGTCATCTCATGAAGAGGCCTCACTTAGCTGACTTCCAATTGATCGGTTCCCAGAGTCGACAATCCTCACGTCTGGACTCCCCTCAGATCCTCAGGACCGGAAAGGAGCACCTCTGCGAGAACCTCGTCCGAGCGCGAATTTTCGTAGGGAACTGTGCCTGCTCAGCAGACAGGTTCGTCTACTACTTCTCCGCAACTATATCTAGGTGCATACTCATAATCAAGCCCAGGTCCGGCTTATCTCAATCATAGAACACCCGTAACACCCCAACAGCAACAGATAATAATCGATAAATAAGCCCCAAATAGACAAGCAAACGAGTGCTAGGATTGACTCTCTCTTAGGGGACGTTGGATCCCACATGCATGGGGAACTATCGCATATCCCCAGCAGAGTCGCCAGCTGTCGCTACTGCGAAAATCGGCGCCGGCTGACAGAAGAGTCGCCACCGTGCGTTATTTATCCCTCAGAGCGGGAAAGGAAACGCTCGAAGTAAACCTCGCAAAAAACGGGGAAAAGGTATGGTCATCGCAACCATAGCCCGGGTTCGGGAGTCGGTTACGCAAGGGGAAGGTATTAGCACCCCTCACGTCCGTCGTACTCGACGGGATCCACGCTTGCTTGGGTTGTCTACTGGATACAAAACAATCTTATCTACGGCTGCTAAATCTAAACGGAAGGGAATTGACTCGATAGAGCGTCGCACTCTATGCCTACGTATCCTCGAGAGAGAAAGTCAGAGTCAACGTAGTTCGGGACTACGGGGAAAATTGGCTCGCCAAGACCTCGCGCCTTGTGCCTACGTACTTCCACTGGATGGAAGATCAGAGCTTTACGTAGTTCAGACTAACTACGGCTAAACAAACATTCTCACACAGCAGTGAGAAAAACAACTGGCTTCACAGGGTCGGGAACCTATGGTCAAAACTATGGTTTGGTCACAAATGCCCTCGAGCAAGAGAGAAAAAGGGGTACTCAATTAATCGTCAGCGGGAAAATCTCGATCGCACAGCCGCGAGAGAACAACAGGTTAGTCATTAGTGTGCTCGCTAGGATATCGCATCCTATGCCTACATATCTTCGTCTGGTACGAAGAATCAGAGCAGCTGTAGTTCGGCTACTTCGGGACCACAGCTCAAATCTCGTTTTATTCATCTCTGAAAAATGATTACAATGAGTTGAATACCGAAATAAATCTCCTAGGAAACGCTATCCTATTCTATCTTGAAAAGTCGAATGAAAATAGCCCCCTAACAAATGGGCCTCTAATTCTATCCCTAAAAGGAAAATAACTTCTATGAAAAACCTAAAAGAAAATGCTTTAAAAAATATTAAACCTACTTTAATATTTTTTTTTTCTCTTTTTTCTCCTTTTCTCTTTAACATATTTTTTCATATTTTTCTTATTGAATATTTTTTCTCTATTTTTTTCATATTTTTCAACATCTTTTTCTCCATATTTTTTCAATATATTCTTTCCATATTTCTTTTTCTTTTCTTTTTCTATATCTCAAATATATTTTTCTTTTATTATTTCTTTTTTCTAGAAACTCAAAACAAAAGAAAGAAAATAAAATAAAATAAAATAAAGAAATACAACAAAGAAAGGGAGGGGGGTACACTGCTATTACAGGGGGTATGCAAGAAAAAAACAAATAAAACAAAACTGTGAGGATTGGGCCCAGCCCAAATCTTTTCAGAAAAAACGCGGAGGGTATGTGAGTAATCTGGGAGTATGCCATTGAACCCCATTGGGCCTGAGCCCATCCTCATCAGAGAAAGAGAAAAAAACTTGAGGGGAGATGTTACTCCAAAAATTTGGTTGGGCCTGGCCCAATCTGCTGCGAACCCTTCCTCTCTTCCCTTTCAGCTTCCATTCTGAAACAAAAGAAAACCCTAATCTTATCTCCGCCGCCGCCGCCGTTGACGTCCACTCTCAACCTTCTCCATTCTCACCGTCTCAGCCTCAAACCTCAATCTCCTTACTTCTTTCTGTCTGAACCTCGCGGACATCTCCTTCCCTCCAATCAAACAAAACGCACCTGCGAACGCGTGGTTGTTGCATGGATCTGAAGCACGGTGGTGATTGAGGAAGTTTCATTTGAAGCTCCTTGAAGATGCTTTGAAGATTTGCTGTTGAAGTGGTGGTTCGTTGAGGAAACAGGAAGAACAACGAAGGTGTCGATCGTGACGAGATCCATAACCTTCTAGAAAGCTATTATGGTGATGGACGAATGAAGATCCAGAATGGTGATCTTCGTCGAGTTCTGGAAGAATTTCTGGAGAGAAGAAAAAAAACGGAGGAATGTATGAAGGTTGGATACTCATGGAGTTCTTGGAGATACAACGAAGGTTTAAAGATTCAACAAAACAAATCTGGAAAAAACGTGAACAGGCTTGTGATGAACTTGATGAAATCGGAGGAAGATCTGTTGGAAATTTTTCCAGAATCTATGATGAATCTGAGAAACGTGATGGAGATCGTTAAACTTGGTGAAGATCATTGAAGTTCTCTGATGAACAAGCCGACGGCGAGCGCCTGGAGGAAGGTCGTTTGGAGATGGTGAAGGTTGAAGATCTTGAACGAAGATCGTGATGGATCAGATCTTGATGATGAACGTTCGTGGATTCTGAGAGTTCGTTGATGGTGGAGGACGAAGTCTGGAAGATTTACCTGAAGGTGGTTGAAGGTGGATGATGAACACGATGCAGATGGGAGATTTCTGGGAATTGGTGGTGGCCGGAGTGATTCAGGCGCGGCGGTTGCATGGCCGCCGGCCATGCAACAGGGGAGCCCTCAGAGCGTGACGCGTGGTGGCGATGGTGGAGTGGGTCTCTGCATGTGGGACATGTGGCTGAGAGAGAGGGCGTCTGGGGGTGAGGTGGCGTAGCGTGGGTGATGCAGCGTGGGTCCTCTCTCTCTCCAACACGTGGCGTACTTCTACTTATACCACTGAAATGATCTGGCGTGTTCTGGAATGTTCCAGACTCTGCTGGAAATGGCTGGAGAAATCTGGACAATTGCTGAATTCCGAAAATGGGCTTTTCTGGACTTTTTTCTGGACATGCTGAATGAACATGGACAAAAAAATGATAACTGGGCCTCTGCAAAAGGAAATGGGCCCAAACGAAAAACATCAAAAAACACAAAAAACTGCATTAGCCCAATTACTAAACTAACCCTAATTAACTAACTAAACTTAATTAATCCTAAAACTCAATTAACTATTAATCTAATAATACTCTAAAGAAAACCTAATAAACCCACTAATATACTTCTAAAAAAATTCTAATAAACTATATTAAATTCTAAAAAAACTATTAATAAATCTATAAAAGAAAATTTATATTATTCTATAATATCTACTAAATCCTAAAATGATTAGAATCTATAAAAGAAAAATCCATTAAAGAAAAATCTATCCATTTCTATATTAAAAGAAAAACCATATATTTCTATCAAAGTCATTTAATATCCAATATATTCAAAACTCAATTAATATCCTAGAAAATTCTATATTATCTTAAAAAAAATCCATTAAATCCTAAAAATCTATTTAAAATCTAATATATTCTAAAAATGAATTAAATCTATTAATATTCTATAAAATGCTAAAAAATGATTTAAAAAGAATTAAAAATATCAAAAATTCTATTAAATCCTAAAAAATGATTTAAAAGCTAATTAAACCCTAAAAAAAAATGCCAATAAAATCCAGAAAAATCACCATAATTCCCGAGGGAACAAAATAAGCACCGAACGACACAAAAATAATCGGTAAAAATAAACGGGCACCGAAATATCCCAAAAATCGATTCTACTGATCAAAAACACCTGAAACACGAGACGAGAGCTGTGATCCCTGATAAAATCAAACAAAAATGAACAATGAAATGTATGCAATATGCAGATGCGACTGCGGTTATGCGTCGAAACATCGAGCCAAATACGAGACCCGGTTGGTCAAATTTTGGGGTGCAACATAAAGGAACCAAAGTGACAAGCTGCAGCTTAGCGTTGACGACATGTCTCGACAGTACCGCGGTTGAACTGAGTTTGGTCTTGCTTTATGAATGTGCTGCAATTGCCCTTTAGGCTAGGCTAGGCTTAATTCTTTGAATTTTAAAGAGCACCGAGTCTTTTATTTCTTGTGCAGACCATGGTTTTTCTTATGACCATCCTTTGCATTGTATTCCTTATAACACTTGAATTTGTTAATTTGAATTTCTGAGTTTTTGCATTTTGGATTAGTTAACTCGGACGTGATGTGTCTTAATTGGAATGAACCTTACGAATCTTCAAAGTTAAAACATCCTGAGCCTCAAGGACAATGCCACCATGACTATATTGACTTGTGGATGCTTGACATATACTTAGACTTGCACTTAATTCTTGAATTCTGAACTCAACTTTGTAGAAAAACATGGGTCTTAGAACTCGGTGAAACATGACGAATTTGAACTCTGGACATAGTATTTTGGGGTCATGCCTCCATGAGATACTTCCGAACTCGATCAACAACATAATGCGAACACGAACACTTATTGAAAGTGCCACGGGGTGTGACCCACAACTATTTAGAACCATTTTGGAAAAAAACTTTAAAACTGGATGTAAGCACTTGATTCACACTTTGGAAGAATCTCTTAGGAGGATTAATTTTGAATGTAACAATCATCACGGTCTTCAAGGATATTCTTCTTACTCATGGCGATTTGGCCATAATAATAGTCATTGCTTAATACTGATGAGAAGACACTCTGATTCTTCAGGTGACCTTTGATTTCAAATATGCTTGACGGTGGGAAAAGATATCATCGACACTTGAGATCAATATACCTGCATGCACTTGTTAGTAATAATAAGCAGACACATAGAGCTTTCACTGATATTTGAAACTCCTGCAGCAAACCTATAAAGCAAAAAAAAAAAAAAAACCAAACTGGTTAAATGGTTAACTAAAATAGAGATGATGGACTTAGGTGATATGCAAGAAAATGCACAAGGAGGTGGGATCTTGAAGTCAAAAATTAGGGTGCAACAGATGCCCCTATTTAAGTTACTTCTATCCGGAGATATGGAGATTGAAATCTCCGTCTCGACGAGATAGGAGGGACTTAAATACAAACATTGCACGAATTTTTGGCCCTAAGAGGCCACCGAATGCGAATGATATGCAATGATATGAGAACGCAAAACAAAGGTCATGTGGAGAAATGGCGCCACAGGGGAACAACTAGACGTGATACATGGAAAGAACGGGCTCATCAGAGCGAGACTCTATGGGAGAAAATCGACAATCGCAAAGTATTTGTAAATATGTTGTGAAGAACTTGGGAGAGAAATCCTCTTGAGGAATCTACTGTATATGTCAAATGTAATTGATTCGAGATATCATCCGGAGAAGTCTACTGCCGAGACTTGTAATTGAGAATACTTTTGCCAAACTATTTACTGTTAAAATCTGTAAGGAATCTACTGCCGAGATTCTGTGTTGAAGTCTGTTGGAGAAATACTTCTGACGAAGTCTTCTGGAAACCTACCTCCGAGATTAACCAGGAACTGTAAGATGTCTACCTACTGCCGAGGTCTTCTGGGAATCTACTGCCGAGATTAACCAGGAAATGAAATAGGACTACCTACTGCCGAGGTCTTCTGGGAATCTACTGCCGAGATTAACCAGGAAATGAAATGGAAATACCTACTGCCGAGGTCTTCTGGGAATCTACTGCCGAGATTTACCAGGAACTACCTACTGCCGAGGTCTTCTGGGAATCTACTGCCGAGGTTTACCAGGAACTGTAAGGTGCTCGAATGATTGTCGTTGTAGAGTGTAGTTGTCGTTGATGTAAATGTTGGTGTAGATTGTAGAACTTCTCCGAGCATCATGGTGTGGGAACCATGAGCTGGTCTCAGTCTCTGATGTAAAACTTCCCCGAGCGTTATAGTCTGGATGCTATGAGCTGGTCTCAGTCTCTGATGTAGAACTTCCCCGAGCGTCATAGTCTGGATGCTATGAGTTGGTCTCAGTCTCTTCCCTGAAATGATGAAAACTCGTGAGAGCATCTTCACAGGGGTTGTAAATTTTGTAAATGTCGTTGTAGACTGTAAATTTAGTTCGTTGTAGAACTCTGTAGATGGTAAATATTGTTGATGTAATCTGTAATGTACTCTGTTGTTGTAGATGTAATTTGTAATTGTAAATTGTAGAATGTAGATGTAGTTTGTAAAACTTCACCGGGGATTTTCGGGAAAGATGTGAGCCGGTTGAATTGTAATGTATGTCTTCTCAAATAAGGAGAGACTAATATGGTAAACCTCCTCGACTCCTTCGGGGATATGTCACTTGGTGGAAGTAAACTTATGTGATGAACTCGCTGGGGAATAAATTCCCGAGGAGCATCCTGTTGTTGTAAAAATGTGTGAATTCTCAAATAGAGAGAAATGTCTCTAATGTCTTTTTTCATTTACCAAGTTGATAATCACTGGGGATGGATGAACTGTCTTGAGGAGATTGCCATTTGTCATCTTGATAAGAACCTGACTGAAATGAGTTGCTCAAATAAAGAGCGGCTTCCAATTCAGATATGGATTATATTGTTGGAGAAGTATACGTCTTCAGATGGTGGTCCTCAAGAAGATTATCTTGGGGAGTCAAAGTGCGAAATAAATGCACGTTTAACCCATGTCGAAAGTTGGAGACGTCCATAATGTGATTGACAAGGACCGAAGTTCACTTCGGGAAATAACCGAAGAGAAACTTGTCAAGCGAGACTCGTCCATTGAGGTATGAACTCAAATGGGATGTACTAAAATAACCGTCTTCCATGAGGGTTGAACTTCATGGGGAAAATGAAACATTGTGCTCTTTTTGCTTAGGGACGAATCTAATTGGAGGGATAAGACACACCCAAACACCTAGGGATAACTACAGCCAAGGCGATAGAAACAAACACAAAGAATGTGAAAATGCACATGCCATGTTGTCTACTTATGTGCTATGCGTATGCTTATGCTGACAAAGACAAACAGAAGGGGATGACCGGAGACGAAATAAACATCTCGGGACAAACATCTCGACCAATCTTCGAAGATAGGAGCACCACTGGGGATAGACGGAGAGCCAAATACAGGATCACAGTCTGCTTCATAGCTTCAAGCCTCTTCTCTTGGGGAATATGGATCAATATCTTGGTAAGTCCGAAAGGTTATCTTGCTGAAGACGAGGACAAAGATCCACTAGGGTGGATCAAACTCATAACTGTAGAAACTTCCTGGATAAAATAAATATCCGCTTCACTGGAGAGACTCATGCTGGGGAAGATCGATGTTGAAGAAGGTCCATTGAGGAGTAAAATACGTCCATTTCACTAGGAAGGTGAAGTTGGAGAAGCAAATCACTGAGGATTAAAATATCATCCACTTCATTGAGGAAGTGAAGTTGAGCAAATCGCTAGGAATTTTTGCATTGAAAAGCTTCATTGAAGAATTGTCATGACCACCAAAAATAAAATTTATTGGGGACATGAAGAATGTTGTAAGAATAAGGTAATTCTGTCTTGATGAACTGCGTCCTTTAAATAATAGTTGTTGCACATGGTTAAGATAGCCTTTGTTTCTCAGATGCCCCAAGTAATATGGTCATGAGAAGAAGTCAATTTAAGAGGATTTTACAGAAAAACGTGGCGTCCCACTGTTTTCAAACTTTTCGAGAGATTCGCCGAATCTCGACGTAACCGGCTCTGATTGATGGTACTATGAATAAGTCTTCAGAAATAAATCTCTAGATGAAGTTAAATTTGCATAGAATAACCATTTGGGAATAACTTGCCCCAGGTCAACAGAGTCTTCAAAATAGAACAAGCTTAATGTTGATACTCATGTGTAAACTTTCTATGACCTCGACAAAGATCAACACGTATGAGATGTTAATTCTGAAACCGTTAATGCAACATATATGTCTGTCTTGAAGTTTTGAAACTAGATATCCCAATAACTGGTGACCGAACTCACTAGTTAGGATATAAATTAATTTTTATAAAGCCAACGAAAATCGAGTATAACTCAATAGGAGTCAGGAAACGTTATCTCACTGAGTATGCTTTCGAAGTAACCTTACTTCAATTAGGACTTTGAAATGTATATTGTGGTTTAGTTTACAATTTGTAAAACAAAAGGAATAAGGGCCACAGCGTATTTGTACCCACCCATTTTGAAAGATGTTCACTATTTGGAAAAATTTTAAGTGTTCAATCAAGCTGACTGAAAATTTCCTGCCCCAAGTTTAAAAATGAGGTTGAAAGGGGTTAAAAAGGATTTAACTTCCTTATGTCTTTGGTGTTTAGGAGGTTTGAAACAATGCCTTACATCATTAGTAGGTTCTATTCGAAAGCATACATCAAGAGACCTTACGTTTTTGATTCGTCATCCTCCTTCCAATTATTCACCAAAGTGAGAGAATTGGGTATAGTCGGCGTTGAAAAACATTTTAAGAGTGAAACGAATGGATTTCTTCAAGATAAACACTTATTGCACTACTTATTCAAAATAACATGTCCTTACATGCCAATTATGCTTTTAATCAAAGAAAAGAGCGAGAACATATAAGCGGACAAAATAAACAGGGAATCAGCATAACAGTGCTCCATTCATGACTGGATTTCCTCCTTTGAAAGTTAACACTTCCTCATTGTTGCACCCTAAAATTTGCCCAACCTCTTCTTTACTTGGTTTATGTTTCATTTGCATTGTTCTAGCATTTGCATTGCATAGCATTTATTCTCGAGGCAGGGGATCAAGGCATTCAGGTGGCTCCAGGTGCAAATTTCAGTGCAAGAGGCTAAACAACAAACATCGGAGGCTTCAACACTTATTTTGCCCAACAATCGAGCGACCAATTTTATTTTATTTTGCAGGGCATTTTTCATGTCAGAAGCAGCATTCAGGTTATGTACAGTGTTCCCATGGTCAGAGCAATCAAGAAAGGTTTTCAGCAGCTAAACAGAGTTCAGAACGGCAGGAAACGGGCAAAGGGGCAGATTTCCCTCCAAAAGGCGCCAAATTCAAATTTTTGAATGTGTTAATCGGTTAACACATAGGGTTAATCGATTAACCATTTGAAAATTAGTCCAGATTTGAATTTTTAACAGTGTTAATAGGTTAACCTATATGGTTAATCGATTAACCACAACAGGTTTTGCCTTGCACGTGAATTTTCAAGTCCAGCCACTTTTGGGGTCCAATTTTGGTCATTTAAATTGCATTTTCACACTTGGGAAGGATCTAGAACATTATCAAATTTCATTTTCCCTCCAAATGCCCAAAACTCATTCCATACCACATTTTCCAAGCCATTTTCCAATCCTTGCTTTGGATCCAAACCAAGAGTGTATATATTTGATTCACTCCAAACCTCACAAGAATAATCCTCATAATTCACTCTCATTTCAGAATTGCTCTCAATTTTTTCTCAATTCTCTCTCAATTTTCCAATCTCAAAAACCTCACCCAAAGCTCTTCTCCTTGAGATCATTGATTCTTCATTGGAATAATTGATTTCTAAGAGCTAAACCTCCATTAATTCACTCCATCAATTCCATTTCATCATACAATTTTCGTGCACAAGCAGATCTGAATTTTGAAGTGTTCTTGGAAGTGATTATTTGGATTATTTTGAGTTGTTCTTGGTGGATCTACATTGCTACTACAAGAATTGGTGTGGATCTTGAAGAATTCTGGTTTTCTTTGCTTAGATCTACTCATTTACAGTTAAAACAACAGTTACTGGATCAAGTCTCCGATCCGAAGGTTGGAATTCTGATCCGATTTTGTTTTCGAACTTATTTGCACAATTTGCATGTGGATCTTTGCATTTGATTGATTATGTTGATTTTGATCCATGATCTTGTTGTGTTATGGTGTTTACATGTTGTTTAAATCAGTGTTTGTTGGTTTAATTTCGTGCATGATCAATCACATGATAATTAGAGTGTTTGCTTAAGTGATAAGCTGCTGAAAAGTGATTCTGAACTGCTGTTTTTCACCTCTGGCACAGTGTTAATCGATTAACCTATATGGTTAATCGATTAACCAACTCAAATATTCAAATTTTCAAGCGTTTTTCAATGGTTAACCGATTAACCCCTGGCGTTAATCGATTAACACTGTAACAGAGGGTCTGTTTTACTGTTTTGCTTGCTTGTTTGCGTGCCGGTTCGATCCGAATCATCATAGATCCTTGTGTTGCATTAGGATTGAATTATTTTGGATGTTTGTCACTGTTCTTGTCTGTTTAATCATGATCTTGTGTGAATTTTCCACTCGCATCTTTGCATTTGCATGTTGCTTGTTTTCTCTTCTTCTTTCGTAATTCTTCCCTCTTTTTGTTGATTTTTGTTCTAGTAATTGGAATAGAATTAGGAGGAGATATTTTGCTGGCTGTTAGTAGACATATGCATGTTCCCCTAGGAATTTTATTAGATTTTTACAACTTTGTTTTCTATGTTAGTTGTATTTTGCAAGTGGCTTGTGATTATGATTTCTTCTCTTGAGTGCTTTGGTTTGTTGGGTTTGGTTGGCTGCCTTGGATTTGATTGGAGCTTGAGTTCTTTTTGTTGGAGCTTCTGGATTCATTGAAGATGCTTGGGATTAAGGATTGGAGCTTGGAGTTGATTGCTTTTCCTCTTGTGGAGCTTTTGTCAGGAGCTTAGGGAAACTAGGGTTTTAGGAAGAGCATTAGACTAGTTTTGCTTCTTTCTTCAAACATGGAATATCTTGTCCATCTCCATTCTATCCAATGACATAAAGTCCTCCTTGGGAAGCTCCATCTCTCCTTAGGAGGGATGAGTGGTATGCCCAAGTGAGTAGAACTTTGAGGATACCTTTCATTTGCAATGTTAAGTCCTTAGTGATTTCCCTTGGTTGTCATTAAGTCTCTTAACATTATAACTTGATCTTGTTGAATAATTCTCCCCTGGAGGTGCTTGTTGAAGCTTGGTAAAGAGAAAGTTGAAGCTTATAGAAGTGTAAGTTTGAGCTTGTTGAAGTTGGTTGCTTGTTGAAGCTAGGGTTTTACTGTTTGTTGAAGTTGAAGTCAGGAGCTTGTTGAAGCTGGTTACTGGTTAGGGTTTGAGCTTGCTTAAGCTGGGAGCTTGTTGAAGTTGGTGTCCATTGATGATTGAAAGTTTAGTGAATCTTGAAAGGATAAGAGCATTCATGAAGATGAAGGTTGTTGCTGTCAACTTTTTGCTGGTAAATCAACTGTTGCTGTCAGAGCTATTGCTTGTGCTGTTTGTTGTGGGAGCTGTTGAGCTGTCATAGTTGGTTTTGGGGTTTTATTTTCTTTGCTGTATTGTTTGTTAATCTTCCCCTTAGGTTTAAAGTGAAGCTGTTCACTTTGCCTATTATTTCCTGCTGCATTCATGCATGTTACTGCTTTACTGTATGTATCTGTTTCTTTTGCCGTTTATCCCCTAGGATCTCTGATTTCCTCTGTGCAGGAGGAAATTATGACAGACATTAGGCTTCCATCCATGCATGACAACATTAGAGTAGTTTTGATTCCCTTTTCAACCATAGGGTTTTTTAGAGTTTCTTTCTCTTCTCATCTCAGAACAATTCAAAAACACAGTAATAAGGTTAATCGATGTCGTACGTTACGAGCCTTAAGCTATTTGAGAAAAGGTTGCTGGAGGGTCACTCTTTAGCAATCTGATTTCTTAGTGTGTTACCCTTAGGGTGACATACGACGTAGTCACTCTCAAATCATAGTCTCTAGTGCGTCAGAGATTGCAAACACACTAAAAAACACTTCTTCCGTAAAAGATTCAAACCAATATCAAGAAAGTCACTTTTGTCCGCTTGGACCCGTAATCAGGAGAAAACCTTTTTCAGAAGGATAAAAGATAAACAGACAAGCTTGTGTCTTCCGTAGCCCGAACTACGTTTGCTCTGATATTTCATGCTGTATGAAAGTACGTAGGCATAGGATGCGATATCCTAGCGAGCAACCTTCCCTCCTTTCTCGTAGGCAGGCGAACTACGTTGACTCTGATTTCTCGTTCCAGACGGGAATACGTAGGCATAAAGTGCGATACTTTGCCGAGTCATTTTCTTTTCTTTTAACCCTTGACCTGTAGAGTAGATAGAATAACAATCCGTACTAGAAAACAAGCGTGGATCCCGTCGAGTACGACGAACGTGAGGGGTGCTAATACCTTCCCCTTGCGTAAACGACTCCCGAATCCAGGATTTGGTTGCGATGACCATTCCTTTCCCGTCTTTACGGTAGGTTTACTTCAAGCGTTTCCTTTCCCTCTGTTGGGATGAATAACGCACGGTGGCGACTCTTCTGTTCAGCCGCCGTCGATTTTCGCAGTAGCGACAGCTGGCGACTCTGCTGGGGACTCCAACGGTTCCCTACGCGAGTCAATCGTAGCGCTTGTTTTCCCGTTAGGGGTGTTGTATAGATTTACTTTTCAGTCATTTACTTTCAGCATTATTTTATTGTGATTATTGCTGTGGGTATGAGGGGGTAACCTGTTGAGAGATAAGCCAAACCCAGGCTTGAGTACACATATAGATTTAGAGAGAGAGTAGTGGTTAGCCTGCTTGCTTAGCTCGCACCAGCTAGCCACGAAATCTCACTCGGACGAGATTCTCTTTGATGCTTCTTGCCTTGCCCTTAGGGCTCGACAAGTTGTCTGACCCGAGGATTGTCGACTCTGGGAACCTATCAATTGGGATTCAACTAAGTGAGGCCGCTTCAAGGGATGATGATGCCACACCTGCTGGGTATCGTATCATCGCTCTTGAAAGTCTGTGACGTTGAACCCGTATAGGATGCCGTACCTCGTCTGCGAGTTAAGTACACACCTGTGAGGGGTAGGAGGGTCTGTTTGCAGGAAACCTTTGACCTCAGAATACCTGGTTTATCTCTATCAGTGAGATGTGGTTACAGGGTTCTTTTGAGTGGTTGGTATGGTTTGAGATGAAGGTTGGATGGTTCTCAAGGCTTCAGTACAGAGCAGCCCAGTCTATCAGCATTACACTTGATCCCTTGTTTGCATATGCATGTGCATCTTCATGTTTGCATTTCATTAACGTGTATTTATGTTGCAGGTGATCATTCCCCTCTGATTCTAGGATATCTTCTAGCCCGGCATGGAGTCCCTGAAGAAGACGGTTGCTTACAGGTTGCATTCACCAGACATCAGTTTATTACTGGGTTTAGTTGTTTTGGCAGATGAGAGTGTGAGGGCTGGGTTCAGAGTATCCTATGGGAGACTGCTTAGCTTGTTGTACACACCTTCAGCTTTCGAGATTACTGGGGTGTACACTGTGATGCAGTTTTATGAGCCGCAGCTGAGATGTTTCTTATTTCCAGACTACATTCTGGCACCCACTTTGGAGGAGTATTATGTTATGTTGGGTATTCCCGTGCTAGACCAGATGCCCTTTGTACACGTTGATACTGAGCCTGAGTTAGCTACACTCACAGAGATTGTCAGTTTGGACGCTTCTGAGTTTCCAAGAGGCTTGGTCAAGCTGAATGGAGCTTATGGTTTTCACTTGTCTGTCCTAGTAGAGAAGGCTACACAGTGCGCGAAGAATGGGTGTTAGGTTGCCTTTAGTGCTATTCTGGCTGTCTGCATCTACGGGGTTGTCTTATTTCCTAATGTGCCAGACTTTGTCGACTCGGATGCCTTCTTGATTCTCGCCTTGAAGAATCCAGTTCCTACTCTCTTGGGCGATATTTATCATTCTATTCACTACAAGAATGAGAAACGTCGTGGCAAGAATGTTTCCTGCTGTCTTCCTCTCCTGTACAGGTGGTTCCAGAGGCACCTTCCGAAGACTGGGCCGTTTGTTGATACCGTTGATACTTTGGATTGGCCATCCCGGTTGATGGGGCTATTTGCTGAGAATATCATTTGGTTTGATCGGGGTATGCTTGGTACTGACATTATATATAGTTGCAGTGGCTTTCCGAATGTTCCCCTGATTGGACGGAAAGGCTGTATCAACTATAATCCTTCACTGTTGGTGCGACAGTTCGGTTACGCTTTGAAGTATACTCCTATTGAGGTTGAGATACAGGAACCTCTGTATCTCACGGGCTCCTTAGACGAGGCTGCTTTGATCAGGTTGAGACAAGCATGGGCTGGCATCCATAGGAGGGGGAAAGCTTTGCTAGGTAAGAGCAACAGCAGAGCTTATGATCCTTATTTGGTATGGGTCCGTGAGAGAGCTAGTATTTCTTTGATGCCTTATCCTGCTGTGGAACCCCTGTATCTTCCATTAATTGAGGTACCTCCTACAGAAGAGAGTGAGAAATATAACAAGTTGTTGGCTGCAAATGAGGAATTGAAGAAAGCTAACGAGGAGATAGAGAAGGAGATCTTCCAGTTACGACGAGAGAAGAAGGAAGCCACCTTCACTGTGAAGGAACATACCGAATTGATTAACAGGTTGGGATCAGAGCTGACAGAAGCAACCAACAAGAAAGAAAAAGTGGGGATAGCTTTGAACGGTGTAAGCAAGGTGCTTACTTCCAAGAAGGAACTCCTAAGCAAAGCTTATGCTCGTATTAGTAAGCGGGAAGCTTTGTGGGAGGCCACGCTCACCAAGCAGAAAGAGCGCGAAGATGAACTGAAAATGCAGATTGCCACACTGGAGGCACAGGTTAAAGCCCAGGAAGCAAAGATTGCTGAAGTGACATCCCTTAGTAGTACTGCTGGTATCAAAGTAAGTGACAGTGATGAGAAGTCGAGAGGTTACGAGGAGAAGGCCGGTTCCAAGAGGTACAGATCTGACGAGAGTTTGAGCAAAGGAGCTTCCCGGGACGATGCCGCGAAGCTGAGATCCACTACTGAGCGGCATGCTTTACTGATTCAGGAGTTGATTTCCCGACTAGGGCACTCAGAGACGATGAGGATATTGGAGGACGTCCGAGCACGCCATTTGGCCTGATGTATCTTTGCCTTACCTTTGCTATTTGTACTTATATTTGGGCCATCGCTAGACTTGTTGGCTGAGGTCTCTTCGATTGTATTCAGTTGAACTCTTGTACTCAGCCTCTGGGCATTTGTTATATATGAGGATTTTCTGGTTTATTGCTTGCTAGATATGGACTCCATTGCCGTAATGGTTTTCTCTCCGGAACTAGAATCGGGGGAATATAACCTGTAGCATATTTACATAATTGCATTTGCATTCATATTGCATTCACCAGGTAATTATTGAGTTGCATCTCATTTCCTGCATTATCCAGGTTTTTTCCAGGATTGAAAGTCAACGCCCACACCAATACTCTACTCGTACCAACTGCAAAAGAGTTATGGATCAAATGCAGAGCGAGATGTAGGAGATGCGTGAGAAGCTGGCGCTATTCATGCAGACGATGGAGACAATTGTGAAGGGACAGGAAAACTTGCAAACTTTGGTGCAGCCATTACTGGTGAGAAATGTCGGGAACGGAAACGAAGACCACAATTCTGTACGTGTTGACACCATTCATGGGGATGGTACTCCTACACCTGTAGCTCCACCTGTGGTGAATATACCTGTTGTGAACGTGAACAATGGCGCTGGCGCCGGGAATGGTAATACAGGAATTGGTAACGAGACTGTCATTAACAACGTTGGATTCGGAGATGCCAATCTGGGCGGTGACAATAATGGAGGTAACGGTTTCGGTAACAACGGATTTGGTTATAACGACCAGGGGTTTGAGTATGCTAACCAGGATGGGAAGTTTGGTTTCAACGCTCAGGGTTTCAGACAGGATGTATTTGGTAATGCCAATCAGGCCTATGGGGGATTCGGTAACGGAAATGGTGTTGGAATGATGGTTGTTGGACCTGCTGGGGTCGCTGAAGGGTATGGTAACAGGGGACGGGGCCCTGTGATGAATCAGACTAGATTTGGTCGCAATAATGGGTATGATGGATACGGAAATGAGAATGTTAATTGGATGGAAGACCAACAAGAGGATGCTTTCTCTGGTAGAGGTTTTGAAGGTCCTGTAGACAACACTCAGCGAATCAAGATGCTCGAGGAGCAGATGAAAGGGGTTGTGAATCAGAGTGCTGCTGGTTTAGATATGACCACAATGGGTTTGGTGCCTGGCCTAAGGGTACCGCTGAAGTTTAAAGCTCCCACATTTGACAAATATAAGGGAGATACATGTCCAAAGGTACATGTGCAGTCATACTACAGACGGATGTCCGCTTACTCGAATGACGAGAGAATGCTGATGCATTTCTTTCAAGACAGCTTGTCTGGTCCTTCCCTTGAATGGTACATGGGGTTGGAGCCTACTCAGATAAAGACATGGAAGTAACTGGCTGAAGCGTTCGTGACTCATTATAAGTACAACAGTGACTTGGCACCGAACAGGGTCCAGTTACAGGGGTTGTCGCAGAAGAAAGATGAGAGTTTCAAAGAATATGCACAGAGATGGCGCGACATGGCTGCAAGGGTTCATCCTCCTTTGGTTGAGAAGGAGATGAATGATATGTTCATAGGAACGTTCACCGGTATATTTTATGACAAATTGTTTCCTGCTTCCATGGGCAATTTCTCGGATCTAATCTTGATGGGTGAGAAGGTTGAAAGTAATATTAAAATGGGAAGATTCCAAGCTGGGGAGTCTAATTCGTCAGGAAGTAATAGAAAAGCATTTGGTGGTCGTCGTCAAGGTGATTCTAGCGCAGTGTTTGGCGGCCGGGGCAGAGGCAGAGGAAGACACCAATATAATTAGCCGCAGCAGATAGCAAGTGTCACGATTCCGATTCCTCAACAGAGACAACAACAACAACCACCACCACAACAACAGCAGCCACAGCAGCAGCAGGGGCAGAATGCTGGCCAAAGAAGATTTCCGAATGCGAAGCCGAAATGAGTGTTTGAAGCGCCTCCTTCCACGTACGCGGAACTTTTTCAGACACTGTTGGGGCTGAATTTAGTTGAAAAAAGGACTTTGGCGCCACCTACGGGACCAACTCTTCCTTATGGGTATGATGTTAATAAGCACTGTGACTTCCACTCCGGGGCTCCCGGGCATGACATAGAGGCCTGTCATGCGTTTAAACATAAGGTTCAAGATCTACTAGATAGCAAGGCCATAAATTTTGGACGAGCAGGTCCGAATATAATACAACAGCCAATGCCCAACCACGGGGCCAATGCTATTTTGACTGAGGAGGGTTTGAATCTGATTATGGATGTTGATGAACTGAAAACACCGTTGTGTGAAATAAAGAGCAGGTTATTGAAAGGAGGCGTGTATCCGGGCTGCGATGAGTTTTGCCTAGAATGTTGGACCCAGGCTGGGGGTTGTGCTGAATTGAAGAAGGGCATTCAGACCTTGATAGATGAAGGCACGTTGCAATTCGATAGAACGGCAGTGGAGAAACTTGAAGAAGTATTAGCTGATAAGCAAAGTGATGTAGCTACGGTAACAATCCCCCGAAAAACGATAACCATAACGGCGCCAGCCAGGCGGCCGACGATCACTATCACGAAGGCAGGGCCAATCCCTTATGAGAGTACTAAGGTGGTACCATGGACTTATGGGCTGGAAGCATATTGTGATGGGGAGAAAATTGATATCAGTAAACAGCCAGCTGAGGTTGTGGACAATGTCGTCGGAACTGGAGGGATGACAAGGAGCGGGAGAATTTTTATATCGCCTGAGGTAGAGGCTGAACGATTGGCAAAAGGTAAAGGAAAGGTGAATGAGGATGTTCCTGTGCAGAGGAATGAAAAAGAAACGTCACTGAAAGATATAGAAGAGTTCATGCGTCTTATCCGTAAGAGTGACTATAAGATTGTTGAGTACCTTCAACAAACGCCTTCGAAGATATCCATATTATCGCTGTTATTGTGTTCCGAAGCCCATAGGAATGCGTTATTGAAAATTCTGGACACGTCGTTTGTACCCCAAGATGGTTTTGTGAATCAGTTGGAGGGGGTGATGGCGCACGTGAATGCAGGCCATAGCTTGGGATTTACGGATTTTGATTTGACCCCGAGGGGAAGAGAGCATAATATGGCGTTGCACGTCTCAGTCGAATGCAGGGGCGCAGTCATGTCCCACGTGCTGGTAGATACCGGGTCTTCCTTGAATGTGCTGCCAAAGAAAGCAATGATGAAATTGGACATCAGGGGGATCATTTGTACGCCTAGTGACTTGGTGGTTAGGGCATTTGATGGTACGCGAAGGTCAGTCTTTGGATCCATAACTTTGCCTCTGCAGGTGGGGCCAGAGATTTTTGAAACTGAATTTTACATTATGGACATCCAGCCCGCATATAGCTGTCTTCTCGGACGACCATGGATCCATGGTGCTGGGGCAGTCACATCTACCTTACACCAAAAGCTGAAGTACATGGTGGGGGATAATGTGGTCACAGTTTGTGGAGAGGAGGATATACTGGTCAGCCATTTGTCGTCATTCAAGTACGTGGAAGTCGACGGCGAAATCCATGAAACACCATGTCAGGCCTTTGAGGGGTTGCGCATTAAGGACAAAGTTCCAGGGCTGAGTAAAGCATCAGAGGTGGCAGTGTCATCATACAAAGAGGCTCAGGCTCTAGTGAAGACTAGTGAGACCAAGGGTTGGGGCAAAGTTCTAGATATTCCCGTGAAAATGGACAGATTTGGGCTGGGATATCAACCATCATCATCAACGCCTACTGCAGGGGCACCCCGTTTCAAAGGACCAATAACGATTACGGCTAGTGGAGTATATCACGAGACCATCAACGCTGTTTCAGATTCCGAAGAAGGAGACAGCGACTGCGACATGGACGCTTGGATTCAGCCGAGTGTGCCAGGACAAGGGCTTTGCAATTGGTCTATTCAGGAGACTGTTCCTGTGACAACTAAACAGATTACCATTTCAGATGACATCTATGAACCGCCTATGACTCACTTCGACTTTGAGCACCCGGTATTTCAGGCCGAAGAAGAGATTGTTGAAGATGGCGACCTTCCCGAAGAGTTGTCTTGGTTGGTAAAACAAGAAGAACGAATCATTCTGCCTCATGAGGAGGTCATTGAAATCGTCAATCTGGGGTCGGAAGGGGTCGAAAGGAACATCCGTATAGGGGCCGCGCTGCAGAGTGACGTCAAGCAAAGATTGGTTGAAATGCTCAAAGAGTACAGTGATATTTTTGCTTGGTCGTATGAGGACATGCCTGGGCTGGATACGGATATGGTTGTGCACCGTCTGCCGCTAAAAGAAGAATGCCCGCCGGTTAAGTAGAAGCTCCGAAGAACTAGACCAGACATGGCTGTGAAGATTAAGGAGGAGGTTCAAAAGCAGTGGGATGCTGGTTTCCTAGCTGTTACAAAATATCCCTCATGGGTCGCTAATATTGTACCAGTGCCAAAGAAAGACGGTAAAGTGAGAATATGCGTAGATTACCGTGATTTGAACAGAGCGAGCCCGAAAGATGATTTTTACACTTCCTCACATCGATGTGCTGGTCGATAATACCGCTCAATTCTCCGTATTCTCCTTCATGGACGGCTTCTCGGGCTATAATCAAATTAAAATGGCGCCAGAAGACATGGAGAAGACTACCTTTATTACGCCTTGGGGAACATTTTGTTACAAAGTGATGCCCTTCGGATTAAAGAATGCTAGGGCAGCGTATCAGCGTGCAATGACGACTCTCTTTCATGACATGATGCATAAAGAGATCGAGGTTTATGTCGATGATATGATTTCCGAATCCCAGACGGAGGAAGAACATTTGGTGAATCTGCTGAAGTTATTCAAGAGGCTTAGGAAGTTCAGGTTGAGACTGAACCCTAACAAATGCACCTTCGGGGTGAGATCAGGTAAACTGCTGGGGTTTATCGTGAGCGAAAAAGGAATAGAGGTTGATCCTGCGAAAATAAAAGCAATACAAGAGATGCCGACGCCTAAAACAGAAAAAGAGGTGCGTGGGTTTTTAGGGAGGTTGAACTACATCGCTCGGTTCATATCTCACCTAACAGCTACGTGTGAGCCGTTATTCAAGCTGTTGAAAAAAGACCAGGCTGTGACATGGAATGAAAATTGTCAAAAGGCGTTCGATAAAATAAAGCAGTATTTGCAGGAGCCTCCTATTTTGATACCTCCAGTGGCAGGGAGACCCTTGATTATGTATTTGACGGTTCTTGAGGGGAGTATGGGTTGTGTTCTCGGTCAACATGACGAGACAGGGTGTAAAGAGCATGCGATATACTACCTGAGTAAGAAGTTTACTGACTGTGAATCTCGATACTCAATGCTCGAAAAAACTTGTTGTGCGCTAGCCTGGGCCGCCAAGCGTTTGAGGCAGTACATGCTGAATCATACAACCATGCTCATCTCGAAGATGGATCCTATCAAATACGTATTTGAAAAGCAGGCACTATCTGGGAGAATTGCCCGTTGGCAGATGGTTTTGACCGAATACGACATCCAGTATGTTTCACAGAAGGCTATAAAGGGGAGCGTGTTATCGGAGTATCTAGCTGAGCAGCCTATTGAGGACTACCAATCGATGAGGTTTGATTTTCCTGACGAGGATATCATGTACCTAAAGATGAAAGATTGGGAAGAACCGTTGTCGGATGAAGGGCCAAAGACAGATTCCAAATGGCAGTTGATCTTTGACGGAGCTGTGAATTCCTATGGTAGCGGAATAGGGGCAATCATCACTACTCCACATGGGTCGCACATCCCATTTACTGCTCGATTGACCTTTCCGGTTACCAATAATGAAGCCGAATACGAAGCTTGCATCATGGGGCTTGAAGAAGCCATTGATTTACGAATCAAAAATCTGGATGTATACGGAGACTCAGCTCTGGTGGTGAATCAAATAAAAGGAGAATGAGAGACACGTCAACCCAATTTGATACCGTACATGAATTATGCAAGGAGATTGTTGCCTTTCTTTGACAAGGTTGAATTGCATCATGTGCCGCGAGCAGAAAATCAGATGGCTGACGCCCTGGCCACATTGTCTTCCATGTATAAAGTCAACTTCTGGAACGAGGCTCCCAAAATTGTTATCTCTCGGCTTGACAGACCTGCCTTCGTATTTGCCATTGACGAAGCATCCGATGATAAAACTTGGTATTTTGACATCCAGAATTTCCTGCAGAACAAGGAGTATCCGGCTGGGGCATCCAGTCGCGATCAGAAGACTCTCAGGAGATTGGCTGGTAATTTCTACCTGAATCCGAACGGGGTCCTATACAAAAGGAATCACGACTTGGTGTTACTATGCTGTGTAGACGAGAAAGAGGCGAAGTTGCTCATGGAGGAAATACATGAGGGTACGTTTGGTACACATGCTGGTGGGCATGCTATGACGAGAAAGCTGCTGCGGGCAGGTTATTACTGGCTAACTATGGAAACTGACTGTGTCAAGTTTGCGAAAAGGTGTCATAAGTGCCAGATTTATGCGGATAAGATCCATGTGCCTCCGAGTCCTCTGAACGTGATGTCGTCACCGTGGCCATTCTCGATGTGGGGAATTGATATGATTGGAAAGATCGAGCCGACGGCATCTAACGGACACCGGTTCATTTTGGTAGCAATTGATTATTTTACCAAATGGGTGGAAGCGGCATCATATGCTAATGTGACCAAGCAGGTGGTGGCCAGGTTTATCAAACGAGATATCATTTGCAGATATGGGATCCCTGAGCGGATTATTACCGACAACGGTTCAAACTTAAATAACAAAATGATGAAGGAGCTGTGTCAGAATTTTAAGATTGAGCATCACAACTCTTCTCCTTACCGACCCAAGATGAATGGCACTGTTGAAGCGGCCAATAAGAACATAAAGAAGATTGTTCAGAAGATGGTGGTGACCTATAAGGACTGGCACGAGATGCTACCTTTCGCTTTGCACGGTTATCGTACGACGGTACGCACATCAACCGGGGCAACCCCGTTCTCGTTGGTATACGGAATGGAAGCAGTGTTACCACTGGAAGTTGAGTTTCCTTCCCTGAGGGTATTACAAGATGTCCAACTCGACGAGGCAGAATGGGTGAAAGACAGGTTGAACCAGCTGAGTTTAATGCATGAGAAGAGGCTAGCTTCTCTAGCATACGGCCGGTTGTACCAGAGCCGGATGAAGAAAGTGTATGATAAGAAGATACATCCTCGAAGCTTTCAGACGGGCGACCTTGTGCTGAAAAGGATTCTCCCGCCACAGACAGATCACAGGGGCAAGTGGACCCCTAACTATGAAGGGCCATATGTTGTCAGAAAAGTCTTTTCAGGAGGAGCATTGTTGTTGTCCACCATGGACGGTGAAGACTTTATGTCGCCTGTGAATTCAGACGCAGTTAAAAAATACTTTGCTTAAAATTGACCCGCTGGACAAAAAAAAAAAGAGTCTAGGCAAAAATGGGGCATCCTGGCGAACCAAAAACAGAATAAAAGGTTCAGGAAAAAATTAGGGATAAAATTGAAAAGATGTACACCCGCGAAGTTGAAAACCTACACTGGGCGGCTTCGGCAAAAAAGGGTATCCCGGTGAACTGAAAACCCGCAAAGGGCGGTTCACGCAAAAGTTAGGGATTTGAAAAGCAAATGACTGCAGTCTGAGTTTGATGTTGCAGCTTGGTTGGGAGAATGCTGTGGGGATTTGATTATCAGATACAATCTCTTCCGAAGGATGAATACCGGGAAAGCGCCAGAGTCAGGCGAGTCATAGGAGGATCAGCTCATGATGTTTGTCTGCATCACGTTGCCGACATATGTGCAAATTTGATTTGTCACTGTATTTATGCTTCCTGTGCATACTTGTATATTTGTTATGCGTAACTTCCTCTTTTCAGGAGTTACATCCAGTGTACAAAACTCTGCCTATTCAGGGGCCCAGTCAATAAAACATGTTATTCAGTATTTGATGCTTGTTCTTTACTGTTTTGTATGTGAAAACGCCAATGTTTTGGTAAAACTAGCAGTTGCATAATGTTGCTGGCCCTTGCCAATAATTGCTAAAACTTCGAATTGACTGAAAATGATGTCACTAATGCTAACTTGAATAGATTTGGCTGTATAGACTTGTCTTGTCTCGTTTGTGGTGTTGAAGGGTTCTTGCCCATATGAAGTGGATGATCAGAAGATTGCAGGCCCAACCAGAGGCTCGGGATGAAAAGACTTGATCATTACATGAGATGAATCCCCACTCAGGTCGCGCTTCATTTCCCGAAGCTAAGATGACAATGTTCTTTAGTGAAGGAAAGTCAACTCCCCCAGCTAGTCGCAGCTTATCCCAAAGGGTATTCTCCAATAGGTCAAGATTGATGCTCACCACAGGATGTCTATCCTCAGCCCCGAGTATGTAAACTGTAGCCAGATGGTTTACTTTTCCCAGCAAGGTCGTTTACCCTCAGCAGAATTTGATAATTCCAAGATCGTGAGCTGTATCCAGACAGTGGTGGTTCTCCAAAAGGATTCTTTATCCTCAGTAGAGTCATTTAGTTTTCAGAGAGTTGTAAACTATGTTCAGACAGTTATTCTCCCCAGTAGGGTTGTTCATTCTCCCTAGCGGAGTCGGTTAATATTCCCAAGAGAGCTATTTCTTCCCCAGCGGAGTTTTCTCCCCCCGGAAGGCGTTATTCTTTCCTCCCAGTGGAAATTGAAGGTTTAAAGCTCTCCCCGGTAGGGTTGGTTGTGTGTCCTGGCATTTATTTTGCCGGAATGCTTTGTGATACCCGTTCACTCCCCAGCAGGGTGGTATTTTCCCTCAGCATCCGTGACGAAGCAAGCTTATCAGAGCTGTTCCCAGCAGCCTGAACCTGCATTTGCATTAGCATGCATTATCATGTTTGCATCCATCTAGAAAACGCGTAGCATTTCCATGCTGTATGGGGCATTACGCTATTGTCAAACATATGCATGTTGAAACATAAGCCAGGTTGGTTAACCTTTTGCTTTCAGGTGTGTTTTTTCAACAGGAGTGTAGAGTTCTAAAGCTCAGGGGTCTTTTCAGATAATCAAGGTCTCGCCGTAAGACATATGATGATGCGATTCAGTTTGTCATCATCCCCACAGAGTTACTAATTAAGGTTTTCTCGCGTCCGATCATCAGACTGTTTTGTTAAGTATGTTGCTGCAGTAGCGTCTCAGGATTCCATGTATCAAAATCGCAGAAGTGGTCGCTTGTTTTCAGAACGGGTGTCGGTCATTGGTTTTCAGAATATCTCCAGCTATGTTGATAGAATTTATTCGTGTTGATGAATCATTCTTCCGTGTTGACGGAATAGGGAGTCCTGTTGAGGACGAAGTTTGACTTCTCCATGATGATGGAATATGGAGTCCTGTTGAGGACGAAGATTATTTCTCCGTGTTGACGGAGTATGGGGTCTTGATAAGGACAATTGATGCTTGTGTTGATGGGATTTCTCCGTGTTGACGGAATATGGAGTCCTGATGGGGATAATTTGGGCCTGTGATGATAGGATTTATTCACGTTGACGAATTACTTCTCCATGATGATGGAATAAGGAGTCCTGTTGAGGACCAAGATTGTTTACTCCATGTTGACGGAGGGAGAGTCCCGATGAGGACAATCTATGCCTATGATGATAGAAGTTCCTCGTGTTGACGAATCGACTTCTCCGTGTTGACGGACTATGGAGTCCTGATGAGGACGAGCTCTCTCCGTGTTGACGGACTATGGAGTCCTGATGAGGACGAGCTCTCTCCGTGTTGACGGAATACGGAGTCCTGATGAGGACAAGTTTTAACTCTCTGTGTTGACGGAGTGTACATCCTGATGAGGACGAGTCACACCGGTATTGATAAGATGTATTCGTGTTGACGAATTACTTCTCCATGATGATGGAATATGGAGTCCCGTTGAGGACGAGGTTTGATTTCTCCGGATTAACGGAACATGGGGTCCTGATGAGGACGAGTTCTCTTCGTGTTGACGGAATATGGAGTCCTGATGAGGACAATTTACGCCTATGTTGATGGGTTTTATTCGTATTGACGGGTTACTCTCTCTGTGTTGATGGAATATGGAGTCCTGATGAGGACAAGCTACGCCTATGCTGATAGGATTTATCCGTGTTGACAAATTACTCTCTCCGTGTTGATGGAATATGTGTCCTGACGAGGACAATTTATGATTATGTGGATAGGATTTCTTCGTGTTGACGAAATGTGAGTTCAGAGGTGTACAAGAGTGATATTCCTATGTGGATAGGATTTATTCATGTTAACGAATCTATTTTCCTCGTGCTGACGAGACATAAGTCCTGACGTGGACAAGCTATTTCTATGTTAATGGGAGAACTTTATTACCCACGATGATAGGATCTCCTTGTGTTGACAAGATGCGGATAGCCCACCCCTAGTGGAGTCGGCAAGTTTTGTTTCTCCATGATGATGGAATGTGGAGTCCTGCTGAGGACAAGTTTGAAAAGTACTGATAAGGGCAAGTGGCATTCCTATGATGATATGATTTCCTCGTGATGACAAATTTATGGCTTCTCGTGTTGACGAAATTTAAGGGCAATTGTGGATAAGATTTTTCCTGTGATGATGGGATCTTTACTCGTGTGGGTGAATTTGTTTCTCTTCTTGTGTTGACAAGGTTAGTCCAGTTGTGGACAGAGGTGTTGTTGCAAAGAATAGTTCAGTACCTGTGGAGTTACATGGGTGGTGATAGTCAAATCAGAGTTATTCCCCGACGAATGGTCCGTTGTCACCGAACAAGCAGGTTCACTCGACGAATGTCGTTCCCCAAGCAGTGGCGCAGTTTATTTCTGCAGTTGGCAAATTTCAGGGTTTCTTTGGTATTCAACCGTCTCGTACCTCGAATGTTTGAAGGCCGTCCGCTCTTCACCCAGTCGGGTCCAAGCCGCTTGAATAGGGGCGGCTGTTGCACCCTAAAATTTGCCCAACCTCTTCTTTACTTGGTTTATGTTTCATTTGCATTGTTCTAGCATTTGCATTGCATAGCATTTATTCTCGAGGCAGGGGATCAAGGCATTCAGGTGGCTCCAGGTGCAAATTTCAGTGCAAGAGGCTAAACAACAAACATCGGAGGCTTCAACACTTGTTTTGCCCAGCAATCGAGCGGCCGATTTTATTTTATTTTGCAGGGCATTTTTCATGTCAGAAGTAGCATTCAGGTTATGTACAGTGTTCCCATGGTCAGAGCAATCAAGAAAGGTTTTCAGCAGCTAAACAGAGTTCAGAACGGCAGGAAACGGGCAAAGGGGCAGATTTCCCTCCAAAAGGCGCCAAATTCGAATTTTTGAATGTGTTAATCGGTTAACACATAGGGTTAATCGATTAACCATTTGAAAATCAGTCCAGATTTGAATTTTTAACAGTGTTAATCGGTTAACCTATATGGTTAATCGATTAACCACAACAGGTTTTGCCTTGCACGTGAATTTTCAAGTCCAGCCACTTTTGGGGTCCAATTTTGGTCATTTAAATTGCATTTTCACACTTGGGAAGGATCTAGAACATTATCAAATTTCATTTTCCCTCCAAATGCCCAAACCTCATTCCATACCACATTTTCCAAGCCATTTTCCAATCCTTGCTTTGGATCCAAACCAAGAGTGTATATATTTGATTCACTCCAAACCTCACAAGAATAATCCTCATAATTCACTCTCATTTCAGAATTGCTCTCAATTTTCTCTCAATTCTCTCTCAATTTTCCAATCTCAAAAACCTCACCCAAAGCTCTTCTCCTTGAGATCATTGATTCTTCATTGGAATCATTGATTTCTAAGAGCTAAACCTCCATTAATTCACTCCATCAATTCCATTTCATCATACAATTTTCGTGCATAAGCAGATCTGAATTTTGAAGTGTTCTTGGAAGTGATTATTTGGATTATTTTGAGTTGTTCTTGGTGGATCTACATTGCTACTACAAGAATTGGTGAGGATCTTGAAGAATTCTGGTTTTCTTTGCTTAGATCTACTCATTTACAGTTAAAACAACAGTTACCGGATCAAGTCTCTGATCCGAAGGTTGGAATTCTGATCCGATTTTGTTTTCGAACTTATTTGCATAATTTGCATGTGGATCTTTGCATTTGATTGATTATGTTGATTTTGATCCATGATCTTGTTGTGTTATGGTGTTTACATGTTGTTTAAATCAGTGTTGGTTTAATTTCGTGCATGATCAATCACATGATAATTAGAGTGTTTGCTTAAGTGATAAGCTGCTGAAAAGTGATTCTGAACTGCTGTTTTTCACCTCTGGCATAGTGTTAATCAATTAACCTATATGGTTAATCGATTAACCAACTCAAATATTCAAATTTTCAAGCGTTTTTCAATGGTTAATCGATTAACCCCTGGCGTTAATCGATTAACACTGTAACAGAGGGCCTGTTTTGCTTGCTTGTTCGCGTGCCGGTTCGATCCGAATCATCATAGATCCTTGTGTTGCATTAGGATTGAATTATTTTGGATGTTTGTCACTGTTCTTGTCTGTTTAATCATGATCTTGTGTGCATTTTCCACTCGCATGTTTGCATTTGCATGTTGCTTGTTTTCTCTTCTTCTTTCGTAATTCTTCCCTCTTTTTGTTGATTTTTGTTCTAGTAATTGGAATAGAATTAGGAGGAGATATTTTGCTGGCTGTTAGTAGACATATGCATGTTCCCCTAGGAATTTTATTAGATTTTTACAACTTTGTTTTCTATGTTAGTTGTATTTTGCAAGTGGCTTGTGATTATGATTTCTTCTCTTGAGTGCTTTGGTTTGTTGGGCTTGGTTGGCTGCCTTGGATTTGATTGGAGCTTGAGTTCTTTTTGTTGGAGCTTATGGATTCATTGAAAATGCTTGGGATTAAGGATTGGAGCTTGGATTTGATTTCTTTTCCTCTTGTGGAGCTTTTGTCAGGAGCTTAGGGAAACTAGGGTTTTAGGAAGAGCATTAGACTAGTTTTGCTTCTTTCTTCAAACATGGAATATCTTGTCCATCTCCATTATATCCAATGACATAAAGTCCTCCTTGGGAAGCTCCATCTCTCCTTAGGAGGGATGAGTGGTATACCCAAGTGAGTAGAACTTTGAGGATACCTTTCATTTACAATGTTAAGTCCTTAGTGATTTCCCTTGGTTGTCATTAAGTCTCTTAACATTATAACTTGATCTTGTTGAATAATTCTCCCTTGGAGGTGCTTGTTGAAGCTTGGTAAAGAGAAAGTTGAAGCTTATAGAAGTGTAAGTTTGAGCTTGTTGAAGTTGGTTGCTTGTTGAAGCTAGGGTTTTACTGTTTGTTGAAGTTGAAGTCAGGAGCTTGTTGAAGCTGGTTACTGGTTAGGGTTTGAGCTTGCTTAAGCTGGGAGCTTGTTGAAGTTGGTGTCCATTGATGATTGAAAGTTTAGTGAATCTTGAAGGGATAAGAGCATTCATGAAGATGAAGGTTGTTGCTGTCAACTTTTTGCTGGTAAATCAACTGTTGCTGTCAGAGCTATTGCTTGTGCTGTTTGCTGTGGGAGCTGTTGAGCTGTCAGAGTTGGTTTTGGGGTTTTATTTTCTTTGCTGTATTGTTTGTTAATCTTCCCCTTAGGTTTAAAGTGAAGCTGTTCACTTTGCCTATTATTTCCTGCTGCATTCATGCATGTTACCGCTTTACTGTATGTATCTGTTTCTTTTGCCGTTTATCCCCTAGGATCTCTGATTTCCTCTGTGCAGAAGGAAATTATGACAGACATTAGGCTTCCATCCATGCATGACAACATTAGGGTAGTTTTGATTCCCTTTTCAACCATAGGGTTTTTTAGAGTTTCTTTCTCTTCTCATCTTAGAACAATTCAAAAACACAGTAATAAGGTTAATCGATGTCGTACGTTACGAGCCTTAAGCTATTTGAGAAAAGGTTGCTGGAGGGTCACTCTTCAGCAATCTGATTGCTTAGTGTGTTGCCCTTAGGGTGACATACGACGTAGTCACTCTCAAATCATAGTCTCTAGTGCGTCAGAGATTGCAAACACACTAAAAAACACTTCTTCCGTAAAAGATTCAAACCAATATCAAGAAAGTCACTTTTGTCCGCTTGGACCCGTAATCAGGAGAAAACCTTTTTCAGAAGGATAAAAGATAAACAGACAAGCTTGTGTATTCCGTAGCCCGAACTACGTTTGCTCTGATCTTTCATGCTGTATGAAAGTACGTAGGCATAGGATGTGATATCCTAGCGAGCAACCTTCCCTCCTTTCCCGTAGGTAGGCGAACTACGTTGACTCTGATTTCTCGTTCCAGACGGGAATACGTAGGCATAAAGTGCGATACTTTGCCGAGTCATTTTCTTTTCTTTTAACCCTTGACCTGTAGAGTAGATAGAATAACAATCTGTACTAGAAAACAAGCGTGGATCCCGTCGAGTACGACGGACGTGAGGGGTGCTAATACCTTCCCCTTGCGTAACCGACTCCCGAATCCAGGATTTGGTTGCGATGACCATTCCTTTCCTGTCTTTGCGGTAGGTTTACTTCGAGCGTTTCCTTTCCCTCCGTTGGGATGAATGACGCACGGTGGCGACTCTTCTGTTCAGCCGACGCCGATTTTCGCAGTAGCGACACTCATCTATCATTTCTTGGACTTTCTCTTGGAAAACTTTGCACTCTTCAATCGAATGCCCCAGCACTCCATCATGAAATTCACAGTTGGCGCTCGGGTTGAACCACGGTGGATGAGACTTCATGATTCTAGTCTTTCTGGGTGTCATCACTGAGTTTCAGACGAAATAAGACCATAGTTGACTGTAAGTCATTGGGATAAGATCGAACCAGCGAGTTTCTTCTTTCGAAATATTCAGAGGTGCCTTCTGATTCTGAAACCATCTTCGAACTTGTCGATTCTGATGCTGATTTGGAGAAATTAACCTTCGTTTATGAGGTAGTCGCTGCTCGCGCTAAGCAGTCACTTCATACTGATGTTGAGGACGAGGTGCTGGAACTGGATCTGACAGGATTGCATTAACATTAACATTTCCTTTCTCTAGGGAATCATCAACTAAAATCTCTTCGTCAGTTTGGTTATTCAAATCATCTTGAATTCTTCCACTTTTGAGTGCATTCTCGATGTTTACTCTGACTTCTATAATTTTGGAGAAATCTGATGGTACAGCGCCTACCATCCTAACATAATAAGAGTCTGGCAGTGTTCTTAGAAACATCTTGCTTAAATCTTTCTTTGGAAGCGGTGGCTGAACTTGGGCTGCCAACTCTTTCCATCGCTGAGCATATTCCCTGAAAGATTCATCATCATTCTTACTCATGTTCATCAACTGATCACTGTCTGGAGCCACGTCCAAATTATAATTGTACTGCTTTATAAAAGCATTAGCTAAATCTTTCAAAGACTGAATGTGATTCCTTTGTAGCTTCGTATACCATATCAAGGATGCCCCAGATAAACTCTCTTGAAAGCAGTGAATCATCAGCTCGTCGTTGTCAATATAAGCAGCCATCTTTCGACAGAACATCGTCAAATGATCTCTTGGACAACTAGTACCCTTGTACACTTCAAATACAAGCATCTTAAACTTCGGGGGAATGATTATACCTGGAACCAGACATGACTCACGAGCATTAAAATCAGATGTATCAGCTCCTTTTGTCATCTTTAATTGCTCTTTGAGATCACGAAGTTCTTTCTCCATTGCTATAAATCTAGGATCGTCCACCTTCATCTTAGCATGAACATTCAGAGGATTCGGTATACGCTGTGGAAACTGGGAAACTCTTTTATCAACTTGAACAACCAAGTTATCTTGCACGGGCTGAGGTTGTGTAGAAATATCCAATTGTTGAACATTATCAGAGGGTAGACCGAATAACAGATTAGTCCTTGTTCTAAAGCCAGTCATAGAATCCATATCTTTGTTCTCTTTGCTATCCTTCGGTAATACTTCGAGCTTGGTCAGATGGTCGAGATGTCAGCTGACAAAGACAGAAAGACGGATGAGGACGCAACAGAGAAGAGACAAATGCATGCGCAAGATGCTAGATACTAATGAAAGGTTTCATGGAACTCAAGTTCTTATAAACATTACAGAATTACCAAATAAAATTATTTGGATTACAAGTGAATATTCTTATAAGAGTCCCAACCTAATAGCTAAATAAAAGCTAAATAAAGCCCTAAGGAAATCCTTCATTGTGCCTGTTGATTTGTTCCTCCACTTGGATCGTCTAAAGATTAAATTGATAGAGGAAAATAAATCCTCCATCCCTTCTTTTGTTCTTGTTGGAAAGGGTGGAATGAATCCCTTGTGTTCTTGAACCTTTAATATTAGTGAGAGTCTTTTGAACTTAATCTGTTCTTTGATAATAAAGGGAAGTCTTTGGCATTTGTCCTTCTGAGTTTCTTGATTCAGCGCCTTTAATTTCCTTAGGTCACCCAAGTTAAGACTCCTAAAAGAACATTTCAAAATATTTTCTCTTGTAATCCCTATTGGTTCTATAATGTTTATAAACTAGGAATTCCATGAAACCAATGTAATATGATGCTATATGAATGCAGCAAACACAAGTAGGCACATAGATAAACAAGGATAAACAAACAAGGGGACCCTAGGTTTGCAACGAGCATGGAGCAAAGGTATACCTATTCCCAGAGGTCGTGGACTAAAGGTTGATTGTACCTGCAGAACAAGGTTCTAAAAGGTTCCCAAAGTCATTAGCCCATCTTTCGGATATTGTCAACTTCCCAACTAACTCGGGGGTTAATAATATTCTCAAGAGAACTTCTTTTGAGTGTAGCATCGCGTAGCACTATTTTGGGAGTACTCCCTCATAGTCCCGCACTACGTCCTAATAAAGGCCGAAGTTGGGTTAAGGTAACTACGGTCCTCAATATCATGGGCTCCAAGGTCGAAAATAGTGAGTGTCTTCACGATTACTCGTTCAACAGTACTATTTCGAGAGGGCCTCAATTGAGCGGGATTCTCGATTTAACTTAGTCGGGACTCACTCCCTATAAGCCTCGTCGAATATATCACCATCCTATCTTAATTTCTCTCAAGTCCGGGTGTAGGACTTTGTCTCACCACTCAAGGATAATAACCCAAAAGGGAAATAAAGAACACAAATAAACAAGTAAGCAAATAGGCAGATATAAAGCAATAAATAAATAAAGCAAGATAGGGAAACCCACTGAGGCATTCCCCAGTGAAGTCGCCATTTCTGTCGCAGTGAAATTAGGATACCAAACTATTGATTAGTTTGAATCGTTAATTCAATTTGCAACCGAACTTTGATTTGTCCAAAGGAAGGGATAAAGATCGAAATTCCCACAATGCAGTGCAAATGCAAGCTTAGAGAGTTTTAGGTTCGGGGGTCGGTTAAACTTAGGGAAGGTACTAGCATCCTAAGTTTCTGTAGTACTCTACAGGAACCTCTCGTTTTATGTTTGTTTATTGCTAAGTGTTATCTGCTTAAAGGATTAGAGACCCTAGTGGTTTATTTCTAAGTATACTCGATAAGATGTCGCATCTTATGCCTACATATCCTTACGGGAGTGGAATCAGAGTATTTGTAGTTCCCCTAAAGGGTTTGAGGAGATCTTTGACTGTGGTCAAAGTTCCTACGGGTTTAGGGTAGTTGTTTTGATTGGGTTTAGGAGAAGAGATGAGTCTTCATGTTAAGGGATATGTAACCACCACAAGTGTAAAGGGGGTTGTAGGAAAATAGTCTTTGCATCGTCTTAAGAAAAGGGCTTAAGTACTCGGATTGTTTGACGAGTATGCCTTTATCACTCTTAAGGCAAAGTTCCTACATGTTTGATTGTATTATTGTGGGGGTGGAGATTATATCTCACTTAAGATGATTAACATCTATTCTCTATTGTGTTTGAAAAAGTTGTATAGTGTTGTTTGTTTGTCTAAGTTGTAGAGATAATGGTCCTTCCTATGGGGTAGGATCTATCTTAAGCGATCAACTTGAATGGAATTAAGGATCGTGGGGAAATGATGCAAATGACGTGCACTACACACAAGTGTTGACTCATGTGTAGGTTTTTCCTTTGGACGAAATGCGATGCATAAATATAAATTGCGATAATTGTAAATGACCTTAAGGTTAATTGCGGAAAAGTAAACCATACAAGTACGCATGAGAGCGCTAAGTGAATGTGTGAGTTGTGGATAAATAAAAGCGGATAAGGATAAAGTATATATACGCATGAAAGCGCTAGGTGCACAAATGTGAATCGTGAGTGTGAGTGGAGGCGTGCACGATTGATTGGATTACATTACGATGTTGATTGTTTTTAGTTGATTGTTGAATTGTTTTTAAGTGGAATTGTTTGATTTTAGGCGAAAATAAATATTAGTTTTGTGAGTTGGTTAAAAATTATGAGATGAGTTTTCTTACTTAAATAAATAGTTTTAAAAAGGTTGAGGATTATTAATTAAATTAAGTTTTAAATAAATTATTTTATTAAACAAATTACTATTGGTTATTTAAAGAAGTTGTATTATTTTATTATTAAAGAGATTTTTATCAAATAAAGAGTTATTTTTAAAATTAAATGAAACATCTTTAATATATTCTAAAAGGTTTATTAATTTGATTAAAAAAGGTGAAAGATTGAAATATTAGCTAAAAAAGTTGTTAAGAATAAAGCTAGATAAAATAAAGGGGAAATTTAAGTAAAAAGGTTTTATTATTATCATAAAAGTATTAAAAAAGTCATTTTAAATATAAAAGAGTTTTACTATTATATATAAAAAAGGATTAAATTAAAAATTAAAAGAAATAAGTTTATTTAATAAATTGATAAAAAACTGATTGAAAATTAAAGAAAAAGGGTTAATCATTTTTTAATAAGGAGTTAATTGATTAAATTAAACATGTGATTAAAAACTAATTAAAATTAATTAATAGTTAATTGGGGAGATGGATTAAGTAGCGGCTTAATTAGGGGGTTTAATGGAGATTTAAAGGGGATTAGAGGCGGGTGGTTTATAGTGTGTGTGTTATGATGTGCGTGTGATATGTGGTTAAAAACTAATTACACAAATTATAATAAAACACATAGAAGAAAAAAACGGAACCCTAGATTCCCGCTTTGGCCCCCAAATTCCCCTGCGATTCGCCCCTCTCGCGATCTCATCCCTTTCCTCTCGATCGCGCTTGCATCTTCCTCTCTCGATTCGTCGTTCTTCTTCCTCCACTTCTTCCGTTTAATTTTCGCCTTATTCTTCTTTTCTCATTTCTTCTTCTCGTTTCAATTTCCTACACAAGTAAACAACCAAATAATGTTAGCAGAATAGGGGAATCTCACGATTTGCAACGCTTCTGTGTGCAGGGACTTCCGATGGTAGCTAGCGGGTAACTGAAGGATTAGGAAAACGGCGACAAGGGGGATTATTTGAGGGTTTGGTGGATTCGATGTGTGAGGTTTTGTCAATTTCCGGCAACGGCGGAGGAAGAATACGAGATAAGTTGGATTTCTCCTTTCTTATTTCGCAATCTTAGGTTTAATTCCTGCGACTTGCCATGATTTGTTTTGTGTTTGTGAATCCTGTGTGGATTTTTTTTTTTCTGTTTGAATTCCTCTCAGTTCTTCTCTTTATAGGTCTCAAACGACTCCTGAGTTTAATGGTGATGATTGAGCTGTCGGTTCTAATTTGGGAAGGAGGTAATGCTTGTACAGTTATTTCCATTCCAGTCTGGATATGTTCTGAACTTGTACTAAGCCATTCAAATCGAAATTGATCACTCTTGGAATGTTGAATTAATTATCTTTTACTGCTTTTGTTCAGGTTGTTCAAGTGAATTAAGGACGCTTCTCAAAAGGAAACGCTTTGAATTTGTCTGGATTGTGATGACTGTCTTGGATTCCAACTTAACCAGCTTTCTAGAGCTTTTCACCGTAAGTATGGTTTTAACTACGTTTGGAGTGGCTTTAATGGTCTGTTCACAATGTTATCTTCAATTACAACATTACCTCATGGTTGCAGGATGTTGGAGCTTGGTATGATCCCAACGCTTTAAGGAACATAAAAACGGAACTGCCTCATGGCGTCCTACTCCCTTATGAGCAAGAAACGGTGGGGCGAGTACGCGTGCAAACTGAAACGGTGAACCTGACTTCTCAATACCTTTCACATGACTATTTGAAAATAGTAAGACAAATCGAAACTCATTCTTGATTCAACTGACAACTCCCTCTTCTGTTACTGCCTATGTAATTCACATGGTATTATCTCAAACATGGTGCAGATGCCAACGATGGGGATGAATTGTTGTCGTCCACTTTTTCTCAATAAGAGTTTCTTCCTGTCACCAAGAAGATCATGCAATTCTAACATATACCGAGGTAGCTAAGCCACCGTTAAATTCCTGATTTCGGTGAAAAGGTTGATGCAATGGTCTAACAAGGTCATTTGCAGCTCTTAGTAGTAATGGTTGCATTGAACATGTGGTAGGTGTTTGGAACTGATAAATCCCTTTTGATTTGGTTATGTTGCAGGGTATGTGTATGGTTCACTTCAGTTAAAGACTTGTTTGGTTCACGAGGGGATGACACATGACTCAAAGAAACCAAAGTCAGGGCAGGTAATTTTGCTATGATGTTGCTGCCTTGAGTATGTCTTTCCCTGTACATTATTTTAATCTTGCTTTTCATGTATGTGACCTTCTTCGCCTCAATGTGTTGCTTTTCTTTTTATGGTGTGACTATGTTCTAAATTTGTGTTTTGATGTTGCTTGTAAGGCTTTCTCTTTGTGTTCACAGATGCTTGTTTCGGAGAACAACTCAATATAGAATCTCTTGACCTCACAACCGTGTTCTACCAATGTCGGAAAGAAATACTTGGAGTTGAATTGTATTTACGCTTGATAATGCCTCTGTTCTGTGGGTTTTCTGAATACTCTGGTTTGTTGCAGGATTCTTGGTCTGATATGTAATTGAAGATAAATTGTTCTTGATTTTGTTAACAGAGCTAGGAAGAAAATCGCGGTACTCCATTTTCGGCTTCGAATTAGATGGGTGGGAGTGATGGACCGGTAGCCTCGGAGCGGACTTGGAGTCTCGGTATTCCAAACGATGTGGTATGAAGCTTAACTTTTAAACACGGGAATCCATTAAAATAAACCAAGTGAATTAATCGAAATGCCTTTGTCTTTTGCAGCGGTATAAATACCGACAATGGAGCATAAGCTGCGGTTGAAGATTGTTTCCATCGGAATAACATCTGCTTCTTCCTTTTCTTGCATTAATCAAGTCAAAAGCTTTGAGAAACCAATTCTGCTCAAGAGTATACCAGAGTGCAGATGAATCTATGGTAGCAGTTTGTCCCATTAAAGCATATACAACACAAACAGCAAAGACAAGATTCTGGGTCATCAGGTCGCTGTCAGCATCATCTATGAGTGGCATTTTCAATTGGCAGCAAAGAGAAGTGGCTATTAAGTATAATCTTCCAGGAGTCATCATAAAATAACTACTTAAAGAGCTTTGATGATTTTCTCTGCCGGTCTTGCGTATCGAGTAGTAATTTGAACATATGGTTAGTATTCCTTTGGCACATCTATCTTGCTCATCTTCTGTTTGTAGCCTGTTTTATGGACCTTGATGCCTCAGTCTAATCATCCCCTTTTTGTTTTATGTCAGGAATTGCTATAAACATGTCAGGGCCGTGTATCACTCTTCAACCTCTCTACTGCTTATCTCTGTTCCACAGTGCTCCCCGTCAAGAGTCACAATTTCCAACAAGGTCAAAAGAAGCATCCAAATGTCGCTTGTAGTCTTTACGAAGCGCAACGTTGGCACATTATGAAGCTTCAGGTTTGGCAGCCGCAAGCAAGTCGTGGTGTGGCTCAAGGTTCATAGCGAGGGCATAACATTATTGCTATGGATTGAGATAATTCGACAGGTTCTGTGATTTACAATGACAGTTGCGATAATGATTTGGTATTGTTTTACTTTCCATGTATAACCCGCAGCGTTTCCGTCATGGCAAATTTCTCTGTTCAGGAGTGTGCTTGCCTTGCTGTTGTTACCATGATGTATGAAAATTCTGTTTTGAGCTTCCCGGTGAATACACTCTTATGCTTGGCGTATGATTCTCGCCGCTTGATGCGTGTGTGTACTGCTTGGTGCTGATATTTGTGAATTAATCCTCTGCTCTGTTTTGTTATTCCCCACAATCACATAACTCATGGTTTTCTGATTAAATTGATCATGTTTCGCTTATTGTTTGAATTGACTCAATGGTACATGACTTATTGAATCCATTCATTTCTCTTGACAGGTTGTAAAGGAACCAAAGTGACAAGCTGCAGCTTAGCGTTGACGACATGTCTCGACAGTACCGCGGTTCAACTGAGTTTGGTCTTGCTTTATGAATGTGCTGCAATAGCCCTTTAGGCTAGGCTAGGCTTAATTCTTTGAATTTTAAAGAGCACCGAGTCTTTTATTTCTTGTGCAGACCATGGTTTTTCTGATGACCATCCTTTGCATTGTATTCCTTATAACACTTGAATTTGTTAGTTTGAATTTCTGAGTTTTGCATTTTGGATTAGTTAACTCGGACGTGATGTGTCTTAATTGTAATGAACCTTACGAATCTTCAAAGTTAAAACATCCTGAGCCTCAAGGACAATGCCACCATGACTATATTGACTTGTGAATGCTTGACATATACTTAGACTTGCACTTAATTCTTGAATTCTGAACTCAACTTTGTAGAAAAACATGGGTCTTCGAACTCGGTGAAACATGACGAATTTGAACTCTGGACATAGTATTTTGGGGTCATGCCTCCATGAGATACTTCCGAACTCGATCAACAACATAATGCGAACACGAACACTTATTGAAAGTGCCACGGGGTGTGACCCACAACTATTTAGAACCATTTTGGAAAAAAACTTTAAAACTGGTTGTAAGCACTTGATTCACACTTTGGAAGAATCTCTTAGGAGGATTAATTTTGAATGTAACAATCATCATGGTCTTCAAGGATATTCTTCTTACTCATGGCGATTTGGCCATAATAATAGTCATTGCTTAATACTGATGAGAAGACACTCTGATTCTTCAGGTGACCCTTGATTTCAAATATGCTTGACGGTGGGAAAAGATATCATCGACACTTGAGATCAATATACCTGCATGCACTTGTTAGTAATAATAAGCAGACACACAGAGCTTTCACTGATATTTGAAACTCCTGCAGCAAACCTATAAAGCAAAAAAAAATATAAACCAAACTGGTTAAATGGTTAACTAAAATAGAGATGATGGACTTAGGTGATATGCAAGAAAATGCACAAGGAGGTGGGATCTTGAAGTCAAAAATTATGGTGCAACACGTCTTTTGGTGCCTGGAATCACACGACTTGTTTTTCATCATCATTTTTTTGATTTCCCTATTTTTGCCTGGACTGGCTCTTTTGAGCTTCTTTTGATTTCAAAGTCCAGCGGGACGCCGTAATTTTTTTCCTAAGCCACTTGTTTTCAAATTATCGACTTAGCGAGCTTTTTCTTTTCCATTTTCTATTTTTTTTCTTCTGATCCTCTTTTTTGAACAAGTCATGTGACATCGGCTTGTCTGACTTGTTGAAAGGATTGTGACTGTTTCACTCCTTGGTTGGCAAGGGATAACCATTGTGGTTTTTTAGGTACGATCTATAGAGGTGTGATTAGTCCTCAAACGGGAACACTCCTTTTGCAATTTGGACGCTCGGTCAAATTAACTGACACCTACCCTGCCCCAGGTTAAGATTAAAGGTTTTTCGTTTTCAGAAAAGAACTCCTACTATTAGGCTCAAAGGGGTTGACAAGGGATTATCATCCTTATATCTCTGGTATTTAGGAATTTGAAGCAATGTCTGTACATCATCAGCAAGTTTTATTCAAAAATATACAATCGGAAGCTTGTGCGTCTTTTAATTTCGTCATCCTCCCCGAATTCTGCTTAAACCAGCGTTTGACATCAATAAAAAGTATAGAGCGAACACGAATGGATTAAATCAAAACATGCATATTCATTCTATTATCATTATCAATTGAAAACAATACACGTTTTACAGATGAGATTTGCACTTTAACAGAAAAGAAACTACAAATGTAAAGAAATGAGATGATAAAAGAAGACTGCCAGCTTCGGGGAACTGGGCTTTCAAGTCTTGATTTGCTGCTGAACCATCCATCTTTAGAATTGCTCGTCGAAGTCAGTCTGATACTCTTCTGAACCCACATGACTGGATGATGGAAGACCGTTGATCTGGACACCCTGAGAAGTGACGGAGACCATGTTGGAGTTTAGGAAAGTCTGAATTTTGCTCCTTAACACCTTACAGTCTTCGGCTGGATGCCCCTGTGCCCCAACATGGTACTCACAGCGGGCGTTGACATTAAAACCTGGCGGATACGGAGGAATCTATGGATTAATCTTCTTCGGTACTATCAACCCACCTCTGATCAAATCTGACAGCAGCTGACTGTACGACATCGACAACTGAGTAAAATGCCTCTCTGGATTCCTTGGTCTTCGCCGGGCATGCTGACGTGGCTGATGACGGTAAGATTGCTGACTTTGAAGGGGAACAGATACCTGATACACAGACCCAACAGGTTGCTGACTCTGAACACTCGAAGTGTTTGAAAACTGAATCTGAGGTACGAGAGATTCCGGGATAGCATCACTTTATTTCTCTCATACCTCTTGAGAACGGACAACTGATTCACTTTCATAAACTGAAGCATTTGAGATGTCTCGAATCTTTCCACTCTTGATTCCGCTCTCAATACATTCTCCCATTATCATCAAGTCAGAAAAATTTGATGTCCCACTACCAACCATCTTATCAAAGTAGTGCCCTTGTAAAGTACCCATGAACAGGTCAACCAATTCTCTGTCCAGAAGTGGTGGTTGAACACGAGTTGCAAATTCTCTCCATCTCTGCACATATCCTCTGAAGGATTCATTATCCACTTGAGATAATTCTTGCAACTGCATGCGAATGGGAGCCATGTCGAGATTGTAGTTGTACTGCTTCACAAAGGAATTGGCTAAATCTGACCATGATCGGATGCAACCACTTTCCAAATGCATATACCAACTCAACGATGCTCCACTCAGACTATCCTAAAAACAGTGAATCATAAGCTTGTCATTGTGGACATACGAGGTCATTCTTCTGCAGAACATCACCAGATGCTGCTTCGGACAACTATCCCCTTTGAACTTCTCAAAATTCAGCATTTTAAACTTCAGAGGCATCACAAGACCTGGCACCAAACACATGCTCGAAGCATTCAGATTAAGAGTATTCTGACTCATCATGGCGTCAAGCTTTTCACCCAACAAACGATACCTTCTCATGAATTCAACAGTCTATGGGTCCTTAGCATTAATCTTCGGAACAACCCTTTGAGAATCTGGCACAGGGAAAGTGAAATTCTGATAGTCCGTGTCATGGAGAGAAGATGTACCTCTATCTCTGGCAATAGTACGCCCTTCAATAGGAATCTGCACAGGCTGAGCTTGAGCAACATTGTTCACTAGAATCCTCTGAATATTAGCCTCTCCTCTAGTCATAGCTGTCATGGCTTCCATGAGTTGATCTAGCTGATTCTTCATCAATTCAAACTCGGCCCTTGTAACAACTTGATTCTGCTCTGATGAGTTCATGATCCTTCCAGAAGCTAATTCAAGTCCAATGCGAATGTCAGGAAATCAACTACGGGTTGGACAAAAGACTGGTAAGCTCTCTGTTCTGGATGAGGATGGACATGCAAAAATGAGATGCAAATGCCATGCAATGCAAAATGCTGATGCAACACACAAAGGATCAAAGATCCCACAAAGCTCTGAACAACTGCTGTACTGCTGACTGGATAAGTTCGCTCTGAAGAGAAAACCAAAATACCGGGTTGGCTGGAAGTCAAGTTTCCTGCAAAAACCCTCCCACTTACAGGTATGGACCTAATCTGATAAAGGTTCGGCAACCTATGTGTTCATCAGCGTCACAGACTTTCGAGAAACGATGATACGTTCACCATTTCTGGTTTGGCATCATAATCTCCCGAAGAGGCCTCACTTATATGATGCACAAGTGATCGGTCCCCAGAGTCGACAATCCTCAGAGATAAAAATCATGTTGAGTCTACAGGACCAGAAAAGAAGTCATCAAAGAGAATCTCGTCTGAGCGCGAGTTTCGTGGGAACTAGTGCATGCCTAACATACAGGTTCACCGCTACTTTCCACTACTAATGCTATGTATACTCAAGCCTGGGTTTTGGCTTATCTCTCAAAGGAACAACCACCCAACAGCATAATAACAACAGATAATAATATAGTGCGGAAAATGTAAATACAACAATATACAAAATACAACACACAAATATACACACCCAAAGGCAAGCAAACAAGCGCTAGGATTGACTCGCATAGGGGATGTTCCTGTCCCTAGCAGAGTCGCCAGCTGTCGCTACTGTAAAAAAAGGTGCCGACAATGACAGAAGATTCGCCACCGTTCGTCATTTATCCCAACAAGGGAAAGGAAACGAGCAGAGAAAACCTGAAGAAATGGGAGAAGACATGTCATCGCAACCATGTCTAGGGTTCGGGAGTCGGTTATGCAAGGGGAAGGTATGAGCACCCCTCACGTCCGTCATACTCGACGGGATCCATGCTCGGCTATCTAGTTTATGGGTGAAAAAACAAACTATCTACGGCTGCTAAAGCTAAACGGAAAGAATTGACTCGATAGAGCACTGCCTCTCTATGTCTACGTATTCCGTCGTGCAATGGGAAAGCCAGAGTCAACATAGTTCGGGAAACTACGGGGGGAATTGCTCGCCAAGACATCGCGTCTCGTGCCTACGTATTCTCATCTGGCATGAGAAATCAGAGCAAAACATAGTTCAGGCCAACTACGGGATGAAAGGGTGTTCTCGATCACACGGGGGTGAGAGAAAAGGTTGACGATACTAGCATGCACATTCTAGCAGTTAGGTGTATGCTGCTCAACCGTTGGAGACTTAGGCGTTACCTATTTGTGGTAGAATAGACGTAGCGCGTCATTGGTTTAAAGGTACGGGGACCTACGGGTTCTAGAACTACGGGCTGGACTCAATTGCTCTAGGGCAAGAGAAAGGGAGATTAGTCGCTAGCGAGAAAGTCTCGATCACACGGAAGCAAGAGAACAGAGAAGTTAGATGTTAGTGTGCTCGCCAAGACATCACGTCTTGTGCCTACGTATTATCATCTGGCATGAGAAATTAGAGCAGCTGTAGTTCAGCCAACTACAGGAAAGAGGTAAAAATGCTCGCTAGGATTATTGCAATCCTATGCCTACGTACTCTCAACAGATATGAGAGATCAGAGCAGCCGTAGTTCGGCCAACTACTGAAAAACAGTCTCGATTGCACGGGGGCAAGAGAAAAAAGGTGGTCTCGATTGAACGGGAGCAAGAGAAGGGATCTCAATCGCCAGGATACGAGAGAACAGGGGAAGTCTCAATTGCCTGGATATGAGAGAAAAGGTTCGGATCAGGACACACACGCTAAGTCCTAAGACGTAAGAGCGAATACGTCGCATATTGTCCAAAGGACATACACTAACACTCTAGACAAGTGAGAGGTAACCACACAGTCATCATTTCCCACGTATCTAACGCTACAGCTCACAACACTCGATGGTTGCATAAAGAAATGAAATAAAAACAATGTTACCGAATGGAGTGGTTCCGTTGACCCTTGACTTTTGCGTGCAAGCTCCATTTCCAAGCTCTCCTCTTTTGATCCTTGAAGATGACGTTTTGAATCAGAACCAATGTAACGCTAAACCATCATGGTTCAACTTATAAATTAAGTCAAACTCTAAGAGGTAGCGTATTGATATTCGTGTCAAAGACAAGATAGAGAAATGATATTGCGAATCATTCTCCAATTGAATCCTGTCACACGGACCAGCACAGAAAAAAGCCAAAAATAAAATCAGAAGGAGAGAGGAGAGAAAGAAGTGGTCTCGGCTCCTACATTATCCCTCAACAATTCGATTAATAACGGCTTACGGAAGTGTCGTCATCGACCTACAAAATGAAAATGATGAAAAGTCCAATAACAAATGAAAATTGAAATTCAACTTCTAAAATTGAAACAAAACTTCTAATAGAAAAATAAATTCTAAAAGAAATTCTAATAGAAATTGAGTATAGAAAATAGAATATAAAATTCTATTCAAAAACATGTACATAGTATTCCAAGAAAATAAAACTATAATTTCCTAAAAGAAAAAGAAGTAAAGTAGTATATACATATATTAACATGAAATATACAAAAGAAAAGATGATACATATTGAAAAATGTATTTACAAAAATAGAATTTAAAACAATGTACAAAATTCTATACAATAATATCCAAAAAAAGTAAAGGAAATGGGGTTACAACAGCAGTAATAGGTGTTCAGTCCAGAACTCGGTTGGGATTAAGGACCCAAATCTACACAACAAGAAGTTAAGCAGAGGGGGTGCATGTAGGATAATGGGGGGTACAGATCCAAATTAGAGGATGGGCCGAAGCCCACTAACCCATCTCAGAAGTCACGGTAACCTCCATCTTCTTCCTCACTTGGCTTTCACTTCCCCTTTGCCAAAACCCTAGCTTCCGTTGCCGTCACTTTGCTTTGCTCCCTCAGCCCTCAGTTTTGCTCCCTTAATCACCATCACCTACAAACCAGACGAAAGCATAAATCCTCAAAACAAACCACAAGATCTTTCCAATTCCTGTTGAGTACTGTGATTTCACAGAGGAAGGCGAAGGAGATTGAACACGAAGAGTTGGAGATGTGAGATGACGAAAACAAGTTTCGAAGGTTGGTGATTCGAAAGTTCATGAAGATCTGGAGCTCGGATCCGACGAAGGGGATGATGGTCACTTGGATGTGTTCGCGAGGAAAATCTGAGTTTAGATCTCAAAGCGTTTGGGTTGGTGGTTCTGAGATGAAGAAATTCAGAGAGATTTGTGATATTGATGATTATAGAGATTGATGAACGTTTATGAGTTGAGGAAGACGAGAGTTGAGCGCTTTAGATGAAGTTTGCGAAGATTTATTGTTGCGGCTTGTTTGTGAAAACTCGGAGATTCATGACGAAGATATTGAGATGTAGTTTGGATCCAGATCGTGAAGAAGTTTGGTTCAAGATCGCTTGAAGGTTTGAAGATGTTAGTTGAAGATTGGTTGTAGATCTGAAGATGAAGATACGGAGATCTGGGCAAAATCTGGGCTTAGATTCAAGGAGATGATGAAGATCTTCATAAAGAAGATGAAGATCTGAAGAACAAACGAAAGTTTTTTCATGGTGGAAATTGGAGACGGTTATGGTTTGTTCATCAATGAAGATATGATGAAGATTTCATGAATTTTCTGAAAAAACTTGATGAAGTTATGAAGATCTGAAGAAATCTGGAAAATGTTGTATGAATGTGGATGAAGTTATGAAGATTCCGGTGAGATTATGAGTTTTCCGGTGAGATTTTCGGCAGTGGGCGACACCGTTTGATTTTGCCAGCGAAATGGATCAGTGTTTGCATGTGTGTGATGAGGTGGTGGCCAATGAGAGAGAGAGAGAGAGAGAGAGAGAGAGAGAGAGAGAGAGAGAGAGAGAGAGAGAGAGAGAGAGAGAGAGAGAGAGAGAGAGAGAGAGAGAGAGAGAGTGAGAACGCGGTGCACATGCAGGGGTGGAGGGGTGATGTGTCAACCAACCAGGAGAGAGAGAATGAGTGCTGCTTATATAATGACACTTGGCGTGGATCTGCAATGATGGGCCTAAAATGGACATGTGGCCTGCTAAAAACTGATTAATGCTGGAATTAAAAGCTGATTAATATAAATGCTGATTAATATAAATGCACATTCTGAACCAAAAACCTAATTAATAAAACTAATTAATATCAATCAAATGCTAACGTGGATTAAAACAAATGCTGAAAATTAATGAATCTAATATGAAGTCAAACTAAAAACGAAAATTAATATTCTAATGGACTCCTAAAAAATATTAGAACTAATAAAAGTCTATAAAAAACTATTTTAAAATCTAATAAAACTAAAAATCTATTTAAAATCTAAAATATCTAAAAATAGAAAATGAAAGATAAAAGACTATTTAAAATCTAATCTCTATGCTAAAAAATAAGAAATAAATTCTAGAAAATTGCCAATAATCCCAATGAAAATCAATGAAAGCAATTAAATCAGTTAACAACAAAATACGAGAATATTACGAAATAAACGGTAACGACGGACACCAAAATATCCTCAAAAATAACAGCGCAAACTGAATCACCGGGAAGAGCACAAATTCCACAATAAACCTCTTTATTCGAACTGGTTTGAATCACCTGAAATGCGAGAAAAAGGCTTTAATCTCGATAAAATCAATCCGGCTGAAAAAATACACAGTATGCGGTATGTAAATGCAAATGCAAATGAACGAAACATAAGCCAAATTGCTAGAAACGGTTGGTCAAATTTTGGGGTACAACACTTGTCATTTAAGGTATATACAATACGTCAGTAGTGCTAGCTCTTTGATCATTCCTTCTCATCGCATTTATGTTTCCTCTTCCCTCTGATGTAACATAATTGCCATCTGCAAACTTGATAACCTTCTTGACTGATTCATCTAGCTTGGTAAACCAATTTTTATTTCAAGTCATTTGGTTGCTGCATATTAAATCTAGATACCATATATTAGTTTGTTTATTATTCGACTGAGTATTTTCCATGAGTAGCATATCATCAAAGTTGCTTTATCTAGCAAGTGCACATTGCATTTCATCATCATATTTTGCTCTAGATTCCGAATTTCTTTTACTATCTCCAGCATAATGACCAAACCATTTACAGTTGTAACACTGCCCCTCTTTCATGTTAACTTTCTTTTCCGAATACTTGTTGCCCATGACTTTCTTGATTGAATCAGGGTGCTTCTTTGATTTTTTGCTTGACTTCTCATGTCATGAGCCTCCAATGAAGCTTGAAATTCTTACACCTTCATCTTCGCTAGGCTCTTCTACTCTTCAATGGAAACAAAATTGTAATCAATGTTTGCACTCAGAGATCTTAACATTTTCTCAATCTTCTGTCGATCAGTGATTGATTCCTCATTCGCCTTCATCTGGTTTGTTAGCGGTACCACACGTGTAAAGATTTCTGGAACTGACTTATCATCTTTCATTTTAGTCATTTCAAATTGCTTACTCAAAGTCTACAATTTCACCCTCTTTAATTTTTCATATGCACCGTACAAGTTCTTTAACTTGTCTCACGCTCCTTTTTTTGTTTCTTCTTCAATGGTCTTCTCAAACATGTTAGGATCCACACGTTGATGGATCAAGAACATAGTTTTTCCATCTTTCTTTCTTCGTTCCTTGTGCGCAGCTTGGTGAACATCATTCGCATTAACTACTAATGCATGTACTCCATCCTTCACAATTTTAGCCACATCTTAAAACTGAAGATGACATTCATCTGCGCAACCCACCTCTTGTAGTTCTCTCCTTTAAAAACTGGTAGATTCACTTGAAATTGCATTGATGTTGTTGCGGCCCTGAAATTTTCCCTCTTATTTTTTATTAACTGGCTTATGCATCTCATATTCCTCATGTACATACCCTTCATTAGGTCATACATTTAACATACCATTCATAACATTTTGCATAGCACAATCATTAGGTCAAGGTTTGATAATGGTGGATTTTATCAGTTTAAAGGGATTTTCAAGGCAAGTCTTATTTGAGATTCATGGTTAGTTAGGAGATTCGACTAATTGTCACTCAATTTAGAAGTTTTCTTAAATTCAAAGAAAAGGGGCAAAGTGGGAATAAAAAGATTGCATACATTTACTGGAAATTCATGGCACAATGCTTATTACTTGAGATACAAGTTGAAAGAATAAATTACGAGGAAAGAGAATAAAAAATTACATCAATATGGTAAAGTTTACTTTTTTGTCAACTATTGACTTTTGGTCAACTTTTGACCATCGACTCGATTTTTTTCCCCGAATTTTCCTAGACCCATCCCCAAAAGCACTTAAGTCCATAGTTTGATTCATAAAAAGAGGCATGGAAAAAATGGAAAAAATCCAAAGTAAAATCAAAGTAAATTTAAGTCAATTTCAAGTTCTAACCAAGTGACCATTCATCTTGCATCTAACTACCCTTAACTACCTATTTTAACACAAACCCATGCATTTACCCATTTGCCCTTAAACCTCCTAACTAACTTTAACTTCCTTAAAGTTCACAAACTAACACAAAATCAAACCATTTTTTCATCAAAACTCAACCATTGATAACAGTTAATCTAATTGTTAAGATTCATGATCTGCAACTAACATTTAGATTAATTTCTAATCGTTGATAAAGTAATGACTTCGATCACAATCCAATGAACCACAATTAACCAAAAAAATCTATATAAACTTTCTTTTTTCCAAATTTTTGGGGTTAACCACTTTGAACCATTTTTACACCTTCGCATCAACTTTCATCATTCTATTAATTTCCTAACCTCCACCAAAGTTCATCATCATCACCATTTAGAATTTTAAATTGAAATCCTAGATTTGGTGGAACTCAACCATAAACATTCAACAATCATCATTCAACATTCAATTTTCATCATATTGAACATTAAATAATCATCAAATTCAAGCATATTCATCCATTTGTACCAATTCAAGATTCAATGATTCATCACTTTTCTATCATCTTCTAATAATCAATATTCATCTTATCATCAAGCAATAGATTATTGGAAGCATAATAAAAGGATTACTTCTTGAAGTTTTATGGATATTGTAACACCCCACTCTACCCCGTACGCGTATTATAAAATATATATGGAAATATTTCATAAAAGTACATCAGAGTTCTCAAAACAAGTAGGATATCGCACTAAGTCACTTCATTTTTCATAATTAAACCAATGATATCTAGCTTTCAATTAAACAGCGGAATAAATTCAATTGTTTAAACATAATTTCCACAACCGGTGGTTATACATCATAAATCCAAAAATAAAAGATACGTAACAATTAATCCAGAAAATAAGCAAATATAACGTAATCACGTCATCCCATGTTACGTATCAGAGCAACTCCTAGGACTCGATCACATAGCAGCACACCCCAAGCACTACTTAGGTACCTGGTCATCTGCACTCCCCAAGGAGCACAGACGCAACAAACAGAAAAGGGGTGAGAACTACATTTAATAAATAAGTGGTGAAATACACATGCTAAGGAGTAGTTACACACAACACATATAATCATACACATACAATGCACATACACATGCCATCTCAATCACTTAGCATCAATAGCCCATATTCAAATACAAATATGCAATGTGACTTACTGACTCGACACAATGCATGTGGTACCAACACAATCACATACGGTTCACCCTAGAATCTGATTCCCGTCGGAATCCGGATAAGTCATATACGTTCCTCTGAACTACAACTTATCTCCACAACGACTTCCACATGAAGTCCGGATGAAACTAGGCACCCATCATGGATTCCCACCTAGCCATCTTCACAAGACACATGACATGAAATGCATGGCAACACAATTATGAAATATAATAATTCAAGCATAATTCACGATCATCAATGATCCACACGAGCCATCCGCTCACCTTAATCCTCTCGGGAATTACCACAATCGCACAAGATTATTCACATTCGATAACCATGGCTCACACTCATCAAAACACACCCATAAGGGCACACACATAACATTCCATATTCTCTAGATTTAATTCATTACTAATCTTCTTTAAGTTCCTTTTAGTCCTATTAATCCTACCGATCAAACGGAATTGCATTCCAAGCGAAATCTGGACAGAAATTACAAAAATTGGGGAAAAGTCATCCCAAACTGTACATACGCGTACCAACAAGGTCCATATGTGTATTGCCTGCTGCCATATGCGTATCAGACCTACCTTACGCGTATGACCAGAGGGCTTCACATCTCAAAAACCCCTCAGAGTTACTCCTTACGCGTATGACTACCCCCATACGCGTATTACCCAAGCCCATACATGTATCATACGCGTATCACCAGATGGTCGTGCTAGAACTGGGGATAGGGCATGTCTGTTACACGTACATGCCCTTGGGAAGCCCCCCATACGCGTATTGCCAAGCCCATACGCGTATGACAGATCTGTCAAAAAAACTCAGATATCATCATTCTCACGAGGTTCTACTCAAGATCCATCATTCTACCTTCCCATCCATCCTGAAATTCAGATTTTAATCGATTCTAATGAATCCTATCTTCTATTCTTTTAAGATTCTACTTATTAGATCTAATTTCGATTACCGTTAAACCCTTAATTCTCAGATCTAACATCTATCATAATTTCACCATAATGTTCATAACTTTTCACACGAATCTTAGATTAGCTCTAGATTCATTTACCCAACACCAGATCAGAATATTCAACAATTACAATAATTTACAAGAAGAATCATACTATTATGAAAATTAGACCAATAAGCAAGAACAAACAGAATTCCTACGAGAGAAAGAACCTCTCACTACCCTCTCATGGTAATTCACCCATATTGAAATCCATTCTCTCCCCTTACCTTGGATTGAAGCTTTTTCCTTAGCAACAATGGAAAATTGGTTCTTTTTGCCCTAGCTCTCCTTTCTCTGCCTTTTTCCTCTCTCACGTGTTAACTGACTAATTCTTCCACTAACCCTCTCTTAAACCCTTAATCAGGTTTTTAATTCATTTAATCCAATTAATAATAATAATAATAATAATGGTAATAATCATAACTACCATCCTATTAATATTATTATCAATAATAATTAAATAATAATATCAATAATCATAGTATTCTTATTATTGTTATTAAACGGTTAGCATTATCATTATTATAGGTCCACCTTACCCCACCTAAGGTCACCTCTCACTCCTGCCATTAACCTCATACCCTTATCAAAGACATCACAACCAATATGCACACAATAAATTATAAAAAGACTAAATAATTCAAATGGGGTGTTACAACTCTCCCCCACTTAAAATATTTTCGTCCTCGAAAATGTACCTGCTGAGAACAATTTCGGATACGACTCTCGCATCTTGCTCTCCAATTCCCAGGTCACACTTCCTCCAGCATCTCCTCCCCAAGCTACTCTCACCAACTAGATATCTTTCCCTCTTAGTTGTTTCATCCTGCGGTCTTCGATCCTCAACGACATCGCCTCCATCGTAAGGTTATCTCGAACTTGCACTTCGTCTCTCTGAAGCACATGAGACGAATCAGTGACATACTTCCGAAGTTGCGATACATGAAACACGTCATGCAGGTTCGAAAGTTCGGGTGGCAATGCCACTCTATAGGAAACAACTCCAAACCTCTGTAGAATCTTATGCGGTCCAATGAACTTAGGATCCAATTTCTTTGATTTCAGCGCACGACCAACACTGGTTACCAGATTGGCTCTAAGAAATACATGGTCACCCTCTCTGAGTTCCAAGTCTTTCCTCCTATCATCATGGTAGCTTTTCTGCCTACTCTAAGCCGTCTTCATTTTCTCTCTAATCATCTGGATTATCTCCATAGTCTGTTGCACAATCTCGAGTCTGAGTACCACACTCTCACCTGACTCATACCAACATAGAGGTGTCATATACCTTCTACCATACAATGCTTCAAAAGGTGCCATTCCAATACTAGAATGATAATTGTTGTTGTAAGTAAATTCAATCAGCTGTAAATGAGTATCCCAAGTGCCTCCTCGCTCGAGTATACAAGTTCTCAACAAATCTTCCAATGACTGAATAGTCCTCTCAGATTGACCATCGGTCTGCGGGTGATAAGCAGAACTCAATTTCAATAGGGAACCTAAAGCTTATTGTAAGCTTTTCCAAAATCCAAAAGTAAACCTCGGGTCTCTGTCAGATATAATTCTTGACGAAACTTCGTGTAACTTTACTTTCACTCTGATATAAATTTCTGCTAACTTCGTCAAAGGAAAATTGATGTTAATTGGTATGAAATACGCCGACTTCGTCAATCTGTCTACAATTACCCAAATTGCGTCAAAACCTCTCGCTGTATTTGGCAATCCAGTCACAAAATCCATTGCAATACTATCCCATTTCCACTCCGGTATTTCCATCGGTTGCATCAAACCAGATGGTTTCTGGTGTTCCACCTTCGACTTCTGACAAGTCAAATAAGCATACACAAACCGAGCTACGTCTTTCTTCATACCCGGCCACCAAAATAATTTCTTTAGGTCTTGATACATTTTCGTAACTCCCCATGGCGACACACTGGGTCTGATAAACTTTTTGTCCAATAATTCATCTAACTGAGATTTCAACTCTGCCAATTCTGACGTTGACATTCTGTATGGTACCATAGATATAGGTCTGGTACCAGGGACAAGATCAATCATAAACTCTACTTCCCTCTCTGGAGGTAACTCTGTAACATCCTTTGGGAACACTTCAGGAAATTCTCTCACAACAGGTAATTCCTCAATCGACGTCTTACCCTCCAAAGATAACGAAGCGAACACTGCAAATACTTTAGCTTCGTCTTCTACCAAGATTCTCAACTCCTTAGTAGATATAAGACTAGCCATATCTTATTCTTTAGGAGTCAGGAATAACAACCTCTTCCTATAACAATCAATATAAACATGGTTTCTCTCGAGCCAATTCATCCCTAAAATAACATCCAGTTTGCTGAGTGGTAGACAAATCAAGTCCACTCCAAAATATTTACCAAAGATCGACACAGGAAAATTCAAACACACTAAAGATGTAATGATTGATCCAATTGATGGAGTATCAATCACCATCCCTCTACTCAAAGTAGATGGCACAAGCCTCAGTCTCTTCACACAATCCACTGAAATAAATGAGTGAGTTGCACCTGTATCAATAATGGCAATCAAAGGAGTGTTATGAATGCAACACGTACCTTTGACCAAACGATCCTCACTGGTAGGCTGAGCTCCCACCAATGCAAACACCTTCCCACTTGTCTGAGACTTCTTCGGTTTCTGACAGTGGGTGCTAATATGACCTTGCTCACCATAGTTGTAATAGGTTGGTATGTTGGTTCTACAATCCGCGACCACATGACCTGGCTTTTCATACTTAAAACACTTTTTCACCTCATTCTGACATTCATTCGCATGGTAACCTGCACCACCACATCTGAAACACTTGAGAGGATTGGAAGGATTTCCTCCCCCACTTGGTTTCTTTCCAGCAACATCTTTCTACTTTCCTTTATCAACCGGAGCACGGTAAGGTGTATTCCCATGTCTTTGTTTGCCTCTTCTGTCACTTAGATTCTTATAGTGAGCGATTCTAGCTCTGTTATCCTCATCATAGATTCTACACCTATTCACCAGCTCAGGAAAGTACCTAATCTTCTAATAACCGACACCCATTTTGATCTCGAGACGCAATCCGTTCTCAAACTTGATGCACTTCAAACTCATAGCTGCATTAGTATTGTAATGAGGATAATACTTTATTAGTTCGTCGAACTTAACCGCATACTCTGCCACTGTCATGTTCCCCTGTTTCAACTCAATGAATTCAATCTCTTCCTTTCCGTGAACATCTTCCGGAAAATACCATTCCAGAAACTATGCCCTGAACATTGTCCAATTAATGGGACCCTCACCAGCTTTGAATCTCTGGCGGGTGTTGTCCCACCAGTCCTCAGCCTCACTTTCTAGTATATGGGTACCGAACTGTATCTTCTGATCTTCTGATCATCCCATAACTCTAAAGATCTTCTCAATATCCTTCAGCCATTTCTGGGCTACATTTGGATCATGTCTGCCTTCGAACTTAGGTGGCTTATTATTCTAGAACTTCTCCAAATTACGGAACTCTCTGTTTCCAGCACTCCGATTGATATTTTTACGAATGTTCTCCACTGCCTGCACAATAGCTTGTAACGCAACAGCCATCGCAACATCATTCCTACCATCCATACTGCTCAACATCCATGAAACACAGGTTAGAAAAACACATGACTATAAACATCCCATAGTCAGACTCTACTACAACACTGGCCGGACGGACGAGCCTGCTCTGATACTAATTGTAACACCCCACTCTACCTCGTACGCATATTATAAAACATATACGGAAATATTTCATAAAAGTACATCAGAGCTCTCAAAACAAGAAGGATGTCACACTAAGTCACTTCATTTTTCATAATTAAACCAATGATATCTAGCTTTCAATTAAACAGCGGAATAAATTCAATTGTTTAAACATAATTTCCACAACCGGTGGCTATACATCATTAATCCAACAAATAAATGATACATGAAAATTAATCGAGAAAATAAGCAAATATAACGTAATCCGGTCATCCCATGTTACATATCAGAGTGACTCCTAGGACTCAATCACATAGCAACACACCCAAAGCACTACTCAGGTACCTGGTCATCTACACTCCCCAAGGAGCACAAACGTAACAAACAGAAAAGTGGTGAGAACTACATTCAATAAATAAGCGGTGAAAAACACATGCTAAGGAGTAGTTACACACCATACATATAATCATACACATACAACGCACATACACATGCCACCTCAATCACTCGGCACCAATAGCCCATATTCAAATACAAATATGCAATGTGACTCACTGACTCGATACAATGCATGTGGTACCAACACAATCACATACAGTTCACCCTAGAACCCAATTCCCTTCGGAATCCGGATAAGTCGTATACGTTCCTCTGAACTACAACTTATCTCCACAACCAATTCCACATGAAGTCCGGATGAAACTAGGCACCCATCATGGATTCCCACCTAGCCATCTCCACAAGACACATGACATGAAATGCATGGCAACACAATTATGCAATATAATAATTCAAGCATAATTCACGATCATCAATGATCCACACGAGCCATCCACTCACCGTAATCCTACCACAATTGCACAAGATTATTCACATTCGATAACCATGGCTCACACTCATCAAAACACACCCATAAGGGCACACACATAACATTCCATATTCTCTCGATTTAATTCATTACTAATCTTCCTTAGGTTCATTTTAGTCCTATTAATCCTACCGATCGAACGGAATTGCGTTCCAAGCAAAATCTGGACAGAAATCACAAAAATTGGGGAAAAGTCATCCCAGACTGTACATACGCGTACCAACAAGGTCCATACGCGTATTGCCTGCTGCCATACGTGTATTAGACCTACCTTACGCGTATGACCAAATGCCTTCACATCTCAAAAACCCCTCAGAGTTACTCCTTACGCGTATGACTACCCCCATACGCGTATTGCCCAGGCCCATATGCGTATCACCAGATGGTCGTGCTGGCACTGGAGACAGGGCATGTCTGCTACGCGTACAACCCCTTGGGAAGTCCCCCATACACGTATTGGCAAGCGCATACGCGTATGACCAGCAGATCTGTCAAAAGACTCAGATCTCATCATTCTCACGAGGTTTTACTCAAGATCCATCATTCTACCTTCGCATCTATCCTAAAGCTCAGATTTTAATCGATTCCAATGAATCCTATCTTATATTCTTTCAATATTCTACTTATTAGATCTAATTTCAATTACCGTTAAACCCTTAATTCTCAGATCTAACATCTGTCATAATTTCACCACAGTGTTCATAACTTTTCACACGAATCTTAGATCAGTTCTAGATTCGTTCACCCAACACCAGATCAAAATATTCAACAATTACAACAATTTACAAGAAGAATCATACTGTTACGAATATCAAACCAATAAGCAAGAACAAACATAATTCCTACGAGAGAAAGGACCTCTCACTACCCTCTCATGGTAATTCACCCATATTGAAATTCATTCTCCCCCCTTACCTTGGATTAAAGCTTTTTCCTTAGCAACAATGGAGAATTGGTTCTTTTTGCCCTAGCTCTCATTTCTCTACCTTTTTCCTCTCTCACGTGTTAACTGACTAATTCTTCCACTAACCCTCTCTTAACCTCTTAATCGGGTTTTTAATTCATTTAATCCAATTCATAATAATAATAATAATAATAATAATAATAATAATAATAATAATAATGCTAATAATCATAACTACCATCCTATTAATATTATTATCAATAATAATTAAATAATAATATCAATAAACATAGTATTCTTATTATTGTCATTAAATTGTTAGCATTATCATTATTATAGGTCCACCTCACCCCACCTAAGGTCACCTCTCACTCCTACCATTAACCTCATACCCTTATCAAAGACATCACAACCAATATGCACACAATAAAGTATAAAAAGACTAAATAATTCAAATGGGGTGTTACAGATTTCACATCTTTTCGGCAAAATTTCAACACGTACTGGAGAAAATCTCGGCTCCGTTGGTAAGCCTTGAACTTTCACCATTACCATAAATCATCTTGTGTGATTGATCGCGTTAATTGCATATGGATATACCATTAAAATCAATTTTTTTGCCACGATTCTGAATATGTGATTTCCTTTTTACGAAACATTGTAACAAATGTGAATTGATCGATTCTTCACATACTTTATTTTTCACGTTTTCTCCTGATTCTTCAAAACTCATGGCTCATTTGAAAAAACCAATCGCATATTTGGATTCCTCGCAAAAAATCAAGTATGATGATATATAATTTGCATATTTAATTTTTGATTTATTAATTTTTAGTAGATCAAAATTCATGAATAGATGCATTAATTAATGAACAAATGTGAATAAAGTTCAGAATGCACAGTTAGCTGACACGTATCCAGCCAATAGGACAAAATAAGCATAAGACAAAACAGAATAATCCCATGTGCTGCATGAGCAGTGCGCAGCATGATCATAACCATCAGATCTGCTGGCAATCCAATCGGACGACCATGATTACTCCGTAGTTTCTATTTCCAACTTTATTTTCATTTAACCATAACATTTTCCTCTTAAATGATTTTTTAGATTTTTCTTTTTTTTCAAATTGCATGAAATTTATTTTCCTTTCATTTCATTGCATCTATTTCTGTTTGGAAGCTGGTTTAATACAATTGGTATTATTTAATTGATTTTACATTTTATTGTCATTCTTATGAATTTGAAATTGTGTGGGATGACACTTGATGATGATGCCTTGGTTTTTGATTAATTACTTGAGTTCTTGTGATCTTGTGATATTTTTATGATTGCTTGAAGCATGTCCCCTTAGGAATCTCTTGATTTAATTTAATTGAATTGTTTAATATGGTTAAATTGAATTAAAGGCAGACTTTAGGTTTGAATCCTTTGCATGACAATTTTAGGTGTAATGCCCCCTTCTAATCCTAACCTTTGAGTTTTATTTCTTCTCATCTCAAATTTTTTAATAAATATGATGTGCATTGTGCACTACGAGCCTTAAGCACATGAGAAAAGATGAGAGGATGCATTTCTAACCTCATCTTAGGGTACTTTACACGCGAGACATTTGGATCGTTAGCGTGAAGTACTTGATCCTATGTCATAGACTTTAGTGGGATGCGCATTTCAAACAAAGTTAACCCACTTCTGTTTAAAACTCACAAACCAAATTCAAATCATTTTATCCTTCGGGATCATTGTCAAACCATTTTTAGAAAGAGTACATTATTTCTGTTCTACCGCAAATAGGCATCGACCCTAACTGCTGGAACGCGAACTTAACATTGCTTATAAAAAAACACTTAACCAATCAGTGGTTAGTCTCACAAAATATGGAAGCTCTGACTTCCTCATTCTCTTCTGAATGAGGATACGTAGGCACAAGATAACGATGTCTTGACGAGTAACCTTGCCCCTATCCACCCGCAGTCCTCCGAACTACGTTGACTTTGACTTTCCCATTGCACAAGGGAATACGTAGGCCTAGGACGACGAAGTTCTAACGAGTCACTTTTTGTTTTCCCCTTTTCGTTCCCGTTTCCGTTTAGCAGTAGAGCTTTAGATAACACACCCTTTGATTATAACAACAAGCATGGATCCCGTTGAGTACAACTGACGCGAGGGGGTGCTAATACCTTCCTCTCGCGTAACCGATTCCCGAACCCTGGATCTGGTTGTGAGACCATGTCTTCTCCCTTTTTGAGGTTTTCTTTGATCGTTTACTTTCCCTCATCGGGATAAATAATGTTCAGTGGCGACTCTTCTGTTTTTTCTGCCGGATGTTTTTCGTAGTTGCGACAATTGTGTTTCTGTTTTCCATTATAGGTTCACTCTGAATTGCAACCGGACTCAGTGATATTAATTTTTTGAAATATATGGGACAATTAGGGTTTCATAAAGAATAAAGAATAAGGAGAAAAAGAAGAAGAAGAGTGAAAAGAAAGAAGAGAGAAAAATATATTTGAAAAGTTGCTAAGTTGTTAAAACTGTCAAGTGTAAAACTATACAACATCATGCCTATTTATAGGCGATTAGGGCCCAAGCCCAAAACTTATAACTCAAGATAAATATTGTATTTGACTATGTCGAATACAACTGAATCCTACTACTTTGACTAGCTACTTCGACACAGTCGAACACTAGCTTTTCTTCAAAACTTCAAATTATAACTTCTAACAAATAGTCGAATTACATGCCAGAGTGAGTTGTTTTTCATTTGTGCAATGTACCATGGTAGGCATGTCATCACTAAATGTTTTCCTAAAAAAGCAATTAGGTTGGGTTGTGCGCATAAGCAAAGAAGTTATAATTATTTATGACTTGATTACACTAATTTTTGGGTTTCCTATTTATGATTCGAACCTTGTTAGTGTGCACAAAGTTTTTAAAAATAAGAGGATTGATTTTGATGCATTTCCCTCCATGCAATTGATAACTAGAGTTAAAGAGGCATATAAACTGATTATCAATGTCAATGCTTCAATTTCTTTGTCTGATCCTACAGAGACAACTATTACAGACAAGAACAACTTATTCTACACTTATGATATCGTTGATGACGAGCATCCCAACTCTTCCCACCATATTCATAATCCTCCTTCGCTCATATTACTTATGTGCATACTATATCTTATCCTCTAAGCATGAAGATACATATTTGTGAATTTGGCTGCAATGGACCCAAAGCAAATGCAACAAGGCAGATTGTTGAATAAGATAACTAAGATGGTGACTCTTATGTACAACTATCTTATAACTCAGGGATACTTCTTCCTCCTCCATTTTAAAATGTGTGAATTTTATATCCTTTATTGCTTATTTATTTTCATACATTGATGATAATGGGCCCATTTTTTTTGAGTTTTTTTTAAATGGTTTTTATAATTTAACATAATTTTGTGTAAAAAAATTTACAAAAAATTTTGTTTTATAAAAGCTTCAAATGAAAATTTGGTTTGCAGAGTTATTCTTAAAATGTTATTTTAGATATTTCAACATTTTATTGAAACTTATTTTGAATATCAAAATTGACCTTGACCATCAGAACCTGAAGTGGGCCAGAGACAGCGTCTGCGATATTGTGAGTGAGAGATGAGGAGGGGGTGTACCTGCAAGACACTCTGATGCTAAAGTGAGAATTCGGAGAAAAGAATGCAAGTACATAGTATGTGTGTTAGAGGGATTGTCCGGGGCACCTCCTCATATCATAGTTGTGCCATTTGAGTAGAGCTTAAATTAGGGACATTGTCCTTGGACCTTCGCACGCCCTTTCACTTGACTAGTGATGAAAGGATGGATTTGACTTTATCACCAAATTCACTTTTATCCTCTGCTTTTCAGGTAAAGAAGATGTCGCATGAGGATGAAGATGAAATCTTGAGAGATTTGTTCAAGGAGAGCTCCTCGGAGGATACTGAGACTGATGATACTTCCACGCCCCAAGACGTTGGCGAAGTACCTATTTCTAAGACAACCATCGATGAGTGGTCCTTAGCGGAGCCTGGGGAGCATGCCTCTCTCTTTGCTTCTTACATTGGGGATGCCTTCACATCGGTGGGGGCTTAAGGAGATTGGAAGGTCTATTTCCCCGGAGAGGACGACCGCATTTGCTCGTCATACAGGGATAAGTTCCTTATGTACGAATATGTCTTCAAGGAGATAGGATTGAGGTTGCCCTTTTTGAATTTTCAGAGGGCAGTCTTCGTGCACCTGGATCTGGCGCCTTCGCAGCTGCATTCAAACTCAATTTCCTTTATACGGGAATTCGAGCTGGTGTGTGATTACTTGGAGATTGGAGCTACCATACCTCTCTTCTTTATAGTCTTCCATCTTCAGCGACAAGTTTCAGAAGGAAGTTTAATTAGGTCTCCCTGAAGTAGGGGATGAAGCTATTCAAGCCTTTTTCTGAGTCTATTAGGACTTTCAAGGAAAGGTTTTGTATAATTGAGCTTGTGTCAGAGAGGACCACCGAATCCACGTTTTTTTGGGAGATCTCGATGGACGAGGGTGCAGAAGCCTTAGTCGACGAGCATGGCAAAATACTTGCGCAGAGGCTTTCAAGTTTCCCTTCTGCTATAGTGGGGGTCATTTTACCCGGCCAACTGACGATTATACTGTCACTCCTCACATGCTAGGGGATGATGATCGAGCCAGCTATGCCAAGCTGGTGGCTTTCGTGGACGACTTTCTACATGCCCAGTGTGTGACCCGTGTTGGGAAGATTATTTATATAGAAGATGTGGGACCCAAGGTGGAGGCCTAGTATATCAATACGAAGGAGCCCATCGGATGTACCACTCGTGTGGGGGATTTAGAACTTCTGCGTAGCCTTTTATTTCCTCTTAGTTTGTTTGAGTTGTTATTTTCTTCTCGTATTAATGTGCTCGTTATTTTGCAGGTAAAATGTCTTCTGCCCAAGAACGAATGGTAAAGAACACCCAGAGGAAGCTAAATGGGGGCGTAACTATCGGGAAGAGCTGCCTCAGCCAGCGAGTGCCTCCTCCTTAAATTGGGTCGGGGACCTCCTTGTCTACCTCACCGGTCGTCCAGACATCGTCCATGCCTATGAGTTCAAGGATCAAGCATCAACGGACAGGCGAGATTGTGGAACTCAGCAAGAAGAGGGAGAAGAGCAGATTTAAGCTGCCTCCGTGCCTGCACAACAAGAGATTCTTCGAGGGTTCTTATTTGGTGATTCCTCTTGTAGAGTCTCTAAAGCTCGAGGAGATGGACCACCCGAGCAAAACGATAATGCTTGCTCAAGATGCTTCTACCCTGATAAGGGTTCTTGAGATGGTGGTGGTTTACACCGAGGAGGGTTTCCACCATGAATTCGAGCTGAAGAAGGCCCAGGCTGCGGTTGCGGACCTGGAAGAGAAGCTGAAGAAGTCCCAGAAGGAGCGGGCCAGGGTCGTCAATGAGGCGATGAAAAAGTGCCAAGATGAGCTGGCCAAGGCCAACGGGGAGAAAGATACCCTTACTCCGGAAAAGAAAGCCGCTGAGGACCTGGTCGAGTAGTTAAAGGTTGTCGCTGCTCTTGGTGAGGGTGAGAGCAAGGAAGTGAAGAAATTGAAGACTCAGGCCAATATGTTTGCTCGCATTACCTAGGCAGAGGACGACTACCTGGCCATCACCGAGGAGGCCTTCAACAATGTCGTGGAGCAACTGAAGATGGTCAAATTACCAACTGAAGGAACCAGGTTTCTCTATAGTGTTACGGGTAGTAAGATAGTCTTTCCTGTCTTTAAATCTACAAGGAGCATGTGCAGGCTGTCTGTGAAGATCCTTAGCATGCGGAGGAGTGACTTTTCTTTCAGTTGTACTTTTGGCCTGCGCCCCATGTTTTTGTAATTTATTTTTGTATGTGGGGCTTATCCCCTTTGTATTGTAACAAGCATAATCGCGGTCCTTGTGGCCATTTTTATGTTAATATTTATTTTCGGCCATGGTGGTCGGTTATGTATGATTCATTTTCGTGCATGTTTATACTTTTCTTTATTTTCACTAAGTATCAGAATGTTGCTCGATACTCGTGCCCATTCTATGAGCTACTTTAGTGAATGATTTTTATCATTTCGGGGTTTTCTCGACAAATTATGTCCGACAGTGAGGGGAACCAGTCAAAAGGCATGGGTAGCTATTGGGAATGAGAGTGGAGCTCGGGTCGCATTTGTGGCCTGAGTTTGCGGCATGAACTTCCCATTACAAGCTGGGTGTTCTGCCTTTTGTGGTACTTTGGCTACGACGAGCTCGGTCGAGGGACCACTGTTGGGCATGGGTTTTGCTTGTTCCTGAGAAAAAACTTGCCTTGATTTATTTTGGTAATGCAACGCTTGTACCTAGGCACGCACTTATGGTCGGTATGTTATGCTCGTCGTGTCGACGAAGCATGCCGACAGTTAAGGCCTTAACTATAATATTATTTTAGCTTTTTGGTGTTCCACAGTTGAGTGAGTTCTTCCCAATTGAGATGTTCTAGGTAGTAGGCCTCATTCTCTAGTGTCGCTCGAACACGATAGGGTCCTTCCCAGTCTACGGCGAGTTTTCCTTCACGGGAATCTTTGTGATTCCTCCTTAGGACGAGTCTGCCTACATGGAAATCTCGTCGTATAACTTTGGCATTATGACTAATGGCGATTTTTTGTTTTAGTGAGGCCTTGCAAAGGGATGCTCCTGACTAGAACTCTTCGACGAGATCGAGCTCCTCCCTTAATGCCTCCCTATTCGTCTCCCCGTCCAGGGGAGCTTCAGTTCGCCTAGAGGGCACATGAATCTCAATAGGAATCACTGGCTCAATCCTGTACGTTAGACGAAAAGGGGTTTCCTCGATTGAATAGTGAGGCATAGTACAGTAGGCCCAGAGCATGATGTGTAGCTCCTCAGCCCACTGTTTTTTCTTTTCATCTAGTCTCCATTTGAGGCCTCGTAGGATTACCCTGTTCGCTGCCACGAATTTCCTGTTAGTCTGGGGATGCTCGACGAACGTGAAATGTTGCTTGGTGTCCAGCTGGGCGACGAACTCCTAAATTTTTTTGTCCGTGAACTGTGTCTCATTATCAGTGACGATTTCTTGGGGGATGCCGAAGCGGGCAAAGGTGTTCCGCTTGTAGAAGCGGAGTATGTTGTGGGCCATTATTTTCGCTAGAGCCTCCGCTTCTATCCACTTTGTAAAGTAGTCAACGCCTACTATCAAATACTTATTCTGATTTGACCTTATGATGAATGGTCTTAGGATATCCAGGCCCCACCATACGAAGGGCTACGGGGAGGACATTGCTTTGAGTTCATTGGATGGTGCCAAGTGCATGTCCCTGTGTCGTTAGCATTTATCACATCTCTTCACATGTTCTTTTGTGTCATGCTGCATGGTTGGCCAGTAATATCTCGCTCGTAGAGCCTTCATGGCGAGGGATCTCCCACCGATGTACTAGGCGTTGATCCCCTCGTGGATCTCGCGCAGGACATGGGCGACCATCTCCTCCTCGACACATTTGATGAGAGGGATGGAAAAACCTCACCTATAGAGCTTATTTTTTATCAGGACGTATGAGCAGGCTCTGCACCTGACTACGCTGGCTTCCTTGGGGTCGGACGACAGTTCGTCCTTGGCGAGGTAATTGTAGATGGGATCATCCAGCAATTGATGTTGTTGATGACATGCACATCGAGGGTCGTGAAAGCTTTCTCGATGTTGGGCCGCGGGAATACTTCCTGGATGACATATTTGTTTCCCCTTTCCTTTTTATGCTTTCCAACTTTAACAAAACATCTGCTCGGACATTGTGTTCGCGGGGAACATATTTTACCCCCACCAATGTGAACTTTGTCATCTTTTCCTTGACCAGGGTCAAGTATTCAAATAGATTGTCATTCTTGACCTGGTATTCTCCCTGAACTTAGAGGGCCACGAGTTGAGAATTGGTGCAAATGACGACCTCTTTGGCCCCTAGGTCTTCGGCGAGGCATAAACCCGCGAGGAAAGCTTCGTATTCAGCGTGATTGTTGGAAGTGGGGAAGGACAAGGTAAGTGATACTTTGATGAGGGTTCCTTCCTTGTTTTCCAAGATGATGCCTGCCCCGCTCCCTGCCAAGCTAGATTCTCCTTCGAAGAAGATTATCCACTTACGAGGACCGCAAGTGGGGGAATCGGACAGGATCATTTCTGTGACGAAGTCGGCCAATGCCTAAGCCTTGAGGGTTTTTCTGCTCTCATATTGGATGTCAAACTTGGATAGTTCCAGCGACCATTTAAGCATTCTGCTGGCCATGTCTGGATGGCCTAATAGTTGCTTCACAGGCTGGTTCGTGCGTACCACGATTATGTGGGCCAGAAAGTAGTGCCTTAATCTTCTTGCAGCATTGATAAGGGTTAGGGCCACTTTCTCTATCTGCCGGTATCTCATCTCTGGTCCTTGCAGCACTTTGCTCGTGAAGTATGTAGGCTTCTTCCTATCGGGCGTTTCATAAATGAGGGCGACGTTGACGTCCTCGGTCGCGACAGCAAGATAGAGATATAGGGTTTCCCCGTTGTCTGGCCGTGAGAGGACCGGTGGTTCTGACAGAGCTTGCTTCAGGTGGAGGAGGTCTTTGTCGCATTCCTCTGTCCATTCAAAATCCTCCTCCTTACAGAGGAGTTTGAAAAAGGGGAGCGCGTGTTGAGCGGATTTTTCCACGAATTGGGACAGTGAATCGAGCATCCCATTTAGGGGTTGGATGAAATTCTTCAAGTTCAGCGTGGGAAACTCGAAGTAGGCTTTAGACTTATCGGGGTTAGATTCTTCGTTTTGTTAGATAGAAGTCGAGGAACTTGCCCGCTTGTACCCCGAACATGTACTTCTCTAGGTTGAAACGCATCTTGTACTTCCTGGCCTGCTCGAAAACTTTCCTTATATGGCTCATGTGATTGGATTCCTCGTGGGATTTCACGATCACGTCGTCCAAGTAGACTTCGAGCATATCCCGGATTTCGCCTCGGAAGACCTTGTTGACCATTCTTTGGTAGGTAGCACCAGTGCTTTTTAAGCCGAAGGGAATTACGTTGTAGTAATAGTTGCTCGATTCAGTCATGAAAGTTGTGTACCTTTTGTCGCTTTTTGCCATGGGTATTTGGTTATAGCCAAAATACGCGCCCATGAAAGATAACAATTTAAATCCAACAGAATTATCAACTAATTTGTCTATGTTGGGGAGGGGATATACATCTTTAGGGCAGACCCTATTAAGATCGGTGTAGTAAATGCACATTCGCCATTTTCCATTAGTTTTCTTTACAAGTACAACATTGGACAGCCAAGTAATGTACTTGGCTTCCGAGATAAAGTTTTCCTCTATGAGGTCTTTTACAGCATGTTTGGCAGCCTCCGTTTTCTCTAGAGACTGCCTTCGCCTAAGTTGAGCTACTGCCCTAGCAGCGGAGTCAATGGTGAGTTGGTGACAGGCCACATCAGGATCTAGCCTAGGCATCTCCGCGGCGTGATGACGAGAAAACGCATCGATTATATCGCTAGATTTCATTGACTTTTATCGCGCATTCACCGTTTTAACGCTCGATTCCTCGAGTTTTTCTTACTATTTTGCAGGTACATCGTTATGCGAGGCCAAATCATGAATTAAGAAGAAAAGAACGAAAGAAACCACAAGAAATGAAGCAAGACAGAATCCTGCAAAAAGTCTGCATAATTTGTTACGGCCACGGTCGTTACAAGGGTGTCACGACCGTGACACCTTGCTTTGGGCCATCACGACCGTGAGGAAGTGGTCACGACCGTGACACTTGAAATCATCAAATAACGAGCGTGAAGACCTTGTCACGCCCGTGACAAGGATATAACTTGATTTTGACTCAGACTACGTCAAGCCACCACTGAAGACCACTCCTCCTAGTAATTCTCCTCAAGGCAGCACGTGAGGAAGACTTCTCCCATTTTCTGCTGCCACTTCCCAACATTTTCTCAACCACTTCAGCAAAGCCCAAGAAGCAAAAGACCAAGGCACCAGCCCATTGGAAGCTCTATAAATAGGACCAGCTCAGGAGAACTCAGGGAGAGACTTCATTATCCAAATTTCCTGCGGAAGCTCTGCCGAATTACCTTACCACCAGAATTATTTTTCCAGCATTATTTTGTTTCCTGTCTTATTTTATCTGTATCCAAACCAACCGTGTAACAATTTCCAACATTAGGGAATTGTTATACTTTTATTTGTTTCCAGCCTTCAGCATTCGTTTTAATTTTTATTTCCGCCTACTCCAAGCCTTCCGGTCTGTGGAAGAAGGAGTCTACTCAGATATTTGTTAATCAGGTTTTTCAATTATTGCAATTTAATTTATTTATAATGTCTATTCATTTTTCTGCCATTAGTAAGTCAATATTTAACTCTGAGTCTGATTTAACCTCGATGAGTAGCTAAATACCTTAGGGCGGTATGTAGTTATAACCAACTTAACCGGTAAAATATAACCATGGGCTAAAATAAATAATCGCTTAACATTCTGGCTGATGCTTTTTAATTGAATTCGACCTTTTCGTTACGAGAGTAAGAAAAGGGTATTAGGTTGGGTCAAGACCACGAGAGTGTGAGATTTTAACCAGATAGCTAAAGTTAGGCATTTAAATTAAATACAGCGAGAGCGCTTTAAGATAAATTAGAATTATTTAGTTTCCAAAAATTACCTCTAAACACTTATGGGCTAGCGAGAGCAGGCATAGGGCTTTAGGGATAAGATCTGATTCAAGACCACGAGAGTGTGAGCTGAGGGTATTTAAACTAGTAATCTCTACCGAATAGATTAAGTGAACATCTTTATAAGCCGAGGTTAGATTGACCCCCCTAAGTTAGTATAATTACATACCGACCGTTTTAGTATTATTTTATTAAAAACTTGAATTTAATTCCGCCTTCAATAGTCTTAGAAAACCAACAACAATCGTGACAACTATTCGCCTTAGCTAAACTAGAAGTTCATCTAGCACTAAGTAACGATAGAATCCCTGTGGATCGATAATCTTAAATATTACTTCGATAGGCTGTGCACTTGCAGTAAGATACCGCTAGACGCATAAGTAGACACGTCTTTAGCCCATCAAGTTTTTGGCGCCGTTGCCAGGGATTCCTTAATTTAGTTACTAGCGCACTTAGGTAGCATTGTCTAGACTAAGGTATCAACTATTTAATTTAATCTAATCTCCGAGTGTATGCCACGTACTCGCTCCAAAAGCGAAGACTTGCAACCTCTAATCCCTGAATCGGAACGCTTCTTGCACGTAAGAAGACGTATACTCGATTTCGAAAATAGTTCCAACATTCCAGATCTTCAATTAGATCCGCCTGAACCAGTCGTAAAATCAGAAAACGCAGGAATGGCTGAAGAACAAACTCATCCACTCAAGTATTACGCTAATCCTTCGCAAGGTGAACCACATTCAAGCATTGCAGCACCGGCTATCAACCGAAATGATTTCGAACTAAAACCATCATTGATATCAGCCGTGCAACAAAATCAATTCGCCGGAAATCCTACCGAGGACCCGAATCTTCATCTTTCGATCTTTGTGCAATATGCAGATACCGTAAAAGCCAATGGAGTTACCCAAGAAGCTATTAGACTACGTTTATTTCCTTTTTCGCTTCGAGACAGAGCAAGAGCATGGCTTCAATCTCTGCCTTCGAACTCAGTAACTACATGGGAACAACTTAAGAGAGTTTTCTTGAACAGGTATTTTCCACCTAGCAAGACAGCTATGCTGAGAGCTCAGATCAACGGATTTAAGCAAAGAGAAAGTGAATCATTATTCGAAGCTTGGGAACGCTATAAGGATTTACTTAGGCTTTGTCCACATCATGGATTAGTAGAATGGATGGTCATCCATACCTTCTATAATGGACTCTTGTACAATACAAGAATGACAATTGACGCTGCCGCGGGTGGTGCATTGATGGACAAAGAATATAATGATGCCTATGCACTTATCGAAAGTATGGCTCAGAATCATTACCTTTGGGGAAGCGAGAGAGTCGCAACTGAGAAACCAACAAAGGGAGGTATGTACGAAGTAAGTAGTATGGACCAAGTCAATGCGAAGTTTGACCAACTAAGCCAAAAGATCGACAACTTGGCCATAACACCTGCAGCCACCGTGGCTGCAGTAACACCTAACTGTGAGTTATGTGGAGTCCCAGGACACGAAGTCTCTGATTGTCAACTATTGGCAGGAACTCCCACTGATCAAGTGAATTATGCTCAAGGAAACCCTTACTCAAACACATACAACCCAGGTTGGAAGAATCATCTGAATTTCTCCTATAAGAATAACAATGCTTATTACGCACCAGGTCAAGCACCAGCTACATCACCAGGATATCAAAAGACTGCTCCTAATATCCCTAGAAAATCGAACCTTGAATTGATGATGGAGAGCTTTATAGCTAGCCAATCTCAGACAAACAAGGACTTCTTAAACCAAAACATTCACACTAGTGAGCAGATTAAACAATTAGTGAGCAAAGTAGATGCATTAGCTACACATAACAAAATGCTTGAAACTCAGATTTCACAAGTAGCTCAACAACAAGCACCTACTGCTGCACCAGCTGGAGTATTCCCTGGACAACCTCAACCTAATCCGAAAGGACATGCTAACGCTGTAATATTAAGAAGTGGCAAGGAACTTGACGGACCTACCGATCCAAGACTTGACAATCCAGCCATGTACCAAAAACCGGATAAACCGACTGAAGTGGTGAATGATCCAGAAGAAAAGGAAGATGAAAGTCAAGAGGTAGTGGAGAAAGAACAACCTTATGTGCCTCCACCACCCTATAAACCACCAATTCCGTACCCTCAAAGATTAATAAGTTCCAAGACGACGGGTCAATTTAAGAAATTTGTCGAACTTCTGAAACAGTTGAATATTACTATTCCATTTACAGAAGCAATTACCCAAATACCCTCGTATGCCAAGTTTTTAAAAGAAATCTTATCCAATAAGAAAAAGATAGAGGATAACGGAACATTTACACTTACTGCCGAGTGTAGCGCCATAATTCAGAATAACATGCCTCCTAAGCTAAAAGATCCAGGAAGTTTCTCTATACCCTGTGTAATAGGAAAATTCGTCATTGACAAAGCTCTATGCGATTTAGGAGCCAATATCAGTGTTATGCCCTTAACGATTTGCAAAAGGCTAGACATGGGAGACCTAAGACCAACTAAAATGTCTGTTCAACTAGCCGATCGCTCTGTTAAATATCCTGTAGGCATACTAGAAAACGTCCCAGTACGTATAGGACAATTCTACATTCCTACTGATTTTATAATCATGGACATCTCTGAAGACTCAACTACACCTATCATACTAGGAAGACAATTCTTAGCTACCGCCGGAGCTATAATAGACGTAAAAAGAGGAAAGCTAACCTTTGAAGTGGGTGAAGAGAAAGTCGAATTTGTTTTAACACAATTCTTACAATCACCAGCTATAGAGGATACGTGCTATCTAATGGACGTAATTGACGAATGTGTAAGAGAAATGGAACTGGAAGAGACCACTTATTCTGAAATAATGAAAATTCAAATCCCTCCAATTCTCGAAGATGATAATTGGCAAAAACCGTATCAGGATGATAGTCTAAGCGAAAGTTTAGCACTTACACCGGATCCCATGCCAAGTAAAGATAAACCTACATTAGAATTAAAAACTTTACCTAATAACCTAAGGTACGAATTCTTAGACGTTGAATGTAAAAGACCAGTTATAGTGAATTCCAGTTTAGGAACCATAGAAACAAAGAAACTTTTAGATGTCTTGAAGAAATATCCAGCTGCATTAGGATATAACATATCTGATCTCAAAGGAATATGTCCTTCAGTTTGCATGCATCGCATTCTGCTAGAAGAAGATTGCAGAACCTCCAGAGAGTCTCAAAGAAGAATAAACCCAACCCTTAGCACTGTAGTAAAGGAAGAAGTCAAGAAATTATTAGATGCCGGGATAATATATCCAATCTCTGATAGTGAATGGGTTAGTCCAATACATGTAGTGCCAAAGAAAGGAGGTATCACTGTTGTGAAAAACGCTCAAGGCGAATCGATATCGCAAAGAGTAGTGACGGGATATAGAGTGTGCATAGATTATCGTAAACTAAACAAAGCCACTCGGAAAGATCATTTCCCACTACCTTTCATAGATCAAATGTTAGAACGATTAGCCAAGCATTCTTACTTCTGTTACCTTGATGGTTACTCAGGATTTTTCCAAATCCCTATCCATCCTGATGATCAAGAGAAGACTACATTCACATGTCCTTATGGAACATTCGCTTATAGGCGAATGCCCTTTGGATTATGCAACGCTCCTGCAACCTTTCAAAGATGTATGATGTCAATCTTCGCAGATTTTATAGACAACATCATGGAAGTGTTCATGGACGACTTCTCTGTATGCGGGCAAAGCTTTGAAGGATGTTTATCGAACTTGGAAATGGTGTTAGAAAGATGTGTAAAAGTGAATCTCGTGCTTAACTGGGAGAAATGTCATTTTATGGTCAACGAAGGAATAGTATTAGGTCATGTAATATCAGATAAGGGAATTGAAGTCGATAAAGCTAAGATTGAAGTAATAAAAGATCTTCAACCTCCTAAAACCGTTCGAGAAATACGAAGCTTTTTAGGACACGCCGGTTTTTACCGACGATTCATCAAAGATTTCTCGAAAATTACTAAACCTCTTACTGGTTTATTAATGAAAGACGCTGAGTTCATATTCAATGAAGATTGTCTTAAAGCATTCGAAACTCTAAAAACAGCCCTCATCACCGCACCAATCATGCAACCCCCTGACTGGAGATTACCTTTTGAAATCATGTGCGATGCGAGTGACTATGCTGTGGGCGCAGTCCTGGGTCAGAGAAAAGAAAAGAAACTCCATGCGATTTACTATGCGAGTAGAACCTTGGATTCTGCCCAGATGAACTACGCCACTACAGAAAAAGAATTGCTAGCAGTTGTCTTTGCGCTTGACAAATTCCGCTCTTACCTAGTTGGAGCGAAAATAATCATTTACACAGACCACGCTGCTATCCGATATCTATTAACTAAGAAGGATGCTAAGCCAAGACTCTTAAGATGGATTTTACTCTTACAAGAGTTTGATCTAGAAATAAAAGACAAAAAAGGTACTGAAAACGTCGTAGCGGACCATTTATCTAGAATAGAAGGTATTAAACCCGAACAAGTGCCGATTAACGATGATTTTCCATATGAACAGCTGATAGCACAAATAGGAAGCGACCTAGCGCAGTTAGAGATAAATGAACCAGAACCCGTGGAAATAATATAGACAACTGTAGGACTGCCATGGTACGCTGACATTGTCAACTACCTAGCCGCAGGAGCTCTTCCACCCGATCTAACCTATCAGCAGAAAAAGAAGTTCTTTCATAACCTAAAACAGTACTATTGGGATGAACCATTATTGTTCAAACGAGGACCAGATGGAATCTTTCGCCGATGTATTCCCGAAGAAGAAATAGAAGATGTCATTGCCCAATGTCATTCATCTCCTTATGGTGGACATGCAAGCACTTCCAAGACTTGTGCAAAAATCTTGCAAGCCGGCTTATACTGGCCTAATCTATGGAAGGATGTCCACATCGCTGTTATAAGTTGCGATCGGTGTCAACGCACCGGCAATATTTCAAGAAGAGATGAAATGCCCCAAAAGGGAATTTTGGAAGTAGAAATCTTCGACGTCTGGGGAATAGATTTCATGGGACCATTCCCATCATCTTTCGGTAATAATTACATACTCGTAGCTGTTGATTATGTCTCGAAATGGATTGAAGCCATAGCTTCTCCTACAAACGATGCACGAGTAGTAATAAAGCTTTTCAAAAACATAATCTTTCCCAGATTTGGTGTACCTCGACTCGTCATAAGTGACGGTGGCTCGCACTTCATTTCAAAAATCTTTGACAAATTACTATCTAAGTATGGAGTGCGACACCGTGTGGCTACACCATATCACCCACAAACAAGTGGACAGGTCGAAGTCTCAAACAGAGAGATTAAACAAATCTTAGAAAAGACTGTAGCCATATCTCGGAAAGATTGGTCATCTAAACTTAATGAAGCTCTATGGGCTTATAGGACCGCTTACAAGACTCTCATAGGTACTACACCTTTCAAACTAGTTTATGGAAAATCTTGTCACCTCCCAGTAGAACTAGAACACAAGGCTTATTGGGCGATCAGAACTCTCAATATGAACTATAACGCTGCAGGAGAAAAGCGAATCCTAGACATTAACGAATTAGAAGAATTAAGGTTAGATGCATATGAAAATGCTAAGCTATATAAGGAAAGAACCAAGCGATGGCATGATAAACGCCTATCTAAGAAAGAATTCAGTGTGGGAGACGTTGTACTCCTCTTTAATTCAAGACTTAGGCTCTTTCCTGGAAAATTAAAGTCTAGATGGTCAGGACCCTTTTGTCGCTACTGCGAAAATCGGCGCCGGCTGAACAGAAGAGTCGCCACCGTGCGTTATTTATCCCACGGGAGGGAAAGGAAACGCTCAGAGTAAACCTCGCACAACACGGGAAAGGTATGGTCATCGCAACCAAAACCTGGATTCGGGAGTCGGTTACGCAAGGGGAAGGTATTAGCATCCCTCACGTCCGTCGTACTCGACGGGATCCACGCTTGTCTTCGGATATGGATTGTTATTCTATCTAAACTATAGGTCAAGGGTTAAAAAGAAAATAAAATGAAAATAAAAATGACTCGGCAAAGTATCGCACTTTATGCCTACGTATTCCCGTCTGGAACGAGAAATCAGAGTCAACGTAGTTCGCCTACCTACGGGAAAGGAGGGGAAGGTTGCTCGCTAGGATATCGCATCCTATGCCTACGTACTTCCACACAGCATGGAAGATCAGAGCAAACGTAGTTCGGGCCACGTACGACACAAGTCTGCCTTGATTGATTTTATTCCTTCTGAAAAGGTTTTCTTGATTAACAGTCCCGGCGGACAAAAATGACGCTTTGATGAGTTCACCTTCTTTTACGGAAGAAGTGTCTTTTATTGTGTTTGAAATCTTTATGTGCTTTTCTGTTTGTTTTGAGAGAGAAGAGACAGAACTCTAACCTATGGTTGTGAAGGGGAAACAAACTAACCTAATGTTATCATGCATGGGTTAAGACCTAGTGTCTATCATGCTCCTCTCTTGCACAGAGAGAAACAGAGATCCTACGGGATAGGCAGAAACAAAAACAATAGCAGATATATACAATAAAGCAGTAAAATGCATGGATGCAACAATACAAGCGAGGCAAGGGAGTCCCACTCAACCTCGAACCTAGAAAACAATAGGCAAAAGTGAACAGGCTTCACTTTCAACCCAGCAGGGTAAACAGCAAACAATACAGTCAGGAAAACCAATCAATACATCAAGAAATGAAATACAGCAAAAGCAAACAGCTTCAGCAGCTCTGAAATAACATCTGGCTTCAAGTAATCTCCAATCAGCTACAGGCTTCAACAAGCATCAATCTCCATCTTCATGACCTTCAGGCAAGGGCTTTGATCATCTGTCTTCTATCTGCAATGGCTTTTCTTCAAGCTCAAACCTCCAGGATGAGGGATCAGTCACAAGAGTGAATTGGGTGTTAAGCAATCAGCTGACTACCAAGGGTGGTGAACAGACTGCTTCTAACACAAGAGACATTTTCTCTCAAGAGTTCTATCTCTTAGACACTATCACCAAGCCTTCCAAAGGAAGGGGGTGAGTGTCTTAGAGAGACTCTGAATCACAGAGAAGAATGGATGCAGACAAGGCAATCCATGTTTGAGAAACAAACTTTCTAACCTAGAGCTCTGCCTAGCTCCTAAACCCTAGTCTCCTCAGCAGCTGCTAGCAAGAACCTCCTCTCCAACTCTGGCAGTTGATCTTCAATCTCTGGATCTCCAATGGTCTTCATCTCCTCAAGTCTTCAGCTCTCCCAAGTCCCCAGACAATCCCAATACCCAAGCAAGCAAGCAATAATCCCCAGAGGGCACACCACACCAGTCAATCAGACACACACAGAGTATTAATAGCAGTAGGGGAATCCTGACTTTTTCTAAGGGGATCTAATAACTACCCATAGCCCCTATAATCCCATAGCTAAACTATTCAAACCCTAAGTCCTAAGGGAAATGAAATCAAACTTCTTAAGTCATCACCTAAAAAACCCTAATTTGTTCATGTTGTTCAAGCCTACATTAAGCACCTAAAATTAATTTCTAAAAATGGGAACTAAATTGTTTCTACAAGTTCAATATCTCATCTAAACAACCTAAAAAGAATGAACAAAAAATATGAAAGCATCTAGTAGAACAAAAATTAACAAAATCATGCATGAAATGAAACTATTTAAAATGTCATTTATTTAGAAAATATGGGAAAAATATCAAATAAAAATAAGATGCAATTTTTATTTTTTTTATAATTTTCTAGACATTCTAATGAAAATGATGTAAAAAGAATGAATTAAAAATGATTTTTTATCTATTTATTATGAATTTTCAAAAATGAATGACAATAAAAAGAAATGGAAAAAAGGAAATAGAAAGAAATAAAGGGAGGGGGTACTAATAGCAAATGCGCTCAGTTATAATCAGGATGGGCCAGCAATGGTGGGGTGCGCGTAGCAAGTTTGAATTAGGCCCAGAACAAATCAGAATTAATGAAAATAAAAAAAAAGGCGCAGGGGGTGTATTCAGCATGGTTTTCACGTTCAAATCATAATGGGCTCAATATTGGGGGGTGGGGATATCATAAACACACTTAGGCCCGCCCGTTTCATTAAATGAAACGGTGCGTTTAGGGCACCTATTCTCTCCCTCCAAAATTCTGCTTTAAACGAGAGCCACAGGATTGCTTCTTTGGTCAAAGGTCTTGCACGCGATGGACGATCAGGATTTCGTCTTCCACCTCTTGCCATGAAAGCTAGGGTTTACACACTCCATGGAAGCCATGCACGAATCATGTTCAAGCTCTCGATTCTCCTTCCACAATCCATGAAACACCACGATCCAAACATGAAAATCATTCAGAATTTCTCCCTCTACAAGCCTATGGTCATAGTTCATTCCAACTCTCAATAAATCATTCAAACCGATCGAGACAAGTCCTGACTCCATGAAAATACTCTGGTATGCATCATCAAGATTCTCACTCAAACCTGTACTAATCTAAACTACACCTAATGGTGATTATTCTGATCTATCAAACTAACATTATAATGGCCTAACCTAAGAGTTCTAGGTCCTAACAGTTTCAAGCACCTGCCATGAACTATCACCAAACCTTATCAAACTCATCCTAATCGTTCTACTAACAACCTAGATCACATCTAAACTAATAAAACCATGCAAATCTATCTATATCAAGCTATGGGAGAGAAAATGCACCTGATGCAAAAGCTTGGAGATGCTGATGGAACTCGTGGATCTGAGGCTTCTAATGCTTGGATCTTGATCAACTCTTGCTATATTTGATTCTGTATGCAACACCTTGATGAATTTGGCCTTGGATCTTGAGTTCCAATGGAAATTGCAATTTGTGTGTTCTTGATGGAAGTGCACGAAAATGATCAATATCCACCAAATCTTTGATTCAATTCTGATCCATGATGATGGTGAAATGTAGGAGGATCAATGTTGATGAGAATTGATGCTGAATTTGTGAGATTGAAGTGAACTTGCAATGAGAAAGAATAGAGAGAATTTGGGAAATTCTTGGTGAAAAATGAATCCAACCCTTGCTCAATTCTGATTTCATGAATATATAGGGCTCAATGAACTTTATAGAACCATCTTGCAACTTCCCTTGCATTCCAAATTGGTTATGTTTCTTCAAATGCAAGTAACCATAAATAACTTTGATTTTTTTCACTAAGCTCAAAAATGTACTTGAACCATTGTTCTTAGAATGTGTTTTGGACCCAAAATCATATATGGGAAGTCTCCATTTGGACTTATAAATCTCTCAAACCATTTTTCACTTTGACTTTATTTAAGTTATAAGCCATTTTAGTTCAAATTTGACCAATCATGCAACTTCATGTTATGAGCTTTTCCAACAATTTGTGACCTTCTTTCTAGACTCAAAATGTCATTTGGAGAAAGTTTGATGTTGTAAGTTTTTCCATTTGAGGCCTCCTTGTATGCGTTTTGGACATAGGTTAAAATGACCTGTAATTCACAAATGACCAAAATACCCTTTGCTTGCCAAGACCATAAGTTGAGCTCCACACATCATATGAGGGCATGCTATACCATTCTAGAAAGCTAAGACAATGAGGAACAATTCTTATGTTGACCAGAAATTCATTTGAAATCTCCTTGAGGGGTAAAACTAGCTTGGAAGTCAAGTCACTTTCACAGACAAAATTTCAGATACCTCAGATGACCTGTAACTTGCAAGGACCATAACTTGAGTTCTATAAATCTCCTTGATGTCTTCCACCACTAAAATTAAAGGTCTTGAGATCCTCTACAAGTTTCATGTTGGCCAAGGATCCATTTGAAGCTAGCATTTTGAATTATCTTGCTTGGAAATTTGACCTAAACTAGGGGATTTTACACAGAAACCCTAATTTAGAAACTCCTCTTCTCCTTGATTTCTCTTGAATTCTTCTTGGCATATCTCCATATCCTTCTTTATATGTCCAATGATGAATCCCACATCTCTCCACTAGACTTGAATGCCCCTTAAATCAGTCAATTGACCTAGGATTGACCTAGGGTTGACCCAGGTGAAACCCTAGTTGACTGCCTTCAACTATAGCTCTTGTGCTCTCATCAATGACTTGTCTCCTTCTTTAAATGACTTTCTAAGTCTCTCATAATGTCTAGATACTCTCCATGCCTTCAACCCACAGCTCACAACCCTCTTGTTGACCCTCAGATACCCTCAGCTAGGAGATGGACTCAAGGCTTGATCTGCTGAACTCTTTGCTTTCAAATTCTTTCCTGATGACTTGAATGAGGTTGAATTGGGATAATAACCTCTTGATAGGCTTCTAGAGATGAGAATAATGATTGGTCCCCCTGTTGTATGACTTGCTATGCTTATGCTATGCAGATGATTAGACTATGCACATGACTCTATATGCAAATGCTAATGATATTGAAACATAAACCAAGTGAATAAGGTTGGGCAAATTTTAGGGTGCAACAGCTGCCCCTATTCAAGCGGCTTGGACCCGATTGGGTGAAGAGCCCGGAGCCTTCAGACATTCGCGGTACGAGACGGTTGAATACTAGGAACCCAGAAATTTGCCAACCGCAGAAATAAACTGCGCCACTGCTTGGGGAACGACATTCATCAGCTGAATTTAACTGTTACGGCAACCCACTGATCTCGTGCGACCGTGCTGGGGATAATTCGTCTGCACTTCTATAAACTGAATCGTCCACGTTAGGAATAAAACTCTTCCACGTTAGGAGTAACACCTGTCCACGTTAGGAATCATTTCTTCTGTATCTGTCCACGTCAGGACTAACCTTTTCATCTTTCCACGTCAGGAAGCCATCTTCTTTCCACATAAGGAGAACTATATCAATCTGTCCACGTAAGGACTCCAATACCACTTGACATGCCCGCGTCAGAACTCCAATCTTTCCACGTAAGGAATTCAACTTTGGTTCTGAACCTGTCCACGTCAGGACTCAACTTTCCACATAAGGAGTACATCATTCTTCCACGTCAGGAATCAACTTTTCTTTCCACGTCAGGAATACAAGCCTCTTTCCACGTAAGGAATGCTATCCGTTTTCCACGCAAGGAAACATAACTTTTCCACATAAGGCAACCAATTCCTTCCGATTTGTCCGCGTCAGGACTACATTTTTCCACGTAAGGAATGCCATCTTAATCTGTCCACGTAAGGACTCCACTTTTTCCACGTTAGGAATCACCTCTTAATCTGTCCACGTAAGGACTCCAATCTTTCCACGTCAGGAATGCTGTCATTTCCACGTAAGGAAACTATCTTTTTCCACGTAAGGAATCCTCTTCTGATATGTCCGCGTAAGGACTACATCGTCCACGTTAGGACCCACTTCTCCACGTTAGGAATAATAATAATTTCTTTGATTTGTCCATGTCAGGACACTGATCTCGTCTTGATTTGTCCACGTTGGGACTCAGGCGTCTTCGACCCGCTGAGGAAATAAGACTTGTCCACGTAAGGACTCACACGCTCGTCTGATCTGTTCACGTCAGGGCACCAACACAAAGAGTAATTACTTTTGTCAATGTCATGACCTCCCATTCCACTAATTTCGAGAACCCGAATCTGCCCACGTTAGGACTAACACACCTCACCAATCCGGGGAAGTAAACCTGTCCGCGTTAGGACGCCCACTTCTGAAGAAATCCCGCCAATATAGGAATAAATTGTCCACGTCAGGACTTAGTTCTCCAATGATCCTCACCCACAAACTTCTTAGCACTGACGTGACAGCGACTTTGAGGCGGGCTCTACTGGGGAGGTCTGGAAACCAACTATCGGACGCCTGCTCTGATAACCGGCGGTGGCCTCTGAAATTCTGACTCATGGAACCCCTGATGACAACTAATTCTGCCTGGGAATAAAGAGAGACTTATCCTGGTAACTCTGTGGGGAATACTGCCGAAACTGACATTATCATTGGATGTCTCATGCCGAGATCTTGAATGTTTGGTTGTTCATTTAAGCAAAAGTTCTCTTCACCTGAACTGCTAGAGTACAGAAATTGCTTCAGCAAAATAAACGCTGAAGATAATGCCAACTCTGCTGGGGATAGCCAGATGCTACAGAATTATTCCAGCAAAATAAATGCTGGGAGGATGAAGTCAACCATACTGGGAAATTGGGAACTCAAACCGAGCACCCTGTTGAGGTAACCCCCTGCTGGGGAATATAACTTTGCTGGGGAGTAGCGGATGTGCCTGATATGGTTGAACTTTCTGCTGGAACGTGAACTGATATTACACAGTATCCTTGACAAAATAAATGACAGGACCCACCGCCAACTCTACTGGGGAGAGTCTTGATCTTCGAATTCCACTGGGAGGAAAGAACGCTTGCTGAAAAGAGAACTCCGCTGGAGGTGGGACTATTCTCTCGGGGAAAATTAACTGACTCCACTGGGGGAGAGTGCATGACCCTGCGGGGAAAGATGAACCTGTCTGAACACAGCCTTACGATCTTGGAATCGTCAATTCCCTTGGCACATGCTACGACTAGCTGGAGAGTTCGATCCTTCTTCAGGAAGAACCTGCATGACCTGCGTGGGGATCAAGTCTTTCGTTATCGCGATCTTTTGATCATCTTCCTCGTATGGTTATGAAACCTGCATTAACACAAACAAGACACGACAGGCCTATGCAATCAAATCAATTCAGGTTAGTGACGTTATACTCAGTTAATTCAAAGCTTTAACAATTGTTGGCAAGGGCCAGTGATGTTATACTCATGCTAGTTTCATCAAACTTAGGCGTTTTATCATGCACAAAACAGTAAAGAACCAGCATCAAGTACTGAATAACATGTTTTATTGATCGGGCCCCTGAATGGGCGGAGTTTTATACATGGGATGTAACTCCTGAAAAGAGGAAGCTACGCAAAGCAAATATACAAGTATGCAAGTATGCACAAGAAGCATGAATATTGACAACTTAAATTTGTACACATGTCGGCAACGGGATGCGGATGAACACCACGAACTGATCCTCCCATGACTCGCCCGACTCTAATGCTTTTCCCGGTATCCTCACTTCTGAAGAGATTGTATCCGATAACTGGCTCCTCAAATATATTCTCCCGCATTGATGCTCATTGAATTCGGACCGCAGTCATTTGCTTTTCAAATCCCTAACTTTTGCGTGAACCGCCCTTTACGGGTTTTCAGTTCACCGGGATACCCTTTTTTGCCGAAGCCGCCCAGTGTAGGTTTTCAACTTCGCGGGTGTACATTTTTTCAATTTTATCCCTAACTTTTGCCCGAACCTTTCATTCTGTTTTTGGTTCGCCAGGATGCCCCATTTTTGCCTGGACTCTCTTTTTCTGTCCAGCGGGTCTATTTTAGGCAAAGTATTTTTTAACTGCGTCCGAATTCACAGGTGACGTGAAGTCTTCTCCGTCCATGGTGGACAACAACAACGCTCCTCCTGAAAAGACTTTTCTGACAACGTATGGCCCTTCGTAGTTGGGGGTCCACTTGCCCCTGTGGTCTGCTTGCGGCGGGAGAATCCTTTTCATCACAAGGTCGCCCGTCTGAAAGCTTCGCGGATGTATCTTCTTGTCGTACGCTTTCTTCATTCGGCTCTGGTACAAACGACCGTATGCTAGAGAAGCTAGCCTCTTCTCGTCCATTAAGCTCAGTTGGTTCAATCTATTCGTTACCCATTCTGCCTCGTCTAGCTGAACGTCTCGCAATACCCTCAGAGAAGGGATCTCAACTTCCAATGGTAATACCGCTTCCATTCCGTATACCAACGAGAACGGAGTTGCCCCGGTTGATGTGCGTACCGTCGTACGATAACCGTGCAAAGCAAAAGGTAGCATTTCATGCCAATCCTTATAGGTCACCACCATTTTCTGAACAATTTTCTTGATATTCTTATTGGCCGCCTCAACAGCGCCATTCATCTTGGGTCGGTAAGGGGAGGAGTTGTGATGTTCGATCTTGAAATTCTGACAGAGCTCCTTCATCATTTTGTTGTTCAGATTTGAACCATTATCCGTGATTATCCGCTCGGGAATCCCATATCGGCAAATGATATCTCTCTTGATGAATCTAGCCACCACTTGCTTCGTTACATTCGCGTAAGACGCCGCTTCCACCCACTTGGTGAAATAATCGATTGCTACTAGGATGAACCGATGCCCGTTAGAAGCCGTCGGCTCGATCTTTCCGATCATATCGATTCCCCACATCGAGAATGGCCATGGAGATGACATCACATTTAGAGGACTCGGAGGCACGTGTATCTTGTCAGCATATATTTGGCATTTGTGGCACTTCCTCGCGAACTTGAAACAATCAGTTTCCATCGTCAGCCAAAAGTAACCTGCCCTCAGCAGCTTTCTCGTCATAGCATGCCCACCAGCATGCGTACCAAAGGTACCTTCGTGAATTTCCTCCATGAGAAGCTTTGCCTCTTTCTCGTCTACACAACGCAACAACACCAAATCGTGGTTTCTTCTGTACAAGACGCCATCTGGATTCAAGTAGAAATTACCCGCTAATCTCCTGAGAGTCTTCTGATCTTGACTGGATGCCCCAGCCGGATACTCTTTATTCTTCAGGAAATTAAGGATATCGAAATACCACGGTTTGTCATCAGATGCTTCATCAATAGCAAATACATAAGCTGGCCTGTCCAACCGAGAGATAGTGATTTGGGGAGCTTCGTTCCAGAAGTTGACCTTGTACATGGAAGACAAAGTGGCCAGGGCGTCAGCCATTTGATTCTCTGCCCGCGGTACATGATGCAATTCAACCTTGTCGAAGAAAGGCAACAATCTCCTTGCATAATTCATGTAATGTATCAAATTAGGCTGCCGTGTCTCCCATTCCCCTTTGATCTGATTCACCACCAGAGCTGAGTCTCCGTATACGTCTAGATGTTTGATTCGCAAATCAATGGCTTCTTCAAGCCCCATTATACAAGCTTCGTATTCGGCCTCATTGTTGGTAACGGAAAAGGTCAATCGGGCAGTAAACGGGATGTGCGACCCGTGTGGCGTCGTGATGATTGCCCCTATTCCGCTACCGTAAGCATTCACGGCTCCATCAAATATCATCTTCCATTTGGAACCCAACTCTGGTCCCTCGTCTGGCAACGGCTCTTCACAATCCTTCATCTTTAGGTACATGATATCCTCGTCAGGAAAATCAAACCTCATCGATTGGTATTCTTCAATAGGCTGCTCCGCCAGATACTCAGACAGCACACTCCCCTTTATAGCCTTTTGCGAGACGTATTGGATATCATATTCAGTCAAGACCATCTGCCAACGGGCAATTCTACCCGACAACGCCTGCTTTTCGAATACATATTTGATAGGATCCATCTTCGAGATGAGCATGGTTGTATGATTCAGCATGTACTGCCTCAAACGCTTGGCGGCCCAGGCTAGCGCGCAACAAGTTTTCTCCAGCATTGAGTATCGAGATTCACAGTCTGTAAATTTCTTACTCAGGTAATAGATCGCATGCTCTTTTCTCCCCGTCTCGTCGTGTTGACCGAGAACACAACCCATGCTGCCCTCAAGAACCGTCAAATACATGATCAAGGGTCTCCCTGCCACCGGGGGTATCAAAATAGGAGGCTCCTGCAGATACTTCTTTATTTTATCGAACGCCTTTTGACAATTTTCGTTCCACGTTACAACTTGATCTTTCTTTAGCAACTTGAATAACGGTTCACACGTAGCAGTTAGGTGAGATATGAACCGATCGATGTAGTTCAACCTCCCTAAAAACCCGCGCACCTCTTTCTCTGTTTTAGGCGTCGGCATTTCTTGAATCGCTTTTATTTTAGCAGGATCGACCTCTATTCCTCTTTCGCTTACGATAAACCCCAGCAGTTTACCCGATCTCACCCCGAAGGTGCATTTATTAGGGTTCAGCCTCAGCCTGAACTTCCTAAGTCTTTTAAACAACTTCAGCAGATTCACCAGATGCTCTTCCTCCGTCTGGGATTTGGCAATCATATCGTCAACATAAACTTCGATCTCTTTATGCATCATGTCATGGAAAAGAGTCGTCATCGCACGCTGATATGTTGCCCCAGCATTTTTCAAACCAAAGGGCATCACTTTGTAGCAAAATGTTCCCCACGGCGTTATGAAAGTAGTCTTCTCCATATCCTCTGGCGCCATTTTAATCTGATTATAGCCTGAAAAGCCATCCATGAAGGAGAATACGGAGTACTGGGCAGTATTATCAACTAACACGTCAATGTGAGGAAGTGGAAAATCGTCTTTTGGGCTTGCTTTATTCAAATCTCGATAATCCACACACATTCGAACCTTGCCATCTTTCTTTGGCACCGGTACGATGTTGGCAACCCATGAAGGATACTTCGTCACAGCCAGGAAACCAGCGTCCCACTGTTTCTGAACCTCCTCTTTGATCTTCATTGCCATATCTGGTCGAGTTCTGCGAAGCTTTTGCTTGACTGGCGGGCAATCTTCTTTCAGTGGCAGGCGATGCACGACCATATCTGTATCGAGCCCTGGCATATCTTCATACGACCAAGCGAATACATCGCTATACTCTTGGAGCATTTCAACCAGTCTCCGCTTGATATCTTCCTGCAGCGCGACTCCTATACGAATATTCTTCTCAACCCCTTCCGACCCCAAGTTGATAATTTCGATGACCTCGTCGTGAGGCAGAATGGCTCTTTCCTCTTGCTTTACTAACCAAGACAGTTCTTCAGGAACGTCGCTATCTTCGACAACCTCTTCTTCAGCCTGAAAAACCGGGTGCTCAAAGTCGGGACGAGTCATAGGTGGTTCAAGGATGTCATCTGAAAATGTTATCCTGCAAAAGGAATGGTTAAGTGCTTCAAAATGCGTATAAAGCGAATAACCACGTTGCCATTTTATTGAAAAATACAAAATAAGAAAGACAGAGATTACAGTATTTGCACATGAAAAAACGCCATTTATTTAATGATTAACACGCAATGTTTATAACAACACAGCCCTAAGCAAATCCTGATGCCCCGGGCAAGACATCAGATTATTCAACAATTAATGAAGCAAAGCATTACTGTTTAAAAGTCACAGGAACAAGCTCCTGAATAGACCAGTTGCACAGTCCTTGTCCTGGCGTGCTTGGCAGAATCCAGGCATCCATATCACAGTCGCTGTCTCCTTCATCAGACTCTGAAGCAGCATTGACAGTTTCATGACACACTCCACTGGCAGAGATGGTAATTGGCTTTCTGAAACGGGGGGCCCCCACGGAAGGAGTTGATGACGACGGTTGGTACCCCAGTCCGAACCGGTCCATCTTCACAGGAATGTCCAACACTTTGCCCCAGCCCTTGGCTTCTCCTGCTTCCACTAGAGCTTGAGCTTCCTTATACGATGAGACAGCTATCTCTGGCACTTTGCTCGGCCCGGGACCTTTGTCCTTGATGCGCAAACCTTCGAATGCCTGGCATGGTGTCTCGTGGATCTCCCCGTCGACTTCCACATATTTAAATGAAGATAAATGGCTGACCAGGATATCTTCTTCTCCGCACACGGTGACTACACTGTCTCCGACCATATATTTTAACTTCTGATGCAGGGTAGACGTGACGGCCCCTGCCCCATGAATCCAGGGTCTTCCAAGCAAGCAGCTATACGCAGGCTGTATATCCATGATATAAAACTCCGTTGCAAACACTTCCGGCCCTACTTGCAGAGGCAAGGTAATCGATCCGAAGACTGTTCTCCGCGTGCCGTCAAATGCTCTGACTACCAAATCACTGGGTGTACACAAAATCCCTCGAACATCCAGCTTCATCATCGCCTTCTTGGGCAACACATTCAGAGATGACCCGGTGTCAACCAATACGTGCGACATTACTGATCCTCTACACTCAACAGATACGTGTAATGCCATATTATGATCTCTCCCTTTCGGAGTCAAGTCAAAATCGGTAAAACCCAGACTGTGGCCTGCATTCACATGTGCCAATACTCCTTCTAGCTGATTTACGGAGACATCTTGGGGTACAAAAGAAGTGTCCAGGACTTTCAGCAAAGCATTTCTGTGAGCTTCCGAACACAGCAGCAATGACAAGATGGATATTTTGGACGGTGTCTGCTGCAGATGCTCCACAATCTTATAATCACTTTTTCGAATTAAGCGCATGAACTCTTCTACATCCTTCGATGCTGCTTCTTTTTCACTTGCTTGTACCGGAACATTTTCAACCACTTTCCCTTTTCCTTTCGCTAGTCTTTCAGCCTCCACTTCAGGAGATATAAAGATCCTGCCACTCCTCGTCATGCCTCCTGAACCAACAACATTATCCACAATCTCCGCTGGCTGCTTGTTAACATCAATCTTTATCCCATCACAATACACCTCTAACCCATATGACCATGGGACTGCTTTCGTGTTCTCGTACGGGATTGGCCCGGCCTTAGTTATGGTGATCGGTGGTCGCTGAGCTGGTGCTGCAATAGTGATCGTCTTCCGAGGAATCGTTACTGTGGCCACATCACTCCGATTATCCACTACTACCCCTGCAGGCTCTTCAGTTGCCGCTCGATCAAACTGCAATATGCCCTCATCAATTAAAGCCTGAATGCCTTTCTTCAAATCCTCACACCCCCCAGCTAGGGTCCAACAATCTAAGCAATACTCGTTACATCCTGGGTAAACACCTCCTTGTAACAGTCGGCTCTTTATCTCGCTCAGCGGCGTCTTCAAATCTTCCACATTCATAATCAGATTCAGACCTTCCTCAGTCAGAACGGCGTTCGCCCCATGATTAGGCATGGGTGTCTGGACTATATTCGGACCTGCCGTTCCGAAATTGATAGTCTTATTGTCCAAAAGATCCTGCACAACGTGCTTAAAAGCGTGGCAACCTTCTATATCGTGGCCCGGAGCCCCAGAATGAAACTCGCAGTGCCTGCTTGCATCGTAACCAAACGGGGGAGCTCCCGTTATCGGCGCCAGAGTTCTTTTCTCTACCAGGTTTAATCCCAACAATGTCTGCAATAAATCGGCATAGGTTGAGGGAGGCTTCTCAAACACTCTTCTCGGTTTACTACCCTGGAATCTTCGTTGAGCCTGCTGTGCCCCTTGCTGAGGCTGCTGCTGCTGTGGCATTGGTTGCTGCTGAACCGGTTGTTGTTGCTGGAGTGGTTGTTGTTGATATGGGATAGTAACACTCGCCACCTGCTGCGGCTGACGATATTGACCTCGTCCCCTGCCTCGGCCCCGGCCTCGGCCTCCAAATACTGCGCTTGCCTCGCCCTGACGGCGCCCACCATAAGCTTTCCTATTACTGCCAGATGCGGTTGATTCCTCGACTTGGAACTTTCCTTGCTTAATGTTACGTTCAATCTTTTCCCCCATCAGAATCAGGTCTGAAAAACTGGCCAGAGACGTATGAAACAGCATATCATGAAACAGCCCTGTGAATGTGCCGACAAACATGTCATTCATTTCCTTATCTTCTACAGGAGGACGGACCCTGGCAGCCATATCGCGCCACCTTTGCGCGTACTCTTTAAAACTCTCCCCCTTCTTCTGCGAAAGCCCGGCCAACTGGACCCGATTGGGTGCCAGGTCGCTGTTATACTTGTAATGGGCTACGAACGCCTCCGCCAATTGCTTCCATGTCTTGATATCAGTTGGCTCCAACCCCATGTACCACTCTAGGGAAGGGCCCGATAGACTATCCTGAAAGAAATGCATTAGCATTCTTTCATCAGTTGAGTATGCAGACATTTTTCTGTAATAAGCTCGTACATGCACTTTCGGACATGTGTCTCCTTTGTACTTGTCAAACGTAGGAGCTTTGAATTTAATTGGCACCCTCAAACCAGGTACCAGACCCATGGTTGCCATGTCCAATCCCACAGCACTTTGATTTAAGACTCCCTTCATCTGCTCTTCCAGCATTCTAATCTTTTGGGAATCATCCATCGGCCCTTCAAAACCTCCTCCGGAGAAGGCGTCCTCCTGCTGATCTTCTTGCCACATACCATTTCCAGCCCCGTACCTATCATATCCATTATTACGTCCAGCTCTAATCTGATTCATCCCCGGACCTCGGCCTCTGTTGCCGTACCCTTGAACACCTCCAGTAGGACCAAAAGCCATAAATCCAGCACCGTTTCCGTTTCCAAAGCCTCCGTAACCCTGATTGACCATACCATAACCATCTTGCCCAAAGCCTTGAGCATTAAAGCCATACTTCCCAGTGTTATCGAATCCCTGATCGTTGAATCCGAATCCAGTATTGACAAAGCCATTGCCTCCTAGATTATCTCCCAAATTGACATCACCCAGCCCAGCATTAAGGACAGCAGTCTCATTCCCCACTCCAACGTTACCATTCACAGCAGCGGTAGCGTTGTTGACATTAACAGCAGGTGTATTAATTACAGGCGGAGCCACTGGCGTGGGAGTGCCGTCTCCATGAGCAGTATCGACCCGGACAGACTGATGATCTTCATTACCATGACCAGCGCTTCGGGCCAACAGAGGCTGGACCATGGCCTGCAAATTCTCCTGCCCTTTTGCTATAGCTTCCATGGTCTGCATGAAGAGGGCGAGCTTCTCGCGCACATCTTGCATCTCGTTCTGCATTTGGTCCATGATTTTTCGACAATTGGAGCGTGTAGAATAGCGGTGCGGATGTTGATCTGCAATCCTGTTAAGTACCTGTTAAAAGCGGGAAATAAGACACTACTCAAAGATTACCTGTAATGCAATATGAATGCAATGCAATGTGTCTGTGCATTAGGGAAGTTCATTCCCCCAGTTCTAGTGCGAAGGTGCCGGTGCAGTGACAGTGTTGACAATAGGAATATCGGAGCTGAATCATAGAAAGCCTCATATATTGCAGGGAGAATCAATAAGCCCAGGGTACAATATCACTGAGAGTACAAAGAAGGCATGACCTCAACCAACAATCCTGGTGATGGTCAGCACTATGCAAATAAAGCATACAAGTTACTACATGAAATGATCAAATCCTCCCAAAAGTCTGGTACTCCTCTATCAACTTCTTGGTCTCCGGATGGCTTGGTCGATCAAGCAGCCCTTCAACAAGCTGGTTTCTCCTCTTAAGGACACGGCGTACGTCTTCAGCAGTTTCTTCCCATGTTGCTTCTCCGAAGCAATCTTCTAACTTTCGCTTCTGAGACACTGCTTCATCTCTGGATTTGATTGCCTTGTTCAGTGCATGCTGGACACTATACCGGGTCATCACTTCCTCCTCGCACTTCTTGATGCTAGACTTCAACTTCTCTTCGAGGTCGGAAATTTGCTGCTTCAGCTTATCTTCCCTCTTCTTATTGTTGGTGAGTGTGGCATTCCAAGTCTTATTGCAAGAAGAGATCTCTCGGTGAGCGATGTCAAGCGCCTTCTTCTTGGATTCAAGCATGTCATGGGAGCTTCTGAACTCTTGCCCCAGACGTTCGCGCTTCTTCTTTTCTTCAGTCAACTCAGCCCCTAACCTGTTTAACAGCTCGATCTGTTGTTGGAAAGCATATACGGCCTTGTTTTTCTCGCTGCGTGCCTGGGCTAACTCTTGCTCTAACCCTTCATTAATTTTCATTAAGGCTTCTTTTTCTCTCACAATTTGCTCATACGCCTCCCTAGAAACAGTAGTTGGCTCTTCTGCCGGAATAAGAGCGAGGATTGGTGCGTCTGGAAATGGCATCTTCAACTGACTTGCTCTTTCCTGGATCCAGACCCTGTAAGGTGCATAGGCCTGACAGTCATTCTTTCCTAACAACGGCTTCCCTCTGCGGTTAATACGCGTCCAGGCATGCTGCAGCTTGGCTAGTAACTCCCCTTTCACGTCACCGGTGAAGTACAGAGATTCCTGTACTTCTTCCTCCTGAGGTGGATTCTTCAGTGCGTATCCGAACTGGCGAATGAATAGAGAAGGGTTGTAATTGATACACCCTTTTCTTCCTATCAACGGCACATTAGGGTACCCAGAACAACTGAAGATGAGCTCAGATCCCAACAGGTCTTGATCAAACCACTCCATATCTTCCGACGATAGCCTCATCAGGCGCTCTGGCCAACCAGATGGGACTGTAGTCTCTGCAACAGATCTTCTCTTAGGAAGGTGACTCTCAAACCACCTACTCAACAAGGGCACACACAGATGAACATTCTTCCCTCTTCCCTTCTCATTCTTGTAATGCAGTGAGTGGTAGAGATCTCCGAGTAAGGTAGGTACAGGATTACCAGCGGCAAACAAGTAGAAAGCATCAAAGTCCACAAAATCCGGTATGTTGGGAAACAAAACTATGCCATAAATGCACAAAGCCAACACAGCATTGAAAGCAACCCAGCACCCGCTCTTGGCATACTCTTGGGCTTTACCAACTAAGAACTGGAGTGAGAAGCCTGGAACTCCACGGGAAACAGTAGTCACCAGTTCAGAAGCATCAATATGCAAAGCTTTTGCCAAGTCCTCCGGCTTGGGCTTGGCGTCATAATGAATGAATGGAATCTGGTTCTGCACGGGCAGCTCAACATACTCAGCGTATTCCTCCAAGGTTGGTCCCATAATAAAGTCAGAGAACGTAAAGCACCTCAAAGCAGGGTCGTAGAATTGCATCAAAGCATACAGCCCATCTAACTCTACCTCTATAGGTTTGCACACCAATCTCAGTAGTCTACCATAGCTCATCCGGAAGCTCCTACGAACACCCTCATCAGCAAGAGAGATCAACCCAAGTAGAGGAACAATATCAGGCGTAGGCAATTTGTAAGCAACCGTTCTCCTTAAGCTAGTCATGATCAAACACTCAGAAGTCTGGGTACTAGAACTAGGGAAATGCAAATGCGCCTGCAGCACAGACACACGTTAGTGAAATGCAAATGGTAATGGATATGCAGTGATGCAATGCAAGTAACATGCAACAGGGACCAAAGCTGTAGCTGAATAGCCTGAACCCAATCAAGAAAGGTCTCAGATAGACCATCCAGAAGTCCTCAAGCCCTGGTCTCAGATATACCTCAAACAAAGCTCCAATATTGGTCTCTGATAGACCCCATAATCATAACCTGAATGGTCTCTGGAAGACCTCAGATCATATCCCCCACTGGTCTCTGACAGACCTCAGAACACATCTCCAAATAGTCTCTGACAGACCTCGGAACACACCAACTGGTCTCTGACAGACCTTAGAACCCTCCATAAATATCCAAGATCCTGATCAACAAACCGGTGGTCTGAAGGTCTAGTTACCTGCATAACCCTGAATCCCCTCACAGGTGGGTGGCCCTATAACTGGCACAAGGTACGGCATCCTATGCGGTCGTCGGCGTCACAGACTTTCAGGGTTGATGATACGATTCCCAGAAGGAGTGGCATCATCAATTCCTGAAGAGGCCTCACTTAGCCAACTTCCAAATGATCGGTCCCCAGAGTCGACAATCCAACTAACCAGCAACCCACGCCAACCAAAGGAAGGGGCAGGAGGCCAACCAGAGGAACCTCGTCTGAGTGTAGATTTCATGGGACACCGAAGCAAGCAAAGCAAGCGGGCGCCCACTAATTTCTACTCTAATTCTAGGTGCACTCAAGCCCAGGTCCGGCTTATCTCTCAATATCAGAACACCCGTCACACCCCAGATACAACAACAATAATCAATATATAAAGCTGAAAATACTAGGTTAGAAATATAAAATAACTCCATGCAAAATCCTCGACGGGAAAACAAGCGTTAGGATTGACTCTCTTAAGGGACGTTGGATCCCAAATGCATAAGAACTATCGCAGTCCTTAGCATCCAGGGGACGTTGGATCCCCAGCAGAGTCGCCAGCTGTCGCTACTGCGAAAATCGGCGCCGGCTGAACAGAAGAGTCGCCACCGTGCGTTATTTATCCCACGGGAGGGAAAGGAAACGCTCAGAGTAAACCTCACACAACACGGGAAAGGTATGGTCATCGCAACCAAAACCTGGATTCGGGAGTCGGTTACGCAAGGGGAAGGTATTAGCATCCCTCACGTCCGTCGTACTCGACGGGATCCACGCTTGTCTTCGGATATGGATTGTTATTCTATCTAAACTATAGGTCAAGGGTTAAAAAGAAAATAAAATGAAAATAAAAATGACTCGGCAAAGTATCGCACTTTATGCCTACGTATTCCCGTCTGGAACGAGAAATCAGAGTCAACGTAGTTCGCCTACCTACGGGAAAGGAGGGGAAGGTTGCTCGCTAGGATATCGCATCCTATGCCTACGTACTTCCACACAGCATGGAAGATCAGAGCAAACGTAGTTCGGGCCACGTACGACACAAGTCTGCCTTGATTGATTTTATTCCTTCTGAAAAGGTTTTCTTGATTAACAGTCCCGGCGGACAAAAATGACGCTTTGATGAGTTCACCTTCTTTTACGGAAGAAGTGTCTTTTATTGTGTTTGAAATCTTTATGTGCTTTTCTGTTTGTTTTGAGAGAGAAGAGACAGAACTCTAACCTATGGTTGTGAAGGGGAAACAAACTAACCTAATATTATCATGCATGGGTTAAGACCTAGTGTCTATCATGCTCCTCTCTTGCACAGAGAGAAACAGAGATCCTACGGGATAGGCAGAAACAAAAACAATAGCAGATATATACAATAAAGCAGTAAAATGCATGGATGCAACAATACAAGCGAGGCAAGGGAGTCCCACTCAACCTCGAACCTAGAAAACAATAGGCAAAAGTGAACAGGCTTCACTTTCAACCCAGCAGGGTAAACAGCAAACAATACAGTCAGGAAAACCAATCAATACATCAAGAAATGAAATACAGCAAAAGCAAACAGCTTCAGCAGCTCTGAAATAACATCTGGCTTCAAGTAATCTCCAATCAGCTACAGGCTTCAACAAGCATCAATCTCCATCTTCATGACCTTCAGGCAAGGGCTTTGATCATCTGTCTTCTATCTGCAATGGCTTTTCTTCAAGCTCAAACCTCCAGGATGAGGGATCAGTCACAAGAGTGAATTGGGTGTTAAGCAATCAGCTGACTACCAAGGGTGGTGAACAGACTGCTTCTAACACAAGAGACATTTTCTCTCAAGAGTTCTATCTCTTAGACACTATCACCAAGCCTTCCAAAGGAAGGGGGTGAGTGTCTTAGAGAGACTCTGAATCACAGAGAAGAATGGATGCAGACAAGGCAATCCATGTTTGAGAAACAAACTTTCTAACCTAGAGCTCTGCCTAGCTCCTAAACCCTAGTCTCCTCAGCAGCTGCTAGCAAGAACCTCCTCTCCAACTCTGGCAGTTGATCTTCAATCTCTGGATCTCCAATGGTCTTCATCTCCTCAAGTCTTCAGCTCTCCCAAGTCCCCAGACAATCCCAATACCCAAGCAAGCAAGCAATAATCCCCAGAGGGCACACCACACCAGTCAATCAGACACACACAGAGTATTAATAGCAGTAGGGGAATCCTGACTTTTTCTAAGGGGATCTAATAACTACCCATAGCCCCTATAATCCCATAGCTAAACTATTCAAACCCTAAGTCCTAATGGAAATGAAATCAAACTTCTTAAGTCATCACCTAAAAAACCCTAATTTGTTCATGTTGTTCAAGCCTACATTAAGCACCTAAAATTAATTTCTAAAAATGGGAACTAAATTGTTTCTACAAGTTCAATATCTCATCTAAACAACCTAAAAAGAATGAACAAAAAATATGAAAGCATCTAGTAGAACAAAAATTAACAAAATCATGCATGAAATGAAACTATTTAAAATGTCATTTATTTAGAAAATATGGGAAAAATATCAAATAAAAATAAGATGCAATTTTTATTTTTTTATAATTTTCTAGACATTCTAATGAAAATGATGTAAAAAGAATGAATTAAAAATGATTTTTTATCTATTTATTATGAATTTTCAAAAATGAATGACAATAAAAAGAAATGGAAAAAAGGAAATAGAAAGAAATAAAGGGAGGGGGTACTAATAGCAAATGCGCTCAGTTATAATCAGGATGGGCCAGCAATGGTGGGGTGCGCGTAGCAAGTTTGAATTAGGCCCAGAACAAATCAGAATTAATGAAAATAAAAAAAAAGGCGCAGGGGGTGTATTCAGCATGGTTTTCACGTTCAAATCATAATGGGCTCAATATTGGGGGGTGGGGATATCATAAACACACTTAGGCCCGCCCGTTTCATTAAATGAAACGGTGCGTTTAGGGCACCTATTCTCTCCCTCCAAAATTCTGCTTTAAACGAGAGCCACAGGATTGCTTCTTTGGTCAAAGGTCTTGCACGCTGTAACACGGTGGGAGAACTGACTTTAAACAATGTTGCGGATAGCAAGAGTCGCCACCGACTTTTATTTTATCCATAAGGAAAGGTTATAAAAGAACAGGAAAGACCTTAGAGAATATTTTGGGTCCGGGGGGTAGGTTATGAAAAGGGAAGGTGTTAGCACCCTTTTCATCCATGGTTATCCATGGGCTCTTAGGTACTTAAGTTCACTTTTGAATTGTTTTGAAAGTGTAGTGTGTGAATAGCAAAAAATTTCAGAATAGTTTAATAATAATCCGTGTATGGATGTGAAAAAAACTTGTTTGAAAATTTTGTTGGAAATTTGTTTAAGTGTGAAAAAGTTTTGAAGTGAGCAAGTACCTAGGAGTAACCTACCCTAATGTTTAAAGGTCTTTCTTATTCTTTATCCTTTCCTTAGTAAGACTATCCCTACTATAATGGAGTAGGTAGTCCTTACTTTGGATGTTAAGGGACATGTGAGGGACAACTGGATTTTTGAAGGCCATTGTGGGGTGTAATAAGCACATATAAGGGACCATCATCATTTTTCGAAAGGGACTCGATTCGTAAAGGCAACCATAAGGGACTTTGATGATTTTTTTATTTGAGGGACTTGCTTTATACACCCCACTTGACCATTATTCGTAGGCAACTTGAGGGATATCCTTAGGAAGTGAGACGGCGATTAAAATCGACTTACGTGTGTGAAATGTTTAATTTAATTATCTTATATTAAAATGATCTAATTTATTTTTTTAAAATATCATACATATTAGCACTCCCTAATTACTAACCATAATGATAATAATAATTAAATAATTACAATTTACATCCAAGAGGCAATTACAAAATAATAAGCAAAATAATTAAATAGCAAAGATAAATAAAATATAAATAAGCAATAATAAATAATAAAGGGGGTTAATTCTAAGTTTACTCGGCAAGACATCGCATCTTGTGCCTACATATCCTTACGGGAATGAAATCAGAGTAACTGTAGTTCCCCTCAAAAGGGAGGTTAGAGACTTCTTGACTGTGGTCAAGGTCTCAAGGGGAATAAACGCATCTTAAGGACACGCTTACATGGAGTCTTAAACTCCGATCTCTATGTTATAAAAAATGTTAATTAAAATTAAAATAGGGTAAATTAGGGATTCCACGGCGGAAAACCTTAAAACAGAGTACGACGACTCTTTTGGCCTAACACTAGGATAAAAGCAATTTTGCCCACGGCGGGACACCTAGGCTAAACAGGGTTTGATCCATTAAAGGGGTAAGGCTATTGACTCGGCGGCCGAAAGGCTGGACCTAATCCTTCGGAAGGATAAAACTGTAAAAAATGTGAAAATATGACAAATCATTATATGGAGGAATAATTAAGGTACAGAAATAAGAAAAGTAATAAAGGCAGAGGGTATAAAGAAACAAAGAAACATTTCTGAAAACATGAAGAATATGAAAATATGTAATGACACTTAGAATGAAGTGAGGGAGGAAAATAGTGTGGGGTTGTGGCCACCACAAGCACATCTCAACCTCAAGGATGCAAATGAAATGCAGGAATAGAGAAAATAAAAGGTACACAAAATGACACGGCAAACATAAGGAGTTCCTTACGAAAAGGTTTTAATTTTTTAATATTTTAATTATATAAAAAAATATTTTAATTTTTTTAATATTTTAATTATATATATAAAAAAAGGTTTTAATTTTAAAATGGAATTATTTAGTTAAAAAAAAATTTAAGTTTAAATTATAAAAAAATGTTAAGTTTAAATTATATATAAAAAAAAATGTTTTTGGGAACAAAAATGTTTTTTTGGAAAAAAATGTTTACGGGAACAAAAAAAAGGTTTTTTTTGGAAAAAAATGTTTACGGGAACAAAAAAGTTTTTTTTTTTGGGAAAAAATGTTTACGGGAACAAAAAAAGTTTTTTTTTGGGAAAAAATGTTTTAGTTTTAATAAAAAAAAGGTTTTGATTTTGAAAAAGGTTTTGATAAAAAAAAAATAACAATAGAATTGCAAATAACATGCAAATAATCCTATATGACACAATCATGGTTCATACATATCAAAATCTACGGATCTAAACAACAATGAAGGTTAACATGGCAAGGATGCAAATAAATATGAAAAATGCAAAGGATTTAGTAATTTAACGGACCTAAACACATTAACATGGCAAAATATGCACATAAACATGAAAAGGCAAAAGGTTTAGTAATTTAACCTACGAAACGGAGGTTTGCTTCGGTAAATGTGAAAAAGGTTTGAATAAGGGAACACTGGAGAGCTCCAATCCTTCTGACGAGTTGTGGGAACGACCGCCTTTCTTCCCTGGGGATCTCCTTTGTTTCTCCCTCTCTCTCCTCTTTTCTGAAGAAAACCTTCTGACCTCTTTTCAACAAGGCAACACATGTATATATAGGGAGCAAATTAGGGTTAACACCAAATTGTCAATAATGTCCCTAAAGCCCATTTTAAAGCCCAAACTAAATAATTAGTTAAGAAAAAATAAGATTTAAATAATTTAAAATAATTAAAATAAACTAATAATCCTATTGATTCCTAAAATCAAAAATATTATAAAAAGAACAAAAAATTTTTTCAATATTTTTTATTTTATGATTTTTTGGATATTTTTATGAATAATTTAGAAAAAAGTGAAAAAAATAATATTTTTAAAAAATGATTTAATTAAAATACGAAAATAATAATTAAATAATAATAAAAAACTATTTTTGTTATTTTTTAATGAAAGATAGAAAAATTTAGAGTAAAAATAATAAAGAACAAAAAAAGTGACAAAGGTGAGATTTAATTTTTAAAATAGTTAGAAAAAAAAAGATTTAATTTTAAAAAGAAGTTAGAGAAAAAAAAGATTTAATTTTTTTAAAAAAGTTAGAAAAAAAAAGATTTAACTTTATAAAAGTTAGAAAAAAAAAGATTTAGCTTTAAAAAAGTAGTTAGAAAAAGGATTTAACTTTTAAAAAGTTAGAAAAAAGATTTGATTTTTTTAAAAAAATTAGAAAAAAAGATTTAACTTTAAAAAAAGTTAGAAATAGATTTAACTTTAAAAAAGGGTTAGAAAAAGGATTTATCCTTTAAAAAGGTTAGAAAAAAGATTTAATTTTAAAAAGGTAATAGAATTTGATTAAAAAAATGTGTTAGAAATTAATTAAAAAAGGTTATAAAAAAATTTACTCTTAAAGAAAAGAAAAAAAGTTAAATTTTAATCTAAATCCTAAAAGTTAGTAAGAAGAGCTTAAAATGATTTAAATAAATAAACTAAATAGAAAAAAAAAAAAGTTAATAAAAAACATTAGTAAAGTTATAAAAAAAAAAAATTTAATTAAATTATTATTAGTTAAAAAAACAAGATTTAAAAAAAGGTTAATTTATTAAGTTAATCAGAATTTAAAATAAAAATAAAAAGAAAGGGTAAAATTTGGGGTATTACAGTTGACCTCAGTTTGACTTTTTAACTGCGTTGACTGCTTTTGACTTATCTGATCATCCGACTGAGCAAACTTTTGAGAAAAGTCTTGAAACTTGACATGGGGGTTCTTATACACATATAAGATGTTATGAAGCTCACTTGAAGTCTTGGAAGTCCATTTAGCCTGATTAAAGTCAAAACCCTAGTTTTGGATGCACTGCTTAGGAGGTGCATTGTCTGAGGGAATTGTCAACTCTTCTGACCAATTATGAATTTTGTGAACCTTGTGAACCTTCTTGGAACACAAAGTCTTGTATTGTGAGGGCAAATTTTGGGGTGCAACAGCTGCCCCTGTTCAATTTTCTGAAACCTGAGGGGTTAGATTGGTATATTTGCCAGTCGTAACCTGGAAGGTTGAAGGGGATTGAACACAAAAGCCCAAAAATTTGCACTCACCAGTGCATGGAGTGATATTGATGGTTGGTTGAACATGATTGAGTGGGCTTAAAGATGCCACTAGGGGAAAGTTCTTCAGTAGTATAATGAGAGCTGTCAGGAGTCTGGAGTAATACTGATGTAACAGCATGTCTTCATGAGGATAGAGCGATCAATAATGATAACCCTAAAGCAGTCTTGAAGTGATAAATCGGACCTCAGGAGGATAGAGCAATCAATAGCTCCAAAGCAGTCTTGAAGTAATAATGGCTTCAGGAGGATAGAGCAATCAATAGCTCTAAAGCAGTCTTGAAGTAATGATTTCAGGAGGATAGAGCAATGAATAGCTCTAAAGCAGTCTTGAAATAATAACGTGATATGTCTTCAGGAGGATAGAGCAATCAATATCTCTAAAGCAGTCTTGAAGTAATGATTTCAGGAGGATAGAGCAATGAATAGCTCTAAAGCAGTCTTGAAATAATAATGTAATTTCAGGAGGATAGAGCAATGAATACTCTAAAGCAGTCTTGAAGTAATGATTTCAGGAGGATAGAGCAATGAATAGCTCTAAAGCAGTCTTGAAATAATAACGTGATATGTCTTCAGGAGGATAGAGCAATCAATAGCTCTAAAGCAGTCTTGAAGTAATGATTTCAGGAGGATAGAGCAATGAATAGCTCTAAAGCAGTCTTGAAATAATAATGTAATTTCAGGAGGATAGAGCAATGAATACTCTAAAGCAGTCTTGAAGTAATGATTTCAGGAGGATAGAGCAATGAATAGCTCTAAAGCAGTCTTGAAATAATAACGTGATATGTCTTCAGGAGGATAGAGCAATCAATAGCTCTAAAGCAGTCTTGAAGTAATGATTTCAGGAGGATAGAGCAATGAATAGCTCTAAGGCAGTCTTGAAGTCATGAGAGGCTATCAGGAGGATAAAATAACCCTGAGGTTACAATAAAGCAGTCCCAAAGTAATAAGAAGCTCATCAGGAGGATAAAGTAACCCTGAGGTTACAATAAAGCAGTCCCAAAGATCATAAGATTGTTTGTTGGATAATTAACCTGAAAACAAGGTAGCATTCTGTATAACAACATTAGTTTATGCTTTATGTATGCATGTATGACATGATGCACTTAGGTAATGTACTATAGACATATATGTTATGGTATGATGTAAATGATGTATGTATGCTATGACACTGCTGGGAGTGTCTAGATATCCTTGTATAACAACTGCTGGCCAAGGAAAATAAATCCCGATTCGTTGTTGAAGAATATATAACCCTCCGTCTGCTGGGGATAACAAGGTATAGATAACCTCCCGTTGTTGGGGATAACAAGGTATAGATAACCTCCCGTTGTTGGGGATAGTAGGGTATAGATAACCTTCGTTTTCGTTTGATAGTAGGATAAGTATAACATCCCGTCTTCGTTCATCGTGCCCTTATTGGAAAGTAATTTCCCGTATATCCGTATGAGGATAAAAGAGATGGATATAAATTCCAGGGGAGATTAGACTTTGTGAAAATGGATTAGTCCTACTGTCTTGTAAAGATGAACCGGCGAAGCTTCGTTGAAATCCTTCCCTCGTTCGTCTTTAGTAAATACTATTACTGCATTTTCATGCATTTCTGGTAAACATCAATCATATTAAAAGCATACATGCATTTCTGGTAAACATCAATCATATTAAAAGCATACATGCATTTCTGGTAAACATCAATCATATTCAAAGGCATACATACATTCAAACACAACCAATGGATGTTTCGCTTATGTAAATAGGGTAAAAGTAAATCTGGATTCAAAAGATGGAATTTATTTATATCAAAAGTGACCCATACACGGGTAAGTTTGTACAAGGAGACATAAACCCTAGTAAGAGAATTTTGTCATGAAGTTTTACAAAAAGAATCAGCTATGTGGGAAATAATCCTATTGAGTTTCAATTCTACTATTGCCACTCAAGTATCTCATCTTCTTGCTGTTGAGACGGAAACGATTGGATTGAGCTTTATCTGTTTGAGCTTGAGTAAGTAGTACAACTGGTTGCAGTTTCATGAGTGATCCAAACGAGACATAGTCATACGCTTTAATCCCTAACTTTTGCCTGGATTGCCCTTTCAGGTTTTCAATCCACCGGGATACCCTTTTTTGCCCAAGCCGCCTTTTCAGGTTTTCGACTTGCCGGGTGTACATCTTTTTATATATATATCCCTAATTTTTGCCCAAACCCTTTTGGTTTGCCGGGATGCCCGTATTTTTGCCTAGGCCTGTCAACCTAGCGGGTCTCTTTTTATGCGTAGTATTTTTTAACTATGTCTGCGTTTACAGGTTGTGGGAAGTCTTCACCATCCATCGTAGTCAGTATCATGGCACCTCCTGAGAACACTGTCTTGACTACAAATGGTCCCTCATATGTTGGAGTCCACTTGCCCCTAGGATCACCCTGTGGTAATATGATACGCTTGATTACCAAGTCACCAGCCTGATATACCTTTGGCTTAACCTTCTTGTTAAAAGCTTTGATCATCCGTTTCTGGTACATCTGGCCATGACAAACTGCTGCTAACCTTTTCTCATCAATCAAATTTATCTGGTCAAGTCGAGTCTGAATCCACTCATCTTCATCCAAGCCTGCATCCTTCATAATTCTCAAGGAGGGGATCTGAACTTCAATAGGCAGAACTGCTTCCATACCATAGACTAAGGAGAATGGGGTTGCCCCTGTTGAAGTACGTATTGTAGTACGATAACCATGCAGAGCAAATGGTAATATCTCGTGCCAATCCTTGTAAGTAATAGTCATCTTCTGTACAATCTTCTTAACGTTCTTATTAGCAGCTTCAACTGCCCCATTCATCTTTGAAATCAACAAGGTAGTATGGGTCAACATATACTGTCTTAGTCAGCGAGCAGCCCATGCCAAAGCGCAGCAAGTTTTCTCGAGCAGTGAGTATCTTGTTTCACAGTCGGTAAACTTTTTGCTAAGGTAGTATATTGCCTGCTCTTTTCGACCAGACTCGTCATGTTGCCCCAATACACACCCCATTGAGTTGTCTAATACTGTTAAATACATAATCAAGGGTCTTCCATCAACTGGTGGTATTAAAATTGGAGATTCTAGCAAATATCTCTTGATTTCATCAAAGGCAGTCTGGCACTCATCATTCCATTCCATCACCTGATCTTTCTTCAACAACTTGAAGATTGGCTCACAGATGGTAGTTAATTGGGAAATAAATCTTGCAATGTAGTTCCATCGTCCTAAGAAACCTCTAACCTCCTTCTCAGTACGGGGAGCTGGCATCTCTCGTATAGCTTTCACTTTTGCAGGATCCACTTCAATACCTTTTCCACTGACAATGAAACCCAGGAGCTTTCCATATCTAACTCCAAAAGTACACTTGTTTGGATTTAATCTCAACCTGTATTTCTTCAACCTCTCAAACAACTTGTGCAGATGATCAAGGTGTTGTTCTTCATTCTGAGACCTGACTATCATATCATCCACATATACCTCTATCTCATGATGAATCATATCATGAAACAAAGCCACCATAGCACGCTGATATGTTGCCCCTATCTTGACCTCTTTTCTGTTTTCTTCAGTTCCCAGATTCACAACTTCGACTGGCTCTTCATGTGGCTGTATAGCTTTCTCTTCTTGTTGTAACAACCTAGCAAGCTCTACAGGTATTTCACAATCGTCCTTGTCTCCGTCTTCAGTTTGATAGATCGGATTCTCGAAATTGTAATTGGCAATAGTAGAACTGTTATCAACTGGATCCAGAGTGGATGAGGATCGGCATTTTAGTGACGTGGGTGTGTGTAAGAACACATAGCTGATAAAGCAAAAATAAAAGAAAAAGAAAGACAAGGAACACAATATTTACGAAAACGAAACGTCCACTGATTTTATTGAATGCGGTATGCAAATGAAATGACAACCCGTAACAAGCACACCATTGTGCCCCGGGTAAGGCACATGGCTTGAAAGTTTTAATTGTTCCAAAAATTGCAAATTTAAAAACATAACACAGTAATAGTATTTACTCCTGACTAAAGGAGATAGGGATAACATCTTCAGCTGTCCAATTATTGAGTCCAGCACCCACAGTAGGAAAAATCCATGCCTCCAAGTTGAAAGTGTTTACATGGCTGACAAAGTATTTTTCCTCTCCAAAGACAGTAACAACTTTTCCATTCACCGGATATCTCAACTTTTGATGTAATGTGGAGGTCACAGCACCTGCCCCATGGATCCAGGGACGACCAAGCAGACATGAGTACGAAGAACGAATATCCATCACATAGAATGTAGCAGTAAACACCTGAGAGCCAACCTTGATTGGAAGATCAATTTCCCCATGCACTACTCTTCTAGAACCATCAAAAGCCTTTACCACAATATTCCTGGGCTTCAATACCGTATCTTCAGGACTCAGCTTGTTCAGGACTTCCTTAGGCAACACATTCAGAGAGGAACTATTGTCTATCAGCACATGAGACAGGGTAGTGCCCCTGCATTCAATTGAAATATGCAAGGCCCTGTTATGATCCCTCTTGGCAGGGGTCAAGTCAGCATCAGAAAATCCTAACCCGTTGTCATAGGTCAGGTGAGCAACACAATTCTCAAACTGGTCCACAGAAATTGCACTGGGTACATGAGCCATCTTTAGAAACTTGATCAATGACTTGGCATGAGCCTCAGAACATAATAACGGGGAGAGCGTAGAAATCTTTGAGGGAGTATGCCCCAGCTGATCAACAATATCATAATCACTCTTGCGAATGATTTTCAATACTTCTTCCATCTGCTTAGAGAGGTCATCAGCAGCTGGCACATAAGTAGATACAGGCTCAATAACAGGACCCTTGCCCCGAGCATCAGTGGTGGAAGTAACAGCAGGAGTAACTGCACTCTTAGAAGCAACTGGAGGAGAGAAGACTCTTCCACTACGGGTGATCTTGCTAGATCCAGCAATATTATCAATGTCAACAGGCATATCAGGTAAAGGCTCCTGCCCCTTGGATAGGTTCAGGATCAGCTCTTGGAACTGTGCATTCTGTGCCTGGAGATCCTTAACTGATTGTTCAAGAGCCATTGCTGAAATAAACAGCGAGAAGATGAGAAACCTGTGCACAATTATAAACCTGTGATGCAATGATATGGGAATGCATATGCAATGTTTTCAAGGACTGCAGGATTTAAATTTGCTTAAACAAACAAGAAAGTAACTTTTTATTAGTAATAACTTGTTTTGCCTTTTAGGCTTACAAAAAATGAAAACAAAATAAGTACAAAAGATGGGGTTTTAAGTCTCCCATGGACGTTTCCTCTTTGTGTTGAGGTATGAGTTGAGGTTTCGTCCTCATAAAGTAGCTTTGTTAGCTCTAGGATCCTTGCTTGGCTTGCTTTGTAATGAGCCTCGAAAGTATCCCTTTGCTCTTTCAGTTGGATCCATGATCTCTGCAAGTCTTCCATATCAGTAGGCATGTCTGGGTGAAGGATGGTATAAGCTGTGTCTCCTTCAGCAATAGGTTCCATGGTAACTGGTAGGACGGCAGGATATGGCATCATGAGTGTCTGAGCACGAGATCGTACCCACCTGAGATAAGCCTCCATAGGAATAGTGTACTTAGGCTCCAGTGTCTTGCTGTCAATCCTGTTTACCTTTCCCCAAGCTCGGATGAATCTCTGACGGTAACCCTGAGGATCGTTGTCGTAATCAAACACAATGCCCTGAATCAACATGTCATGTGGACCATCGCTCCGGGCGTAACCAAACTGTCGTAAAGCTAGAGATGGGTTGTAGGTGATGCCTCCTCTTATGCCTAGAAGTGGCACATTAGGAAACTCCCCACAACGGTCAATGATGGTGACATTCTCCATAGATCTGGAGCACCAATGGATGTCTGAGTGAGAAAGTGACATGATCCTCTTGGACCATCTGAACCCTTGCTCATTCTTCATTACTGAGCGAGGAAGGTGAGAAATAAACCACCTAGAAAGTAAAGGTACGCAGCACATCAAAGTTCCTCTTGCCCTTGTAGTACGGGTGTAAAGAGAATGTAGGATGTCTCCAAGTAAGGTAGGCACTGGATTGTGACTCAGGAATATGTTGATGGCATGAACGTCTATGAACTGATCAGGATTGGGGAACAACACTAAGCCATAAATCAATAAGGCTAAGATCTCCTCAAAAGCATCGTAGCTCATAGCCTTCAAGAACATTCGAGCTTTATCCACTAATACCTTGGCAAGAATACCTTTAACTCCACTTCTCGTCTCTAGAACAATGTCAGACTTCTTCAGATGTAGAGCTGCAGCAATAACTTCTGGTTTAAGCTCCTTCTCTAAGCCTGTGAATGGCTTCTGATCAAGAACAGGTATACCCAGAAGTTTGGAGAACTCCTCCATGGTTGGAACCAGCTGATAATCAGGAAATGTAAAGCAATGGTGCTTAGGGTCAAAGAACTGAAACAGCACACTCATCATGTCTTCACTGAACCCTGAAGTAACTAGATCCAATAAGTGACCATGTCTCTTGTTGAACTGGGAATGATCAGGCACTAGGGAAACCAACTCCTTGAGCTTAGCAGGTATCCCTACAAAGTTGATCCTGATGGTGTTTCTACGAGCAGAAGCCATGACCTGCAACAAAGAACAAAGATAAATCCTTTGGTCCTTGAAATGGTTAGGGAAAATGATATGCTTATGATGCATGATGATGTCATGATGTCATGCTCAATCACAAACATGTGGCACACACAAACAAGTCACACCATAGCCCTAGGTTTAAAGGCTTGCATGAGGTTCAAAGGCAAATACCCTCCCCTGAAGTTAGATGGTTCATCCTGTCCTACAAAAGTAACCAGGTTCTAAGGGATCTCAATATCATTGATCCTTCACAAGGGTGGTTGTTCAGAAGGCAACTTACTTGCCAACCAAAACCCTCCAAGTTTAAGATCTCAATGAGCGTAGTATCGAGTGTCAACCAACTTCAGTCTGCACCAAAGCCGGTTACCTCACTACTTTCTAAAGGCCAAGATGAGTTAACTAGGGTTCTAAAAGTCAGTTAGTGCATTGACAACATATGGCAGCCTCAATATTATCCTCAACTTGACTTAAGGAATATAAGCACCAACCAAGAAGTCGCACTAACTATGGCCACCAGATCAACCGTATCGATATACGTCGTACAGTTTCCTTGGTCTATTGCCATTTACCTAAGGTACACTAGATCCGGGTTAGGACCTTTCACACATAAGAGCACCCCAACAATATAATAATAAAGCAAACAAGGCAAACAATTTAAAGTGATCTTAATTCCTAAGGGTACCCCTCTTAAATAGATCCCCAGCAGAGTCGCCAGTTCTGTAACACGGTGGGAGAACTGACTTTAAACAATGTTGCGGATAGCAAGAGTCGCCACCGACTTTTATTTTATCCATAAGGAAAGGTTATAAAAGAACAGGAAAGACCTTAGAGAATATTTTGGGTCCGGGGGGTAGGTTATGAAAAGGGAAGGTGTTAGCACCCTTTTCATCCATGGTTATCCATGGGCTCTTAGGTACTTAAGTTCACTTTTGAATTGTTTTGAAAGTGTAGTGTGTGAATAGCAAAAAATTTCAGAATAGTTTAATAATAATCCGTGTATGGATGTGAAAAAAACTTGTTTGAAAATTTTGTTGGAAATTTGTTTAAGTGTGAAAAAGTTTTGAAGTGAGCAAGTACCTAGGAGTAACCTACCCTAATGTTTAAAGGTCTTTCTTATTCTTTATCCTTTCCTTAGTAAGACTATCCCTACTATAATGGAGTAGGTAGTCCTTACTTTGGATGTTAAGGGACATGTGAGGGACAACTGGATTTTTGAAGGCCATTGTGGGGTGTAATAAGCACATATAAGGGACCATCATCATTTTTCGAAAGGGACTCGATTCGTAAAGGCAACCATAAGGGACTTTGATGATTTTTTTATTTGAGGGACTTGCTTTATACACCCCACTTGACCATTATTCGTAGGCAACTTGAGGGATATCCTTAGGAAGTGAGACGGCGATTAAAATCGACTTACGTGTGTGAAATGTTTAATTTAATTATCTTATATTAAAATGATCTAATTTATTTTTTTTAAATATCATACATATTAGCACTCCCTAATTACTAACCATAATGATAATAATAATTAAATAATTACAATTTACATCCAAGAGGCAATTACAAAATAATAAGCAAAATAATTAAATAGCAAAGATAAATAAAATATAAATAAGCAATAATAAATAATAAAGGGGGTTAATTCTAAGTTTACTCGGCAAGACATCGCATCTTGTGCCTACATATCCTTACGGGAATGAAATCAGAGTAACTGTAGTTCCCCTCAAAAGGGAGGTTAGAGACTTCTTGACTGTGGTCAAGGTCTCAAGGGGAATAAACGCATCTTAAGGACACGCTTACATGGAGTCTTAAACTCCGATCTCTATGTTATAAAAAATGTTAATTAAAATTAAAATAGGGTAAATTAGGGATTCCACGGCGGAAAACCTTAAAACAGAGTACGACGACTCTTTTGGCCTAACACTAGGATAAAAGCAATTTTGCCCACGGCGGGACACCTAGGCTAAACAGGGTTTGATCCATTAAAGGGGTAAGGCTATTGACTCGGCGGCCGAAAGGCTGGACCTAATCCTTCGGAAGGATAAAACTGTAAAAAATGTGAAAATATGACAAATCATTATATGGAGGAATAATTAAGGTACAGAAATAAGAAAAGTAATAAAGGCAGAGGGTATAAAGAAACAAAGAAACATTTCTGAAAACATGAAGAATATGAAAATATGTAATGACACTTAGAATGAAGTGAGGGAGGAAAATAGTGTGGGGTTGTGGCCACCACAAGCACATCTCAACCTCAAGGATGCAAATGAAATGCAGGAATAAAGAAAATAAAAGGTACACAAAATGACACGGCAAACATAAGGAGTTCCTTACGAAAAGGTTTTAATTTTTTAATATTTTAATTATATAAAAAAATATTTTAATTTTTTTAATATTTTAATTATATATATAAAAAAAGGTTTTAATTTTAAAATGGAATTATTTAGTTAAAAAAAAATTTAAGTTTAAATTATAAAAAAATGTTAAGTTTAAATTATATATAAAAAAAATGTTTTTGGGAACAAAAATGTTTTTTTGGAAAAAAATGTTTACGGGAACAAAAAAAAGGTTTTTTTTGGAAAAAAATGTTTACGGGAACAAAAAAGTTTTTTTTTTTTGGGAAAAAATGTTTACAGGAACAAAAAAAAGTTTTTTTTTGGGAAAAAATGTTTTAGTTTTAATAAAAAAAGGTTTTGATTTTGAAAAAGGTTTTGATAAAAAAAAATAACAATAGAATTGCAAATAACATGCAAATAATCCTATATGACACAATCATGGTTCATACATATCAAAATCTACGGATCTAAACAACAATGAAGGTTAACATGGCAAGGATGCAAATAAATATGAAAAATGCAAAGGATTTAGTAATTTAACGGACCTAAACACATTAACATGGCAAAATATGCACATAAACATGAAAAGGCAAAAGGTTTAGTAATTTAACCTACGAAACGGAGGTTTGCTTCGGTAAATGTGAAAAAGGTTTGAATAAGGGAACACTGGAGAGCTCCAATCCTTCTGACGAGTTGTGGGAACGACCGCCTTTCTTCCCTGGGGATCTCCTTTGTTTCTCCCTCTCTCTCCTCTTTTCTGAAGAAAACCTTCTGACCTCTTTTCAACAAGGCAACACATGTATATATAGGGAGCAAATTAGGGTTAACACCAAATTGTCAATAATGTCCCTAAAGCCCATTTTAAAGCCCAAACTAAATAATTAGTTAAGAAAAAATAAGATTTAAATAATTTAAAATAATTAAAATAAATTAATAATCCTATTGATTCCTAAAATCAAAAATATTATAAAAAGAACAAAAAAATTTTCAATATTTTTTATTTTATGATTTTTTGGATATTTTTATGAATAATTTAGAAAAAAGTGAAAAAAATAATATTTTTAAAAAATGATTTAATTAAAATACGAAAATAATAATTAAATAATAATAAAAAACTATTTTTGTTATTTTTTAATGAAAGATAGAAAAATTTAGAGTAAAAATAATAAAGAACAAAAAAAGTGACAAAGGTGAGATTTAATTTTTAAAATAGTTAGAAAAAAAAAGATTTAATTTTAAAAAGAAGTTAGAGAAAAAAAAGATTTAATTTTTTTAAAAAAGTTAGAAAAAAAAAGATTTAACTTTATAAAAGTTAGAAAAAAAAAGATTTAGCTTTAAAAAAGTAGTTAGAAAAAGGATTTAACTTTTAAAAAGTTAGAAAAAAGATTTGATTTTTTTAAAAAAATTAGAAAAAAAGATTTAACTTTAAAAAAAGTTAGAAATAGATTTAACTTTAAAAAAGGGTTAGAAAAAGGATTTATCCTTTAAAAAGGTTAGAAAAAAGATTTAATTTTAAAAAGGTAATAGAATTTGATTAAAAAAATGTGTTAGAAATTAATTAAAAAAGGTTATAAAAAAATTTACTCTTAAAGAAAAGAAAAAAAGTTAAATTTTAATCTAAATCCTAAAAGTTAGTAAGAAGAGCTTAAAATGATTTAAATAAATAAACTAAATAGAAAAAAAAAAGTTAATAAAAAACATTAGTAAAGTTATAAAAAAAAAAATTTAATTAAATTATTATTAGTTAAAAAAACAAGATTTAAAAAAAGGTTAATTTATTAAGTTAATCAGAATTTAAAATAAAAATAAAAAGAAAGGGTAAAATTTGGGGTATTACAGTTGACCTCAGTTTGACTTTTTAACTGCGTTGACTGCTTTTGACTTATCTGATCATCCGACTGAGCAAACTTTTGAGAAAAGTCTTGAAACTTGACATGGGGGTTCTTATACACATATAAGATGTTATGAAGCTCACTTGAAGTCTTGGAAGTCCATTTAGCCTGATTAAAGTCAAAACCCTAGTTTTGGATGCACTGCTTAGGAGGTGCATTGTCTGAGGGAATTGTCAACTCTTCTGACCAATTATGAATTTTGTGAACCTTGTGAACCTTCTTGGAACACAAAGTCTTGTATTGTGAGGGCAAATTTTGGGGTGCAACACACGCGATGGACGATCAGGATTTCGTCTTCCACCTCTTGCCATGAAAGCTAGGGTTTACACACTCCATGGAAGCCATGCACGAATCATGTTCAAGCTCTCGGTTCTCCTTCCACAATCCATGAAACACCACGATCCAAACATGAAAATCATTCAGAATTTCTCCCTCTACAAGCCTATGGTCATAGTTCATTCCAACTCTCAATAAATCATTCAAACCGATCGAGACAAGTCCTGACTCCATGAAAATACTCTGGTATGCATCATCAAGATTCTCACTCAAACCTGTACTAATCTAAACTACACCTAATGGTGATTATTCTGATCTATCAAACTAACATTATAATGGCCTAACCTAAGAGTTCTAGGTCCTAACAGTTTCAAGCACCTGCCATGAACTATCACCAAACCTTATCAAACTCATCCTAATCGTTCTACTAACAACCTAGATCACATCTAAACTAATAAAACCATGCAAATCTATCTATATCAAGCTATGGGAGAGAAAATGCACCTGATGCAAAAGCTTGGAGATGCTGATGGAACTCGTGGATCTGAGGCTTCTAATGCTTGGATCTTGATCAACTCTTGCTATATTTGATTCTGTATGCAACACCTTGATGAATTTGGCCTTGGATCTTGAGTTCCAATGGAAATTGCAATTTGTGTGTTCTTGATGGAAGTGCACGAAAATGATCAATATCCACCAAATCTTTGATTCAATTCTGATCCATGATGATGGTGAAATGTAGGAGGATCAATGTTGATGAGAATTGATGCTGAATTTGTGAGATTGAAGTGAACTTGCAATGAGAAAGAATAGAGAGAATTTGGGAAATTCTTGGTGAAAAATGAATCCAACCCTTGCTCAATTCTGATTTCATGAATATATAGGGCTCAATGAACTTTCTAGAACCATCTTGCAACTTCCCTTGCATTCCAAATTGGTTATGTTTCTTCAAATGCAAGTAACCATAAATAACTTTGATTTTTTTCACTAAGCTCAAAAATGTACTTGAACCATTGTTCTTAGAATGTGTTTTGGACCCAAAATCATATATGGGAAGTCTCCATTTGGACTTATAAATCTCTCAAACCATTTTTCACTTTGACTTTATTTAAGTTATAAGCCATTTTAGTTCAAATTTGACCAATCATGCAACTTCATGTTATGAGCTTTTCCAACAATTTGTGACCTTCTTTCTAGACTCAAAATGTCATTTGGAGCAAGTTTGATGTTGTAAGTTGTTCCATTTGAGGCCTCCTTGTATGAGTTTTGGACATAGGTTAAAATGACCTGTAATTCACAAATGACCAAAATACCCTTTGCTTGCCAAGACCATAAGTTGAGCTCCACACATCATATGAGGGCATGCTATACCATTCTAGAAAGCTAAGACAATGAGGAACAATTCTTATGTTGACCAGAAATTCATTTGAAATCTCCTTGAGGGGTAAAACTAGCTTGGAAGTCAAGTCACTTTCACAGACAAAATTTCAGATACCTCAGATGACCTGTAACTTGCAAGGACCATAACTTGAGTTCTATAAATCTCCTTGATGTCTTCCACCACTCAAATTAAAGGTCTTGATATCCTCTACAAGTTTCATTTTGGCCAAGGATCCATTTGAAGCTAGCATTTTGAATTATCTTGCTTGGAAATTTGACCTAAACTAGGGGATTTTACACAGAAACCCTAATTTAGAAACTCCTCTTCTCCTTGATTTCTCTTGAATTCTTCTTGGCATATCTCCATATCCTTCTTTATATGTCCAATGATGAATCCCACATCTCTCCACTAGACTTGAATGCCCCTTAAATCAGTCAATTGACCTAGGATTGACCTAGGGTTGACCCAGGTGAAACCCTAGTTGACTGCCTTCAACTATAGCTCTTGTGCTCTCATCAATGACTTGTCTCCTTCTTTAAATGACTTTCTAAGTCTCTCATAATGTCTAGATACTCTCCATGCCTTCAACCCACAGCTCACAACCCTCTTGTTGACCCTCAGATACCCTCAGCTAGGAGATGGACTCAAGGCTTGATCTGCTGAACTCTTTGCTTTCAAATTCTTTCCTGATGACTTGAATGAGGTTGAATTGGGATAATAACCTCTTGATAGGCTTCTAGAGATGAGAATAATGATTGGTCCCTCTGTTGTATGACTTGCTATGCTTATGCTATGCAGATGATTAGACTATGCACATGACTCTATATGCAAATGCTAATGATATTGAAACATAAACCAAGTGAATAAGGTTGGGCAAATTTTAGGGTGCAACACCTTTGATATAACTAAAGTATTCCCAAGTGGAGCAATAGAAATCAAGGGTAGGAACAATGAACCATTCATAGTAAACGGACAGCGCCTAAAACATTATCATAAAGTTGAAAATAGAGACTATACGAATGATCTAAAACTTTTGAAATTGTCCGCTAATTCCCCTGATTAGTCTAAACCTCAGCGTTACGTCAGGCTTTTGACAATAAAAACAGCGCTTAGTGGGAGGCAACCCATTCACTTATTTACCTATTTTAAACTATTCTTTTCTTTTTGAGCACTTTTAATTATCGTTACTACTATTTGTTTAAATTGTTTTGTTAGTTTTATTTTACATTACTATTATAGCCATTACATTTTAGCATTTCATTTTCTTATTTTTATCCTAAATCACTTTTTACAGATTTTCTAAAGTCTTTTCCACTGAATTGTTTCCACCGTATTTTCACTGACCATGGCTAACCAACCTATTAACTATATGGAAACCAAATTTAGAGGTAGGAACCAAAGAATAAAGTTCGAAGAGTTATCACAGAGGAAAATGGATTTGAACCTGTACCCAAATGAAAAGACTATGGAAACCTTAGGTATACATGATAGTGTCATGTACCTGTTCAACCGACTCGGATGGGAGAATGCAATGATCCAACACAAGTTTGCGACTTACCGAGAGCTCACCCTTGAGTTCCTTAGTTCCCTACTTTACCTACCTGAGCGCGGTTTTGGTTCTAGGAAAGGATTCATTAGTTTTCGCCTATTTGGAATAGAATACGACTTTAACCATAAAGAACTAGCTGACATGTTAGGATTCCCTAGTGGACCTTTTGCCTATACTACCACACAGGTAGAATTGATGGATGTGGAGCTAGATTTCTTTTGGGGAACTCTGACCGGAAACTACCACCCTGAACCAAATGACATGAACAATGATGAGATCCATAACCCTGCTCTCCGTTACTTCCACAAATTCCTCGCCCATACCTTCTTTGGAAAAGAAGAAAACATTACCGGAGTCTCTAAGGATGAATTATTTATTATGTCATGTTTTAATACTGGACAGTCTGTTAATGGCGTACCTTTCATGATGCAAACCTTCACCCGCATCCAAGAAGAACCTGAATTACCTATAGTGGTAGGAGGTCTTGTAACCATGATTGCTGATGCCTTAGGACTTAGGTACCAACTGGACAGGTGCACCCGTCTGGGAACCATACGCCTGATGAATCTTAAATTCTGCTTCAACAGACATATCATAAGGAATTTAGGACGCCCACCTTTTGAGTACCTGATCCGGAACAAAGTAGTCACCCTGTTTACATTGCCCAATCATGCTAAAGTAAGTGTTCATAATAAGGATAATTGGCTTTATGAGTTAAACCCACCTGATTATCCAACCACTCCTGAAACACCTCAGTCTCACAGGATAACAGATGATATAATGACCGCTGTTGAAACTGACCCCGAGACACCTCCTGGATACCATGACATTGACCCAACTGACAAAGTTCATGAAACCCCTAGAGCGAATCACGGAGAGTACGCTAATAACTTGCAGAACATCATGCACACTCTCAATGCCTATCAAACTGACATTAATCTATTCAGAGAAGACATTAAGAGTATGCGATTGGACATCGTGGGATTGACTGACATGGCCTGCGAACAATTCTATCATCTGGACTCCGCCATCGAAGACCTGAAGAAACGCCTTTGAACCGGCTATCAGTGATTTAGTTTATTATTTTTTTCTCATTATTTTTTTTTATCATTATTTTCATTTCCAGTTAAATTTATCTTTCGCAACGATTTCATAACATAATTTGCGTTGATGTAATTTCAGTTTTTTCTTTATGCCATGCACTTTTTATTTCAATTATTTCTTCATTTTTCGCAGCTTATTTAATTTTTCTACTTTTTTCTATACACTGTGTGACCATATACTGTATGACTACACTATTTTATCTTAGGTTCGTATACTACTGTGTTGCAATTGCTATATAATATGGTGTGTGTTAATATAAGTGCTACTAAATAAAACAAATTATTATTAATTTATAAATAACGTGAGACAATGTGCTTTTTTGGGAACTATTCAGCACAACACAGCCTCACGGTCGTCACGCCCCACTTACGATCGTGACGTGCTCATTTAGCGTGTCACGACCGTCACGCCTATGTCACGACCGTGACGACCTCTATTACAGAGATCGTGAGAAACAGAACTGTTTCTCATCGTGTCCACTCTTCTTCTCCATCCATAACCTACCCAAAACATTACCCACTCATTCCAAAACCGCCATAACCTCTCCACTACCCCATTAATCCACCATTACCATCAACCCATTCATTTCAACTGTCCCGTATTTAACCCGAACATCAATCTCCCTCATTCTATCAATCTCCCTCATTCTACCACTCTTCTCCCAAAACCTCACAAAATCCTTCCACCCTCACTCTTCACTCTTGCATGTTATGGATTCCATCATTTTCAGAGAAGGAGAAGCCGGAGTAACCCAGCGAGACCGTTTCGTCCGCTTCCAGAACCGCGGTCTGCAACCCACCCGGTACATTGCCACTGACTGTCTGCAAGAACTCGGTATGCTGTCCAGCGTTCAAAGCCTACTGCAGAAGGTCGGCCTGTGGGACCTCTGTCGTCAGCCACAGCCTACTTTCGAACTTCTGACGCTGGAGTTCCTCAGCTCCTACAGCTACATCACCCCTCCCGGTTCTCAGAGTCAGCTTACCGGCATCGTAACATTCAGACTGCTTGGCCGGGAGTTCAACCTCACACAAACCAGGATCGCCGAGCTGTGAGGTTTCGAGCACGGCACCGAGGCCCACCGTCGCGTGCCCGACAACTTCAGTGAACAAGCATTCACACTGTGGCACGACCTTACCAACACCCGTGCGACCACCTTCCAGAGCCTCAACGCCACACACATCCACAACCCGGCTATCCGCTACTTTCACCGGGTCATCTGCAACACAATCTTTGCTAGAGAGAGCAACCACAAGCTCAACTCAAAGGAGCTTCTGTTTTTATACTGTGCCCTTCATGACGAGCCAATCAACGCTGCCCCCTTTATGCTCTACCACATCCAGGCCATTGCGCACCGAGGCTCATCCCCGTTCTTCATTGGCGGCATTGTCACCACCCTCGCCATTCAGCTGGGGCTTGGTGACGCGCTCGCTGATCTGCCGCACCTCACCGCCGATTTCCTGACCATGAGCTACTGCCGGTCCGCCCACCTGATCGCGCAGCGAGAGGATGGCAGGTACAGCCCTGTTGTCAATGGCACCGTTTTCCGCCACATCACTCTGCCGTCCCGCACACGCATCGACCCAGCAAACCGAGCCAACTGGCTCTTTGCCTTACCAGCTGCTGCGGATCACGCCCCGGTACATGATGATCAGCCAGACGCCCCAGTGGACGAGATGCAGGACGCCATGGATGCAGCTGAGCATGTCCAGGACATCCCCGAGACTTCCACCCGACAGCCCCCTGCTCCCGCCGTCACACTTGAGGACGTCCTACTTGCGATTCATCAGCAGAACCTGATGAACGCAGCACTAGAGCGTCAGCAGAAGGCACAGTATGACGCTCTGCTCGGCACCATTGCTGCCAACCAGGAGGCCACTAATGAGCGGTTTGGAGAACTTTTCGGCGAGCTCGAGGCGCTCCGCATCAGCATTACTGCTACCTCCGGCACCGGCTCTGATCCCGACGCGACTCCCTCCAGACGCCGCTCTCGCACCAGAGGCCGAGCCCGCGGTCCTCAGCAGCAGTAGTTTACTTTTATGTTGTTTTTCAGTTTTAGTCTTGTACTGTATTTGTACCGCAATTATATCACAACATTGAGGACAATGTCTGATATAGTGTGGGAGAGGTACTTTTCATTTCAGTGTACTTTCAATTCCGTTGTATCCCTTTTAGCAAATCAATGAAATGAGCAAATCTGTGCGTTATTTTCTTTAATATCGAGCTTTCCCCGATTATTAAGCCATACTAGAAAAATCCTTAAATTACTCGCATTACCCGACTTACCACCGAATGGTTCGTAATTACGAAGCCGGGAACGATTAAACAAGACCAATACAATCTTGACATCTTCGACCCCCTGCTTAAGAAATTCCATCCCGATCACCATTGCGAGTGCACCTTTAGTTTCAGTTCAAAAGTAACCCCCAGTAGTTTATACTAGCAGTCAGCACCGTCTGAACACAAACCACGTGGGGAGCCGATGAATATAAGCGTTTGATGCCTAATCAATAATGATCCTTCGTATCTCAATGCAAAATGAAAAGAGATTGCACCAAAGTACACGGTCGCAGATAAGAAACGAGAAATATGAGAAGGACTCCGTTTCGGGTTGGTTCAGAGGTACTGGTTCTGAACTCGGTAGGGCGTGCTACGGCTCGATCCCCCACAACCTCCGCATCGGATAAAACATGAAGGGGTTACCACACTCGTGTACCAGACCCCGTGCTAAAAAAGGATCAAAATCGCTAACCGGCTACTCCACTACGTGCGTGCGAAGGCAAAGGGCTTAATGTGACTGCGCTAGAACGAAACCGGGTGAAATAAGATCGAAAAACTCTAGGTGAAATCGTAATGTGATTGCCGATTGTTTCGCTTGACGGGAAGTCGACGACATAGCCTGTTGCTTATGTCATTAGTGTATCGGTAGTGTTCTATCAAGGTACCGGACTATCCGAAAAAACGATCCACCAGACGGTTTGTTATGAGTATGCGCGAATAAAATCTTGTCCGCCGATTTTCAACCGACTATTTTCTTGAGGACAAGCAAAGGTTTAAGTTTGGGGAAGTTTGATGACGAGAAAACGCATCGATTATATCGCTAGATTTCATTGACTTTTATCGCGCATTCACCGTTTTAACGCTCGATTCCTCGAGTTTTTCTTACTATTTTGCAGGTACATCGTTATGCGAGGCCAAATCATGAATTAAGAAGAAAAGAACGAAAGAAACCACAAGAAATGAAGCAAGACAGAATCCTGCAAAAAGTCTGCATAATTTGTTACGGCCACGGTCGTTACAAGGGTGTCACGACCGTGACACCTTGCTTTGGGCCATCACGACCGTGAGGAAGTGGTCACGACCGTGACACTTGAAATCATCAAATAACGAGCGTGCAGACCTTGTCACGCCCGTGACAAGGATATAACTTGATTTTGACTCAGACTACGTCAAGCCACCACTGAAGACCACTCCTCCTAGTAATTCTCCTCAAGGCAGCACGTGAGGAAGACTTCTCCCATTTTCTGCTGCCACTTCCCAACATTTTCTCAACCACTTCAGCAAAGCCCAAGAAGCAAAAGACCAAGGCACCAGCCCATTGGAAGCTCTATAAATAGGACCAGCTCAGGAGAACTCAGGGAGAGACTTCATTATCCAAATTTCCTGCGGAAGCTCTGCCGAATTACCTTACCACCAGAATTATTTTTCCAGCATTATTTTGTTTCCTGTCTTATTTTATCTGTATCCAAACCAACCGTGTAACAATTTCCAACATTAGGGAATTGTTATACTTTTATTTGTTTCCAGCCTTCAGCATTCGTTTTAATTTTTATTTTCGCCTACTCCAAGCCTTTCGGTCTGTGGAAGAAGGAGTCTACTCAGATATTTGTTAATCAGGTTTTTCAATTATTGCAATTTAATTTATTTATAATGTCTATTCATTTTTCTGCCATTAGTAAGTCAATATTTAACTCTGAGTCTGATTTAACCTCGATGAGTAGCTAAATACCTTAGGGCGGTATGTAGTTATAACCAACTTAACCGGTAAAATATAACCATGGGCTAAAATAATTAATCGCTTAACATTCTGGCTGATGCTTTTTAATTGAATTCGACCTTTTCGTTACGAGAGTAAGAAAAGGGTATTAGGTTGGGTCAAGACCACGAGAGTGTGAGATTTTAACCAGATAGCTAAAGTTAGGCATTTAAATTAAATACAGCGAGAGCGCTTTAAGATAAATTAGAATTATTTAGTTTCCAAAAATTACCTCTAAACACTTATGGGCTAGCGAGAGCAGGCATAGGGCTTTAGGGATAAGATCTGATTCAAGACCACGAGAGTGTGAGCTGAGGGTATTTAAACTAGTAATCTCTACCGAATAGATTAAGTGAACATCTTTATAAGCCGAGGTTAGATTGACCCCCCTAAGTTAGTATAATTACATACCGACCGTTTTAGTATTATTTTATTAAAAACTTGAATTTAATTCCGCCTTCAATAGTCTTAGAAAACCAACAACAATCGTGACAACTATTCGCCTTAGCTAAACTAGAAGTTCATCTAGCACTAAGTAACGATAGAATCCCTGTGGATCAATAATCTTAAATATTACTTCGATAGGCTGTGCACTTGCAGTAAGATACCGCTAGACGCATAAGTAGACACGTCTTTAGCCCATCAAGTTTTTGGCGCCGTTGCCGGGGATTCCTTAATTTAGTTACTAGCGCACTTAGGTAGCATTGTCTAGACTAAGGTATCAACTATTTAATTTAATCTAATCTCCGAGTGTATGCCACGTACTCGCTCCAAAAGCGAAGACTTGCAACCTCTAATCCCTGAATCGGAACGCTTCTTGCACGTAAGAAGACGTATACTCGATTTCGAAAATAGTTCCAACATTCCAGATCTTCAATTAGATCCGCCTGAACCAGTCGTAAAATCAGAAAACGCAGGAATGGCTGAAGAACAAACTCATCCACTCAAGTATTACGCTAATCCTTCGCAAGGTGAACCACATTCAAGCATTGCAGCACCGGCTATCAACCGAAATGATTTCGAACTAAAACCATCATTGATATCAGCCGTGCAACAAAATCAATTCGCCGGAAATCCTACAGAGGACCCGAATCTTCATCTTTCGATCTTTGTGCAATATGCAGATACCGTAAAAGCCAATGGAGTTACCCAAGAAGCTATTAGACTACGTTTATTTCCTTTTTCGCTTCGAGACAGAGCAAGAGCATGGCTTCAATCTCTGCCTTCGAACTCAGTAACTACATGGGAACAACTTAAGAGAGTTTTCTTGAACAGGTATTTTCCACCTAGCAAGACAGCTATGCTGAGAGCTCAGATCAACGGATTTAAGCAAAGAGAAAGTGAATCATTATTCGAAGCTTGGGAACGCTATAAGGATCTACTTAGGCTTTGTCCACATCATGGATTAGTAGAATGGATGGTCATCCATACCTTCTATAATGGACTCTTGTACAATACAAGAATGACAATTGACGCTGCCGCGGGTGATGCATTGATGGACAAAGAATATAATGATGCCTATGCACTTATCGAAAGTATGGCTCAGAATCATTACCTTTGGGGAAGCGAGAGAGTCGCAACTGAGAAACCAACAAAGGAAGGTATGTACGAAGTAAGTAGTATGGACCAAGTCAATGCGAAGTTTGACCAACTAAGCCAAAAGATCGACAACTTGGCCATAACACCTGCAGCCACCGTGGCTGCAGTAACACCTAACTGTGAGTTATGTGGAGTCCCAGGACACGAAGTCTCTGATTGTCAACTATTGGCAGGAACTCCCACTGATCAAGTGAATTATGCTCAAGGAAACCCTTACTCAAACACATACAACCCAGGTTGGAAGAATCATCCGAATTTCTCCTATAAGAATAACAATGCTTATTACGCACCAGGTCAAGCACCAGCTACATCACCAGGATATCAAAAGACTGCTCCTAATATCCCTAGAAAATCGAACCTTGAATTGATGATGGAGAGCTTTATAGCTAGCCAATCTCAGACAAACAAGGACTTCTTAAACCAAAACATTCACACTAGTGAGCAGATTAAACAATTAGTGAGCAAAGTAGATGCATTAGCTACACATAACAAAATGCTTGAAACTCAGATTTCACAAGTAGCTCAACAACAAGCACCTACTGCTGCACCAGCTGGAGTATTCCCTGGACAACCTCAACCTAATCCGAAAGGACATGCTAACGCTGTAATATTAAGAAGTGGCAAGGAACTTGACGGACCTACCGATCCAAGACTTGACAATCCAGCCATGTACCAAAAACCGGATAAACCGACTGAAGTGGTGAATGATCCAGAAGAAAAGGAAGATGAAAGTCAAGAGGTAGTGGAGAAAGAACAACCTTATGTGCCTCCACCACCCTATAAACCACCAATTCCGTACCCTCAAAGATTAATAAGTTCCAAGACGACGGGTCAATTTAAGAAATTTGTCGAACTTCTGAAACAGTTGAATATTACTATTCCATTTACAGAAGCAATTACCCAAATACCCTCGTATGCCAAGTTTTTAAAAGAAATCTTATCCAATAAGAAAAAGATAGAGGATAACGGAACAGTTACACTTACTGCCGAGTGTAGCGCCATAATTCAGAATAACATGCCTCCTAAGCTAAAAGATCCAGGAAGTTTCTCTATACCCTGTGTAATAGGAAAATTCGTCATTGACAAAGCTCTATGCGATTTAGGAGCCAGTATCAGTGTTATGCCCTTAACGATTTGCAAAAGGCTAGACATGGGAGACCTAAGACCAACTAAAATGTCTGTTCAACTAGCCGATTGCTCTGTTAAATATCCTGTAGGCATACTAGAAAACGTCCCAGTACGTATAGGACAATTCTACATTCCTACTGATTTTATAATCATGGACATCTCTGAAGACTCAACTACACCTATCATACTAGGAAGACCATTCTTAGCTACCGCCGGAGCTATAATAGACGTAAAAAGAGGAAAGCTAACCTTTGAAGTGGGTGAAGAGAAAGTCGAATTTGTTTTAACACAATTCTTACAATCACCAGCTATAGAGGATACGTGCTATCTAATGGACGTAATTGACGAATGTGTAAGAGAAATGGAACTGGAAGAGACCACTTATTCTGAAATAATGAAAATTCAAATCCCTCCAATTCTCGAAGATGATAATTGGCAAAAACCGTATCAGGATGATAGTCTAAGCGAAAGTTTAGCACTTACACCGGATCCCATGCCAAGTAAAGATAAACCTACATTAGGATTAAAAACTTTACCTAATAACCTAAGGTACGAATTCTTAGACGTTGAATGTAAAAGACCAGTTATAGTGAATTCCAGTTTAGGAACCATAGAAACAAAGAAACTTTTAGATGTCTTGAAGAAATATCCAGCTGCATTAGGATATAACATATCTGATCTCAAAGGAATATGTCCTTCAGTTTGCATGCATCGCATTCTGCTAGAAGAAGATTGCAGAACCTCCAGAGAGTCTCAAAGAAGAATAAACCCAACCCTTAGCACTGTAGTAAAGGAAGAAGTCAAGAAATTATTAGATGCCGGGATAATATATCCAATCTCTGATAGTGAATGGGTTAGTCCAATACATGTAGTGCCAAAGAAAGGAGGTATCACTGTTGTGAAAAACGCTCAAGGCGAATCGATATCGCAAAGAGTAGTGACGGGATATAGAGTGTGCATAGATTATCGTAAACTAAACAAAGCCACTCGGAAAGATCATTTCCCACTACCTTTCATAGATCAAATGTTAGAACGATTAGCCAAGCATTCTTACTTCTGTTACCTTGATGGTTACTCAGGATTTTTCCAAATCCCTATCCATCCTGATGATCAAGAGAAGACTACATTCACATGTCCTTATGGAACATTCGCTTATAGGCGAATGCCCTTTGGATTATGCAACGCTCCTGCAACCTTTCAAAGATGTATGATGTCAATCTTCGCAGATTTTATAGACAACATCATGGAAGTGTTCATGGACGACTTCTCTGTATGCGGGCAAAGCTTTGAAGGATGTTTATCGAACTTGGAAATGGTGTTAGAAAGATGTGTAAAAGTGAATCTCGTGCTTAACTGGGAGAAATGTCATTTTATGGTCAACGAAGGAATAGTATTAGGTCATGTAATATCAGATAAGGGAATTGAAGTCGATAAAGCTAAGATTGAAGTAATAAAAGATCTTCAACCTCCTAAAACCGTTCGAGAAATACGAAGCTTTTTAGGACACGCCGGTTTTTACCGACGATTCATCAAAGATTTCTCGAAAATTACTAAACCTCTTACTGGTTTATTAATGAAAGACGCTGAGTTCATATTCAATGAAGATTGTCTTAAAGCATTCGAAACTCTAAAAACAGCCCTCATCACCGCACCAATCATGCAACCCCCTGACTGGAGATTACCTTTTGAAATCATGTGCGATGCGAGTGACTATGCTGTGGGCGCAGTCCTGGGTCAGAGAAAAGAAAAGAAACTCCATGCGATTTACTATGCGAGTAGAACCTTGGATTCTGCCCAGATGAACTACGCCACTACAGAAAAAGAATTGCTAGCAGTTGTCTTTGCGCTTGACAAATTCCGCTCTTACCTAGTTGGAGCGAAAATAATCATTTACACAGACCACGCTGCTATCCGATATCTATTAACTAAGAAGGATGCTAAGCCAAGACTCTTAAGATGGATTTTACTCTTACAAGAGTTTGATCTAGAAATAAAAGACAAAAAAGGTACTGAAAACGTCGTAGCGGACCATTTATCTAGAATAGAAGGTATTAAACCCGAACAAGTGCCGATTAACGATGATTTTCCGTATGAACAGCTGATAGCACAAATAGGAAGCGACCTAGCGCAGTTAGAGATAAATGAACCAGAACCCGTGGAAATAATACAGACAACTGTAGGACTGCCATGGTACGCTGACATTGTCAACTACCTAGCCGCAGGAGCTCTTCCACCCGATCTAACCTATCAGCAGAAAAAGAACCCTGCGGAAGCTCTGCCGAATTACCTTACCACCAGAATTATTTTTCCAGCATTATTTTGTTTCCTGTCTTATTTTATCTGTATCCAAACCAACCGTGTAACAATTTCCAACATTAGGGAATTGTTATACTTTTATTTGTTTCCAGCCTTCAGCATTCGTTTTAATTTTTATTTCAGCCTACTCCAAGCCTTCCGGTCTGTGGAAGAAGGAGTCTACTCAGATATTTGTTAATCAGGTTTTTCAATTATTGCAATTTAATTTATTTATAATGTCTATTCATTTTTCTGCCATTAGTAAGTCAATATTTAACTCTGAGTCTGATTTAACCTCGATGAGTAGCTAAATACCTTAGGGCGGTATGTAGTTATAACCAACTTAACCGGTAAAATATAACCATGGGCTAAAATAATTAATCGCTTAACATTCTGGCTGATGCTTTTTAATTGAATTCGACCTTTTCGTTACGAGAGTAAGAAAAGGGTATTAGGTTGGGTCAAGACCACGAGAGTGTGAGATTTTAACCAGATAGCTAAAGTTAGGCATTTAAATTAAATACAGCGAGAGCGCTTTAAGATAAATTAGAATTATTTAGTTTCCAAAAATTACCTCTAAACACTTATGGGCTAGCGAGAGCAGGCATAGGGCTTTAGGGATAAGATCTGATTCAAGACCACGAGAGTGTGAGCTGAGGGTATTTAAACTAGTAATCTCTACCGAATAGATTAAGTGAACATCTTTATAAGCCGAGGTTAGATTGACCCCCCTAAGTTAGTATAATTACATACCGACCGTTTTAGTATTATTTTATTAAAAACTTGAATTTAATTCCGCCTTCAATAGTCTTAGAAAACCAACAACAATCGTGACAACTATTCGCCTTAGCTAAACTAGAAGTTCATCTAGCACTAAGTAACGATAGAATCCCTGTGGATCGATAATCTTAAATATTACTTCGATAGGCTGTGCACTTGCAGTAAGATACCGCTAGACGCATAAGTAGACACGTCTTTAGCCCATCACGGCGCTCCACGCGAACAACTCTGTATTCTCCCGGAGGCAGGCTTTTAGTTGTTTCCTCGCTAGGTCGGGGAGTCCAGTCCTAATCTTAACTCCTCGCTAGGGGTCATCATCGAGCAGGACAAGTTCAAACTTGCCATCCAGAATTGGGTGCATTGAATGAAAGGTATCGCCGCTACTGGTAGATATGAAGGGGCTGCTCGAACATAGCTGGATCTCCTTCCCCTTCCCTTTCCGATTCTTCTGGTCATCTTTGGAGAAGCGATTGTCAAGGTCGATGGAGTCAACGCGGGGCAATGGCTTTATCTCTTCAGAGCTGTAGAGCAGAGCAGACTTGCCTGGAGTCTTTGGCCCGACGACGATAGTGTTCATCCCTTTGGATGATGCCTCGAAATATCTCTTTGTTGCTTCGATATCCACGTGCAGAGTGGCTACAAGACCCTTTGAAGTGTAGTACTTCATTTTCAGGTGTACGGTCGAAGGCGCGACTACCAATTCGACAGAGTTGGTCGCCCAAAGATGCATTGGTATAGGGACGACCAGTCGGTGACCAGGAACTGAACTTTGATAGACCTGGACGTTTTTGCAGACTCGAAAGTAACGATCAGTTCTACGTACCCCCAAGGCTTCGTTACTAACCCGTTGAATCCCTACAAATCAGAGCCTACGTAGGGCGTCAGGTGCGATTCGTCCAGTTGGAGAGTGGATAACAGCTGGGAATACATGATGTAAATTGAGTTTCCTTGATCGACGAGGATTCGCCGGACGCCAAAGTTGGCCATTTGGGCTCTTATGAGCAGAGGGATGTTGGCGTGGGGGGCTCTTCCGAGGAGTTCCTGGCGGTAGAAGCAGATGAGAATAAACTCTCCCGGACCCTGTCGAGGGTGGAGTTCTAGTTCAAGTTGTTGCTGATAAGGTGCTCGAACTTTCTTTTGACGGACCCCATGGTGACCTTATTGAAGGCCCCCTCTGTTGCACCCTAAAATTTGCTCAACCTTATTCACTTGGTTTATTTTTCATTATCATTAGCATTTGCATATAGAGTCATGTACATAGACTAACCATCTGCATAGCATAAGCATAGCAAGACATTCAACAGGGGACCAATCATTATTCTCATCTCTAGAGGCCTATCAAGAGGTTATTATCCTAATTCCATCTCATTCAAGTCATCAGAAAAGAATTTGAGAGCAGAGAGTTCAGCAGATTAAGCCTTGAGCCTATCCCCTATCTGAGGGCATCTGAGGGTCAACAAGGGGGTTGTGAGCTGTGAATGGAAGGCATGGAGAGCATCTAGACATCATGAGAGGCTTAGAAAGTCATTTGGGGAGGAAAACAAGTTGTTGAGGTGACCACAAGAATTGCAGTTGAAGACAGTCAACTAGGGTTTCATCTGGGTCAACCCTAGGTCAACCCTAGGTCAATTGACTGATTGAAAGGTATTAAGGGCTATTAGAGAGATGTGGGGTTCATCATTTGACATGAAGAATGAGGATATGTTGTCATGCTAAGAAGAAATCAAGAGAAATCAAGGAGAAGAGGAGTTTCTAAATTAGGGTTTCTCTGTAAAATCCCCTAGTTTAGGTCAAATTTCCAAGCAAAATAAGTCAAAATTCAAGCTTCAAATGGATCCTTGGCCAACATGAAACTTGTAGAGGATCTCAAGACCTTTAATTTGAGTGGTGGAATACATTAAGGAGATTTATAGAACTCAAGTTATGGTCCTTGCAAGTTACAGGTCATCTGAGGTATCTGAAATTTTGTCTGTGAAAGTGACTTGACTTCCAAGCTATTTTTAACCCTCAAGGAGATTTCAAATGAATTTTTGATCAACATAAGAATTGTTCCTCATTGTCGTAGCTTTCTAGAATGGTATAGTATGCCCTCATATGATGTGTGGAACTCAACTTATGGTCTTGGCAAGCAAAGGGTATTTTGGTCATTTGTGAATTACAGGTCATTTTAACCTATGTCCAAAACTCATACAAGGAGGCCTCAAATGAAAAAACTTACAACATCAAACTTGCTCCAAATGACATTTTGAGTCTAGAAAAGTGACCATGAGAGATTGGAAATGTCCATAGCATAAGGTTTCAAAATTGGTGAATTTAATGAAGGAAAATGGCTTAAAAAATGGTATTTTTCATATCTTGGCCAAATGATGCAAAATTATAGGTCATTTTGAATGGAAAAGGCATTTTAAAAACATTGGCTAAAGTGGAATTTTGAGCTTAGGTCATAATTTGTGAGTTATCCATGGTTGCTTGAATTGAAAGTAACATAATCCAAATTGAAAAGGAAAAGTGTAAGGGAAATTTCTCCAATGTTCTAGGAGGTTCTAATGCAACCTATATATTCATGCAAGCTGATTCATGCAAGGGTTGGTGCTCCCATTTGTCAAAAATCTCCATTTTCATCCATTTTCTTATTCTTCCATAAGATACTCAAACTCTTACAAATCTCTCAAAATTCTCACATCTTTGGATTGAATCATCATCATCATCATTCAAACCCTAGGATTCACATCAAGAAGTGGTTGAATTGATCAAGGATTACACCTATTATCTTCTTCACTCCAAGTTGCATTTTCATCCAAAACCCATTGAAACTTCCTCTATCATTCTGATTCCTGTCACTATCATCATCTACTAACATCATGGAGTAATTGGCACAAAAGATTGGAGGGAATTCGTGGCTGTGTGAAGAGATTCAGTTTGAAACTCCAACTTGCATGAAGGATGGAATAGCATGATTCATAAAGATTAAGCACAAATCATTGCAAACAGAAGCATATTCATTCATTGGAGATCGTTTTCAGCAAGTATCAAAGGTTGAATTGAGGTCTAGCTACCATCACCATCATCAAGTGCAAGGTATGTAAACTTCTTCGAATCTCACTATTCTGGCTGGTAGAGATCATGTGGTTAGGATAATGTTGTTTAGAAACCCTAGAGGATCAATTCTTGAAGTTTAGGGATAGATCCATGGAGATCCATGACAGGTTACCATTTCTGTTGGCTTCGAGAGCAAGCTGTGTGTTGAGTTATAATCAATGTGATGAAGCATAAAATAATGAGGCAAGCATGTAGAACATCTGTGGATCATCAGGTTTGAGTTCTGGTAACTTTGACCTCAGGCAAGCATGGTGTGCCCTGAATTTCGTGCTCTCTGTTTGGAGTGTACAATGAGAGTTAGGGAAAACTAGAATTAGACATGGATTCCTTGAGTTTTGTAGATTATTTTAGGGCTTGGAGTTGTTATTTTTCATCAAGAATGCATGGAGAACGAGTGAGTGGAACCTTCGTGCATGGGATGCATGACTGAAACCCTAGGAGCTGGAGGTTGAAGAAGGGTGGAGATCCGTACGATGGAGGTTGGACTCTTGACTGGGAGTATCATCCAACGGCCCGTGTTTGATCTGAGTTTTGGTGGGAGAATTTGAAATCCCAAACGCACCGTTTCATTAATTGGGGGGATTGGGCTCAGATAGCTATCCGCACCCCCCAATTTCATAAGCCCAACGCGCTTACTTGGTTTTCTTGCTTTTCTCACCCCCTCCATTTTATTTCTTTATATTTTCTTTTATTTTCTTTACTTTTTTCATGCATCTTCCAAAATTCATAATAAATAGCAAAATCATCATTTTTAATTCATTCTTTTTGCATATTTTTCTTTAAGATGTCTAGAAAATTATAAAAAAATAAAAATTGCATTTTATTTTTTATTTGATATTTTTCCCATATTTTCTAAATAAATAGCATTTTAAATGGTTTCATTTCATACATGATTTTATTAATTTTGGTTCTATTAGATACTTTCATATTTTTCATCCATTCTTTTTAGGTTGTTTAGGTTAGACATTGAACTTGTAGATACATTTTAGTTCCCATTTTTAGAAATTAATTTTAGGTGCTTAATGTAAGCTTGAACAACATGGATAAAACTAGGGTTTTAGGTGATGACTTAGGAGATTTGATTCTTTTTCCCTTAGGACTTAGGGTTTGAATAGTTTAGTTATGGGACTATAGGGGCTATGGGTAGTTATTAGATCCCCTTAGAAAAGTCAGGCTTCCCCTACTGCTATTAATACTCTGTATATATCTGATTGACTGGTGTGGTGTGCCCTCTGGGGATTATTGCTTGCTTGTGTGGGTATTGGGATTGTCTGGGGACTTGGGAGAGCTGAAGACTTGAGGAGATGAAGACCATTGGAGATCCAGAGATTGAAGAGCAATTGCCAGAGTTGAATAGGAGGTTATTGCTAGCAGCTGTTGAGGAGACTAGGGTTTAGGAGCTAGGCAGAGCTCTAGATTAGAAAGCTTGCTTCTCAAACATAGATGGCTTTGCTTGCCTCTATCCTTCCTCTATGATTCAAAGTCTCTTTCAAATATCCACCTCCTTCCTTTGGAAGGATCAGTGAAAGTATTTGAAAGATAGAACTTTTGAGAGGAAACTTTCTGTTTAATGTTAACAGTTGATGAACCACCCTTGGTAGGTAATTAACTGTCTAACATTCATTCACCTCATCTGGTTGACTGATGTTCATCCCTGAAGATTGGAGACTTGAAGAAAAGCCATTGCTTATAGAAGACAGATGATCAAAGCCCTTGCCTGAAGGTCATGAAGATGGAGATTAATACCTGTTGAAGCCTGTAGCTGATTGGAGATTGCTTGAAGCCAGATGTTGAGCAGTTGATACTGCTTCTTTTGCTGTTGTATTTCATTGCTGATGTATTGATTGGTTTTCTGGACTGTATTGTTTGCTGTTTACCCTGTTGGGTTGAAAGTGAAGCCTGTTCACTTTTGCCTATTGTTTTCTAGGTTCGAGGTTGAGTGGGACTCCCTTGCCTCGCTTGTACTGTTGCATCCATGCATTTTACTGTTTTACTGTGTATATTTGATATTGTTTCTATTTCTGCCTATCCCTTAGGATCTCTGTTTCTCTCTGTGCAAGAGAGGAGCATGATAGACACTAGGTCTTAACTCATGCATGATAACATTAGGTTAGTTTGTTTCCCTTCGCAACCGTAGGTTAGAGTTCTGTCTCTTTCTTTCTCAAAACAAACAGAAAAACACATAAAGGTTTCAAACACAATAAAAGACACTTCTTCCGTAAAAGAATGTGAACTCATCAAAATGTCATTTTTGTCCGCTTGGACTGCTAATCAAGAAAACCTTTTTCAGAAGGAATAAAATCAACCAAGACAGACTTGTGTCTTCCGTGGCCCGAACTACGTTTGCTCTGATCTTTCATGCTGTATGAAAGTACGTAGGCATAGGATGCGATATCCTAGCGAGCAACCTTCCCCTCCTTTCCCGTAGGTAGGCGAACTACGTTGACTCTGATTTCTCGTTCCAGGCGAGAATACGTAGGCATAAAGTGCGATACTTTGCCGAGTCATTCTTATTTTTATTTTGTTTTCTTTTTAACCCTCGACCTATAGTTTAGATAGAATAACAATCCATACCCGAAAACAAGCGTGGATCCCGTCGAGTACGACGGACGTGAGGGGTGCTAATACCTTCCCCTTGCGTAACCGACTCCCGAATCCAGGTTTTGGTTGCGACGACCATACCTTTACCGTGTTGTGCGAGGTTTACTCTGAGCGTTTCCTTTCCCTCCTGTGGGATAAATAACGCACGGTGGCGACTCTTCTGTTCAGCCGGCGCCGATTTTCGCAGTAGCGACAGCTGGCGACTCTGCTGGGGATCCAACGTCCCCTGGCTGCTAAGGACTGCGATAGTTCTTATGCATTTGGGATCCAACGTCCCTTAAGAGAGTCAATCCTAACGCTTGTCTTCCCGTCGAGGATTTTGTATGGATTTATATTTCTGACCTTTAATTTCAGTATTATATATATTGATTGTTATTGCTGTATTGGGGGTGATGGGTGGTTCTATGATTGAGAGATAAGCCGGACCTGGGCTTGAGTGCACCTAGAATTAGAGTAGAGAGTAGTGGGCGCGTGCCGGCTTTGCTTGCATTAGTGTCTCATGAAATCTACACTCGGACGAGGTTCTTCTGGTTGGCTTCTTTTTCTACCCTTTGGGTCGAAGGGGTTGTTGGTCAGCTGAATTGTCGACTCCGGGAACCGATCATTTGGAAGTTGGCTAAGTGAGGCCTCTTCAGGATTTGATGATGCCACTCCTTCTGGGAATCGTATCATCAACCCTGAAAGTCTGTGACGCCGACGACCGCATAGGATGCCATACCTTTGTCAGTTACTAGGACATCCACCTGTGAGAGGGTTTGGGGTTATGCAGGTAACTAGACCTTCAGACTACCGGTTATTTCTTGATCAGAGATCCGGGGTATTTATGGAGAGTTAGGAGGTCTGTCAGAGACCATTTGGAGATGTGTTCTGAGGTCTGTCAGAGACCAGTTGGAGAGTTTTGAGGTCTACCAGAGACCAATTGGAGATATGATTTGAGGTCTACCAGAGACCAGTTGGAGTTATGGTTTGAGGTCTGCCAGAGACCAGTATTGGAGCTTTGTTTTAGGTCTATCTGAGACCAGGGTTTGATGACTTCTGGATGGTCTATCTGAGACCTTTCTTGATTGGGTTCAGGCCATTCAGCTACAGCTTTGGTCCCTGTTGCATGTTACTTGCATCGCATTGCCTGCATATCCATTACCACCTGCATTCCACTAACGTGTGTCTGTGCTGCAGGTGCATTTGCATATTCCCCGGTTCTAGTGCCCAGATTTCTGAGTATTGACTATGGCTAGTTTGAGGAAGACAGTTGCGTATAAGCTACCGACACCTGATATTACCTCTTTGCTTGGTCTGATATCTCTTGCCGATGAGGAGGTTAGGAGAAGCTTCAGAATGAGTCACGGGAGATTACTGAGATTAGTCTGCAAGCCCACTGCTGATGAGATGAACGGGCTATACACCTTGATGCAGTTCTATGACCCCGCATTGAGATGCTTTACGTTTGCTGACTTCATTCTAGGGCCTACCATTGAGGAGTATGTGGAGTTTACTGAGCTTCCCGTGCAGAACAAAGTTCCCTTTATTCACTCTGCTGCTGAGCCCAAGTTGGAGGACTTAGCCAAAGCCTTGCATATGAGCGCTGCTGAGTTGTTAGTGACTTCTTGGCTCGGGGTTCCCGGTTTCTCTCTCGATTTCTTGGTTGGCAAAGCTCAAGAGTACGCCAAGAACGGCTGTTGGGTGGTTTTCAATGCTATTCTGGCTTTATGCATTTATGGAATTGTGTTGTTTCCTAACTTGCCCAACTTTGTGGACCTGGACGCTTTCCATCTGTTTGCTGCAGGCAACCCAGTGCCAACGTTGATCGGAGACTTCTACCACTCCTTGCACTACAAGAACGAAAACCGAAGGGGAAAAGTTGTTTACTGCTGTGCTCCTCTATTAAATATGTGGTTCAAAAGTCATCTCCCCATGAAGGGACCATTTGTAGACAGCGCAACCTCAGCCAGTTGGTCAGAGCGCCTGATGAGGCTATATTCCGAAGACGTTGTGTGGTTTGATCGAGACCTGTTGGGATCTGAGCTCATCTTCAGTTGTTCGGGGTACCCTAATGTGCCGCTGATAGGAAGAAAAGGGTGTATCAATTACAACCCTTCTCTATTCATTCGTCAGTTCGGATATGCGCTGAAGAATCCACCGCAGGAGGAAGAAGTACAGGAATCTCTGTACTTCACAGGTGACGTGAAGGGGGAGTTACTAGCCAAGCTGCAGCATGCCTGGACACGTATTAACCGAAGAGGGAAGTCATTGTTAGGGAAGAATGACTGCCAGGCCTATGCACCTTACAAGGTTTGGATCCAGGAGAGAGCAAGTCGGTTACGGATGCCATTTCCAGATGTACCAGCCCTTGTTCCTATTCCGGTAGCAGAGCCAACTACTGTTTCTAGGGAGGCCTACGAGCAAGTTGTGAAAGAAAAAGAAGCCTTGATGAAGATCAACGAAGGGTTAGAGCAAGAGCTAGCTCAAGTACGCAGTGAGAAAAACAAGGCCGTATATGCTTTCCAACAACAGATCGAGCTGTTAAACAGATTAGGGGCTGAGTTGACTGAGGAGAGGAAGAAGCGCGAACGTCTGGGGCAAGAGTTCAGAAGCTCCCATGACATGCTGGAAGCCAAAAAGAAGGCACTCGACGCAGCACACCGAGAAATCTCTTCTTGCAATAAGACTTGGAATGCTACTCTCACCAACAATAAGATGAGAGAAGATAAGCTGAAGCAGCAAGTCTCCGACCTCGAAGAAAAGTTGAAGTCTAGCATCAAGAAGTGTGAGGAAGAAGTGATGACCCGGTATAGCGTCCAGCATGCACTGAACAAGGCAATCAAATCCAGAGATGAAGCGGTGTCTCAGAAGCGAAAGCTAGAAGATTGCTTCGGAGAAGCAACATGGAAGAAACTGCTGAAGACGTGCGCCGTGTTCTTAAGAAGAGAAACCAACTTGTTGAAGGGCTGCTTGATCGACCAAGTCATCCAGAGACCAAGAAGTTGATAGAAGAGTACCAGACTTTTGGGAGGATTTGATCATTCCATGTAGTAACTTGTAGTAACTTGTATGCTTTATTTGCATAAGTGCTGACCATCACCAGGATTGTTGGTTGAGGTCATGCCTTCTTATCGTACTCTCAGCGACATTGTATTCTGGTTTTCCCTGCAATATATGAGGCTTTCTATGATTCAGCTCCGGTATTCCTATTGTCGACACTGTCACTGCACTGGCACCTTCACACTAGAACTGGGGGAATGAATTTCCCTAATGCACAGACACATTGCATTGCATTCATACTCATATTGCATTACAGGTAATCTTTGAATAGTGTCTTATTTCCTGCTCTGTAACAGGTACTTTTCAGGATTGCAGATCAGCACCCGCACCGCTATTCTACCCGCACCAACTGTCGAAGAATCATGGATCAAATGCAGAACGAGATGCAAGATGTGCGCGAGAAGCTCGCTCTCTTCATGCAGACCATGGAAGCTATTGCGAAAGGACAGGAGAATTTGCAGGCCATGGTCCAACCTCTGTTGGCTCGAAACGCTGGTCATGGTAACGAGGATCATCAGTCTGTACGGGTCGATACTGTTCATGGAGACGGCACTCCCACGCCAGTGGCTCCACCTGTAGTCAATATATCCGCTGCTAATGTCAACAACGCTACCGCTGCTGTAAATGGTAACGTCGGAGTTGGAAATGAGACTGCTGTCCATAACGTTGGGCTGGGTGATGTCAATTTGGGAGATAATATGGGAGGCAACGGCTTCGTCAATGCTGGATTCGGATTCAACGATCAGGGATTCGATAACACTGGGAAGTATGGCTTTAATGCTCAAGGCTTTGGGCAAGACGGTTATGGCGCGACCAATCAGGGTTACGGAGGCTTTGGAAACGGAAACGGTACTGGATTTATGGCTTTTGGTCCTGCTGGAGGTGTTCAAGGGTACGGCAACAGAGGCCGAGGTCCGAGGATGAATCAGATCAGAGCTGGACGTAATAATGGATATGATGGGTATGGGGCTGGAAATGGTATGTGGCAAGAAGATCAGCAGGAGGACGCCTTCTCCGGAGGAGGTTTCGAAGGGCCGATGGATGATTCCCAGAAGATTAGAATGCTGGAAGAGCAGATGAGGGGAGTCTTAAACCAAAGTGCTGTGGGTTTGGACATGGCAACAATGGGGCTGGTACCTGGCTTGAGGGTGCCAATTAAATTCAAAGCTCCTGCGTTTGATAAGTATAAAGGAGACACATGTCCAAAAGTGCATGTACGAGCTTATTACAGAAAGATGTCTGCATACTCAACTGATGAAAGAATGCTAATGCATTTCTTTCAGGATAGTCTGTCGGGCCCTTCCCTAGAGTGGTACATGGGGTTGGAGCCAACTGATATCAAGACGTGGAAGCAATTAGCAGAGGCATTTGTAGCTCACTACAAGTATAACAGCGACTTGGCACCCAATCGGGTCCAGTTGGCCGGGCTGTCGCAAAAGAAGGGGGAGAGTTTTAAAGAGTACGCGCAAAGGTGGCGCGATATGGCTGCCAGGGTCCGTCCTCCTGTAGAAGATAAGGAAATGAATGACATGTTTGTCGGCACGTTCACAGGTCTGTTTCATGACATGTTGTTTCACACGTCTTTGGCCAGTTTTTCAGACCTGATTCTGATGGGAGAAAAGATTGAACGTAATATTAAGCAAGGAAAGTTTCAAGCCGAGGAATCAACTGCATCTGGCAGTAATAGGAAAGCTTACGGTGGGCGCCGGCAGGGCGAGGCAAGCGCAGTATTTGGAGGCCGAGGCCGAGGCCGAGGCAGGGGACGAGGTCAATATCGTCAGCCGCAGCAGGTGGCGAGTGTTACTATCCCGTATCAACAACAACCACTCCAGCAACAACAACCGATTCAGCAACAGCCAATGCCACAGCAGCAGCAGCCTCAGCAGGGAGCACAACAGACTCAACGAAGATTCCAGGGTAGTAAACCGAGAAGAGTGTTTGAGAAGCCTCCCTCAACCTATGCCGATTTGTTGCAGACATTGTTGGGATTGAATCTAGTAGAGAAAAGGACTCTGGCACCAATAACGGGAGCTCCCCCGTTTGGCTACGATGCAAGCAGGCACTGCGAGTTTCATTCTGGGGCTCCGAGTCACGATATAGAAGGTTGCCATGCTTTTAAGCACGTTGTGCAGGATCTTTTGGACAATAAGACTATCAATTTCGGAACGGCAGGACCAAATATAGTGCAGAAACCCATGCCTAATCATGGGGCAAACGCCGTTCTAACTGAGGAAGGGTTGAATCTGATTATGAATGTTGAAGATTTAAAGACGCCACTGAGCGAGATAAAGAGCCGATTGTTGCAAGGGGGTGTTTACCCGGGATGTGACGAGTATTGCTTAGACTGTTGGACCCTAGCCGGGGGGTGTGGTGATTTGAAGAAGGGCATTCAGGTTTTAATTGATGAAGGCATATTGCAGTTTGATCAAGCAGCAACTGAAGAGCCCGCAGGGGCAGTGGCATATGATCAGACTGATGTGGCCACTGTAACGATCCCTCGGAAGACGATCACTATCGCGGCACCATCTCAACGACCACCGATTACCATAACTAAGGCCGGGCCGATCCCGTACGAGAACACGAAAGCAGTCCCATGGTCATATGGGTTGGAAGTATATTGTGACGGAATAAAAATTGATGTTGATAAACAGCCAGCCGAGACTGTCGATAATGTTGTTGGGTCGGGAGGCATGACAAGGAGTGGTAGGATCTTTATATCCCCTGAAGTGGAGGCCGAAAGACTAGCGAAAGGAAAAGGGAAAGCAGTTGAGAATGTCCCAGCGCAGGCAAGTGACAAAGCATCGAAAGACGTAGAAGAGTTCATGCGCTTGATTTGGAAAAGTGATTATAAGATTGTGGAGCATCTGCAGCAGACGCCGTCCAAAATATCTATCCTGTCATTGCTGTTGTGTTCGGAAGCTCACAGAAATGCTTTGCTGAAAGTCCTGGATACTTCGTTTGTACCCCAAGACGTCTCCGTGAACCAGCTAGAAGGAGTATTGGCACATGTGAATGCAGGCCACAGCTTGGGCTTTACCGATTTTGACTTGACTCCGAAAGGAAGAGATCACAATATGGCGCTGCACGTATCTGTCGAGTGTAGAGGATCAGTAATGTCGCACGTATTGGTTGACACCGGATCGTCTTTGAATGTGCTGCCCAAGAAGGCGATGATGAAGCTGGATGTTAGAGGAATTTTGTGTACACCCAGTGATTTGGTAGTCAGAGCATTTGACGGCACGCGGAGAACAGTCTTCGGATCGATTACATTGCCTCTACAGGTGGGGCCAGAGGTGTTTGCAACTGAGTTTTATATCATGGATATACAGCCTGCGTACAGCTGCTTGCTGGGAAGACCCTGGATTCATGGGGCAGGGGCAGTCACGTCCACCCTGCATCAGAAGTTAAAATATATGGTTGGAGATAGCGTAGTCACCGTGTGCGGAGAAGAGGACATCCTGGTCAGCCATCTATCTTCATTTAAATATGTGGAAGTCGACGGAGAGATCCACGAAACGCCCTGCCAGGCATTCGAAGGTTTGCGCATCAAGAACAAGGGTCCTGGGCCGAGCAAAGTGCCAGAGATAGCCGTCTCATCGTATAAAGAAGCTCAAGCTCTAGTGGAAGCAGGAGAAGCCAAGGGCTGGGGCAAAGTGCTGGACATTCCTGTGAAGATGGACCGGTTCGGGCTGGGGTACCAACCGTCGTCATCAACTCCTTCCGTGGGGGCACCCCGTTTCAGAAAGCCAATCACCATCTCTGCCAGTGGGGTGTGTCATGAAACTGTCAATGCTGCTTCAGAGTCTGATGAAGGAGACAGCGACTGTGATATGGATGCCTGGATTCAGCCAAGCACGCCAGGACAAGGACTGTGCAACTGGTCTATTCAGGAGCTTGTTCCTGTGACTTTTAAACAGTAATGCTTTGCTTTATTAATTGTTGAATAATCTGATGTCTTGCCCGGGGCATCAGGATTTGCTTAGGGCTGTGTTGTTATGAACATTGCGTGTTAATCATTAAATAAATGGCGTTTTTCATGTGCAAATACGGTAATCCCTGTTTTTCTTGTTTTGTATTTTTCAATAAAATGGCAACGTGGTTATTCTCTTTATACACATTTTGAAGCACTTAACCATTCCTCTTGCAGGATAACATTTTCAGATGACATCCTTGAATCACCTATGACTCGTCCCGACTTTGAGCACCCGGTATTTCAGGCCGAAGAAGAGGTTGTCGAAGATAGTGACGTTCCTGAAGAACTGTCTTGGTTAGTGAAGCAAGAGGAAAGAGCCATTCTGCCTCATGACGAGGTCATCGAAATTATCAACTTGGGGTCGGAAGGGGTTGAGAAAAATATTCGTATCGGAGCCGCACTGCAAAGTGATATCAAGCGAAGACTGGTCGAAATGCTCAGGGAGTATAATGACGTATTCGCTTGGTCATATGAAGATATGCCGGGGCTTGATACAGATATGGTTGTGCATCGCCTGCCACTGAAAGAAGATTGCCCGCCGGTCAAACAAAAGCTTCGTAGGACTCGACCAGATATAGCAATGAAGATCAAAGAGGAGGTTCAGAAACAGTGGGACGCTGGTTTCCTGGCTGTGACGAAGTATCCTTCATGGGTTGCCAACATCGTACCAGTGCCCAAGAAGGACGGCAAGGTTCGAATGTGCGTGGATTATAGAGATTTGAATAAAGCAAGCCCAAAAGACGATTTTCCACTTCCTCATATCGACGTGTTAGTTGATAATACTGCTCAATACTCCGTATTCTCCTTCATGGATGGCTTTTCAGGCTATAATCAGATTAAAATGGCGCCAGAGGATATGGAGAAAACCACTTTCATAACGCCTTGGGGAACATTTTGCTACAAAGTGATGCCCTTTGGTTTGAAAAATGCTGGGGCCACATATCAGCGTGCAATGACGACTCTTTTTCATGACATGATGCATAAAGAGATCGAAGTTTATGTTGACGATATGATTGCCAAATCCCAGACGGAGGAAGAGCATCTGGGGAATCTGCTGAAGTTATTTAAAAGGCTTAGGAAGTTCAGGCTGAGGCTGAACCCTAACAAATGCACCTTCGGGGTGAGATCGGGTAAGCTCCTGGGGTTTATCGTAAGCGAAAGAGGAATAGAGGTCGATCCTGCTAAAATAAAAGCGATTCAAGAAATGCCGACGCCTAAAACAGAGAAAGAGGTGCGCGGGTTTTTAGGGAGGTTGAACTACATTGCTCGGTTCATATCTCACCTAACGGCCACGTGTGAACCATTATTCAAGCTGTTGAAGAAAGATCAAGCTGTAACGTGGAACGAAAATTGTCAAAAGGCGTTCGATAAAATAAAGCAGTATTTGCAGGAGCCTCCTATTTTGATACCCCCAGTGGCGGGTAGACCCTTGATAATGTATTTGACGGTTCTTGAGGGAAGCATGGGTTGTGTTCTCGGTCAACATGACGAGACGGGGAGAAAAGAGCATGCCATTTATTACCTGAGTAAGAAGTTTACAGATTGTGAATCTCGATATTCAATGCTGGAGAAAACTTGTTGCGCGCTAGCCTGGGCCGCCAAGCGGTTGAGGCAGTACATGTTGAATCATACAACCATGCTCATCTCGAAGATGGATCCTATCAAATATGTATTTGAAAAGCAGGCGTTGTCAGGTAGAATCGCCCGTTGGCAGATGGTCTTGACTGAATATGACATCCAATACGTCTCGCAGAAGGCTATAAAGGGAAGTGTGCTGTCCGAGTATCTGGCGGAGCAGCCTATTGAAGATTACCAATCGATGAGGTTTGATTTTCCTGACGAGGATATCATGTACCTAAAGATGAAAGATTGTGAAGAGCCGTTGCCAGACAAAGGACCGGAGTTGGGTTCCAAATGGAAGATGATATTTGACGGAGCCGTGAATGCTTACGGTAGCGGAATAGGGGCAATCATCACTACGCCACACGGGTCGCACATCCCGTTTACTGCCCGACTGACCTTTGCTGTTACCAATAATGAGGCCGAATACGAAGCTTGTATAATGGGGCTTGAAGAAGCCATTGATTTGCGAATCAAACACCTGGACGTATACGGAGACTCAGCTCTGGTGGTGAATCATATCAAAGGGGAATGGGAGACACGGCAACCCAACTTGATACATTACATGAATTATGCAAGGAGATTGTTGCCTTTCTTCGACAAGGTTGAATTGCATCATGTACCGCGGGCAGAGAATCAAATGGCTGACGCCCTGGCCACTTTGTCTTCCATGTACAAAGTCAACTTCTGGAACGAGGCTCCCAGAATCATTATCTCCCGGCTGGACAGGCCAGCTTACGTATTTGCTATTGATGAAGCATCCGACGACAAACCGTGGTATTTTGATATCCTTAATTTCCTGAAGAATAAAGAGTATCCGGCTGGGGCATCCAGTCAAGATCAGAAGACTCTCAGGAGATTAGCGGGTAATTTCTACTTGAATCCGGATGGCGTCTTATACAGAAGGAACCACGATTTGGTGCTGTTGCGTTGTGTAGACGAAAAAGAGGCAAAGCTTCTCATGGAGGAAATACACGAAGGTACCTTTGGTACGCATGCTGGAGGACATGCTATGACGAGAAAACTGCTGCGGGCAGGTTATTTTTGGCTGACTATGGAAACTGACTGTTTCAAGTTTGCGAGGAAGTGCCACAAGTGCCAAATCTATGCTGATAAGATCCATGTGCCTCCAAGTCCTCTAAATGTGATGTCATCGCCTTGGCCATTTTCAATGTGGGGAATCGATATGATTGGAAAGATCGAGCCGACGGCTTCTAATGGGCACCGGTTCATTCTAGTAGCAATCGATTACTTCACCAAGTGGGTGGAAGCGGCGTCATACGCAAATGTAACGAAGCAAGTGGTGGCCAGATTCATCAAGAGAGATATCATTTGCCGATATGGGATCCCCGAGCGGATAATCACGGACAACGGTTCAAACCTGAACAACAAAATGATGAAGGAACTCTGTCAGAATTTCAAGATTGAACATCACAACTCCTCCCCTTACCGACCCAAGATGAATGGCGCTGTTGAGGCGGCCAATAAGAATATCAAGAAGATCGTTCAGAAAATGGTGGTGACCTATAAGGATTGGCATGAAATGCTACCTTTTGCTTTGCACGGTTATCGTACGACGGTACGCACATCAACCGGGGCAACTCCGTTCTCGTTGGTATACGGAATGGAAGCGGTATTACCATTGGAAGTTGAGATCCCTTCTCTGAGGGTATTGCGAGACGTTCAGCTAGACGAGGCAGAATGGGTAACAAACAGATTGAACCAACTGAGCTTAATGGATGAGAAGAGGCTAGCTTCTCTAGCATATGGTCGTTTGTACCAGAGCCGAATGAAGAAAGCGTACGACAAGAAGATACATCCGCGAAGCTTTCAGACGGGCGACCTTGTGCTAAAAAGGATTCTCCCGCCGCAAGCAGATCACAGGGGCAAGTGGACCCCCAACTACAAAGGGCCATACGTTGTCAGGAAAGTCTTTTCAGGAGGAGCGTTGTTGTTGTCCACCATGGACGGAGAAGACTTTACGTCGCCTGTGAATTCGGACGCAGTTAAAAAATACTTTGCTTAAAATAGACCCGCTGGACAGAAAAAGAGAGTCCAGGCAAAAATGGGGCATCCTGGCAAACCAAAAACAGAATGAAAGGTTCGGGCAAAAATTAGGGATAAAATTGAAAAATGTACACCCGCGAAGTTGAAAACCTACACTGGGCGGCTTCGACAAAAAAAGGGTATCCCGGTGAACTGAAAACCCGTAAAGGGCGGTTCACGCAAAAGTTAGGGATTTGAAAAGCAAATGACTGCGGTCCGAATTTGATAATTGCAATGAGCATCAATGCGGGAGAATATATTTGAGGAGCCAGTTATCGGATACAATCTCTTCAGAAGTGGGGATACCGGGAAAACATTAGGGTCGGGCGAGTCACGGGAGGATCAGTTCGTGGTGTTCATCTGCATCCCGTTGCCGACATGTGTACAAATTTAAGTTGTCAATATTTATGCTTCTTGTGCATACTTGTATGCTTGTATATTTGCTTTGTGTAGCTTCCTCATTTCAGGAGTTACATCCCGTGTACAAAACTCCGCCCATTCAGGGGCCCGATCAATAAAATACGTTATTCAGTACTTAACCCTGTTCTTTACTGTTTTGTGCATGATTAACGCCCAAGTTTGATGAAACTAGCATGAGTATAACGTCACTGGCCCTTGTCAGCAGTTGCTAAAGCTTTGAATTAACTGAAAATAACGTCACTAACCTGAGTTGATTTGGTTGCATAGGCTTGTCTTGTCTTGTTTGTGTTGTTGCAGGTTTCATAACCGTACGAGGAAGATGATCGAAAGATTGCAATAACGAAAGACTCAGCCTTCACGCAGGTCATGCAGGTTCTTCCTGAAGAAGGATCAAATTCTCCAGCTAGTCGTAGCTTGTGCAAAAAGGATCGACGATTCCAAGATCGTAAGGCTGTATTCAGACAGGTTCATCTTTCCCCGCAGGGTCATTCACTCTCCCCCAGTGGAGTCAGTGGATTTTCCCCGAGAGAATAGTCCCACCCCCCAGCGGAGTTCTCTCATTTCAGTAAATGTTCTTTCCTCCCAGTGGAACCCGGAGATCAAGACTCTCCCCAGCAAAGTTGGTGGCGGGTCCTGTCAGTTATTTTGTCAGGGATACCGTGTAATATCAGTTAACTCTCCAGCAGAGAAGTCCAATCATACTTGGCATACCTGCTATTCCTCAGCAAAGTTATATTCCCCAGCAAAGGGTTACCTCAACAGGGTGTTTGGGTCGAGCTCCCAACTTCCCAGCATGGTTGACTTCACCCTTCCAGCATTTATTTTGCTGGAATGATTCTGTAGCATCTGGCTATTCCCGGCGGAGTCGGCATTATCTTCAGCATTTATTTTGCTGAAGCAGTTTCTGTATTATAGCAGTTCAGGTGAAGAGAGCACTTGCTCAAATGAACTACCAAACACTCAAGATCTCGGCATGAGACATCCAATGATAATGTCAGTTCGGCAGTATTCCCCACAGAGTTACCAGGATAAGGTTCTCTTTATTTCCAAGCAGAGTTATTTGTCATCAAAAGGGTTTCATGAATCAGAATTTCAGAAGTTGCCTCCGGTTACCAGAACAGGCATCCGGTAGTTTGGTTCCCAGATATCCCCAGTAGAGTCCGCCCCAAAGTCGCTGTCACGTCGGTGCTAAGAAGTTTGTGGGTGGGGATCAATGGAGAACTAAGTCATGACGTGGACAATTTATTCCTACATTGACGGGACTTCTTCAGAAGTGGGCATCCTAACGTGGATAGGTTTATTTCCCCGGGTTGGTGAAGTGTGTTAGTCCTAACGTGGGCAGATTCGGGTTCTCGAAATTGGTGAAATGGGAAGTCATGACGTTGACAAAAGTGATTACTCTTTATGTTGGTGGCCTGACATGGACCAGTTCCTCTCAACAGTTATCTTTCTTCGTGTTGGCAAAGCATGGGTCCTGACGTGGACAAATCAGACAAAGGTGTGAGTCCTGACGTGGACAAGTCTTATTTCCTCAGCAGGTCAAAGATGCCTGAGTCCTGATGTGGACAAATCAAGACGAAAGAGGGGTCCTGACGTGGATAAGTCTATTCCTTACATGGGAAAAGAGGTTTCAGTTCCTGACGTGGAAAGATGAAAAGTTTATTCCTTACGTGGAAAGATGAGATTCCTTACGTGGAAAAACGGGTTTTCCTTAAGCGGAAAGATCGAGTCCTCACGCGGACGTATCAAGTTTATTCCTTACGTGGAAGGAGATGCATTCCTGACGTGGAAAAGAAGTTGATTCCTTACGCGGAAAGATTGGGGTCCTTACGTGGACAGATCGGTATAGAAAGAAGATAGATTCCTGACGTGGAAAGATGGAAAGTTTAGTCCTGACGTGGACAGATTCAGAAAGGTTGGAGTCCTCATGTGGACAGATTGAGAATTGTATTCCTTACGTAGAAGAAAATTGGTTTCCTTACATGGAAAGAAGACGTGGTTCCTTACGTGGAAGGATGGAGTCCTAACGTGGACGGATCCAGACGAGGTTATTCCTAACGTGGAAGAGTGTTATTCCTAACGGGGACGATCCAGTTTATGGAAAGGTAGACAAATTATTCCCCAGCGGAGTTGCCGAGATTTTCTGGGTTAACAGCAAGCGGAGTCCTAACGTGGACAGGTTTTAGTTGAGCTCTCTTCGTGTTGACAGCAGATAGAGTCCTGACGTGGACAAGCAAAGGACGAAGTTTCCGATGATTCAGTCTTTTTCAGGATGATGAGAAGAATCCCCAGCACGGTCGCACGAGATCAGTGGGTTGCCGTAACAGTCATGTTCAGCTGATGAATGTCGTTCCTCAAGCAGGAGCGCGGTTTAGGTCCGCGGTTGGCAAATTTCTGGGTTCCTAGTATTCAACCGTCTTGTACCTCGAATGTTTGAAGGCCGTTCGCTCTTCACCCAATCGGGTTCAAGTCGCTTGAATAGGGGTAGCTGTTGCACCCTAAAATTTGCTCAACCTTATTCACTTGGTTTATTTTTCATTATCATTAGCATTTGCATATAGAGTCATGTACATAGACTAACCATCTGCATAGCATAAGCATAGCAAGACATTCAACAGGGGACCAATCATTATTCTCATCTCTAGAGGCCTATCAAGAGGTTATTATCCTAATTCCATCTCATTCAAGTCATCAGAAAAGAATTTGAGAGCAGAGAGTTCAGCAGATTAAGCCTTGAGCCTATCCCCTATCTGAGGGCATCTGAGGGTCAACAAGGGGGTTGTGAGCTGTGAATGGAAGGCATGGAGAGCATCTAGACATCATGAGAGGCTTAGAAAGTCATTTGGGGAGGAAAACAAGTTGTTGAGGTGACCACAAGAATTGCAGTTGAAGACAGTCAACTAGGGTTTCATCTGGGTCAACCCTAGGTCAACCCTAGGTCAATTGACTGATTAAAAGGTATTAAGGGCTATTGGAGAGATGTGGGGTTCATCATTTGACATGAAGAATGAGGATATGTTGTCATGCTAAGAAGAAATCAAGAGAAATCAAGGAGAAGAGGAGTTTCTAAATTAGGGTTTCTCTGTAAAATCCCCTAGTTTAGGTCAAATTTCCAAGCAAAATAAGTCAAAATGCAAGCTTCAAATGGATCCTTGGCCAACATGAAACTTGTAGCAAGACCTTTAATTTGAGTGGTGGAAGACATAAAGGAGATTTATAGAACTCAAGTTATGGTCCTTGCAAGTTACAGGTCATCTGAGGTATCTGAAATTTTGTCTGTGAAAGTGACTTGACTTCCAAGCTATTTTTAACCCTCAAGGAGATTTCAAATGAATTTCTGATCAACATAAGAATTGTTCCTCATTGTCTTAGCTTTCTAGAATGGTATAGTATGCCCTCATATGATGTGTGGAACTCAACTTATGGTCTTGGCAAGCAAAGGGTATTTTGGTCATTTGTGAATTACAGGTCATTTTAACCTATGTCCAAAACTCATACAAGGAGGCCTCAAATGAAAAAACTTACAACATCAAACTTGCTCCAAATGACATTTTGAGTCTAGAAAAGTGACCATGAGAGATTGGAAATGTCCATAGCATAAGGTTTCAAAATTGGTGAATTTAATGAAGGAAAATGGCTTAAAAAATGGTATTTTTCATATCTTGGCCAAATGATGCAAAATTATAGGTCATTTTGAATGGAAAAGGAATTTTAAAAACATTGGCTAAAGTGGAATTTTGAGCTTAGGTCATAATTTGTGAGTTATCCATGGTTGCTTGAATTGAAAGTAACATAATCCAAATTGAAAAGGAAAAGTGTAAGGGAAATTTCTCCAATGTTCTAGGAGGTTCTAATGCAACCTATATATTCATGCAAGCTGATTCATGCAAGGGTTGGTGCTCCCATTTGTCAAAAATCTCCATTTTCATCCATTTTCTTATTCTTCCATAAGATACTCAAACTCTTACAAATCTCTCAAAATTCTCACATCTTTGGATTGAATCATCATCATCATCATTCAAACCCTAGGATTCACATCAAGAAGTGGTTGAATTGATCAAGGATTACACCTATTATCTTCTTCACTCCAAGTTGCATTTTCATCCAAAACCCATTGAAACTTCCTCTATCATTCTGATTCTTGTCACTATCATCATCTACTAACATCATGGAGTAATTGGCACAAAAGATTGGAGGGAATTCGTGGCTGTGTGAAGAGATTCAGTTTGAAACTCCAACTTGCATGAAGGATGGAATAGCATGATTCATAAAGATTAAGCACAAATCATTGCAAACAGAAGCATATTCATTCATTGGAGATCGTTTTCAGCAAGTATCAAAGGTTGAATTGAGGTCTAGCTACCATCACCATCATCAAGTGCAAGGTATGTAAACTTCTTCGAATCTCACTATTCTGGCTGGTAGAGATCATGTGGTTAGGATAATGTTGTTTAGAAACCCTAGAGGATCAATTCTTGAAGTTTAGGGATAGATCCATGGAGATCCATGACAGGTTACCATTTCTGTTGGCTTCGAGAGCAAGCTGTGTGTTGAGTTATAATCAATGTGATGAAGCATAAAATAATGAGGCAAGCATGTAGAACATCTGTGGATCATCAGGTTTGAGTTCTGGTAACTTTGACCTCAGGCAAGCATGGTGTGCCCTGAATTTCGTGCTCTCTGTTTGGAGTGTACAATGAGAGTTAGGGAAAACTAGAATTAGACATGGATTCCTTGAGTTTTGTAGATTATTTTAGGGCTTGGAGTTGTTATTTTTCATCAAGAATGCATGGAGAACGAGTGAGTGGAACCTTCGTGCATGGGATGCATGACTGAAACCCTAGGAGCTGGAGGTTGAAGAAGGGTGGAGAGCCGTACGATGGAGGTTGGACTCTTGACTGGGAGTATCATCCAACGCCCCGTGTTTGATCTGAGTTTTGGTGGGAGAATTTGAAATCCCAAACGCACCGTTTCATTAATTGGGGGGATTGGGCTCATATAGCTATCTGCACCCCCCAATTTCATAAGCCCAACGCGCTTACTTGGTTTTTTTGCTTTTCTCACCCCCTCCATTTTATTTCTTTATATTTTCTTTTATTTTCTTTACTTTTTTCATGCATCTTCCAAAATTCATAATAAATAGCAAAATCATCATTTTTAATTCATTCTTTTTGCATATTTTTCTTTAAGATGTCTAGAAAATTATAAAAAAATAAAAATTGCATTTTATTTTTTATTTGATATTTTTCCCATATTTTCTAAATAAATAGCATTTTAAATGGTTTCATTTCATACATGATTTTATTAATTTTGGTTCTATTAGATACTTTCATATTTTTCATCCATTCTTTTTAGGTTGTTTAGGTTAGACATTGAACTTGTAGATACATTTTAGTTCCCATTTTTAGAAATTAATTTTAGGTGCTTAATGTAAGCTTGAACAACATGGATAAAACTAGGGTTTTAGGTGATGACTTAGGAGATTTGATTCTTTTTCCCTTAGGACTTAGGGTTTGAATAGTTTAGTTATGGGACTATAGGGGCTATGGGTAGTTATTAGATCCCCTTAGAAAAGTCAGGCTTCCCCTACTGCTATTAATACTCTGTATATATCTGATTGACTGGTGTGGTGTGCCCTCTGGGGATTATTGCTTGCTTGTGTGGGTATTGGGATTGTCTGGGGACTTGGGAGAGCTGAAGACTTGAGGAGATGAAGACCATTGGAGATCCAGAGATTGAAGAGCAATTGCCAGAGTTGAATAGGAGGTTATTGCTAGCAGCTGTTGAGGAGACTAGGGTTTAGGAGCTAGGCAGAGCTCTAGATTAGAAAGCTTGCTTCTCAAACATAGATGGCTTTGCTTGCCTCTATCCTTCCTCTATGATTCAAAGTCTCTTTCAAATATCCACCTCCTTCCTTTGGAAGGATCAGTGAAAGTATTTGAAAGATAGAACTTTTGAGAGGAAACTTTCTGTTTAATGTTAACAGTTGATGAACCACCCTTGGTAGGTAATTAACTGTCTAACATTCATTCACCTCATCTGGTTGACTGATGTTCATCCCTGAAGATTGGAGACTTGAAGAAAAGCCATTGCTTATAGAAGACAGATGATCAAATCCCTTGCCTGAAGGTCATGAAGATGGAGATTAATACCTGTTGAAGCCTGTAGCTGATTGGAGATTGCTTGAAGCCAGATGTTGAGCAGTTGATACTGCTTCTTTTGCTGTTGTATTTCATTGCTGATGTATTGATTGGTTTTCTGGACTGTATTGTTTGTTGTTTACCCTGTTGGGTTGAAAGTGAAGCCTGTTCACTTTTGCCTATTGTTTTCTAGGTTCGAGGTTGAGTGGGACTCCCTTGCCTCGCTTGTACTGTTGCATCCATGCATTTTACTGTTTTACTGTGTATATTTGATATTGTTTCTATTTCTGCCTATCCCTTAGGATCTCTGTTTCTCTCTGTGCAAGAGAGGAGCATGATAGACACTAGGTCTTAACCCATGCATGATAACATTAGGTTAGTTTGTTTCCCTTCGCAACCGTAGGTTAGAGTTCTGTCTCTTTCTTTCTCAAAACAAACAGAAAAACACATAAAGGTTTCAAACACAATAAAAGACACTTCTTCCGTAAAAGAATGTGAACTCATCAAAATGTCATTTTTGTCCGCTTGGACTGCTAATCAAGAAAACCTTTTTCAGAAGGAATAAAATCAACCAAGACAGACTTGTGTCTTCCGTGGCCCGAACTACGTTTGCTCTGATCTTTCATGCTGTATGAAAGTACGTAGGCATAGGATGCGATATCCTAGCGAGCAACCTTCCCCTCCTTTCCCGTAGGTAGGCGAACTACGTTGACTCTGATTTCTCGTTCCAGGCGAGAATACGTAGGCATAAAGTGCGATACTTTGCCGAGTCATTCTTATTTTCATTTTGTTTTCTTTTTAACCCTCGACCTATAGTTTAGATAGAATAACAATCCATACCCGAAAACAAGCGTGGATCCCGTCGAGTACGACGGACGTGAGGGGTGCTAATACCTTCCCCTTGCGTAACCGACTCCCGAATCCAGGTTTTGGTTGCGACGACCATACCTTTACCGTGTTGTGCAAGGTTTACTCTGAGCGTTTCCTTTCCCTCCTGTGGGATAAATAACGCACGGTGGCGACTCTTCTGTTCAGCCGGCGCCGATTTTCGCAGTAGCAACACCCTCCAGAGATGACCATGGCAGAGGGGAAGGTCTCCCACAGGCTGTGCGCGGTGAAGTAAGGAGGGACATTGAGCCCCTCAGGGATGTAGAAGTCTTCAGGTTGAGAGATACTCATGGTGACCAAAAGGTTGGTTTCTTCTGGGGAAGGCACCTCTTCTTCGACCTTCTTGGACTCCTGGGGGTCTTGTCGAAGAGCATCATTCCTTTTGGTGAACTGTTTCAAGTGCTTGTCCCTGATCAGTATCTCAATGGCATCCTTCAGGTGGATGCAGTCATCGGTCATATGGTCATGGATCTTATGGAACCGACAATACTTCGACTTGTCAGTGTCTGGCTTGGGAGGTATCTGTTTAGGGAACCAGACTCTTGCTTGTCGAAAATCCGAGTTGGCGCACTCAGAGAGGATATTTTCTCGAGAGACAGTCAGAGGAGTATATTCATGGAACCGCTCAGAAGGACCTTTGTTGTCTCAGGGCTCTCGGGGCGATCCTCGCGTCTTCTATCTCCCCGACGAGATGTCGAGGGTTCGTCGTGCTTGGAGGACCTGGCACTCTCCTGGTGCCTCGAGTCCCAGGCGGAGCTGGCTGCTTCTTCTCCTCGTACTGAATGTACGCTTGCACCTTGAGGAGGAAGGCATCCAACATCGCTGGAGTTTCAATGCCTACTACTTTGGCAAATTCTGTGCGGGGACAGAGCCCGCGCTTGAGCAAGAACATCTTCATGTCGTCGGTCGTGGAGACCTAGACAACTTCTTCATTGAACCTTTCGATATAGGCTCGAAGAGGTTCATCCTTCCCTTGAATGATGGCCTAAAGGGAGGCTTCGATATTTGGGTGACGGCAAAAGGCCGTGAAGTGCCTGGAGAACATTCTCCCCAATTTCCTCCATGATGTGATGGATTCCTGGGGGAGCCTCTTGTACCAAGTAATCACTCCCTTCCTCAGCGTGGTTGGGAATAATCTACATTTGATGGTGCCCCAGACGCCACAGTAATCGAGCAACGCATTGATATTTTCGATGTGCTCGTCATGGTCTGTAGTACCGTCATACATGCCAGAAATGGTGGTTTCTCCAGCCCTTTCGATAGGCGCATGGCCATAATTTCCTAGGACAACGGGCCGCGAGGCTTGTCATTGCTGCTGCTATTGGACCATAAAGGAGAGCGGGTGCTTCATCTAAAGGTAGGATGGTGATTTCGACGGGGAGATGAGGTTCGTGCTCGGCCCTTGGATCTGGGCGGAGGCGAACACTAGGACTCTGCTCATTGATTTCTTCTGGTCCTCGAGGAGTACTGGCTCGGGGGGGAGATGCGGTCACACTTTCTGACTACCTGGGCTCTGGCTCTAGAGGTGCCCGAAAATTTATTTCACGTCGGGGAGGAGGACTCCGTGATCTCTAGCGCTCTTTCCTTAGTGGAGGGGATCTTGGCCGGCTGGAACCTTCTAGGGCTCGAATCCTTGTGTTTTGATGAAGGATTATGAGGTTAGTCTTTTTGAGAGCCTCGAGGAGGGCCACCATGTCCAGGTCGGCATTGGGTGGAACTAGGACTGGTTGGTGGTCCTAGATGGGCTGGACCTCGTCGTGATCAGCGCGAACAGAGGAGGGAGACGCGGTGGCCCTATCTCTTGGTTGGCGGGCGTCGCCCACAAGAAAGGTGGTTGCTTTGTCAGTATCAATCTTGGTGAAAGGCAGGAAGATAGAGTTGCAAGTATCATGGGTGTTATCACGGCTGGCCATGATCGGAGTTTTGGAAGAACTGTTTTTGTCTTGAATCTATGATGGAAGAAATACAGGGATAGCAGAGTTTCCCACAAACACCACCACTGATCTTGACGGATGATTAGAACCTGAAGTGGACCAGAGACAACGTCTTCGATGCAGAGCGTGAGAAATGAGGAGGGGGTGTACCTGTAAGGCACTCCGATGCTAAAGTGAGAATTGGGAGAAAAGAAGGCAAGTACAGAGTATGTGTGTGTTAGGATGATTATTAAATGCCTGACCCTCTCAAATGACAGGGTTTTTATAGTTCCCCCAACGCTTGACCATTAGTCTCTATTTTTGGGGAGAGATAATCATTCCCTAAAGAATATGTAACTGTCAGAAACTAGCTGTTGGGATGGGCAGAGGTGCCTAGAAACTAGATGTTGTTACGGGCATAGGCGCAGTAGCGGGCATAGGTGTCATGATTGTTTCTGGATGGTGGAACCGTGCATGACGGACAGGAACTGCTGAGGAGGGGCAGCTGACCCCAGAGGTCAATCGACCAACCTTCCTCGGTGGAGGGGCAGAAAGGTAAATGCTCCCTCAAGTTGGCTATACTTAGGAAATTGGGTCGTTCTGGGAGAAGAAGTGGATTGAGTCATGCCTAGCCATTGGGTCAGTCCAGAACAAAAATTTAAAAAAAAATCACTTAATTTTGAAGCTATTACAAATAGCTTTTCACAAAAATCATTTTTAAGATACAACTTTCTGAAAAAATTACGACTTCGACTATGTTTTGATCTTCAATAATGTATCTTTGTGTTATAGGATATCAAAATTAATCTTTCAATTTAAAAAAATATGAATATAAAAAAACTTGTTATATTTTGAAAAACGGTTTTATTAAATTCATTTTTAAAAATACAAAGAAAAAATCATAATTTTTTTAAAGTTGAAACAAACAGGTTCAATGTTTAATCCAAGTATGGGAAGTACTATCTTGACTATCAGTTTATTCTTTAGTATTTAGTTAATAATAAAAAAAAGTTATCTTTGATTAGATTATTTTGACATCTTGGAATTTTATAAAGGTTTGTTATAATAATATTTTTTTTACCATCTTTCTTTGATTGGGTGATAAATTTGTTATTTGTAACTCAAATTCAAATTCAGATTAAATTGATTTGCATTTGAATTTCATTTAATGGTTCAGATAGTATAAATCGTGAACTGAAGTTTCAGTTGTAGCAGAATCTGAGTGTAACTATTTTGCATCTGAAAAGTTAGTTACATATTTTTCTTTCTCTCTTGCATCATTTTCTTCATCTTCAACATTGTGCTCCAACAATTAGTATCTAGAGCTCTAGTTCTGATTCAGGAATGAGAAACACAATTGTACATAAGACATGTGTGATTGATCTGCTCATTCAATTCATAGTGGATTGAAGAACTGAATTGAAATATGAACATATTTCTTGATTCTGAGAGAATGGGAAACATGCGTGTTGGTGATTTTTTTGAATGAATTTGCAAAAGAACAAAGATGAACAACATAAACGGTAATTTGAACACAAAACTTCCAATCTTTGATGGAATGAATTGCAATCGGTGGATGATTCAGATGCATGTGTTGTTTGACGCTCAAGATATTCTTGATCTCGTCAATGACGCTTACACAACGGTTGAAGCAGATGCAACTGAAGCACAAAGAAATGTGCATATAGAAACGAGGAAGAAGGATAAGAAGGTGTTGTTATATATTCATTAATATATGGATACAAATGTGTTTAAGAAGATCGATGATTCAACAACAACGAAGGGTACGTGAGACACACTGGTACGATGCTACGACGGTGATGCATCAATGAAGATTATGAAGCTTCAGTCTCTATGTAAGTAGTATGAGAATCTCAACATGATGAACAATGAGAAGGTACATGATTATATCTCTAGAGTGATTTTAATCACAAATGAGATGAACTCTTGTGGAGAAACTCTCTCTGAACAAGTAATCATTCAAAGGGCACTGAGATCCCTTACTCCCCAGTTTGATTACATTGTTGTAGTAATTGAACACTATAAGGACCTTAACACCATGAGAATTGAAGAATTGCAGATTAGTATAGAGGTACAAGAGTTGCGTCTGACTGAGAGAAACTTTGAAAGAGAAGTAGAGTAGGCTTTGAAAACATCTTCTGGTAAGAAGAATCAGAAGCAGCCTTAGTTAGAGGCCAAGAAGAAAGATGGTGGTGGTTATCAGAAGTCAGAAGCTTCCAACTCCGATGAGAAGAAACATTAGAATGGAAAGGAGAAGTTTGACAATAAGAAGGTTCAATGCTACTATTGTAAGAATTTTGACCACTTTCTTACTGACTGTTGGTCAAACTAGGAAAGGAAATTAGAAGAAGCAAACATGGCCGGAGGAGAATCAGATGATGAACCTGTGCTATTGGTGGCTTCTAAATCTGATGGTGGATATTTGGTAGACTGGTGGTATATGGACATTGCCTGCTCAAATCACCTAATTGGAAACAAACAATGGCTAATTAATTTTGACTCTAGAAAGAGGACAAAGATCAGATGTGCTGATGATAAGTACCTTAATGCTAAAAGAATTGAAAATGTCAAAGTCAGAGTGAAGAATGAAAAAACTATTATGATCAAGGATGTCTGGTAAAGTTGTCAAAATGGGCTACTCGACCCTAAACAGACCGGTCCTGGTGGGCTCGAACTTTTTAAGGTTGAGCCAAAAAAGCTCATTTCTAATACAGGCTTAAAAATTACTACCCAAGTCCGACCGTAGATGGACTTCGGACTACCCGGCCCTAAACAAGCTTTTTTTAATAAAAAATAAAAATAAAAATTTCATAATATTTTTTTATAAATAAAATTAAAAATTATATTATTTTAAACATAATACATTTTTAAGTACTATGTTATCTTTAATAAATACTATAATATATTTTTAAATACAATACATGTCTAAATTGTATAAAATAATACTCGAATATTTAACATAAGAGAAACTAATAGAATATAAGAAAAGAGTGTTGATTATATTAATATATAACATTTAAAAGAGAAAGATTGAATAGAATAGAGATAAAATTTAGTGAGGTGGAAAAAAAATCAATGTTTTATTTTGGAGTAAGACAATATAAGTATTAATATAATTTTTTAAAATTTATAGTGATATGATTCTAATGGGCTACCCGTGGTCCATATGGGCTAACCCTATTTGGTAGCGGGTGTTTTAGGGCTGGACTAAAAAGTCCTGAAAATATAGGCTCTAATTTTAAGGCTCAAACCCTATGATTTTTCAGGTCTGGCGGGCCGGTCCATGTGGGTTAGGCCTTTTTGACAGGTTTAATGTTTGGTATGTTCCTAGCATGAAGAGCAATATGATGAGTGCAGGTCAGCTAATTGAGAAAGGTTTCTCAGTTACTATGAAGGACAATCTTTTTAAGTTGTATGATTCTGATCAGAATCTGATTATGCAGTTTGAATAGGAAAGCAACAAAACATTCAAAGTGAAGGTGGAAACAACTGAAACTAAATGGCTTAGTGCTGAAAGTGACAATGAGTTATGCCACAAGAGATTGGGGCATCTAAGCTTCAGCCCTAGGAAATCTGAGTTCTAAGAAGCTGGTACATGGCATTCCTAAGATTGTGAATCCTGAGAAATCATGTAAGATATGAATGAAAGTAAAGCAACCTATCTTTCATTTTGCATCAAAAGTGGCTCAAAGAGCAAAATATGTTTTGGGAGTAGTGCACTTTGATGTATGTGGATCATTTGAAGTACCTTCGATTGGAGGAAATAAATATTTTGTGTCATTTGTGGATGAGTTCACAAGAATGACATGGGTAACACTCATTAAGTTTAAGCATGAGGTGTTTGTTGAGTTTCAGAAGTTCAAGGTGAAGGCTGAAAGACAGAATGGTCAGAAGTTAAAAGTTCTCAGAACTGATGGAGGAGGTGAGTACAACTCATCATAGTTCAGAAGGTTTTGTGAAGAGAATGAAGTTAAACATGATGTGATTGTTCAATATACTCCACAACACAATGATCTTGTCGAAAGAAGAAACAGAACTTTGCTTGATATGAATAGGAGCATGTTGAAGGAGATGGAGCCCTCTCACCCCTTGTGGAGAGAAGTTATTGGCAATGCAACATATGTGCTTAATAGGTGTCAAACCAAAAAGCCGAAGGAAATTGTTCCTTTTGAGATGTGGATTGGAGATAGGCAAAGTGTGAGTCATCTTAGTGTATTTGATTTTGTTTGTTACAAACATGTTCTAGGTGCTACTAGAAAGAAGTTGGATGATAGAGAAAAAATGATGTTACTACACAGTACAGGTGCTTCAATTGAAAATGGGTTAAACATTCTTACGTGCATCTGAGTGTTGTGATAGAGACTATCGAGAAAAATATTGAGTGAGTATTCGGGAATTAAGTTAACTCAGAGTGAGTGTTCAGGGATTAAGTTAACCTGAGTTAGAGAAAGTTCAAATTGATCAATATACTCATGTGCTTTGCCGGTATGTTAACTTTTAATAGTGAAGAAAGGGGGTCCTTGTACACATCTCCAAAATGAGTTATGACATCGGCGACATATTGCTGCCAAAGAGGGTAGATGTCAAACTTTTGACGCATATAATTAAAATGACATTATAGAGCAATATCATCGAGATGAATGAAAGTCCAACGCACTATCGATGACAACAGAGTCTCGTCTAGTAAAAAGAACTGGTCACATTTGTAAATCCAGTCGCTAACATTTTGACCATCGAATGTGGGAGCTCTACCTTCGAGATCCTCATAGCATACATATTTTGGTGGTTGTTGCGATTATTGTTAGAATCTTATCTAACATTGGAGGTCAGAGAACCCTGATCCGACTGTGTTTGGTGAAGAGTTCGTATTTCATTTATGTCGGCATTGCATTGAAGTTGAAGCTGATTAAGGCATTTTTCAGCGTTGTTCTAGTTCGGTCAAAGAATGTGACGTAAAAGAGTCCATGGCCGGAGGGATGATACCAATTGATACGATATTTAAATATTACTCCTAAAAAGTATAGTAAGGAGAGTAAAGGAAGAAGATATTGATATAATGAATTGTCAATTTCATTAGTTACCTCCAAAGGCTATAAAAGGTACAGTCCAGCCCATCAAAAGCTAGCTAATACAATACAAGTAACCATGTGCTAGCAAAATTTAAGGGATATGTCACTTTCATAAAAGACAAAATGGAAGATAACAAACTTAAAGAAAATAACATTTAATTGGAATATGTGACACCTTAGGGCCACTCATCCGACAAAGATTTTGCGTCCTAAAATCCTAATCCTCAAATTAAGAGAATCTAACTGATTGTTCAACCCCGTATATGCTATCTTTTTAATCAAGTGAGGATCAACGATTATTACTAATAATTACTAATTACCAAATTTGAATTCATCTTATATCTCATGGGACAATTACATTTGAATCGTATCACATCAAAATTGAAAGTATTATTATGCATTTTTATCAATACCTTTTTGCCATTGGATCTGAATGCAAGATTCAAATTATCACACTTGCACCCAGATCCAACAACACTAAAACTACTGCATATATAGGACCCGATTGTGTATCATGATGCTACATATTTTCAGTAACATATATCATATTCATATGTATCAGTTTCACAATCAGCCCATATGTATCAAATACACCAAGAAAAATAAATAAATCATCGTATTCATCATGAGACTAAGCTCTCTGTTGTTATAGAATCATTGACTCTATCAGTGGCTTTGTTTGCCTGAATAAATGAAATCAGAAAAACAAAGGCATGTGTCATCAGTCATCACCAAATAATGCATCACACGAAAATTTATTAAAAGAATGAAAGAAATCATTAAGAAAAGTGAAAAAAAAATTTCACCTCTTTCTCCCAATCCGTGCGTATCGTAATGATCATTAGAGCAATTACTTGAGCAATGAGAGCACATGTGATCCCCAGCCACAGACCCTACAATAATTATATTTATTAGCGGGTTGAACCAAACCATATGATCACGATTTTGGCTAAGAGACAATTGTTTATACCTTCCCGCCAACATGCAATACAAAAGCTAATAAAATGGCCGCCGGAATCCCAACTAAATAGTATGCTCCCAGATTGACATAAGCACCTATTTTCTGCCAACCGCATCCTCTAGCAGTGCCTGAATCACAGTTTAAAAAGAGAACATATGTAACGATTGAATAACCATCATATGCCACTGTACTTGCGATATTCATTTAACAAATGTGAAGTTTCCTCTTTACTAGGTTTAAAAAAGAAATCATTTAGCTCATGCTTGTGTTACAAGCAAGAAGGAAATCTTAATCTCAGTCAAAAGAAAAATGGCCTTGTTTAAATCTCAAATGTTATGGAAAGTGAAAAAACATATCTCAAATCAAGCACATTTATCATTTTTATGGCTTTACCAATGTGTTTTGATTCAACCATTATGAAGACACGAAACCAAAAGTTATTGGGAATAAGAAAAACCTGAAAGAACACATTGTAGCCCATCCAGGAAGTTGGATACAGCAAGAATTGGCAACATAGTTGCTACATATTTGACAACTTCTTCTTCATTGCTATAAGCATAGCCCCATATATTGCGTATTAGTAATATCGCTGTTCCGACTAAGATGCTCTCAATAATGGCAATCACCACAACGACACACACTGCCAAACGTGCGGCCCGTGGATTACCAGCCCCGAGTTCATTCGAAACACGAATGCTGCAAGAATCATTCAACCACTTTAAAGCATGAGCAAAACATTTATCATGGAATAATAAAGAGAACAAAGTTTTTGAGAGATTCGGCTTAAGTAAAATAATGAGACTGCTACTGAATTCAAAACTGCATAAGAATTAAAAAATACTAACCTTATTGCTCCACTAAGTCCAAATGGGATCATCCAAGTAGCCGCTGATGTATTCAAACTGACAAAACCAAGTTACTAATGATAAGTTGATGAAAATAATAATAATAATAATAATAATAATAATAATAATAATAATAATAATAATTTCAATACAATATTAAAGAGAATCTCAAATACAAAACCTACCAGATAGAAAGTACTGATGTTTCTAGCTTTGGATTTGGAAGAAGACCGGAAAGGAGAACCATTAATTCAAATGACCACATTTCCAAGCTGCTCGCCACGACGATTTTAATAAATAAAAAATGGAAACAACATCAGAATCTCTAAGGACTTCAGCAAGAGTAGCCACATTATAAGCACTTATCCATTCAAAAAAGTATTAGAGAAAGTGATTACCAAACCATTAGAGCTGAAGGAATGGCAAGCTTCAAGAAAATAGGGATGTTGTTAAGTGCTAGTGCCTCCTTGGAAATTCCATTCCAAGTTTCTTTACATGAAGGAGAAAACTTGACATAGAGTGCGAGTATGGTAACATTGATCCAATAGGATATAGAGTTTGCTATGGCAGCCCCACTGCTACCTAATCCAGACTTGTACACCATAAACCAACATAAAGGAAGGTGCAGTAATGTCGTAACTGCAGAGCTAAACATCATTGGAAATACAATATTTTGTGTCTGTAAGAATCTGTTGAGGCATTGTAGAAGACCGTAGGCAAAAAGGCATGGAACCATTAACTTAGCATAGTTGCCAGCTTCTGCAGATATTTCAGGATCTTGCCCAAGTAAAATGAGAATGGATTTTGTGTTTGCCCAAATAACCGCAAGTGGAATCGCGACGATCATGAGAATTAACATTGCTCTCTGCATGTGTACTCCTAACATGTGGTACTGCTTTGCGCCATATGATTGTCCACATAATGTGTCCAAGGCACTTGCCATTCCAACCTATTTAACCAAAATAAAAACAAACAAATTAAGTAACAAACAAAAGATTATTATCTATAATCTAGTTTCCCCTTTACAATTTGGTCCTTCCCCACAAATGGTGGTTTTCCGCCATGTACTCGATCAAGTTATAAGCCACATCTTGTGGTCTATTCATGAGTGTGCCACTGCCACCAGCAGCCGCATCTAAAGTCATCCTCGTGGAGTAGAGGAGACCATTGTAAAAGTGTGTACTATCAACTATTTTTCCAACCCATGGAAAATGGCACAGTCTCAACAGATCATTGAAACGCTCACAGGCGTCAAAAAGAGACTCCCCTTCCACTTGTCTAAAGTTATTAATTTCACTTCTCACTTGGCCTTCCTTGCTCGGCAGAAAGTTCCCCGCAAGGAAAGCAGCCTTTAGTTGTGACCATGTAGTTATGGAATTAGCAAGCAAAAATTGGAGCCACGCGTGAGAAAGGGAGCAATCTGAGCCGAGGCTTTAAGGTGCCACAAAACTCGACAAAGATGGACAGACGAAGGTTCTGATTCTCTCCTAGTTCATTAATGAGTTCTTCCAAATTTTAGGAAATGAGACAAATGAACTAGGAGAGAATTCAAACACTAGTCATTGCAAGAGGCTATTACCATCGCCAAACAATCTCATATATACATGGCTACCTCTTTCTTCTAACATTACTTCACACAGCACTTGAAGCCTATAGCAAGTTGATATTACCACTAATCGGTGACACTATACTTAAACACCTTATGTACTACCATAAGCATCACACTATACGCGAACATCTCTCTCTAGCAGAGATTCAAACAATGATTTGTCACAAATATTTATACAGAATTGAAGAAAGAAAAGTCTATTAAGAATGGAAAAGGAGAGAAAAACTAACCAATAAACTGAAGCCAGTGACAGAAGCAAAAGAAGTAGCCATGGAAGCACCAGAAAGAGACAATTCACCAAGATGACCAACAAACATAACTGAAATAAGATTGATACCAAAATTCAAAAGCGTAACTGAAATTAACGGTCCTGATAGCCATAACTGTTTTTTGACTTCTTCAATCAACTCTCTTCTATCTTCTTCCTTGCTGTTCCGTTTCGTTTCTTCAACAATCAATGGAGACTGAAGAGACATTTTGTTGATTCTCTTCTCTTTCTCTCTCTATTAGTATGAAGAGAGAGAAAGTGAAATTGTTGACTCTCTAAGCATAATCAAAGCCCTTCTTTATACAGTCTCTAAGCAGAATTAATTGATAATTGATTGGAAAAAATGGCTACTCTAACTTGTGAACGTGCTAGAATACCAGCTTTCCTCTTAATTGATTAAAAATGTATATATTCAATTTGTGGAATCCATTTTAAATTTTTTTATTGTTATATAAATATTTTAAAAATGTAAATGAGTTGTTAAACAATTGGAGTGTAAAATAATATAAAAATATATAACAATTTTTCGTTTTTTATATAAGAAAAGTAGAAGAATAGAGAAATGGAAAATATATAAAACTATAGCGGGAAAAAGGTGTTTTGGATTTTGCTGTTTGTGTGTAGTATAGTTTAGAATCCAAAATGGACTTTTGCATGAAAATGAATAAAAAATGGTTTGGGAAGGAGGAGTGTGATGAGTGATGACGATGTGATGCATGCACTTTGTTTTTGTCCTTTTGTGGGAATTGTTGAAATTAATTATGATTTGTTAGTTGTCGTATTAGTTATTTTTGATTGGTATATTAATGGCAATTAATATTTTTTCTATTCTAATTCCATAAAAGAGAGCTGTCTAAATGAAAATTCCATCAAAGGAGAGCCGTCTAAAATCATATCATAGTACTTCCTCACAAAATAAATTTTTTTAAGATTGTTGTATATCAGTTAAGAAAAATAATAATTGAATAATTAAATATAACTATTTTATAAAATTATTTTTAATTATTATTGGTTGTTATAAAGTTGTAATATAAGGTAAAAAAATTATTTTAGAATAGTTATTTTTACGAAAAAAGACTTTTATTTTAAAACAGAAAAAATATATTATTATAATTAATTTAAACAAAAAATAAATACATAATTATACAAATTCCTTCTATCAAAATTTTCTTTCACCAAAATTTATAATAGAAAATTATAATTAATTAAATAAATAAAAGTAAATACCACTATTTAATAGTAAATAATAAACTAATTAATTATTAATATAACTAATAACTAATTAAATAATACTCCTCCGATTAAGTGTGGCATTTATAAAAGTTATTTATTCTAAAATACTTGTGATTTAGCTTATCAATACAATTTTAATTTTAATTTTTTAATTATACCTTCTAATTAATGTTTAAAAATTATTATTTTCTCACCTTACATTAATATTAATTTCAATATATTAATAATTAATCAGAATAATTCAGTAAAGTCATTATTCTCTCTTTTATTTAATATATATTTTTAATTTATATAAAAGTGTTAAATATAATACTTATTTTTGAGGAAGGAATAAATAAAAAATACAATTGAATTTTGTTCCTTAGAGTGGGTTACAACTTCACACATCCCTAATTAATTAACGATTTAATTATAAAAAATATTTACACTCTCAATCATTGAGAATATATAATTCAGTATGAAATAAATAAATTTACACGATATTGTATCACCTTTTTCTTATTAAATAAAATAAAAAAGTTTAAACAAATTAAATTTAACACATATTTTCAAAAAAATTGTTACAACTTTTTAAAATCTCCCAATAATTCTCTTCCCATTTTTCCAGTTCATAAACATTTGGAGTGGGTTACAACTTCAACGTGTTCCTACTTTTCCATACTTATTATTTCAACAAAATTTTAAGCTATAGCTAAATTATAATAATGCCATAATAAGTAATGGATTCTCAGTTTTGGGTTCTTAGTTTTTGATACTACTAATCTATATATTTGTTTAGTTTCTATTAATATGTTTGGCTTTATATTTAATTTTATTCATTTCTTCTTCATATGTCATATTGTTTATCTTATATTATATCATTTAATTTATTTTAAGTTTTGTTCACTTTTTCTTTCTTATGTAATATATTTATTTTCTACATTTTTTATTAAGTCAATTATTTGTTGAATATGCAATAATAGAATCAATGATGGTTACAGGAATCAAGGATGGTCACACACAAAAAAAAGAGAATCCTTTATAGGTTAGTTGTCTCTATTTTTCTTTTAGGAGTATTACTTTTAATTTTGTTCACATCTTCATTGTGATAAAGTTATCTTTTTTTTTTCATTATTAAGCTAATTATCTGTTACACGTTGAAGAAATTGATTTGTCATATGTAACAATAGACACAACAATGTTCACACAAGGAAAATAAAAGTCCTTTGTAGATTACTCCATTTTTCTACTTATATGTGTGTATATATTTCTTTTTATATTTATTTTTTTAATTTTAAGATTTTTGGATTTTATTTAAATTGTGAATGAAGTTAATAAATAGTTTTTATTATCCTGATAGTAATCAATTTGATCATGTACTATTGCAGTGTTAAAGTGTCAAATAGATATAATACATACTGCTAAGTCAATTGTGAATTAATTATGAAAAAAATTGCTCTCACAACTAAAGATGATCTTGGGAGAAAAGAGTGTCAAAGTGTCAAATAAATAAAGTGCATGCTACTAAGTCAATTGTAGATTAATTATAAAGAAAATTGCTTCCATAATTAAAAATGGTCTTACAAGAAAGAATCATTTGATTAATTACAATATCAAAGTCTCATAATATACATATCATTATGTTATGTATCTTAATTTTAATTGTATTTTTTTCTTACAACATAAACAAAAGTAACTACATGATTAATATTTTCTAATATAAGTCTTCATGTATTTCACAAAGTTTTTAGATTCTTTTTTTATTTTTTGACTAATACTAATTATTTTAAATAATATGATTTGGAATATGAAGTTGGTAGAAATGAAGTTCATGAGTTTCAATTTTTAACTTCAATTTATTGTATTCTTTTGTTTAAGTTTTTGTGGTCGTACATAATTTCTTTATTCAGGGATGTTAAGTTCTTAAAAGAATTTTGATTTGGAAAGTAATTGTTGTGGTTCTCAACTTATTTTGAGTTTATAGTATGTATTATGTAAGTCCTCTGATTTATTGATGTCAAATTGATAATATAATTTGATGAGTATTAATTTGTTTAAATATAATTTAGTTTTATATAAAGTAACTTGATTCAAAGAGAATGTTTATCCATATAGATAGGTGGTTGTCATGAGGCAGGTTGTTATAGCAAAGTAGTATATTATTATGGAGAGAAAATGAGTAACCATAAAGACACTATTTTAACTATTTTATAAACTTCATAAATTTTATTAATATTTATTATTTTATATTTTTCCCATTTTAATATTTATTCATATAGTACATGTGTGTATGTCAAATAAAAAATTCAATTTATTTTATTAAGTGGAAGGGAAATATCCAAATACATGTCTTATTCAAAAAATAATGCATATTTGTAGCAATGAAATACTATTACTCCTTCCCAAATGATTTATTACAAATATTTATAATTTATATTCCCTATAAAGGATTGGAAATTCTTTTTTATATATATATATATATATATATATATATATATATATATATATATATATATATATATATATATATATATATATATATATATATATATATATATATATATATATATATATATATATATATATATATATATATATATATATATATATATATATATATATATATATATATAATAAGATGCAAAAGATTAAATTGTTATCTATTTTAAAATTAATTGGAATGAAATCACTTTATAATGAATTCTTTTTGCACATAAACATTAAAATTGAGAGAGAAAGAAAGAGGAAGAATTTGTTATTAGAATGATTAGTTATAATATATTATTTTTATTTTTAATTCAGATTTTTATGTGTTAAAAGATTCATTTTAATTAAATGACAATGTAAAATAACTTTATAATAAAAATGTATTCTAATTAATCTCATCTATTTTTTATATAAAAAATACATAAAATATAAAAAGCACATTAAATAATTTGGGTATTTTATTCTAAATTTCTTTTTAAAATTATAATAATTAAAAATAATAATTCAACAAAGGTTATATGTGCATATTTAAATGCACCATTCTAACCTTAACTATTTATTTTGATTTATGTTTTGTTTTGGAGTTTAAAAAGGAAGGAGATGCTTTCAAAAATGAATTTTTAAAAAAATATAAGAAAATACTTAATATATTTTGAAAAAACGATTTCATATAGAATAATAAAGAGTAATTATTAATATTATATTTTTAATTTTTTGAAAATGTTATATTTTTAATTTTGAAAATTATATCAACATAAAATATACTTAAAAATTTTATGTAAGTTCTCTGAAACTCTCCTTTCATACAAATTTTAATTTTATTAAATTATAGAATTTTTGATGTTATGAATAAAACAAATCCTCCAAAACAATTCACAAAAAATATATCACATGATATAACAACATACTATTCTCCGAATTTTTTATGTAATTCATTTTTAAATAATATTGAATCGTTAATATTTTTAATTTACACAAAATACTCCATCATTTTAAAATGACTATTTATTTATATAATTATTATTTTTAAATATTCTAATATATTAATAAAATTAATTTATATGGAAGAATCATATATATTCTAATTTATAATAATTCATCGTTTCTTAATTCATATATATTAAAAAAATTAATCTATATGCAAGAATCATATTAATTCATCGTTTCTAATATATTCTAATATAATAATAGTTTTACGTTTCTTAATTTATATGAAAGAATGATTTTGAAACGGATGTACTATGTTAGTTGTTAAATGAATTTAAAATTGAATTGTTTTAGTACATTATTATATAATAATAATTGAATATAATATTGGAGAAGTCATCACGAGCCACGAAGTAAGAAGTAGATCACGTGAATTGTTTGATCACGTCTGTGGTGTATATAAAAGAAAGACCGACAATATGCCATCGATATTGAATAGACCAAAATGTCACATTTCCGAAGAACACGTTTCGCAGTTTTTTAAGAAGAAAAATTCCAAGTGGACTATGATCATTCAACATTTCCCTCTCCTCTGTTATTTTGCCTTTGTTTCATATTTTTCTACGACTTTCAAAAGTCATTATACTAAAATTATGAATCTAATCATTGTTCAATTTATAAAAGAAAGTTAACTTTTTAAATTAATTGGATAATTAATGAATTTTTAGTGATATATTAATTATTTAATAAATTTAAAAAGTAAATTTTTACTTATAAATAGAAGTAGAGATAATATATAAGAAAGTATGAGTGGATTGGAAGAGATTTTTCAATGGTTCTCAATGATTGGGGGAGATATCTCAATAGTTCTATAAAGGGATGTCTCTAATCATTGACATATTATCTTGAAGTACGACAATCAATAGTAGGCTTCCAAACTATTCAGATTTAATAATTATTGGTTAGCTTATAGTAGTCTTTCAGAGTTAGTTACTAATTTTTGAAACACTGTTGAGGTCCATGGTTGGAAAGTGTTTGTTCTATTGTAGAAGCTTAAAGCACTCAAAGTGGTCCAAAAATCATAGAACAAAGAGATTTTTGGTAATCTTTATATATTTATAAACGGGCACAAATCCAGCTGTCAAGAAATTACAAGTAAGAGCACGCGTCCCGAGCAACAATCAAAATGAAAAAACCAGGCACGCAGGCCGACAAAACAAAAGAGGCGCGCAGGCCACCATCTCCTAATCAACATGGTCCTCCTCGTCTTGTGCGGCTTGGTCCTCCTCGTCATCCTCAGATCTGTCGAGCGCAACAATGCGGTCGCCTTGGATCTGATGGTAGGGGCCAGTCCCTTCGGTCACCAAATCCACGCCGGGATTGGTAAGCCGAAGCTGGTCCACGACACTCTTGAAGCCCACCTCGACGGCCCCCAAGCAGTCATCTTCTAGCAGCCAGATCTTTTCCACCAACTCCCGTCGAGAAGCCAGCAACCTCTCCTCGTCATACTCCTCCTCAGCAGGAGCAACCAGACCCTCGAGCTCAGCAACCCGACTCCTCATCCCGACCAACTCGTTTTCCCCGTCCTTCAGCATCATCTCGAGCTCCCTGACACGCTCGCGATGGACTTTGTCTTGCCTTTGATACTCCCTCTGGCCGGCAACTAGCTTGGACCGAACCTCCTCGGATACCACCAGCTCACCTCGAACGGTAGCTAAGTCCGCCGAGGAGTGTAACGCCCATTTTAATTATCTCGTTTTTTCGGTGTATTTTATTTGTGGTGTACCTTCTGTGTTAAGGGTGTGGTTGAGTGCGGTTGTGTGTAGCCCTTAAGTTGGAATTAATTAATAATTTTGGACTTTAAGACTAATAATAAAATTATTAGTGGTAATGATAATTAAATGAGTAATAGTAATATTATTAGTATTATTACTATTAATATTAATATTATTATTATTGTTAATATTATTATTATTATTATTAATATTATTATTATGTAATGGAATAAAAAGGAATTGGAATAAAGGAATTGGGATGAGGGGCATTGTGGGAATATTGGAATTAGAGGAGAAAGAAGAACACGTAAGAGGAGAAAAGAAAGGGAAACACGATCAAAGAGAAGAGGAATCAGAAGGAAGAAGAGCAAGGTGAATCGGAGCAAGAGGAAGCTAGGATTTATCTTGGGAGCAGGAGTTCATCAGATTGTTCGAGCTATCGAGGTAGGGGGAAATCGGTTAAAATTGGTAGAGTGCATGAGTATTAGGTAGAAGGGGATTTCCCTTAACCCCATAGGTTTGATGATTATGTTTTACATGATATTCTGATTCTGAGTTGTTGATGATATGTTGATTCCATTGCATGTGCTGCTTGATCAATTTTGGGGGTTTCCGGGTAGTTCGAATTTCATGCTGGAAGTGATTAAATGAGTAGAGCTGAAATTTAATCGGTTAAATCGAGGATAGATGTTGTAGTTAGGTTGTAGAATATTGGTCTGATGTGATGGGGTCTGGTGTGAAGTAAATCGGCTGAGTTCGGAGCGTTTTGCCGACTCTGAGCAGTATTATTTTTCTGAAATCGCAGACGTTCGCCAGCTGCTTCGCTGGGCGAGCGAGTAGCGAATCTTCGCTAGGGATTCGCTGGGCGAACTGGGTAGCGAGCGCTTCCAGTAGCCACTGTCTGGCCTCGCTAGGAAGTTCGCTGAGCGAGCAAGTAGCGAGCACTCGTTGATGCTTCGCCTAGCGAATGAGCCAGCAAGCGTGACAGGATATTTGTGTTTTGAGTTGTACTGTTGGTTTCTCTCATAATGTTGGACCCTTGTTGATTATGATTAATTATGGGAATGATATTGATTGGTGGAGAGAGTGCGTATGGGATTGGAAGATGATTTCCTTGATTATTCGTGTGATTATAATATTTACATTGAGGTGTATCATGTTTGTATGATGTATGGATGTGGTGAATTGTGATATATATATATATATATATATATATATATATATATATATATATATATATATATATATATATATATATATATATATATATATATATATATATATATATATATATATATATATATATATATATATATATATATATATATATATATATATATATATATATATATATATATATATATATATATATATATATATATATATATATATATATGATGTGTGATGAAATGTGATCATTGGAGTTGTGTACACTTGTGTATCTGATGTTGTGTGTTGTGCATTGGGGTTATGCATAGCATGGTGTGATAATGTGCTCCTTTGTGAAAGGTGATGGCCTGGTGCCCATCGGTAGCGATAATGCGCTCTTGTGTGAAGGTGATGGCCAGGTGCCCATCGGTGATTGTGAGGGATAGATCCTGTCTCAGGGGAGCGTAAGTGATCTATCCTGTTTATAATGTGTTCCTGTGTGGAGGGTGATGGCCTGGTTCCCATCGGTGATGATGATATATTCCTTCGGGAAAGGGTGATGGCTAGGTGCCCATCGGTGTTGTTGTTGAGTCGGTATCGCATATCATGGGTTGAGTTGCATGTGGTTGCATTGTTGTATATGTTGTGTTGGCGTGGGACAGTAGGTCCAGGTTGATGTGTGTGAATTGATGATTGTGATTTACTGCCTTTTATTCATGTACGTTATTACCGTTATATTTTGATCGTGATTTCTCACCCTTGCTTTTGTTGTGGTTTGTGCTTCTTCGGAAGTACAGATAATCCAGGTATGTAGCTAGCATGGATTGTGGCGAGTGGTGTCGTAGGGATGCTCTGATACGTAACATCGGGGCTTTTGGGAGTTTATTGTTTATCTGATGATTTTGTGTGCCCCTGTAGCGTATCATGTTTTGACGAGTTCTTTTAGTGAATATATGTCGGGTGTATTTTGGGCAGTTGGCCGAGGATGACATATATGACATGTATATGATATATATATATATATATATATATATATATATATATATATATATATATATATATATATATATATATATATATATATATATATATATATATATATATATATATATATATATGATGACAATTTTTCCGCTTTTTACTATTGTTGATATCATTTAATGAAGATGTTTTGTTTGATTTCTTCTGTGACATCCCGTTTTGTGGTGTGAAACTCTGATAATTGTTTATTTTAATTGCATTTATTTTATTTTGGGGAACGGGGTGTTACAAGGAGCATCCCTCCTTGTTAAGTACGAGGTCCGTCTCAAACGCCCTCACCACCGAAGTCATGTCATCGGACAACATCTTCCTCTGAGCCTCCTTTCTGGAAGCTAGGATACTCTTCGCCTATTCAAGAGCCACAACAGGGACATTTCCCCTGTAAAGAAATTGGGCCGGAGACAACAAGGGGGAAGAATAAAACACCGATCGGGGGAGCCGTCCGTCAAGTCGATCGGGGTCATTTCAATCTTTCATCGCCTCTTGGAGGCCGGCGGTGCAGCCGGGGAGCCGCTACCTTGCGGAGACGAAGTCAACCTCGCCGGTCCAAAAACGGCCTCCTTCCTGATAGCAGCGGCCCTCCCCGAGGGACGTCGGGCACCCCCTTTAGCAGCTTCGTCACATGTTCTTCCATCGAACCCATAGCACCTGCAAGGAGAGCACAAGAAAACAGTTAGTACAGAAAGCCGAAACAGAACAAAAGAAAGTCGAGAAAGCGACTCACTACCTAAAAATCGATGAGACTCTGCCTCGGTCCGGCACCCGAGGAGGGCCCTCGTATTGATGCACCTGGTTTCAGTCAGAATCTCCCTGTTGGCATCGCGGATGTACTGCCCATCCGGGGTCACGCACTTACGAGGGGGAAGACGCCCGACGAAGTTGACCAGTTTTTTAAAAGCCAGGCTATCCTCCTCGCTCAGGCGGTTAGGTCGGTAGATAAAACTCTTTATACTAGAGCGAAAGTGCAAGTTCATCCACTCTAATGGGAAATGGGACTCGAAGCTCTTCTCGGACTCGCCGTCCACGACGGTAACCTCTCGTCAGAATATTGTATTAACGGCCTCGTTCGTCTCCGGCATCACCACGAACCACCTATCCTTGAACCCTTTAATAGAGTCTGTGTATGCCCGGAAGAGCCTGGTCGGCTGCTTCAGGGAGACCCAGTTATGTCGACCAGCCACAGTCTGCCGCTGCAAATGGAAGACATAGGAAAAACAACGATATGATGGCCCCGAGCTCAAGATAATTGTAGACGATCTCGAATGCACGGAGAAAAGTGAGGGAGTTGAGGTGGAGTTGAGACGGCGCCAGCATCAGGTGGTCGAACACTACCTGCTGGAAATTTGTGAACGGTGCCAGCATCAGTTGTAACACCCCCTTTCTATACCCCCAATAATACAAATAATCATTCAGGCATAATTCAAAATTTTATCAGAGTACATTTATATCATGGCATAAAAGGGGCATATCACATTATACCAAAAATTCAACACATACAAAACACCTGCTCAACAGATATGCAACATCGGGGCAACACCCACAAGAAAATATTTAGAACAAAGGCGGAAACATCCAAATATTTCATAATCTCCAAAACATGTATTCACATATACACTTATCATTCACCATGTTTACAAAACATATCATCAGCAGATACATACACAGGTGTATCACAAAAGAATCAAAATAATCCCTAACTACCCGGTGCCACATATCAGAGCCAACCGACCAAAAAGACTGAAGCCACGCTTCACAAAAGATCTCCAGCAATCTAATCTGCAATGCCTCATAGAGCATTATAAAACAGCATAAGGGTGAGAAACATTATCGTAATACATAATGCATATAAAAATATATACATATATACACATAGTGTCCAATAACATCGTTCACGTTCTCACCACAACTCATCTCACTACACTGTACATCGCAATGTATTCACAATTAACTATTTACAAATAGAACACTAAGCATATACAATATGCATCATCAATGTTTATATCAATTCATAAACATGCACACATATACATATATATCCACACATACATGCATCTTCAAGCATTCCATTCACGCCAATTATCAACAATTTACATAAACATCCACAATCATGTTTATTCACCATACATCATGCAAAGATGATAAATGCAAATCATAGAGGCCAACTCGCTACTCTACGCAAAAGTAATACGATACCGACTTAATCCTCCATCAGATTCTCTTAAGAATCAATTCACTCACGCCCCTCACGGGTACACTATAACTCATCAGATTCTCCGAGGAATCACATCGCTCATCAGATTCTCCGAGGAATCACATCGTTCATCAGATTCTCCGAGGAATCACATTGTTCATCAGATTCTCCGAGGAATCACATTGTTCATCAGATTCTCCGAGGAATCACATTGTTCATCAGATTCTCTGAGGAATCACATTGTTCATCAGATTCTCTGAGGAATCACATTGTTCGTCAGATTCTCCGAGGAATCCCATCACTCATCGGACTCTCCTAGGAATCCTATCACTCATCAAACTCTCCTAGGAATCACATTACTCATCGGACTCTCCTAGGAATCCTATCACTCATCAAACTCTCCTAGGAATCAACAGCACAAGAATGTACTTCATGATGCTTCACATGCAAAATGACTCCATACACTTCTTGAAATGCATACATGTTTACAAACATACTCATGCATTCTTCACATTCATCGCATATATTCATTATGCATTCACAATATATATACATATCACAATACATATATACATATTCATCATTCGATCTCAACATGCATTTCTATTCAATTCAAGTAAATGCACCAAATTGCCAAACGGCCACATTCCACACTTCACGAATCACAAACTAGGATTCACGCCATACGGCCACCCACAGCACATATAACAGCATATAATTAATCATCTCAGACAACAAATGATCGCAACCAAACCACACAAACAATCCACGAATGGAAAACACAAGAAAAGAAAATATGATGCTGTGTTCGCTAACCTTCGCCTGGCGAAGCCTCTGGCGAACCTTCGCTACTCCGTTCGCCTGGAGGACTTGCCAGCGAAGACCACTGGGATTTATTCTGGAATTACTCGCTAGCATACTCGCCTGGCGAACCTTCGCCACTCTCATTCTCCTGGCGAACTTGCCAGCGAAGACAGGGTGGATGCTACTGACTTGGTTCGCTACTGCTCGCTGGGCTTCGCCTGGCGAACCTGCGAACTCAGAACTCCCATGGTTGTCCAAAATCCCAAACCTCACAAACCGACCGATTTAATCCAAATCAGTTCCAGTAGTACAACCCACTCATCACCCGACTATATTACACCGTCTATTCCAAATTCTAACCGATAAAACTCAATTTCTACCGATTAAATCAATTCCGACCTAGAAATGGAAACATAGAAACTATCCAACAAATCTAATCTAGCACATACATGATCATACACATTATGAAGATGATAAAACTTCTCACCCTTACCTGATTAACCGCAAGCTAGGGTTTGATCTTGATGTTTTCCAAGGTTTCTTCTTCTTTCTCTCCTCTTTCTCTTCTCCTCCTTTCTTTCTCTTTTCTTTCTTTCCTTTCTTACTATCTTTATTTCTCTCCTATTTCCTCTTTAATATCTTCCTATTATGTTTCCCCAAAACATCTACTAACTCAATATCTCATAAAACATCCAACTTATCATTAAATAGGAAATGTCCAAAATACCCTCCAACTATTTTCTCCGAAAACTCCCAAAATCGGGTAAAATAGAATAATATGTAAACATAACATATTTCCATGAAAATTCCACATCAAAATAATATTCACCCAATTAAAATCAAAAGGACTTAACGAAAAAGGGATAATCGAAATCGGGGCGTTACACCAGCATCAGGTGGTCGAACACTACCTGCTGGAAATCTGTGAACGGCAGATGCATCCTCGCCTCCTTAAATGGAAATACGTACATATGGAATCGGCCCTTGTTGTAATGAGAGTAGATACGGTCCAGCTCCCAAGACCGACATGATCTGAATTGACGAGGAGCCCCGACCTCTCTATCTTCGATCACAACAAAAATATCAGAATCATCGAGCACGAACCGGGACATATAGTTGAGGGTTCGTCCCCGACCCACTCCCCGACCGGCCTGTCCAGAGGATCCCCAACAGCCTCATCTTGGCGACCCTCTTCATCGTCGAACAGATACCACATCATCTCCTCTTCTTCATGGGCGGCCATTTACTTGAAAAGCAGAGGAACTTGGTGAATTCGACAGCCAAATCAAATTCACCCTTCTACCGCAGTTTAAGTGAAAAGGCGTGGACGCCTGGGCGCCCAGAAGACCACTATGGGATAACCCGACCCTCCGATGTGCCTGGGTAATGCAATCTTTTATCCTCAGTGCACTCATCAATCGTGTTCGGGGTATTCATCAAACCACCCTCAGGACGTTCAACAATCATTGACTCTCCGGCGTGCTCGCCAGAAAAGCCCACGGTCTCCCCGGCATCCCCATCAGAACCGCCGAGAGCACTGCCGGAAGCTTGCTAAAAAAATACCAGTAGGGAGGCAAAGACTTACGTGATACGGTGGAGAAAGGCGGTTGCGTCGAGCAGAAAGGTTGTAGGCGTCGAGTAGAGAATTCAAAAGGTTGAACAGCAGCAAAAAGAACGAGAGAACAAAAAGACGGGTTGGACCCACGTATATATACGCCCTAGCACGAGAAATGAATCGTCGCTAGGGACTTAAGTGCCTAGCCCGTAGCCTTCTTAGGGTGACACGTGGTGACCCTTAGCCTTCCCTACGTCTCTTCAGATTCCCCTCCTTGTCTCCGGGTTTCCCCTACATCATAGGCTCGCCCGACCAGTACAGTCGCGACCTGCTCGACACTTTTTCATCTTAAGTTATAGCTCGTTTAACCGCGAGCAACGACTTGGGGGCTACTGTTCTGGACTGGGCCGACGCTTGGCCCATAGTCGAGCAGGCCCAAACCCCACCAGGTTGGAAGGCCCAATAAGGCCTCATCGTTGGGTAGAGACCTGTCAGATAGAACATCTTCTCCCGTCGAGCACGGACCAACGGTAGTCGAGCAGGATCCTCATATCTTCCCGACTCGCCCCTCTTCTGCCCCACTGTCGGGCAGAACCCATCCAGCTCGGGGAGCTCCTCTGACATCCCCCACGTTCTCAACGTGTCCCCTACACAGAGACACGTCATCAAGTAATTATTTGTGTCTTGATTATTCGGTCCTCCACCTCCCGGATGGCACAGAACAGTTACATTAGGGCGAAGACCATGTGCTGGTCTTCACGACGCCACGTCAGTCCTAGCAGTTACCAGCGTTGAGCCTGACAGCCCAGTCCAACGCATAGTAACCGTTGGCCCTGCGTTGGGGGCTCATTATAAATACTCTCTTCCACTAGAGGGTCAAGTAATCTAATTCTTACTCCTTTCTCTCTGTACTTGTTATCATTCTGCTCGTCTCTTACTTTGGCATCAGAGTGTGTTTCAGGTACCCCCTCCCCGGTCCGTCAAGTCAACAGTCCGACAGCTCATACGCGTAGCAGGCCAGCGATCTCTCTGATCAGGTACGATCACTTATAAACATCATATTCATATTGTCGTACCTCAAAAAAAAAAACGATCATTCATAATGGAGGTGGAAAAATTAATTCGAACAGAGTCGCCACTAAACTGTATTTATCACAATGAAAGAATAAAAAAATATCGATAAAATCTTTAAAAACAGAATAATAGTCGTCACAACCATATTTAGATTTGAGAGTCAAACATGCAAGAGGAATGTATTAGCATCTATCACGTCCGTTGTAATCAACGAAAACTTTTTAATATAATATGCGATTGAATGTTAGCGTATATCATTTGTTTTCTTTTAATAATACAAAATTAAAAAGAGAAAAGAAAGGAAATCCCAACAAGAAAAAAGAGGGAGATTTTTGGATTAATTTAAAAAGGTGAGTGAAAGAGTCACATTGTTAGAGGTGGCTTTTTCTTTACTGAATGTGAAGTGGAATTGCTACATTTTATGCATGTGGGTGTCGAGAAGTAGTGAGGTATTTTGTTGAAGTATGAGAGTGGATTCAAAAGGTGAGAGTCACGAGAGAAAATGGCTAGGCTTTTTTTTTTTCTTTTTTTTCATCCATCCTAAAACGTTTTTTATATTTTTCTTCCTGTACCAGATTCCCACACGTCCGTTTGGAGAGAGAGAGAGAAGAATATTATTTGGTAGGCAAAGCATCTTCTAACCGATCAACAGAAACAAACTGTCCTAATTATATCTTGTAGCTAGGATTAGATCATCATATTCATCGGGAAGAGAAACAAGAAAAACTATCCATCGATTTGAAAACTACTGCAATCGGAGTGAATGGGTATTAGGGATTTTGAAGTTCCTGAATCCAAAAGATGACTAATTTGGTTACTAGGTATTAGGGATTTTTACAAGTATTTTTTTATTTAAAAAATGTTTTGAATATTTTATTAATTAAAATATTTAATTGTTTTTAAAAATATTTTGAATTGATGACATGAACATAAAGTCAAACCGTCACCTCGTTAGTGAAGATGACACATAACTAAAATAGGATAGAGGATCATACAAATTCAAAGTCCATCAAAATTAAGGGACTAAAATCGTGATCAATTGTTTAAAATGTCTAAACTAAAGATACCAAAAGTGCATTTAAGTCTACAATTAAATAACTCATTTCAAATATAAATCTGTATATAAATACATTTTATATTGTATCAAATAAACTTTCTATTTCACTATAAACACAATACATATTTTATTTTAATCAAAATATCATTTTTAATTTAAAAGATAAAATCTTTATTATCAAATATTAATTTTTTTTTTCATCTCACAAGTCTCTTTTTTTATATTTTAAATTATATTTATATAATTATTTTTATTTTAAAATTAATAACTAATTTTAAATTTAAATATAAATATATTATAAAATGTACGGAATTTGCATGTACATTTAAATATATTTGATATTGTATCAAATAATTTTATCCGGATGGAAGCTTAGTATCTTATTAATAGATATATTAAGATAAATCTTTTGCAGCTGCATCAGTAATTTTATTCTCTTCATCTGAATCAAGCAATGGTCTTGTTATCGATGGCTCAATCACTTTATTTTCGTTGGCTTTGCCCCATAGAACCAAGTATAGACCAAGAACAATGAGAATAGCACCAATAATCCTGCAATGAAATTGAAAGAATAAGTTTAAAACAAAAAGTTGAAAGAGTGAAAATAATCCATTAATGGTCATTGAATTTTGTGCTTACCCTCCAGAGTATAACTGATCTCCAAGAATAAGGGCAGCCATGAGAACAACTAGAAAAGTTTGTAATGGTTGAAACACAGCAACAAAGACAGGACCACCCTTTTGAATACACCATGTTTGGAGAGATAACATAACCCCTGATGCTACAATTCCCTGTAATCGTCACACAATCTTATAAGGGCTTGTTTGGATTCAGCTTATCTTTATAAGGGCTTGTTTGGATTCAGCTTATCTTTATAAGGGCTTGTTTGGATTCAGCTTATCTTTATAAGGGCTTGTTTGGATTCAGCTTATCTTTATAAGCTTTCAAATATAGCTTTTGAAAACAGCTTATTGCTTCAACGAAAACAGTTTATAGCTATAATAGGTGCTTATGCCTTAAGTGCTTAATTAAGTTATATTTAAGATTTGAAGTGAGGATTATTACAGCATATAGGATGGTAGAGAGCTCTTCTATTGATTGTATCTTCCATTTTTCAAAATCATTTTCTGTAAAAGCTGCAATGATCAAGAATTGGATCAATCCAAAGAAACATGTGAATGAAGTCAGTGTGAGTTTAGCTGGATACTTCTTAACAACAGGATCCTGCACAAAAATTAACAATATTCTTGTTATGAATAAATAACACCTTAAATCTTAAACTCTAAATCTAAAATCTTAAACCCTAATAAAAAAGGATAGGGTTTAGGATTTGTATTTAGACGTTATATTTTTTCAAATTATTACCAATGTCACGTTTCTTCTTCTGAGTCGTGTCTCTTTGTTAGTATTATAACTAATTTGTAGTTTAGGGTTTAAATAATATGCATAAATTTTGATATGATTATTGATAATTATATTTATACCTGAAAAACTATCCAACCAGCCCATGATAAACAATGTCCAAGCAAGAATATGCAACCCCATGTCCAATTTTGATTTTTTGTGGAAGACTCATCTATTTGTAAGGTGATGTTTTCTTGCATTTGGTTCATTTTCAAGTGAAGAAGAGGAGGACCTTTGTATAGAGTAATTATAATAGCACCTCCTATACTAGCAATGGTTCCCACAACTTTTGCTATTCCTTCTCTTCTTGCAATGTTGGTTTCCTCAAGTCTTATAAAGAAACAAATTTAGTTCACCAAAGTTGTTATGAGATTAAACTCAAATAGTTGAATTCAAACAAGGACTCTTGGAGACATACCTTAAAGCTGAGGCAAAGATAAAAGTGATGGCAGGAACTGAGTTTTGCATGGCAGAAGCTAAAGTTGGAGAAGCATAATACATCCCTAACAAGTAACACCCTTGGTTTGCAGTGATTCTACATCATCAACAAAAAGGAGAAAATTAAATATTAGAACTCATTGTATTTATGTCTTTTGTTTTGCAATAACAAAAATTGATTTTGAATAAATATTTTTTTATTTTTTTTAAACATTATTAATTTATAAATGTTAATAATTTATTCATATTAATATATTACAAAAATAATTTTAAAAATATTAATATTGTCGGATATTCAATATAGAACCACAACTTACACTCGTTCAAAAATTTAATTAAATTTATTTTAAAATAAATTAAATTTAGAGTAAAATAATTTATGTTTAAATGCATTCTGAAAACAAATCTAACGATAAATTTAAATAAGTTTTTTTTAACGGATCTCAACATTTTTTAAATAAATTTTCATGTTACAACAATTGCAATGCGCATCGCAGAAGATAATCGCAATTTAAAACGACAATAAAATGCCTGGAGTTTTAGAGCTTATGTACTTTCTTACCCTAATAATGCCAATAGGAAGAACTGAACCAACAAAGACAGTGTAAGAGGTGGTCTTTGATTCCTGTAGACAATAATATTAACAATGATTCATATTAAAATGTGTATCATTGTACTAAGAAAAATGATGCAACAAAATGAAAAATAGTACTAGAAAAAAATGTGATTATGGAAACTCACTTTTCTAAAAAGTAAGCAAATGGACTCAACAAAAACAAGGCAATGAGATTTCTATAAATAGCATAAACAACTTTGCTAACACCAATGTTTAGGGCAAGTCTAGAGACAATGTGAAATCCTGCAAAACAAAATTGTAGAGCAAGTAATCCCACAATAAGCTTCAATTTTTCTCTTATAATACTTATCATTTTCTTATAAATTGTTTATGAGAGGAAATAACAATGAGAAGTGCTTATATAGAGAGAGTGAAAGAATAGACTTAAGGGAATATTTAAATTGCTAGTTTTTTTTAATGTTAATATAAGTAGGTAGGAATGTTATTTTGATCCTTAGAAGAAAAATTATAAATTGTGAAAAATGCACTTCTTTTCATATCTAAGATAATTTCAATATTTCATTCACTTTTTCTTTTGACTGGATTAATGCATTATCTTAAAAAGTGATTCTGTTGAATGTATTTTAATGGGGAAGAACAAAAATATGAATCAAATATGCATGCTGTTTATACTATTTTTTAAAATTTATAAATAATCTTAAAATTGGTAAATTAAAAAAAAAATTGTTGAAATTAGAAATTGAGAAATCACTTTCTTTGTCAACCTTTAAAATCTCACATTTTTAAGTTATAATAGTTATTTATTTTTTAATGGTAAATTGTTATTTAGATTAAAAAATTAGAATTGACTGCTCCTTTTTCCATAGCAGTAATATTTAGAATTGACTTATTGCTTTTTCAATAACAGTAATATTTACAAAAATATTCTGATTTCTTCTTTAATTGACCATTTTTCTAAAATATGTATCTAGAAAATTTATGATGAATTTGATATTGAAATTTTGTTAGATATATGTAATTATCTATCATTCAATCACTCAATATCACATTCTTTTTTATATTAACTTACTTTTAAAAATTTCGTCTATAAGATACTTTTTTATAATTAAATTTCGTCTATAAGATACTAAAATAAAATTTTAAAAATTTAGAGTGATCAAATGAGTATCATACTTTTTATAGAATACTTTTAAACTTTGAAAATAATTATTAATATATAAAATGACTTGACCCATAACACTTTGTTAATGTGAAAATAGAATTTTTAATATTAATCTTTGATTTGAACTAAAAAACACGCACGCACGCACGCACGCACAAACACATATATATGATGTTGGAAATTCACCTCACACCCTATGAAGAATTCCCTTCAATCTTGATCTCAAGATTGATGAACAAACCCACTATATAATAATGATGGTAATAACAAGTAATTATTAAGAACAACAAAAGAGAAGAAGAATAACAAACAAGAAAGAGAAGAATGAGAGAAGAAGTATTTGGAGAGAATGTGTTACCCACAACTGTGGGATTTCTTATTGAACTTTCACTTGCTAACTGCAACTGTGAAATCTGTTCTGTTGTGATGTAGAATACAAAGCAAGGCACCCTATTTATAGTTTTAGGTTTACACTAGCCCAAAATATTCTAAATCAAATCTAATCATATGATATCAAATCTAATCATATGAAATCAAATCTAATCATATGATATCTAATCATATCATATCATATCAAATTAATCATATGATATCAAATCTAATCATATGATATCAAATCTAATCTAATCATATGATATCTAATAATATCAAATCAAATTTGTTTACACAATGAATTATATTTAACACACCACCTAATTCATTGTGTCTAAACTGTCTACATTCATCATGGCCCACTTCACGTCCATCTGATATGTGTGCCAGTTGTTCATATTTGCTAGACCAACAACCAACCTGATTGTTTCGATTCTAGCAACAGGTGTGAATACTTCATCGAAGTCGATTCCTTCCTTCTGAAGAAATCCTTTCGCCACAAGTCTCGCTTTGTGTCGAGTTACTTCTCCTTTAGGATTTACCTTCACCTTGTAAACCCACCTCACATCAATTGCCTTCTTGCCTTGCGGCAATTCGACAAGTGACTAGGTATCATTGACTTCGATGGACTCTAACTCTTCAATCATTGCTTTCACCCACTTCGAATCTTTCAATGCCTCAGCTGCATTGACTGGTTCGACATCTGCGTAGAAAGCATAATGTACCAGCTCACCCTCTTCATTGACTACATCATCTGATGTGATTACACATTCTTGCAACCTTGCAGGCATGTGTCTTGTTCGTCGAGGTCTGCTTGAACCTGCTTCATCTGCAACTGGTTCCTGTCGAACTTCTATTTCGACTTCAGTGGCTGGTTCTTCACAAGATATTCTCACTGAATCCTTCTTGGAATTCTCGGTCCAATCCCATTCTTTAAGCTCATCTATAATCACGTCCCTGCTGATCACTACTTGCTTATTTACTGGGTCGAACAGCTTGTAACCTCCTGTCGAATGATATCCTATCAAGATCATCTGATTCGACTTATCATCAAGCTTCCTTCTCAACTAATCTGGCACATGTCTATGTGCTATAGATCCAAACACCTTTAAGTGACTGAGACTAGGCTTGACATCAGACCAACATTCTTCTGGTGTGATTCCTTCAAGCTTCTTCGTCGAACATCTGTTCAATATATATGTTGATGTCGAAACTGCTTCTCCCCATAATTCTTTGGGTAGATGCTTTCCATTCAACATACTTCTCACCATATTCATGATGGTTCTGTTCTTGCGTTCTGCAATCCCATTTTGCTGTGGAGTGTAGGGTGGCACCACCTCATGCACAATCCCTTCTTTTACACATAGTGTATCGAACTCTTTCGACACATACTCTCCACCACCATCAGTCCTCAGAATTTTCAGCTTTCGACCACTCTGTCTCTCGACCATGGACTTGAATTTGGAAAATACCTCAATCACATCACTTTTCTTCTTGATGAGGTAAGTCCATAGCTTTCGACTGTAATCATCTATAAACGTGACAAAGTATCTATTGCCACCAATCGAATCCACCTGGATTGGACCATATACATCAGAGTATATGACTTCAAGTATTGCCTTCGACTTCCTTCCTGCATCCTTGCTGAAGCTATTCTTGTGTTGTTTTGACTGAACACACTCTTCACAGACTTCACTTGGAATGTCGATTTCTGGTAATCTTGAAACCATATTTCTTCTCTTCAGTTCTCTGATGTCTTTAAAGTTGAGATGACCTAGTCGAAAATGCCATAACCACTCATCTCTGCTGGCTGCAGTTGCTAGACACTTATGCTCCATCACATTGAGTCAAATCTTGAAGGTCCTATTCTGAGACATTGGAGCCTTCAAGATTAATTTACCACCTGCGTCGAGGACTCTCATCATCTTGTCTTCGACAACTACCTTGTAGTTCTTTTCGAAAAGCTGCCCTATACTGAGCAAATTACTCTTCATGCCTGGTATGTACAACACATTGGAAATTGTTGACCTTTTGCCATCTTTTCTCATAATCAGAACATCACCAACACCTTCAGCTGCTAGAGTGTTGTCATTTGCAAACTTCACCGTATTCTTCGACGAGGGCTTCATGTTGACAAACCAATCTTTCCTTCCAGTCATGTGTGATGAGCATCCTAAGTCCAAGTACCACTGATCTTGGAATCTTTCTTCATCGTTTGTTGTGACCATTAGCAACGTTTCTTCTTCTTCATGTTTCGCCAGCTTTGTATCAGTCTCTTGATTTCTCTTCTTTTCTGGACAATCACTAACATAATGACCATACTTCTGGCAATTGAAACATTGAATGTGGCTTTTTTCTGTCTTTCGATCACCACCTCTTCCTTTACCTGCAGCACCACCTCTTTGGTTGCCTTGGTTCCAAGGTTTCTTTTGATTCGACTGGTTTTCTCCTTTGTTGTCATTCCAGCTACCTTTGCCTTTTCTCTCCTTTTCCGTCTGTGCCTGCAAAGCCATATCTTTCAACTTTCCTGCAGCTCTCTCAGCCATCCTCTGTTCATGAGACTCAAGAGTACCTTGAAGCTCTTCCTTCGTCAACACTGACAGATCTTTCGAATCTTCTATGGCAACTACCACGTGGTCGAATTTTGGAGCCAACGATCTCAAAATCTTTGAGACAACTGCTTTCGTCGTCATCATTTCTCCATATACTTTGATTTGATTCACCAACCTTGTAACTCTGGTAAAGAAATCTATAATGCTTTCGTTGTCTTCCATCTGAAGCAACTCATAGGTTCTCTTGTGAATTTGTAACCTCACCTCTTTCACCTTCTCTGCGCCTCCAAACGACTTTCCAAGAATCTCCCATGCTTCTTTTTCTGAATCAACATCACTAACCTTTTCAAAGTTATCAGGATCGACACACTGATGAATTATAAAGAGTGCTTTATAATCCTTCTTCTTCAATTCTTTGTGCGCAGCCTTTTCCGCCTCTGTTGCGTTCTCCACCAGTGATGTTACTTCGTCCTTCACAAGATCCCAAAGATCTTGATAACAGAATATCACCTTAACCTGCTTGCACCAATTCTCATAATTGTCTTTCTTGAGAATTGGCAGGGTCGCCGGAAAGTTGCCGTTTGGATAGTTCATCGCCATCACTATCTTCCTTCCTTGAATCTCTTAACCGGAGCTCTAGATACCAGATGTTGGAAATTCACCTCACACCCTATGAAGAATTCCCTTCAATCTTGATCTCAAGATTGATGAACAAACCCATTATATGATAATGATGGTAATAACAAGTAATTATTAAGAACAACAAAAGAGAAGAAGAATAACAAACAAGAAAGAGAAGAATGAGAGAAGAAGTATTTGGAGAGAATGTGTTACCCACAACTGTGGGATTTCTTATTGAACTTTCACTTGCTAACTGCAACTGTGAAATCTGTTCTGTTGTGATGTATACAAAGCAAGGCACCCTATTTATAGTTTTAGGTTTACACTAGCCCAAAACATAAAAGGCCCAAAATATTCTAAATCAAATCTAATCATATGATATCAAATCTAATCATATGAAATCAAATCTAATCATATGATATCTAATCATATCATATCAAATTAATCATATGATATCAAATCTAATCATATGATATCAAATCTAATCTAATCATATGATATCTAATCATATCAAATCAAATCTGTTTACACAATGAATTATATTTAACATATGATACAATTGACAAACTAAATGTCTTGAATCGATGGTGTTGATTTACATTATGGAGATGCGGGATGAACGTGCATGGTTAGCACTCCAATGCTCAAGTCACTTCAAGTTTCATGATGAGTATAGTGAAAAATAGAGATAAAAAAATTTCTTATGTGGATTGAGTTTATACTTTGGGTCAACGGAGTAGACTTGAAATGAATTATACCTAGGTTATTTGGGTTTTTTGCCAGTCTAGAACAGTTGTCCCCAAGGGCTTTTTCGGGCACTGAGTGAGTCAGGGAAGCCTTTAGTTATTTTGGTCGGTATCATGACGTTGTCCGAGGTGAGATAGACCTGAAACATTAGAGACATTTGAAAAAGTAGTGAAAAACAAGCAGATTAAGTGTGTTTTCATCATTGTAGTGTTTTACCGCCTTCTCCTGCCACGTGTGATGAGGCCACAAGTTAGGGCATGGAGGGTTCATTGTGCACTTGGGTGCATTCGAGTTTGCATGTATCCCCAAGGAAGAATCTAGTCGTTGATTTCTTAACTCCATTCTTTAGCTCATATGGGTCGTCCAATATTTCTCGCATATAAATAGGAGGAGTTTAGATTTTTGGAAAGTTTTCACAATCTTTGTCATTTGAGTTCTTTCGTATTCACTATCTTAGTAAACGCATTTGCTTCTTCTTCGCTAAAAGAACTAATCATGATGATTGCAACTCTTTAATAGAAAATCTCTGCTTTATTTATTCATTCTTCTTCATCAACCTCATATCTCAAATACCACCTTATACTCAAGCTTTTTCTTTAGCATTTCCATTTTTTTAGTCAGAATAAGTGACAGTACAATTAACTTAGTGAGTGATTCTGAGAGTGAAATGTGTTCTGCCTCGAGAATGAGGACGTCCCCCGATTCTCAACTTCCTCCTATTGATCATGATCACCTAAAACTAGAAGTTATACCTTTATTTGACGATTTCGAATCAAAAATGGTATCTGAGGATTCTTTGGAGGAAGGATCTTCTTCATCTGACTCGTTAGAAGCCCTTTTATCAAACGTCGGTGGAGTGATAAATCAAACGGAGTTTCATATGCCCCTTTTCCTCTTATCTAAGTAGGAAATATAAGCCAACCTACGGGTGAGAGAAAGTTTTAAAAGTTTTATCCAGCTTCATCTGAGAACTAATAATTATGAATCTCGCGACATTAAAGTGAAGGCCTGATTGAATCTTCGATGTCGGCGAGATGCAGTGTCTTGCTTCAAACCTGTAACACCCCCTTTCTATACCCTCAAAATAAATAATTAAATCATTTAGGCACTTAATAAAACTCCATCAGAGTATAATTATAACATGGTATAAAAGAGGCGCATCACATTATCATCGAAACGAAACATAAATAATACCTGCTCATAAAGATATGTAACAAAAGGGGTAAATCTAAACTAAAACAAAGCATAGCGCTTAAAACCCACGTATCAACATTTAGAATAAAGAGGAAACATCTAAACATTAAAATAACTTCATTGACATAAGCATCATATATGTCATTCAGATTAATTCAATTCATCAGTTAAGTTTACAAAACATTCAGCAGCAGATACATACACAGATGTATCACAAAAGAATCAAAACAATTCCTAACTACCCAGTGTTACATATCAGAGCCATCTGACCAAAAGAAATGAAGAATCGCTTCACAAAAGACCTCTAGCATCCTAGTCTACAATGCCTCATAGAGCATTATAAAACAGGAGAAGGGTGAGAAACATTATCATAACGAACAATGCATAAAATTATATATATCATAAAACACAATTATAACATACATACAACTTACATTTCTCACCACAACTTGTTACAACACATCACAATGTACACGTACATAATCAATCACATTCACCAATTCATGCTTCACAATTCATAGCATTTCACTTAAACATTTACAATTATGTTCAATTCACCAAAACATCATATAAAGTTGATAATGCAACTCATAGAGACCGACTCACGACTCTATGCAGATGCAAATGCGATACCGACTCGTTCAGCAGGTTCAATTGAAGAACCAAAATGGAACCATCGCTCGTTACCGAAGTAACTCCCCGTCGGGCCTACGATGTTCACTCATCGCTCACACCCCACATGGGCACACGATGTTTCAGGATTTCTCACACCCCACACGGGCACACAATCCGATTGCTCACACCCCACAAGGGCACACAACTGTTCTGCAGATTCTCCACAGAATCAAAATAAACCATCGCTCACACCCCACAAGAGCACACAATCGTTTCTGCAGATCCTCATAGGGATCAAAGTAACTAAACCATCACTCACACCCCATAAGGGCACACGAGGTTTCTGCAGATCCTACGCGGGATCAGACACACAAGAATGCAATCATGATGCTACACATGCAACACGACTCTAAACACTCTTAAATGCACATATATTTACAAACATATTCAAGCATTCTTCATATTATACAAGTACATACAATTATGCACATTCACATCAATATCATCATGCACAAAATTGCCAAACGGCCACATACACATTCCACAATTCACAGTCTAGGATTCACGCCATACAGCTACCCACAGCACAATATAGGATTCCCGACCTCGGATGGAAACATTAAAGAAAACACAACCTGCCACGTTCGCCACCTACTCGCTTAGCGAACTCCTAGCGAGTATTCGCTACTTGTTTGCCTAGCGAACAAGCTCGCGAAGGCAAACAAAAGCCTCTGACTTCGTTCGCTACCTCGCTCGCTCAGCGAACCCCTAGCGAACCTTCGCTACCATCGAACACCATGACATGCATTCTGTCCAAGTCTGGGACCATTCGCCACCTATTCGCTACTGCTCACTTAGCGAACGTTCGCGACCAGCTCGCCTAGCGAACAGCTAGCGAAGTGTCTGCGAACCAGAATTCCTCACTGTTCAGAATTTCCCAACCTCTCCAAAACCGACCGATTCTCATCAAATCAGTTCCAATAGCCTTAGTCTATCACACCCTGACTATTCTACATCACTTACATCGGATTCTACCCGATAAAACATTCGTTCTACCGATTAAACTCATTATGCCCTAAAATGAAAAATGAGCAAAACTCTCCCCAATCCAAAATAAAACCAACAAGAACACACATAATCATACACATTGCAAGAATAATAAAGTTTCACGTCCTTACCCGATCAATCAAAAGCTTAGAAGTGGATTCTTAATGATTCTAGGTTTTTCTCCTCTTTTCTCTTCTCTTCCTTTCTTTCTCTTCTTTTTCTTTCCTCTTGGTTTCTATTCTCTATATTCTTTCTCTTTTCCACTTATACTCTTTCTACTCTATTTCTCTCAAATAACTACTAATCAAGAATTATCTAAAACACCCTCTAATTAATTCCCAAAACTCTCCAAATAATAAAATGCCACAACATACACACATAACACACTATCACATAATTCCACAATAAAATAACAATTAACCAAATAAATTAAAAGACTCAACAAAATAATGGGAAATTCAGAATCGGGGCGTTACAACACCCAGCGAACATTTTAAGATATACCATTTGGCTCAGAAAGGATTGACGCTATTTGATTTAGCTGATGCAGTGAAGTATGGCTAGGTTGAGGCTGATATCATAGGTACCCTTTCTGTTCTGAACAAGGAGGCGGTAATGGAGGTTGTTGGCCTCGTGGTCGGTGATCCTCAAGTCTGGTGGATTCTTCCCATGGGTCCTAAGAAGAGGATATGTAGCTTCTTTGACAACTGCACAATCCCACTTTATGAGTTCTCATTCATAAGGATGGGATTGTGGATGCCTTTCTCTGACTTTCAAGTGGATATCTTGAAACATTTAAAAGTTGCTCATTCTCATCTTCATCGAAGGTCATAGGCATTCATGAGGGTACTCCAGTTGTGTGTCAAACATAAGCCCAAGAAGCCCTCGCTCGAGTTATTTTTCAATATATTTTATCTAGTCCACACCTCTTGAGACGACTATTGGGAGCAATGGATCATTAGCTTTCACACATACGACCCTTGGTTTGGTTACTTTACTCATGACTGGGGATATTTCTTAGGGCGCTTCTTGCTAGTGAAGCTCTGTAGGCCGGAGGCCCATCTCACTTTTTGTTACTCCCCGGTTGGGTCTTCTTGCTTCTGCAATTGCTCGTTTCTGAATTATCCGTCTTCATCTCATTTCTCAGGATGTTCTTTCCTGCCATACTAAACCATAGATGATTTCCTATTATGAGGCAACTGTGAGGGTAAAGCCTCAGATACTTGATATATGTGTTTCGATGATGTCAAAACCGAGCCGCATGAAAGAATAGTCATTTGGCGTTATCACCATAATACATAAACATATCCTATTTCTCATGTTTCATTTGCTTGCACAAAATATCTCTAGTACTGCACTTAGTGTTGTTAAAATATGCATCATACGAGTTAAAACTCATTGGTTGTCATAGGTATCATCTAAGAGTGTCAAAAACATCAAAATTAGGCATTTTCTAAAATTGCAGGTCTTTGAGTCGACCATACCTCTGCTCCGGTCGACTCATGGTAAGTGTCTCAAACTTGCATTTTCCTCGGGTTAGGTATGGTCGACCCACCGGTCGACACATACTGTTAGTATTTGCATCTGGCTAAAAATTCAGGCTTTGCGTCGATGCATAGCCTTGTTCCGGTCGATGCATAGCTGCTTGTTTTGCACAATCTGTTGCCTCGGGTTAGCTCAGGTCGACCTTGCACTCTACATGGGTCGACCGCTCGCTGTTTGCTGCATAATTTCTTATTTGTCTATTATTTTTGAAAGTTGGTTTTATCAGTTATAACTGTTTTGTCTGGTATAAATATTCAGTTGCTCTATTCATTTCATATCAAGTGAATCAATTACAAAAACAAGAAAAGTGAAAGAGGTGTCAATTCAAGTTATCATCATCTTCATCTTCTACATTTCATATCACAACAATCACACACAATAATCTTTGTTGTGCATTATGGATTGTCTAAGGTGATAACGTTTGAAGCCGTGATTGGGTAATCCGGTTCGGGTTGAAGAATTGGCAGGTTTTTCTTGAATAAAACCTCTAGGATTTTATCCTCCAAGATTCTCTGCATTTGGGGGTTTTTGGACGAATTTTCTCAACATATATTCGGCTGAGTGAAGGTGATCGAGGAGCGGTGGGTTCCTTCGATCTAGTAGTGGTAATCGAAAAATTGTGAAGGAGATTTGGGTTCGACACGCGAGTGTTTGAGATCAGCTGGGTTGGGGTTTAAAGACGGAAGGTTGTTCAAACATAGAGCTTTTATCGGAGGTTCATACACAAGCTGTCGAAGGACTTGATTCGACTCAAATCAAGGGAAAAGAGGAGATAGCTTCTACAACAACAAAGGAGTTCGTTTGTTTGATTGCTATTTCATTCTTGTATATATGATTCTACAACAGGTTAAATTTATATTATAAGAGCTCAATTCTATTGTTAGAATTAAGGGCAGACGTACCCCGAAGCGAGGACGGCGGGGGAACTGCCTCAACAAATCCTTGTACCTTTTACCTTACGCTTTTACATTTGCTTAATATTTGTGTGATTTTAGTACAAGCAATTATATCAAATTTAGGACTGTTTGAGTAAGTGCTAGACTGTTTTTGACTCTAGTACAATCATTGATTGTATAAGGAAATTAGAGCAAATTACTCAAAGCTGAACTCACTTGTAGTGCTTTGCACTCCAAGTGTTTGATAAATTGCCTGAACGAAAATCTTTGTGCGTTGTCCATTTATTTTGTTGGCACTTTAAGGCATTGGAACTAGTCATGCCAAGTAGTGATCTAAATCAAGTTGATAGTCTGACTAGCGTATTGATTCTCATTACTCGTTATCCGATTCCATCGGCTAAAACGCATATCCGGTTTTCTAATAATCGTTCGTTATAGACGATAATTTTTCCACGGCCGCTTCCGCAAATTAAACAATTTTTAAAAACCATTTTATTGGTAGTGCCGACTCATTTTTAAATAAGGGATCTATTCAACCCCCCCCCCCTTCTAGATCCGTGTCATCATCTAACAGCAACAATGAAGAAATACCTGCACTCCTGCTTTTAAGGTCTCGACTATGAGGAAAGGTTCAGCCCCGGTGAGGTGCCCTCTACCGAAGGGAGTCTTAGCGTTTTTTTACTTGTGTGATTGCATTTTCCAGATAAGATGGACAAGCTAAATATGTTCAATGATATTGCTAACTTCAATGGCATCAAGGTTGTGGTACCCCATTCGACGACTAGTGTTCCTGCTCCAACCCCTGCTTCCATCTCGACTTCTGAGACTTCTACTTTTGCACCTGAAGTCAACCATCTTGTTGATTTTGTAGCCACTCTGACTATGGGTTAGGTGCCCGTGACTCCAATTTCAACAAAGAGGGGTCGGGATGAAGATCAATCCTCTCCCTCGAAAGAATTATCTTTTAAGAAAACTCATCTTTCTAGGGACGATGCTTCAAAGGAGGTAACTCCCTTTTATAGATGCCTAAGGTTTTCTCGTCTCGGCTTGCCTGTACTCTTGAAGAGGCTACTACTACTGTATAGATGTCAGACTTATCTTTCGTCCAAAATATATCTGAGGGAGAGAAGATTTAGCTTATTTATGAGGTCAATCACAACATATATCGGGATGCATCTTTGTTCTCCCATGTCGCTGCCAGAAAAAGACATGTCTTAGCTCCTGGAAATCCCTCGGGACATTTGGAAGGGGAAATATTAAGTTATGGAGCATAAGTGTTATTCTCTTCAGAATCATTTGGATTAGATGTAGCAGAAGGTTGAGCTTGCTAAGTCTTTGCAAGATGAGGCGGAGATCCACGGCTCCCCAACTACTCTGGCATCTCGAGTAACTGAGCTAGAGGTTGCTCTTAAGGAATAGGAGAAATGGTGCCAGGATGCCTCTGAGTCTGCTACTAAGATGACCCTTCGTGTGGAGGAGGGCTAGAAAACTCTATGTCATAAGGCCAAGGCTCGTCTCAAGGCTCTAAATACTCATGAAGGCTAGGCTTCCGGTATGAAGGTGGCACTCCAGGATTCTCTCCAACAGACAATGCAAACCATGATCGAGGTATGCGATCGGGTTGTGGAACAGAAGAATAGGTTTTTCCCCATTTCAAGATTCCTATTGAAGATTTGAACCCCTCCAATGCTGCCCTTGAAGGGATTCAAGATGGTGGTCCTAGTACCTCGGTTTTTTATGCTTCAGCTTGACCACTTTTTTTATTTGTACTTTCTTTGTCCCTGTAACATTTTCTAGGCCATTGTGCCTTGGATGCAACAATTAATATTTATACAAATATTTTTACCTCGGTGATTTGTGCCTTATTTAGCTTAGAGTTATATACTTGTCTCCATTTTATTGTTATTGCTCATTTTCAATTTTAGTTGTTAGTATGTTTTTGTAATTCTAGTGTTTGCTTGTCATCCCTACAATAAAAATTTATGGATCACCGGGCTTTGCCACTTTTCCTCTCTGAGTTGCAAGTCAGCGCCTTGGCATTTGTTAAGGTTTATTTGCTTAGGGTGCGGGTACCTTGCTTACTTTCCTTTAGGATGGAAAGAAGTGCCTCGTTGCAACAAGGTACTTCATATGCTCTTTTCACTTTCCTAAATTTTACTAAATGAAGCAGGGTGTATCAGAAAGTACACCGCTGGAATATCCCTTGAGATAGGATTGGGTTTCTAAGGTCCATATTGATCTAAAACTTGTATAAATATGGGCGCCACAAAACTTGTTAACACAAAGACACAAAGAAAATACAAAATTTCTCAATATTAATATCTCGCTTTTGTGTACTTCAACAGCGAGAAGTCCCCTTTTCAATTTAGGTTCTCAGAGATCACCTGTCTTGTCGATCTAAAATCAAAACTAGAGAATTTATACCCATACAATCGTAGAGTTATGAAGCTCTATTATCGTTCACCCTTAATTGATAGCGATGGGAAGATACATATCACCGAGTTTTAGCTAAAAACGTATGAAGATTTAACTGTTATGTGAAGTACATTTCACTATCATAAAATAAAAGGTTCGATCGATTTGGATACGAAGATTGCAAGTTTGATCAAAGATATTCTAAAGATGTAGAAATGTCCTACTTGATGATGAAATATATTATTCAATTTATGTTGTTGATTATCTTTGTAAGATTTCGTTTTTTATGTATCTCATAACAATTATTGATGTTAACTTATCTATATTTTTGCATCTGTTTTTAGTTCATTACTTTCCAGAAATAGACTTCTAAAAGTTATAAAGAGAAGCATTTTCTGTATTGATTTTTGTTATAAAGTTTGGTATGGCTCACTTACGTATTGATTATGTGTGAATTGGGGTGCGTTTGAAATACATTTCCAAATTTTATGGATAGTTTTGATTTTTCACTAGGATGGAAGAGCAACCCTTAGGGTGAGAAGAGAAATGCCCAACATAAAAGGAAATATATTGTTTCTAAATTCTAATGTTTTTACTATTCAAGAAAAAAATGCAGCCCAACTCACTTAGTTGTTTTGTAACGACAAAAAATTTGGGAAATACTCATCCCACCTTATGGGGTGCGCCCCACACCTCTAAAAACCCAAAAATGTCGTTATTAGTGTTTAGAGATGCATCTTCAGACGCACTTAAAATCACATCAGCCCTCATAATTCAGCCACACACCCCATTTTAACCAAAATTTAGTATGGAGATGCATCTCTGTAAATATTATGGGGTGAATTTGAAGATCCATCTTCGTAAAAACCCCTGAATTCATTTTAAAATATTGGAAACATGTTTATTGTACATGTGTTTACCGTTGTTTATTATAAATTAAATCATAAATTTTCAACCACTCACAGGATTAAACTCGAAAAAGTTGTAAGACATATTGTGTAATATAACATAATAAAAAGTGGTATGTGCTTATAACTTTGATGTTTGAATGTTGAGAATAAACTCTAATTAGAATAATGCAGAATTGATTTGAAAATAAAGAATAAACAAAGAACATAATAAAAATCATTTAAGTGAATGTTTTGAATTTAAAGGATTAAAAGAAAAGACACATATTCATACATCTTCTCACAAACTCTTTTCTCTCTTTGACTTGGATACTTAAGTTCTATAGAGAATACTTAATGAATATTGAGACCGTTGTTTACATAACTGACCTCGTCTTGTATACTATTACAATGTTAATTGTCAATGACGATTATCTTCGCAAAAATCAGCACGTACTCCCTTATGTGGGCTTCAGTCTTGTAGTCAACTTCCACGTATCTTCGACGTATGAACTATTTTGAATTACTCTTGTTGTTTCAAACCGTCTTTTAAATCTCCTAACTGCTTCTGTCAAAATTTTCCTCTATCGAACCTTGGAGCATAGGACCGAAATGATTTAGCTACTTGTACTTAGCCTGTGAATTTATATTATTTTTACTTCTATCAACTATGTCAAATCATCATAAACCTTTTCAAGAATCCAAATACGTTTTTAAGATAGAGTGATACTAATCTTGTGGATATATTCTTAAGATTCCTCCAAACCAGGCTTTCCAGGTTTCTAAGGTTTATCTAAACCTTGAACTCAGAAAATAGACTAAGTCCCAAAATATTTGATAAGCGCGTCGAACTCACCCCTTCAATCAAAGTTATCAAAGTGTTGATTGCTAAGTTATTTTATACTTAGAAACTTTATACCTTTATATCACACATTTATTGTTGAAATACTAAACCAAAACTCCCAAGCTAACAGATTCCCCAAAAATGCTACTTTCGATCATATACACAAGATGGAAGAAATGTGGCGTTTATAGTAACTGCTCGACACTGTTCAAGGTGACCTGCATACGTCATAGTCATCATTACCACTTTTACAAAATTGTCACATAAGTGAACATTTGTATACTTAGCCATCATGATTATTATTTCCTAGGACATCGTGGGCCACAAGATTAAATCAAAAATAAAGAAATATTTTAATTGATTTTAAATCAAAAAAATCAAGCGTCATTTGTCTAGGTTTGAGAGAGACACTAAAATGTCTTCTTCCACTATATATACACCCTCATCCTCTAATTTTTCCTTTTCCATAACTTCTTCTTCTAATAGTTTAGATGGTATTCCACTTTCCCATGATTTACACACAATACGTCTGATTCTAACACCACCTAAGATTTTTGTTAACTTAGATAGTAAGAAAGCATCCAAGTATTTTCATATTATGAAAGTGCTAGGGTGTTCATTTTTTCTATGTGATGAAATTGAAGGGAAAGTTTAATGGGTTTAGAAATAATAGATAGGTAACAGAGGTGTACTATGAGATCTATGAGTTATGTCTGGTGTTAATATACTATATAGGTTGGAAAGTATGTAAAGTAGCATAAAGTGCATTTCCTAATTTATTAAGCGGAAAATTTAAGCAGAAAAAATTCCACCTTTGCATGTTAGTGAAAAATCCGAAAGTGCATTTCCTAATTTGTTAAGCGGAAAATTTAATAAAACAACACCTTGTATGTTTGCCTCACTCATGATTAAAAATACTATTTTTGTTCAAACCCTATTAAAACCTCCTTTCACACACAATTAAATTTTCTACAAACAACATTTCTCTTTTATCACCTCAAAATAAGCAAAAGAAGTTGGAATTTAAGGTGATGCGCATGTATTTTCTTCCTCGTTACTTCATTAATCTAGTTTCTTAGCTGAAAAATGAATCTTGCGTCCAGAAATACATTTATGGATTTTAGTTGAATTTCTTACGGAAGTGTATTTCCAAATTAGTTCAGAGTTCAATTTGGACAATTTTTGGAAATTTAATGTTGTTATTTTTCTTAGATATGGCACACCTCGATGTTGCCCCCATACCTATTGTGTCTACAGATGCCAAGCATGTTGGAGTCTAGGTAGATGTATGCAACCAATTTACAAATGAACAAGAGTTTGATGTTTGTGATCATATGCTCTAGTGGATCCGCACGAAGGCTGCCAAATTGGGTTTGGAGTTGTAATTGGAAGATCAAATAATATTTCAAATAGAATACTTGCATTTGTGAAACTAAGACGCAAAATGAGTGGCAAGTACACAACTCATATCCAAATGTTGAAATGATAAATGTGAGTGTCCTTTTAAATTGTATGGATATCTTTTGGTAAATAATAAGAAGAAACTTCCAATCTCGTTTGCTTCTGAAGTTACCGTCCCTACTCTTTCTGGTGAGCGTACCTATATCCCTAAACCACCAATTAAGGAAGAAAAATCCATTATCTGGGCCTCCCAGGTGCTAATATCTTTCTCTATCTCAGGTAATGTCCATGCATTCTTAGATCCATTTCCCGGATCTTCTAAAATACCTGAACATCTAAAGAAGTTTATTAATTGCTATCATTGTTGTAAGCCCTGAGCGTTTGAAGATAAAATCTATGAGTTAGGGTTCATGATTTCACACCAACATGTTTTTTGTTCTTCTCCCACTATAAAAAATGAGGCTTAAATCAATTATTTAAATAAAGTAGAGAAGAAAAAGGAACAACAATAGAAAAACTAAGGCTCGACTAACACCTTTCACCTTCGTTGTGGAATGGTAAATCCTACCCTATTAGACATGGTTATCATTACTGTTAGACGATGGCACGGATCTAGAAGGGGGGCTGAATAAATCCCAATTAAAAAATCAGTCGGCGCTACCAATAAAAATTGACTTTAAAATATTTGATATGCGGAAGCGGCCGTGGAAAAATTATCGTCTATAACAAACCGTTATTAGAAGACTGGATATGCGTCTACCCTATGGATATGATAATGAGCAAAGAGAATCATCACACTAGTCACACTATTAATTGATTAATATCACTAATTTATATGACTAGTTCCAATGCCAACAAATCATATGGACAGCACAAGAGAATTTTGGTTTAGACAATTTATCAAACACTTGGCGTGCGTAGCACTCCAAGTGAGTTTTGCCTTGAGTAAGTAACTTTAGCTTCCTATTACAATAAAATGTTGTACTAGAGTCAAAAACAATTTTCAGCACTTACTCAAACCAATACTAAATTGAATAGAATTGTTTGTATGAAAATTACTCAATTATTAAGCAAAAATGAAAGTGCAGAAAATAAAAGGCATAAAGATTTGTTGAGGTAGTCCCCCCGTCGTCCTCGCTTTAGGATACGTCTGCCCTCAATTCTAATAATAGAATTGAGCTCATATACTATAGATATCACCTGTTGTAGTTGAATCGTTTATACAAGAATAGACAAGCAAATATACAAACAAACTCTCTTGTTATTGAAAATGCTCTCTCTTTTTATTCCTTGATTCGAGTCGAATCAAGTCCTTCGATTGTTGTGAATAGACCTCCGATTACAGCCCCTTTGTTAAACAACCTTGCGTTCTTAAAACCCCAGCCCGGATGATCTCAAACACAAACTAATCGAACTCGAATCTCTCCTTAACACTTCACCGATTGCCGCTACTAGATTGACGGAACTCACCGCTCCTCAATCACCTTCGCTCAGCTGAATGTTTGTCGAGAAGATTCGTACCAAAAACTCCCAAATTCACCGAATCTTGGAGGATAAAACCCTCAAGGTTTTATTCAAGAAAAACCTGCCACAAACTCAACCCGAATCGGATTCCCAATCAACGGCTTCGGACCTTATCACTTCAGACAAACCACAATGCACAGCAAGAATTGTTGTATGTAATTGTTGTGTTATAAAATGTTGAAGATGAAGATGATGAGAACTAATGGCACTTATTTCACTTTTCTTGTTCATACAATTGACTCAAATGTTTCAATTGTTGTTGATAAAAATGAGCAAAAATCTATTTATAGTATGCCAAAAAGTAACAGACATAACCACTTTTCGAAATAAGTGGAAAGACAGAAAAATGCAGAAAAAGAAGAGAACGATCGACCAGAACAGAGCAGCGGTCAACCGGAACTCCCCTGAAAACCCAGATTTGTCAAGGCAACAGACTATGCGTCGACCACAGGTCAGCGTCCGCTAACCAGTGGAAAATACACTTTTTGGACACTTTCTATGGGTCGACCGGAACCCCTTGAGTGGTCGACTCAAACCCTGTTATTTTGCAAAAATGCTTATTTTTGTGATTTCAACACATCTAGACACAACCTATGATCTGCCAAATATGTTGGACTCAATATAGCTAGTTAGATTTACATGACATGCACACAAGAGAGACATAAGAGATGTGATATGCATTTGCCTTGTGGTAAGAGTGCCAAAAATTGATTCCTCCATGTGATTGCGTTTTGACATCATCGAAACACCCATATGTATGGTATATGAGGATTTTCCCTCACAATTACTTTCCTTCAACCCACATGGGAAACCTCCTACCATTTCCTCAAAAATAAAACTAAACCAAACTTCTCTTTGGACACTTTGTATCTTTAAGCAAGTTGAGCCAAATCTTTGGCTACTTGATTTTAGACTTGAGGAGATGTTTAATATGTACTTTATTGAAACTTTCCTACAACAAGTTGGCCTTTGAAAAATAAATCCATAGATTTTATTTGAAGAATTTGTAATATTTCTCTAGTTGTTTTAGAGCCAACTCTGAGTCGCCTCTAATTTCAACTACTTTTGCCCCCAAGTTTAAGAGTGTTTTAAGGCCCGCAATTAAAGCTTCATATGCAGCTTCATTATTAGAGCAACAAACTTTGGTTTTGAATTTTCACTTAGTTGGAATCCCTTTAGGACAAATAATCAGAATTCCAATTCCAGTTCCATACTGATGTCTAGAACCATCAAAGTATAACTTTCAAGGTGTTATATTGATATAGCTTTGTTTTACTTCGACTAATGCATGATCAACGTTAAAGTCAGCAAAAAATTGGTCTTTCATAGCCCTCAAAGGCACATATTTTAAAGAGTACTCAGTTAAAGCCAAAGCCCATTATCCTACTCTATTGTGTAAAATAGGTTTCGACAGCATGTGCTTAATAATATTATAATGGGAATAGACAAAAATATTTATAGATTTTATGTAATATTTCAATTTAGTACATGAAAAGTACAAACACAGACACAACTTTTATGTTGCGGTATACCTAGTTTCTACATCACTCAGAACTCAACTGATGTAATAAATGGCTCTTTTGACATCATCATCGTCCTCTTTAGCTAACATATTTCCTATTGTCAGTTCAGATGTAGAAATATATAACTTCATAGATTTATTCCTCATAGGATGTAAGAGAACAGAAGGACTCATCAGATAACTCTTGATTTTGTCAAAATCTTTTTGATGTTCTGGATCTCATCTAAACCCTTCTTCCTTCTTCAAACGCATCTGTGGTGAGAACACTTTTTTTTCCACTTAGATTTGAAATAAATCATCTCAAGAAGTTAATTCTTCCCAACAACAATTGAATTTTTTTTGTTTGATGGAGGACTTTTATTGAATATAGCATTTGTCTTGTTATGGTTTATCTTTTTTTTTAGAACCACAAAGCCCAGAAAGTTGCATGCATTGACACCAAAAGCACATTTTAATGGATTTATTTTCAGTCCATATTTCCTCATCCTTTCAAAGGACTTTCGAAGGTGTTTTAAATGACCATTTTTGACGAGGATTTAATAACTATATCATCAACGTATACTTGCATGAAGGTCTCAATGAAATCATGGAACATATGATTCATTTCCATTTGGTTAGTTACACCAATATTCTTCAGTCCAAAAGGCATCAATACCCATTCATAAGTATCTAAAGCTTAAGGACATCGCAACTCCATTTTTGGAATGTCATCTTCTTCAATATAAATTTGGTTATATCCAGAATAATCATCTAAGAGACTCGGATACTCAAAACCTGCAGTTGAGTCGACTAGAATTTCTACAACAGGCATATGATATTTCTCCTTTGGATTAGACAAATTTAAATCTCTAAAATCTATACATACTCTAAGAGTCTCATTCTTTTTAATTACAGGAACTATATTTGCTAACCATTCAGCATACTTGGCAGTTCATATGAACTTATTCCTCATAAGCCTTTCAGTTTCTTCCTTGATCTTTGACATTACTCTTGGTGCAAATCTTCTTGGTATCTGCTTCACTAGCCTTTTTCTGGTCCAATTGGAAAACTCAACTCCCCCATATCTTGACTAATTCCTGGCATTTCATCTTAATTCAAAGAAAAGCAATCTTTAAACTCTTTGAGCAATTTAATCATCTGGTCCTTCAATTTTAGATCAACCTTTTCACTGATGAAAGTTGGATTTTTGATTGCTCCATCTTCTAAATCAATCTCTTTTAGTGGATCTTGAGCTTGTATCTTATTACTTGAAGTTAGTGGATTCTTTTTCAAATCCCAATGGCTTATGTTGAAAATTTCTTTTGACGAACCATGGAGAATAGCGTTGAAATGATTTATCTACTTGTACTTATCCTGCGAATCTATCTCATTTCTACTTCTATCAAATATGTCATATCACCATAAACCTTGTCGAGATTTTGAATATGTTTTTAAGAGAGTGTGGTCTTAACTTTATGGATTTGTTCCTGGGATTCCTCCAAACTAGGTTTGGCAGGTTTCTAGGTTTATCTAAACCTTGAACTCAAAAAATAGACTAAGTCCTAAAACATCTAATAAGCGAAATGAGTTATCCCTTTCAATCAAAGTTATCAAAATGCCAAAACTATAGTTAAGTTATTTTATACTTAGTAATTTCATATCTTTATATCACGCATTTATTGATGAGAAACTTAACCAAAATTCCCAATCTAACAACATGACAGAGGATATTTCGAAGATGCGTCTCCGGAAACCCTCTAAAAGCATTCTAAATAACAACATTTTCCTAATATTGACATTTTTTAGGTCAATTTATAGTTAGGTCATTTTAAGTCAATTTTTATCATACAACCATTTAAGAGTGTCATAAATTGATTCAAACATATTATACATCCATTAAAAAACTCATTAATTAATTGAATTAAATTCAAAATGTACCGACCATACATAAGTTGTTCTGAAAATACAAAAATAAATAATACAATCAAACATAAACTACTGGGTATGTCTAACCTCGCATTTTCTCCTCCGTCTGTATTGTGAGGCATTATGTGCCTCGGCCTGAGTATTTTCTATGAGGGCTAATTAGTGACTATCTACCTCAAAAAGTATAGCCTTTATGCCTGATCTTGCTATATCCACAATATGGTGACAGACCGCCATCACATCCTACGTGTGGTCATCCCTATCCTACAGTATCTCTTGATTAGATGGCTTAGGTGGTCGTCCAAAAGCGCCTAGTGTTATGATAGGATGTGACAACTTATAGAATCATGTGATGTAGCTATCTGCATAATCCCATTGTATAGGAGCTGACACCCTACGTTATTCCTCCGGTATCACATGACTATCGAGATCCTCATGTATGGCATCAAGATATCTGTGGAGGACGATGGGAGGAGAAAACTCTTAGGGATGTCTTTGAATAACCTGCAAATACCCAAACTGGTGCTTCACTCACTCGGGAAGATATGCATACATTAGACCTGACCCATAAGTCATCCATATAGAGTATAACAAAATCACACCCTGATGACGTGTCTGGAGGTCATCGCCGTATAGACAGAAGGCAGTTTCATCTTGTACATGATGGTCAAGATACACCTAGAAGAGATTAATCTCCTTATTCCCTTTGAATTGCACAAAGGTGTAAGCATGCAATTAATGCTCAATGTAGTCAGGCATAGGTTATCAGCCAAAAATGCGAGAAAATTGAGAGATGATCCATCTCGAAAAATGGTTCAGATAAAATATTAGTAACAAGTGTAACAAAAGAGTTATGAAAATATTAGTAATATTACATTACCGTAAGCATCGTGCAACCTTCTGTCAATTATTTTGTCTTCCAAAGACAACATTCGCCCAACTTTAAGTACATGTATACCAAATAGATGGGCCTCATATGTACTAATGAATTGTCATTAAGTTGATGAAGTATTTAAGGTATACCACATTGACGTAGGTTGCACTTTTGTTCACAAACATGGACATGCCAACCAGAAACAAGAGGTAACACCTCAATGCACATTGTCGGTGATACTCAATCAGCATATCATCATTGGTGACATCCTTGGCCATCTGCAAGTTGTCTTTATAAAAGTCCTCAAAGAATTTAAATCTAGCATGAGCAAATATGGTGTCAACTACCTCATTTGTGGCATCAGTTGGGTCATCTTCGAAATAAGTGACCATCATCCCACTGGCTTTATTTCGACTAATCCTTTAGTGGTTCAGTAGTTTTCCCCTGATGGAAAGATGTAGGAAGCATGAGACGTCATCCGGGATAATGGCCATTTCGCCAAGAGGAAGGTAAAAATATGACGTCTCTAAATGTCATCTCTCTACAAATACCGACTGCATGCCATAGTTTATGGTGGTGTATATGGTAGCACGTAAATTGGTAAGCTAGAGTAGTAGAGAACATTATTGAACCAGCCATCTTTGAGTTGTTCTAGTTCCAGAATATTCCTTCGATGGTTTAAGATTTTAAACATTTGACACCCCTATAAAACTAAACATATAAACATCAGTCGCGATTAAATTAATATAAAATAGATGTAATGCAAAATTAAATATTTATACCTATCCTTCCCAGGCATGCATAGCAGGATGGTCTCTAGAGAGATGAAGTAAGGAGGTGTCAAATGGGCCTTCTAGATAACTGTCTACAAGGGCATCAGCATCAGCAGCGGGTTCCTCCTGATTGGCTTCATAAACTTCAGGGGCTTTGTTTGAATCATAGTTAAAGGGGGAGTTTTGTTATCATCTCCATAAGGATTGCAGATATTTTGATGCTTGTCGTTCAACAGTTTACAGTTTCAAGAAAAGGGTTTTTCAAAGATTTGTTCATAAAATTGTCACGTTTTTAGTAGTAAAGCTTATAGATTCTAAAAAGTTTGATTAACAAAGTATATCAAAATTAGTTTTCATCTACCCTAACTTATATGTATTATTTCAATCTTGCATGTGAAGTTGGGTCCAATTAATATCGTCGTGTATTCTCTCAACACCATCTATCTCTAGAGCGGCGTCGTGAGAAATATCGTATTCATCGCTACATGATTTCTCCATATAACAACCAATATAGTAAGCTTTAAGTTCAACACAAAGCAACTATCAACTATAGATCGATTTTCCCAATCCATAAATTGATAGATGAATATTTTAGGTCAAGTTTCATAAAATCTATGTCTAGAGTTTTACAAAACAATAATGGATCATTAAGAACAAAAATATTTATCATATATTAACCATCACTTATTCACATACAAGGCCAATCAAAAGAAATACATACAAGCTAATGGTAGATAACTTATACCTTTGATACAAGAGAAATTAGCTATCCATAATCATGGTAGCTTGCTTTACAAGTAATGGAAGAAGATGAATGAGCATCCACGTCGAAGAATTGAGGATGCAAATCTATCTTTTATTTGCAAAATATCACCTTTTGGTGAAGAAATGCTGAGAAATGAAGTTTTGGTGTGAAAAATAGGGGTTGACCCCAAAAAGTGTGAAAAGTACTTATATAGTACTTTTGGAATCTGTCAAGTTCGCCCAGTGAACACACTTTTAAGCACCTGAAGTGCCTCTGAACAGGTAAACCGCCCCTGAGAAATATCTGAAGTTCGTTGGGCGAGCAATTCTTCTCCATGCAAACTACCTTGCTATAAGTTCGCACAGCGAACTTATGGTCCTTTAGCTAATGCCGCAAATCTGGGATGGTTTGCTGGTCCTTTGCTGAGATCACGCCATAGCGAACATTTGCTACCAGTTCAACCAGTGAACTTAGTGTTATTTTCTTACTGCCTCTAAATTGAGAGGGTTCGCTGGGGCTTCGCCATGAGTTCGCCCAGCAAACATTCGCTGCTACTCCTCGCTGGCAGTTCACCCATGGAACATGTTGAATCTCTTCTTTTCCTTTGGCTTCCTTTTCCAGTCACTTGTGTCTTAATCTTTGATATTTGTGTGCCTAATTTCTGCATAATAACATAAAAATCAAAGCAACCAAAGGTATTTTCAACAATATTGAAGAATAGCATGATATCATGGAGTAAATCCAACAAAACATAACAAAAGACTTGAAAAATGCTAACAATTAAGGATCAATTAAGAGCAAGTTTGGCATTCAACAAACTCTCCCCAACTAGATATTTGCTTGTCCTCAAGTAAAGTATGTCTCTCATTGAAAACAAGAGGATTTTCTCAAGCATTTAATTTAACCAAGAATGGATTTATGGCTCAAATAAACAAACAAATGCGCACAAGCAATGTTCACCACTTCCTAGAATCGAACAATTCAAAAAAAATTAGTTCTTAAACAAATATCATGCAATGCTTCAAGTAAAAACTAAATTTTCATGCTTGAATCACTCTAACACTCCTTTTCGAATAAGAATGAAGAAATTAATGTGTTTACAACTGCGGGGAAATTTCACTCACCTGACAAACGATGCAAATACAATCCAACTTATAGATTCATCTAATCAAATATCAAAGAATTCATGGAAGCAAGAAGATCACTAAGGTCTTTAAAGGTTGTAGCTTGGTTAGGTTCACAACAAAAGGACATTTATAAGGCCATGGTTTCAAAGTTGCCAATACAAAATAAACATTCACTATACAAAGTTATGTACACACTACAACTTCATTCAACACTTTATTTTCTCAATTGGTAACCCTTCCAACACTCTTTATGCACATTATTCATTTTCTATTTTCTTCCCATTCAAAAAAGCATGCTTTTTCTTTTTCTTTTTTATAATCCATATTCACAATTTTCTTTTCAATGCTTATTTAAAATATTTCAATTTTTTTTAGTAATCTACCACTTTCTTTTTCACTCCCCCCGACTTGAATTCAACCAAACTTTAAGTGAATGTTCCTTACTTTTTATGGAAAAGAAGACAATTTAGAACAATTTCAAAGGTTCAAGAAATTTTTTTAGAATCCTACACAATTCAATGATGAACTAACTTTCAAATTATGTACAAATACCAAGTTCATCACTAAACTAGGATCTAAACTATTAAGCTCAAAGGGGTTAGCAAATTCACATTACTCACGTGTAAGTTACTTTTTGGGATATGGTTGTGCTCATTATCAACAAATGCCTTGATCATATCTAATGCTTCCACAAAATCAAAATAATCACAATATTAAGCATGAATCAAATGTATTTAACAAGATTTGTCAATAATCCTATGAATTTAGTAAACATTGGAGGTTTCTCACAAATTTGTGGTTGTTGGAACCTAAGTGATACAAGCATTCAAACAAAGTTGCAAAATGAAACAAAATTACATTTGCACAAAGACAAAAATTCTTAAACATTCTAGCATCCTGGAAAGAGGTAACCATGTATCTTGCCAGCATTTACATGATCAAATACTATCATCACTATCCAAACTTGGTAGAATCTTCATTGGATACGTTTATAAAATAGCAACCAATCTAGAAGTTCTCAAATTTAATCACCAAAAAAGGGAAACAATAAATTCAAAGCAAGCAAACTACCAACAATCATAAAAAAACTACTAAAATTGAGCATTCGTGAACTGAAGAATTCAACTAAAAATAACATTAAAATGTTATGATGTAAAAACACCAACAACAGTACTAGTATCCGAAAGTGGTACATACAAATAACATTATCCAAAATAATTCACCAAGTGGATATTGTACAATACAAAAGAGAATACACTAAACATAAAACAAATATAGAAATGATTTAAGCTAACAGAAAAGTTCACTTTGTAGACCCAAAGGAAGTAGCCTAAGACCATACTCAAAATATCCAACAACAAAAACTAGTCCTCATCAGACTCGGCCTCCTCTTCAGAATCAGAACCATCATCAGAACCAGCTTCCTCATCATCTCCAGCCTCCACAGGTCATCTGCCTCACTAGGATCAGCTACACATGCCTCCTCTCCAAAGTGTGGTCTAGCCTCATGCCAACCAACATGAGCTAGGAACTGCTTCCTAGTCATTATTCATCACTCCACAGAAGGATCTCGGTACTGTAGTTGTAACAACTTGCATTGAGTGTGGCATATTAATCATGGTGCGTTGAGTAGCCACCATCTACTCCTAGTTGTAGTTACAGATCTCCCTCTGGAATGGGTCAAATCCCTAGGAGCCTATAACTCTAGAATCGAAAGCCTCACCAGCTCCTGAGCTTGTACCAGCACCAGTACCAGCAATAGAAGTCTGTCCTCCTCTCATGCTCTTCGGCCTGCAAAACTTATCTATATAATTGTCATCAATGGCAGCCAAGATGGTCATCTGATGGCGGGAGGGTAGCTTCACCCTCGCATGCACGTATAAAACCATGATTAGGCATGGGAAGACCAAGGGAAAATTAGCTCATTGTTGTACCCCAAAATTTGACCAACTTTTTTCTTGTACTTGGCTTATGTTTCATTTCATTTTAGCATTTACATTTGCATAGCATTGTCCTTTACAGGGGATCAAGAGAGGTGTGCCATTCAAGAGAAGGTCTTCAAGGGTTTCAAACTCAAGCAAGAGTGCTTATTCAAGTCATCAAGTGCTTACAATCATCAGGAAATGGTCAGAGCTCTTTGGGAGAGAAGATTGATGTGTGTTGCTTATATTCTATCTTGGGGGTCAAAGGAAGATTATCAGAGGTTTGTAAGTTCATTTTTGTGGAAAGATGTGATTGGGAAGCTTATTGAGTGCTTTGGAAGTCATTGTGGAGCTTGTCTAGGCATTTATTTCATCCGCAAGAGGTCACAATCAAAGGTTGTGCACCTAGGGTTTCATTTGGTGAACTCAAGGTCAACTGAAGACTTGAGGGAGTTAGAGACTTGGTTTTAAGTCATTGATTCCATGGGAAGTTACCTTGAGATATCTAGGATGTCATGTCAAGTTAAGTTCAAGAATGATCAAGAGTTCAAGGAGTTACTAAATTAGGGTTTCAGAGGATCTCAGTGTAAATTTCCTCTTCTTTAGTGCCTAACTTCAAGGACAAGTTACCTCATGATACAAGTTCAATCTCATTTTCTTGCAAAAATGAAACTTGCAGAGCATATTCTAAGCTTTATTTTAGGTACTAGAACTCATCTATTGTGTTTGTGGAACTCAAGTTATGATGCCATCAAGTTAGAGGTCTCAGATGAACTTATTTTTTGTCAACTAAAAGTCAGCTCACCTCTAAGGCATTTTTGACCTAGAATCATGTTTCTCCTCAACTTTAGGTGAACATGAAAGTTGTTCCTCATGATCTTAGCTTTCCAAAAAGTCCTATAAGTCCTTGATATCATTTGTGGAACTCAATTTATGGCTTTGACAAGGCAAGGGTATTTTGGGAAATTTTCATTATAGGTCATTTGTTACATAGGTCATTTTCATGCACTTATGTACCTCAAATGAACTTTCAACCAACATGGAATTTGCTCTTAGAGACACCATTTACACCTTAGAATTCAAGGATCATGTGAATCATGGATGGTTATGGACATGTGGGAGAATTTTCAAGTGAAAATTGAACTTTGAAGTATGACTTGAATTCAATTCATTATAAGTCATGTTTATGTCTTATTTTGATTCAATTCACTCCATAATGTGTTCATGAGTAAAATTGAACAAATTGGTTTTGGTGTTAGAAGGAAAAAACACGTGCAAATCCAAGTTTCTTCACAAAGAATTTTTAACTTCAAACTTGCAAATTGGATCAAACCAAAGGCCCAAATCAATTCTATTGCCAAATTGAACTTACATGATGCAGATTGGAGGGGTTTTCATGAGTGAAGGAGAGCAAAATCACGTGTGCATGAGAAGCTTGCCATTTTTGGGCATTTTTCAAATTAATAAAATTAAGGCTTCATGGGCCTTCCAAATCATCTGAGATTCATCATATATAAGTTTTAATTTCGCCCTGAGAGCTCAGAAGTTGATTTTGGAGTTGGAGAGAGCATTTTCAGATTTGAAATTCTCAAGCAATTTTGAAAATTGTATTTCACTTTTCTGCATAAATCAAGTCCAATTGAAGCTCAATTCATCTTCCTTGAAAAATTTAGAGTGGATATAGAGTATAGGAAGCAAGCTTACGCATGTTTGACGCACCAACGGAGTGTCTCCGTTCAGTAAGTTTCTTCTTCACAATTCTCTCATTCTAGGCTGTAAATTAGGTTCATATTGGTTCCATCTGAAGCCCTACGTTGAGTAGGCCATGTTTGATTGTTTGTTGTTCATGTTTGGTTGAGTTTTCAGTTATGTATCTCAAACTTCAATTGTTCGATTCTCTCAATCCATGAGTGTTTTCAATGATTGGATCTTGGATTTGGAACCTATGTGAGTTCAGCTTTCATTTGGTGCCAATTTTGTAGTGTTTGGTGGTGGTTTGATCATCTGAGCACCGACCATCTCGCCGGTGAAGACGACCGGAGCTAGGGCTCCGGCATCTGGTTATTTGACATTCAAATCTGACCTGGCCTTTGTTGAACCCTTTGACTGCTTGCGTGTTTAAATGTTATTTGCTCGGCCAGGATGATTTGGCACGTTGAATCCACATAAATTAAACGAAACGCTACGTTTCATTTTCTCAGCCTTGGCTGGTGGATTGGGCCATAAATGATATCCACACACCCCGTTTTTGTAAGCCCAAGCGCATTTTGCATGTTTCCCTTTGTTTTATGAAATTGCTTATGCACCTCCATTCCACTTGTATTTTATTTTATTTTATTTTATTTTCTGTTTTGGTTTTCAATTATTAAAAATACTTCCAAATATCAGAAAATTCCCCAAAAAGTATTTTCAAACACTTTAAAGTCTTAATTAATTTTCCATATTTTTTAATTTTGATTTTCTTTTATTTTGCAATTTTATTTTAATTTTGCAATTGGAAGTGTTTTTAATATTTTTCATTTGATCATGCTTGCTTTTTGGACCATTTGCAATCACCAATGAATGAGGTTTCCTCTCCATCTTGAGGATGGATTGAGGTACCTTTGAGGCTGATTTTGGTCAAGGTTTGACCAATTTTTGTTTGACTTTGTGTTGCTTTTGTTTGACCCTCGATAATAATTCAATATGGTGGAGCACCCTAGTCGATCAAATCATTGGTGATGCCTAAGATTGAATTTAGATTGGATGTTTTGGCCTCTGGTTGCCAACATGTTTAGGTGCTTTGTGCATTTTATTTGAGATTTATTGAACAATTCTCCTATTTTTGGTGAACCTTTCAAGTCAAGTCACCTTAGTTGAACTTCATATAACCTATTTGACCTAGTTCCTTTGGGAGATGACCTTGATGGATCCCATATGCATCCTATGCTTCTTGATTCACATTCTTGACATGTTTAGGATGTTGGTTTTAATTTTATAGGTCATATAATTGTGTGGTTTGTGTTGCAAGTTACATTAAGGTTAGGCTTTCCACTTGTGTTTAGGTGTTGAATGTGGTTTGAACTTTGGTTCTTTCCTTTGCCCTAGCTTGTAACTTGTTTATGCTTTGCTTCTCCTCTTGTTTTTGAGCTCTCTTCCCATGTTCTCACTTTTGTCCCTTGGGTTGTAGTACTCATTCAAAGTGATTTGGTTTGATTGATCACACTTTGAGTTTGCTTTGAATGAGGGATCACTTTGAGCACTTATTTGTTCTTTCTTCTTGCATGATCAATGTGTTGTATTTGGTTGAGATATGTCTCATGTTGCTTGTTGCCCAAGCCTATTCTCCCATATCCATTTTGATTATGTCTTCTTCTTTAAGCTTTGGTGTTTACCTTTTGGTATTAGTGATTGATGTTTGAATGGTTGTAGGAGTTGTAACTTCTCCCATTTCATCTCACTTTTTCTTTGACTTGTTTAAGTCTTTTTGCCTTGATATTTTGTTTGCTTTGCATCATTTGTATCTTGCATATCATATTTGCATTTTTTTCATGACTTGTTTAAGTCAACTTCATCTCTTTCTTTCATCTCACTTGTGATTGATTTTATCTTGTGTTTACTTGGTTTCTTTGCCATGATCCCTTAGGATTCCTAGTCCCATTTGTTTAAGGTGGGAGTAGGAGAGACATTAAGTGTTCAATTCAAGCATGATAACATTAGGATAGTTCTTCCCTCTTAACCTCAATCATAGGAGCACATTGCATGATAACATTAGGGTTGATTAGTTTCCCCTTTAGAGTTTGTGTCTTCTCTTCTCATCTCAAACTTCTTCAAGACACCTAATAAAAGATAATAAATGTTGTACGCTATGAGCCTTAAGTATTTGAGAAATGATGGTTGGGGGCTTCCTCTCAATTGTCTAGAGTGTTTAGTGTATGCCCTTTAGGCGATATGTGACGCATTCTCTCTCAAGTCATAGTCTTTAGTGCAACACGACTTACAAATCTAACTCAATTCACTTCTTCCTTAAAAAACATCAAACTTTTTATCCTTCGGGATTAATTGAAAATCATTTTCAGAAAGAGTGTGTTAACTCTTGGTTCTACCACAAACAGGTAACGCCTAAGTCTCCAATGGTCGAGCAGCAATACACCTAACTGCTAGAACGAAGGTTTAACCCTACTCAGTTAAAACACATGAACCAGTCTGTGGTCGTGTCAGCCCAAACTACATTTGCTCTGATTTCTCGTACCAGACGAGGATACGTAGGCACAAGACGGCGATGTCTTGGCGAGCAACCTTCCCCACCTTCACCTGTAGTTTCCCGAACTACGTTGACTCTGACTTTCCCATTGCACGAGGGAATACATAGGCATAGAGCGGCGATGCTCTATCGAGTCTCTTTTATTTTATTTTGTCCCGGTGAACCAGCCTTATAAATTAACACCCTTTTAGATAGATAACAAGCATGGATCCCGTTGAGTACAACGGACGTGAGGGGTGCTCATACCTTCCCCTTGCATAACCGACTCCCGAACCCAAGATTTGGTTGCGATGACCTTGTCTTTTCCCTTTTTCGTAGGTTTTCTCTGATCGTTTCCTTTCCCTCTCTTTGGGATAAATAACAAACGATGGCAACTCTTCTGTCTTTGTCGGCCCCTCTTTCGCAGCGATGCGACACTCGTGACCCTGATCTAAGTCTGCTCTCAAGAAAAGCATGCTCACATCAGTCATAATCCTAGCCACATCAATCTGAGTATCAATTAACAGTACCAACCAAGCCATATTTGTTCAAGCAAAGGTTCAAAGTTCATAAACTTCATTCAAATCAATTTTAACTTTAACCTAAGCAAGTTCAACTCTAAAAAATTCTTAAAGTTCAATACCTGAACATGCAATGCAATGTAAACCAGTAAACAAGAACATGCAACAGATTCACAAAGCCTAGAAGAAAGTTTCTAACATTTGCTCACATTAACCCTAACAACATTTATCTAATAGGAACAAGGAATAAATAAATAAATCTCAAACCTGAAATGCGTTGAAAAGAAAGAATGGAATTTGCAATAAAACTTGGAAATAAACTTCACGTTACACAGATAAGATGGAGAGAGCAGAGAAATGTGTTAGGTGTGTTTTTGGAAAGTAAAGAGACAAGAGGGAAAAGGGAAAGACAAAAAATGGAAAGGGGTAAAGTTTACCCCACAAAATATGCAAACAGGTCTTGGGCCCATGTAATTTAGGACCACATCCAATTTTCACTTAAGTGATGTAGCAGAAAACTGTGTTTTTTCTCTGTCTCACTCAGTTCGCCTAGCGAACATACACCCCAGGTTCGCCTAGCGAACTCAAGGCGAATGAGACAGATTTTTGAAAAAAAATATTTTCAACTCAATCTACCACAACACTTCTCATACTATATTACACTACAAAAGCATTAAATATGAAAGGGTACTTACAATATTGGGGTGCCTCGACGGTCCGGAGGTTTAAAACCTCGAAACTAAAAGTGATTGGATTAGCTTCCGAGAGAACACATTCTACCACCAAAGTCCTCAACCGTTATCATGACCTGTTCTTGGTCCATTTTTCCTTAAGAATGAAAAGTCTCAACATGACTTCATCATAGCCTACTTGGCCTCTTCATCCTTATTTTTAAACATATTTTCAAGCTTGGCTCTTTCTTCCTTCTTTTTATTTGATGCAACCTTTATGTTTTCCTCTTTCTTTTTCTTCACTACAACTCTTGGATCTTCTTTTTTCACTTGAAAATTGTCCTCCAATTGATTCGAATACACCACCCATTTGAAAAGTGTGAAACACACTTCCTCATTATTTGTTCTCACCTTCATTATACCTTCATCAACATTGATTAACATCCTAGCGGTCTTCATGAAGGATCTTCCTAGAATTATTGGTGTATCCTTATCTTCTTCCATGTCCATGACTACGAAATTAACCGGAAATAAAAATTTGTCGACTTTCAATAACACGTCTTCAACATCTCCATGAGGATGATTCTTATACTTATTCGTAAGTTGTAAAGTCATGTTGGTTGACTTTATCTTCGTGTTCTCGAGTCTTTTGACCACAGATAAAGGAATCAAATTAATACTAGCTCCCATATCGACCAAAGCTTTGCATTTGAAATCACTACCTATAGTTATAGGTAGAGTCACTATTCTCGGATCTCCATCTTTCAGTGGAAGAATACTTTGGAGAATAGCACTACAATTAGCATTGAGTTCAATGGTTTCCTTATCCGTGTACCTCTTTTTTTCGTAAGTGTCATTCATGAATTTGGCATACTTAGGCATTTACCCTATAGCCTCGGAGAATGGAATGGTTATTTGCAACCGAATGAACATGTCCAAGAATCTCGCATAATACTTTTCATTTTTTTTTCGCAGGAGCATTAGGATACAGTAATTTTTTTGTTAAAACTTCTCCCTCATACTCCTTTCCTTTTTCACTTTTTTTCAACTTCTCCTCTTTCAACTTTTTATCTACATCCTTCTTTTCAACTACCTCCTTATCATTCTTTTTTCCGACTTCCTCCAGTATTTCATCCTCCTTTTCAACTTCAATATTTTTTTCAACTCTCACACCAATTGTTCTTCCAATCCTTATAAAGATGGCTTTGCAATGCTCCTTCAGATTTACTTGAGTATTATCCAGACAGGTTTCGTTATGTTGGTTGGCTAGTTGCTTAGGAAATTTATTAACTTGTGTCTCAAGATTCTGAATTGCCACATCCGTACTTTTTTGAGTGGAGATAGACATTTGCATAAATTGGTTAAAAGTTTTCTCAATCTTTGAGCGTCCTCTATAATTTTGTTGCGGTTAGTTGTAATTTTGGTAAGGTTGACGGTTTGAAGAACTCGGCTCTTGTCTCCACCCTTGTTGGTAACCTTGGTTATTACCTCTCAGTTGGTAGCCTTGGTTATTTCTTTGTTATGGTGGTCTTAGTTGATAGCCTTGATTTTGGTTTCCCGCGTAGTTGGCTTCTTCAACGATCGTAGACAATAGCCGGTAAGATGATCACCTTTACACAATTCACAACTTACTATTTGTTGAGCTATGTTGGGAACTTATTGCATCTCTTTTATTGTTTGTGGAAGTTTTGACATTTTCTTTGTCAACAACTCCACTTATTGTGAGAGTAATTTGTTTTAAGCAAGAATAGCATCATTTGTTCCCAACTCGATAATTCCATGTTTTCTTTATGGGGTACCACGGTTATGTTGACCTTGATGATCATTTAATGTCATCCTATCAATGATGGACACCGCATCTTCTGCACTCTTTGACATTAGATAACCACCTGTCGTAGCATCCAACAGAGTTTTATGCACTGGTTGAAGTCTGTTGTGGAAAATATGAACTTGAGTCAAATTATCAAAACGATGGCCCTTGCACTCCCTTAGCATAGGTTTGAATCTCTCTCAAGTTTCGTTGAGAGATTCGCTTCCTCCTTGCGCAAACACCGAAATTGAGGTCTTGGCCTCCATAAATATTGATTGAGGGAAAAATCTTTCAAGAAACTTCTCCTCTAAAATATTCAAATCTCCCATCACCGGAGTAGATTGGTCAATATATCATTCCTTCACCTTTCCAATTAAGGAATGCGAGAATAGTCTCTTAAACAATTATTTCTCTTCGATTTTCGGCGCTCCAGTTGCACCCTCTATCTCATAGAACTTCGTGAGATGAGTAAACGGGTCCTCCTTGTCCATCCCTGCAAAGGGATTTGTATATAAAAGAGCAAGGATTCATGTTTTCATCTTAGAATGCCTCTCATTGTGAGCGTTATGCGCAAACTGAGCGTTGTGTCTTGGACTGTTAACACATGGGTTTGAAGTAGGGGGTGGTGGTGGTGGTGGATTTGTCATGTTTGGTGTTACAATGGGTGTAGATGAAGAAGTTTCTCCGTGCTCTCATCTTTCTTTGGCAAGTTGCTTCCTCTGCTTATTTCTGCTATTGAGTCTACAAGCGGTTCTTTTAATATCAAGATCGAATAGAAGTTGGTATGCAGGTACACTCTCTCGGATAAACAGAATCTACACACATAACCAAACAAATTAAATAGAACAAGAAAAATAAACAGGGGTAAGAATAACAATACAAAGATCTTAAAATCAGTAAACTGTTGTAATGCTTGCAATATCAAATAATCCCCGGCAACGGCGCCATTTTGTTCGAGTCGTAGTTAAAAGGGGATTTTTGTTATCGTCTCCACAGGGATTGCAGATATTTTGATACTTGTCGTTCAACAGTTTACAGTTTCAAGAAAAATGGTTTTCAAAGTTTTGTTCATAAAATTATCACGTTTTTAATAGCAAAGATTATAGATTCTAAAGAGTTTTATTAACAAAGTATATCAAAAGTAGTTTTCATCTATCCTAACTTATACGTATTCTTTCATTCTTGCATGTGAAGTCAGATCCGATTAATATCATCGTTTATTCTCTCAACATCGTCTATCTCTAGAGTGGCATCGTGACAAATATTGTATTCATCACTACACGATTTCTCTATATAACAACCAATATAGTAAGCTTTAAGCTCAACATAAAGCAACTATCAACCATAGATCGATTTCCCCAATCTATAAATTAATAGATGAATATTTTAGGTCAAGTTTCACAAAATCTATGTCTAGAGTTTTATAAAACAAGAATAGATCATTAAGAACAAAAATATTCATCATATATTAATCATCACTTGTTCACATACAAGGCCAATCAAAAGAAATACATACAAGATAATGGTAGACTACATCTACCTTTGATACAAGAGAAATTAACTACCCATAACCATGGTAGCTTGTTTTATGAGTAATGGAAGAAGATGAATGAGCATCTATGTCAGAGAATCGAACTCGGATACGAATCCAACTTCTATTTGCAAAATATCACCTTTTGGTGAAGAAATGCTGAGAAATGAAGTTTTGGTGTGAAAATGGGAGTTATGATCCCAAAAAGTATGAAAAGTATTTATATAGTACTTGATCTGACCTGATCAGAAGGAGAACAATGACATGCCACATGTCGTTGATCTGCTAGTTGCTCACAAGGAATATGGACGAGGAGGGGGTGTACCTGCAAGACACTCTGATGCCAAAGTAAGTAATGGACCAGAGTGGGAGCAAATACAGAAGAGAGGTTAAGAAGAATATCTGACCCTCTTGTGAAAAAGGGTATTTATAGAGAGACCCCAGCGCAGGACCAACGGTCACTTGTGTTGGGTTGGATTGTCAGGCCCAGCCCAGGTGACTGTTAGGGCTTATGTGGCGTAGTGAAGACCAGCACGTGGTCTTCGCCCTAGTTCAACCGTCCCTGATCTCCGGAAGGTGGGTTAACCAGCTCTTTCGGAGGTGGGTAGTTGGACGATGACATGTCCCCATAGAGGAGAGCACATGGAGAACGTGTGGGAGACACGTTGTTCTGCCCGACAGAGGAAGCGTTCTGCCCAACGGAGGAAGCGTCCTGGTCGACGGAAGCACTTGTGCTCAATATCGGGGAAATTTAGGCCTGGTGGGCCTTCCCCAAATAGCGTGGGGTTGGGCATGCCCATTCATGCTTGGGCCCAGTCCAGAACAGGAGTCCCCCAAGTCGTAGCTCCAAAGTGAAGGAGCGAGGACTTGATGGTACTGCGCCGGAGAGGAAGGATGTGCGAGGAGGGTCCCTGGCGAGACTATTGTGTCGAGGGTAAAGAGCACGAGGAGAAACTTGGTCGGTCTCACTTGTCAAGGATGCTAGAGCGCGGGAACCTCAGTCTTGTCGGGCAAACAGGTCGAGGAGTTGGAAGATGGTACGTCCACGCCTGCCCGTCCTCGTGGGGAGACCGATGGGACGTGACTGTCTTTGATGTCAGGTGTCCAACAGCCAGTGGGCCACGCAGGGCGGCTACCCTAGAGTACTTGAGTGTCTAGGGGCGCTTCGAGTCCCGTGCTGAGGGTATAAATAGGCAGGTCGCTGCCTATTTACTATTTTCGCTTTCGCTCACTTATGCACGTGCTTGATTGAACTTCGGGCTTGCATTCGTTTGCCAGCACCTCCGCAACCACCACCGCGTGCACCAGCGTTACATCTAACTCAGTAAGTTCCGCTTTTCCCTATCTTTTCCTTGTTTTACACTTGAATGCTGGTGTCGGGGCGTGATGAATTCCCCGAGGAGGGAGAGGGTCCTCCGCCGCACCCAGCGGCGGGTTTTTAGGTTTAGGATGAGGATCTCGAGGACGTTCTAGGGGGTAGAGTGAACACCTCGGGGACAGGCATTGGTTTTAGATGGGTGTCTCAGGGATGTACGATAGAATTAGATACACGCCCCGGGGGAAATGAGGGATGTTGGATGAATCCCTCGGGGAGGGATGCCTGGGTGGCCTCCGCTACCATCGTAGCTGCTATACCCGTCGCCCTTTCACTTGACCTGCGGTGGAAGGGTGAGTTTGATCTCGGACATCGAATTCATAGTTTCCTTCTGCTTTTCAGGTGGATATGACTTCGTGGGTTCCGGGGACCATGGACGTTGATGTGGAGCCCGAGGCTCCAGCCGCCGAATTACAATTCTGGTCAGTCGAAGAATTACTAGCTGAAGAGCCGCTGAGTACGCCTTCGTATTTTGCCGAAGAGGATACCGACGCTTTTGCGACTGTCGAGGACAGGTGCACGGATACACCTATAAGCTGGCAGGTATATCGGCCCCGCGAGCATCACCATATCTGCTCGACATATGGGAAAATGTGGTTCCCTATGTACGAGTTCTGTTTTCGGGAGGCCAATCTTAGGTTTCCCTTCACGAACTTCCAGTTGGAGGTCCTCGACTGGTTGAGGTTAGCTCCCTCAGAACTGCATCCCAACGCGATAGCTTTCATCCGGGCGTACGAGCTCATTTACAGGCATCTGGAAGTCAGGGCTACCTTATCGCTTTTCTTTCGCCTCTTCCATCTGCAAAGGCAAACGATCGATGGTCGACACGGATGGGTTTCGTTGAAGCAGTAGAGGAAGCTTTTTCGGACTTGCATGGATTCTATCTGGGATTTCAATGCACGTTTCTTCGTCGTTCGTCCAGTATCTCACGTGGCGTGTGCTTTGTTGTTTAAGCGAGAAGACCGAGTAGTGAACGGGTAGTGCGAGGCTGTTATGATGCCGAAGGTGCCCCTTGAGTGAACGGAGGAGCACTTTATGAAGGGCACGGACCAGTACATAGTTCGGGTGGGGACCCTGGACGAGGAGGACTTGGCGGGCTATCAAAAGATAGTATCCTTTGTGAATAGCTTACCCCCGTCCCAACTGGTGACGACCGACGGTAACTACATCCTCGACGGCCATGGGCGTATCTGTCAGCAGAAGAGGTTGATTAGCCCGAAAGCTCTGCTTGAGTGCTCGTCTGACGAGGAGGCCCTCCGTTTTCTAGGTGGTGGTCGACTTCCTCTGCCCAACGTTACTGTTATTTTTGTTCATTCACTGACTTCTTTATTTTGTGTTTGCAGGGAACATGTCGTTTGTCGAGGAGAGAGTGAGGAAGCTGGTGGCCTCTAGAGCCGTGGCCAAAGCTGGGAAGAGCAGGGTCACCCAGGTGGTCCAGTAGGCTGCAGCGTACCAGGGAGGAAGGGGATCTTCATCATTGCTACAAAGCAGTCGATCCCCGACGTCTCAAGGGGCTGCAAAGCGGGCCAGGGGCCAATCGTCGGAGGGCGTCGTCAATCTCACGGGGGGACTAGTCGAGGAGGGATTTCTTATTCCCCGTTCCACCAGAAGCCCAGGTTCTTTCACGGCGCAAGGTTGCCAGCGGTGTCGGTCGCGAAAGCGATCCTCGGGTTAGATCGGGCTACACAAAGGCAGGTGCTGACTGAGGACCTGTATGTCGTGATGCGGGTCTTCTCCACATCTATGGTCCTAAGTGATTAGAGCTGCTTCTCTATCGAGTTGGACAAGCTGCAGGGTGACCTTGCCTTTGCTTAATTGAGGCTGACGAAGCTTGCCGCAGAGCTGGAACAGAGCCATGGGGAAGTGGTCGCGCAGCGCAAGAGGGGGGTCGAGGCCGAGGAGAAACTGAAATCCGCTGAGGAGGAGCTATAGAAGCTGAGAGCCCGTGTGGGTGAGCTAGAAGATTAGCTTCGTCCCTTCGATGGTGAGACGGACGAGGAGAGGCTTTTGGTTACCCGCGCAGACCTGCTGGGGAGGATTCGGGAGCTCGAGCATGATTGCCTGGAGGCGGTCGAGGTCGGGTTCCCCGGTGTCGTGGACCAACTCAGGGTGGTGAACCCCGAGCTCAATTTGGTCGTTAATGGGATCGGGCCCTTCCACCAGATCGTCGATGTACGGGTGGTCGCCCCTGATCGTGAAGATGCTGATGATGCCACTCCTGCCGACGAGCGCGAGGCGGATGGTTCTGAGGATGTGTAGATGTTTCCCGGGCCTGTGTGCTCGTAGTTTCAGGGCCTGTGTGCTAATATTTTGTTGTCTTTTGCTAAGTACTTTTGTCGGGCCTGCGTGCCTTTTTTAATGTAATTGAATATTGGGTTGGTGCCCCTCTTTATAATACAGTATTTTCGTTAAGTGTGTGCTCGTTTATGTTTGCATGTTTGCATGCTTATTTTATTTCTGCATGTTTGTATGCTCGTAACGTATGTTTATTACGCTTGTTTTGTATGTTTGTTGGGAGTGTCAGCTCGACAATTGTTGTGCCCGATAGTGTAGGGAACTGGTCGGTTGACAGGTGTGGTTACTCGGTCGGTTACGGAGGCGGACCGCGGTTGGGGACCTACCCCCGCGGCGTGAACGTCCCATCGAGAGCTGTGTGTTTTTCCGATCTTGGTACTGCGAAGGGGACTCTCGATTGAGGGGTCTTCATCGAGAAGAGCGTTCTGCCTGCACACACAAAGAGAAGATGCTTGTCGTCTCGTTGCTTTCCGAGGAGACGCGATCGTTCGCGCTCTTGTGGTCACGAGGAGTGTCCTTGAGGGTAGTGTTTAACTGTAGTATTTCTTTAGCTTTTCAGTGTTCCATGGTCGAGCTATTTTGTCCCCGTGCAACTTTTCGAGGTAGTAGGCATCATGCTCTGTCTTGCCCCGGACACGATAGGGGCCTTCCCAATTCGAGGCGAGTTTGCCTTCGTGTGAGTCTTTTTGGTTTCTTCGCAAGACCAGGTCGCCGACCTGGAATTCGCGCTTTAGGACTTTGCTGTCGTAGCAAAGGGAGATTTTTTGTTTTAGTATGGCTTCGCGGAGAGCTGCTCCCGATCGAATCTCTTCGACTAGGTCGAGCTCCTCCCGTAGAGCCTCGTCGTTGGTTTCCTCCTCAAGGGGGGTTTCGGTCCTTCTGGACGGCTCTCTTATTTCCACCGGGATTACTGCCTCTGTTTCGTACGTGAGTCAGAATGGGGTTTCCCCAGTGGTCGAATGAGGCGTTGTTCGGTAGGCCCAAAGCACACTATGGAGCTCCTCAACGCATCCTTTCTCGGTGTCGTCGGGAAGAGCCTACACTTGATGGATCCTCGGACATTCCTGTAGTCGAGGATAGCCTCAATGTCTTCCAGATGATCGTCTGGGTCTGAGGTTTCGTCGTACGTCGAGAGTACGGGTGGTTTCTCCATCCCGTGGGGGATGCCATGATTTCCTGCGATAGAGGAGTCTTGTAGTCATCCTCGTCGCTGCGAACTGGGGATTGCGGAGGCGACGGTTCGTGTCGAGGAGGCGGGTTACGCCCCCTCGGTCTTCTGGGCGGGGCTTCAGGCCCTTTCGCCCTTGACTCTGAGGACCGCCTCTTCTTCCGAGGTGGTGATCTTGCTCGTTTCTTAGAGGCCACTGGTTGGGGCCTCTCCAGCTGTGGTTGACGCCCCTGTGGTCGTGGAAATAGGCTCCGGGAGCTCCCGCGCTGATTTCTCTGCGGAGGAGAGCGGGACGAGGTGTCATGTTCCAGCGTGCCGATGCGCTCAATTTGTTGGAACAGCATCTGGTTTGTCTGGTTGATGGCCGCGAAGAGAGCGACCATCGTCGGGTCCGCTCCAGCCGGTGTGGGGATGGGCTGGAATATCGTCAGGCTCCTCGCCCAAGGAACGACATGGTGTGTCGCATCCTCGGATGAAGGGGAGGCCGTTTGGCCGTCCCTGACATCGGTCTCACGAGGTTGAGATGTCTCCGTCTGGTTGTCGCCGTTGGTGACCGGCATGAAGGCAGAACCGAGAACAGCTTCATCGTGGTGTGGGCTAGTCATGCTCTTGAGATTTGAGAGGAGGAAGCTTTGGTTCTCTGCTTGAAGGAACGGGGAAGCTTAGTTTCCCACAGACGGCGCCACTGATCTGACCTGATCAGAAGGAGAACAATGACCTGCCACACGTCGTTGATCTGCTAGTTGCTCACAAGGAATATGGACAAGGAGGGGTGTACCTGCAAAAGACTCTGATGGCAAAGTAAGTAATGGACCAGAGTGGGAGCAATTACAGAAGAGAGGTTAAGAAGAGAATACCTGACCCTCTTGTGAAAGAGGGTATTTATAGAGAGACCCCAGCGCAGGGCCAATGGTCACTTGTGTTGGGCTGGATTGTCAAGCCCAACCCAAGTGACTACTAGGGATTATGTGGCGTAGTGAAGACCAGCACGTGTTCTTCGCCCTAGTTCAACCGTCCCGTGATCTCCGGAAGGTGGGTTGACCAGCTCTTTCGGAGGTGGGTAGTAGGACGATGATGTGTCCCCGCGGAGGGGAGCACGTGGAGAACGTGTGGGGGACATGTTGTTCTGCCCGACGAAGGAAGTGTCCTGGTCGACCGGAGCACATGTGCTCGACATCGGGGCAATTTGGGCCTGGTGGGCCTTCCCCAAATAGCGTGGGGCTAGGCCTACCCGTTCAGGCTTGGGCCCAGTCCAGAATAGTACTTTTGGAATCTGTCAAGTTCGCTCAACAAACTCCTTTTTCGCCCAGCGAACACACTTTTAGGAACCTGAAGCGCCTTTAAATAGTTAAACCGCTCTGAGAAATATCTGAAGTTCGGTGTGCGAGCAACTCTTCGCCCTGCGAACTACCTCGCTACAAGTTCGCATAGCGAACTTATGATCCTTTATCTACTCCCTCAAATCTGAGATGGTTCGCAGGTCCTTCACTGAGACCTCGCCACAGCGAACATTCGCTACCAATTCACCCAGCGAACTTAGTGCCCTTTTCTTACTGCCTCTAAATTGATAGGGTTTGCTGGAGCTTCGCCATGAGTTCACCCAGCGGACATTCGTTGCTACTCCTCGATGGCAGTTCGTCTAGCGAACATGCTGAATCTCTTTTTTTTCTTTGGTTTTCTTGTCCAATTACTTGTGTTTTACTCTTTGATGTTTTTATGCCTAATTTCTGCACAATAACACAAAATCAAAGCAACCAAAGGTATTTTCAACAATATTGAAGAATAGCATGATATCATGGAGTAAATCCAACAAAACATAACAAAAACGTTGAAAATACCAATAATTAAGGATCAATTTAAAGCAAGTTTGGCATTCAACAGGCTTCTCGTGAAGTAGATGCTTGAGACATACGGCTTTGAGAACTAAAAGCAGATGGTTGTAATCCTCAACCTTGTGAATCATCAAACGAGGTAGCGTCGACTTGTGGCCCTTACCCTAGTCCTCTCATGTCGTAGAGACACGTGTTGGAACACATGGTCGGGCCTGAATTTGTCTTGGTTGTTTTCAGTCACTGCACTTGTAATAAAACCTGAAAATCACATCAAAATATAGTCAGGCCAAATCCAAAGATACATCTCCATAAACCAGTTCAGGCAAAATTCGGAGATGCATTATAGATAAACTCGCGAGTTACAAAAATGGCAGAAACTCCATTGATGCCCAAAACTCCAATCAAATGGGAATGCATGTTTATACCGACTATCTATTTCGAGTGCACTATTATGCATCCTAAATGATCTATGTTACCTAATACATTCATCAAATATCAAAAAAGAAAATGAAATGAGAAACTTAGCAAATTAAAGTTATGGATGAAAAGCTTGAATGGAGTTAGTGACTTTGCAACAAATGAAGTAGAATGAACTTGAAGAAGCAAATGAAGTAGTGTTTAACCTTGTAAAATGAACTTAAAGAAACTTGCTCACGAGTTCAAATGGAGTTTTAGTGAGTTTGTTGCAAATGAAAAAGGAAGGTGGAAGAGTGTTGGTGCAGATATATGAAATAAATGTATTCTAATATGCATCTCTGTAAAACTCTCTAAATTTTGAATTAAAGGGTTTTACATAGATGTTTCTTCGGGCTCACCATAATACTAATATAGATATGCATTTGCAAACTACATTTTAACAAAATAAGAGTGACACGTCAATTTACAATGAAAAGTGTGTAAAAATACGTGTTTGAAAATTCATCTCTAGAATTTAGAGACAGTTGTGACTTTACAACTTTTCATTGTGGTGGGGAAGAACAATGGAATGGAATAATTTCTCCCCAAAAAATCAAACTATTAGTATCACCCTCCTTATGGCTTTTTAACTTACTTAAATCATAGAATTATCAAAAGGTTTCTTTGTAGAAAGTTAATTTGTTTTAGTTACATATTTTAATTTTGATATCTTTTCTCCTTTTAATAGTTCACCAGGGATATTTGGCCTTCGTGTTATTCAGCAAGTTCCATCAAGTCAATTCTATCTATAATGTTCATGTGCAAAACCAGCAGCGGCAATTAAAAGAGCCACAAAGTTTTTATTAAATTTAAAATTCTGTTCCAATCGAAAACCTGTTGCAATTTAATCATTTTAAGGGCTCTTCACATAATTAATTGCACAGTGCCACAATTTTAAGATAAAAATAAAAACAAGTGCCCATAGACAGTTTAATCTGCTGTTAAAGTTCAAAAAGCAAGATACCTTGTACAGCAATTGACAACTACTCTAATCATTGGATATCCTTTCTTTAGAGGGAAAAAAACAATTCATTTTAAATGGTAAAATGAACATAATCATTAGAATTGATATTGCAGTTTATACTTGCATAACATGTGGATGTGGATCACAAACAATAATAATCCGCTGACTCAGCTCATCATATATATTCTACAAAAATTTACTACATTTTCAACACCAAGATGTACTACAACTACATCAATCAATCATGCAACCACTTGTACCATAAAAAAATAATATTGATATGGTTCGGTGCTACCACTTGTATGCAGTAATAGGAAATAAGAAATTCATGAATTGGTTACAGAAAGCAACTTTGTAAGCAAATGTCATTTTGATTGGTAAGCCAGCTGGCATATAACACGAGGATATGGTTTAATTTCGCTTGAATACAATGATAACTGCAGTGCAGTTATCTTTGCATCGACGTTCTCGAACAGCTTCCCTTATAAGACGGCGGCTCACAACTGTTACAGATAGTCCCTCCTACAAAAAAAACAATTATTCAAGTTTTAGTCATGCAAGAAAGCAACATCCACAGGAAAAATTAAAAGTACTATTCCAAACTTCCTGATCAACTTGACCAGATTACCATTGCTTTACACATGATAATTTAACTTGACCGTTTTTTACAAGCTTGTTGAAATCATAGCAGAAAGAACTTATTTAATTTGATAACATGCAACCCTAACATGTATGATGCAATTCACAAATGTAGCAATTGTCAAGTCACAAATAAAAAACACCAGTAACTCTAACTAGTCGTCCCAAAGAACAAAAAAAGACAAACAAGCTCTTACATTCAACAACTTCTGAACAAAATCAACAGCATCACTGGGACCAAATACCTGACACAAACCCAAAATGTTATTTTCATCCTAGAACAGAAATTCAAACCATCAAAATGAGTTATGGTCCAATCTATGGATAAGAAAAGAACATACCCCCCACAATCCATCGCAACCAAGAATGATGAAATGATCTCTATCAGTAAGGTCAAATGAATGGATATCTGGGGTCGCAACAAGACCCACCTGCATGATGTATTATTCCTCAGAATTACAAAAAACTTGTAGGTCTACAAATGCTCTTTTGGACATAGCCAGTATTGTCAGCCGTGGATCGCAGAAAATAGCAGTTAGTTTGTTAAAAGTCTACTATGCGGCAGTACTATATCCATGATTTGACAACATGGTGTATTAAATAGCACAATGTGGAAAATTAGCAGTTTATTCAAACTCGCTGCATTATAGAGCTATAGCACTACTATAACCACTATTCAAAACATTTTCTTTTGCTGACTAAAAAACCAACGAATGACCATTTCCAAAAGTTGATAGACAAACCTTTTTGAACTGCCGATCTCCAAAAGCCCTAGATACTTCAAGACGCCCTTGTAATCGTCCATTTGAGCTCACAACACCACCAGCCTAGAATATATCAGGCTAGAAAACTAACTGAGGTGACAACTCCAACAGTAAATATAAACATATATAGATAGTAATAATTTCACTCTAAAGTCACCAATTTTAAAATGAAACGCATCACAAAAAAATGAATACTTCGGGTACTTCCTGGTCCCGCTGGGACTTGAGTTGGTCAAGCTGTTGGCAACACAAAGTGATGGATATGGAAAAAAGGCATAATATGTGTGGATAGCTTAATCTCAAACTGTTTCATTTAGCTCAATAATGAAAATCGAAAACATGTGTACAGAGAGTGTAGAGTAGAGAATGGAAACGTTAATGGATAGCAGGAAATCAGGGTCTTATTTGTTAACTGACTGCATAAAGAAACGTCAAGTAAAAGTATTGGTAAAAGAAATTGGCGATATAATGAACCAACATTGATGCATTTTAAACCTTCTGAATGCGTGAACGCTCCTGTGGGAATATAGGTTTGTGTTCTCTCGTCAAAACAATGGCCTTGAGAGCATGGACTTTGTCTGAGTTATCTTGGGATCCAACAGATACAACTGACCGAGCTAAAACTGCTTTGGCATCTCCTACATTTGCGACAAAAACCTAACAGGAATTTGGCAAACACAAAAAGTCAAAATGTTATCTCTGTTAACTGTTATGGGAGACCAGTGAAACAAACCAAAAGCAAATGAAAAAATCATCAAGAAAGTGAACGGCTCATAATTTAGCCCAATTGTGGCAAGATTTACCGACAAAATATCTGTCTCAAATTAATTTTCACTTTACAATACCACTGAAATATTAATCATTTTTCCCACTAATATTGGAGTGCCTTTATTTATTGTATCTGAAGTTCTGAACACACCTAACTACTCCAGTCACTATAATTAACAAAAGTGTTTGGTAACAAAAATTCATTTTATCATTAAAATCAACACAGTTAATCACTTTCTTAAGAACCACACACTGCTGAAATGACACTTATAATGAGATGTATTTGCATATATGGCCTAACTCAGAAGTTATTCCTGAAGCATCTAAAGCAAGCAGCACAGACTACTTGAATAGTTCAAGATAATTAAAATAAGTAACCACAAACTTACTTTTTGACCCAATACCCAAACACATACAGCTGTAGCACCATCCTGCCATCCTCCTGGAAAAAGTAGTTAGACTTCAGAAAAAAAGAAATGACATCAAAACTCAAATAAAAGCCAACAACTTGCATTCAATCTGAATGCTAAATCAGCACAAAGAAATGTGAAAAAATCCCGTAACATGTGTTTCTACATTGTTACCAAAAGCAGGGGGGGAAAGGAAAGCAACCAGATGAGCAACAAAATCAAATTCAATTTAGCCGTGTGTTAGAATATCAACAAATCCAAAGCTTTTGAATTGTACCTTCAGCACTTGCTTGAAGAAGAGACTCATCAGTTTTACGAAAACCTAAATCAGAAAACATGAAATGAAAATTCTACATCAAAAAAATAAAGAATAGAACTGTTAAAACAAAAGATTCCATTAGGCAGCTAACAAAAAGGGGGGAGACAGTAAAGAAATGGTCCACATGATGCTTACCATCAAGTATAGATCTTTTAGCAGTCTTTACATCCAACTGAAACACAGCACAGTCAAGAGAAAATATGAGAAGGAAAATATAAGAAAAAGAGTGTGAGACAAATGAGATCAATAAAATAAGTTCACATCAAATCTTCAGAGAAGGCAGTGAAAGTTCATTTTTCATATGATAGGTCATCTTTTTTATCTATAATAAAATGGGGTTTTGGGTTTCTTTTATTTAACATACAACATTCAGAACAGTGGTAGCAATCCCAGGCCGCAGAAATCAGTTGTTTGTTCAAATTCTGCATATGGTACTATAGCTCTTCTTTAGCTGCTATTTAACAACACTTCATATTAAATAGCATATCACGGATGAACAGCAATTTGTTCAAATTCCACTATGCTATAGCTCTAGAGCGCCGCTATTTGACAGCACTGACTTAGAATTTAAGATATCCAACCCAATCATTTTTTCAAAGAAAAAGATCAATTGAGTCGATCATGGTGTTGATGCATAGACTCTAACATTGATGGCTCGTGTAAACAAAACCTGGCAGCATTATAACATTACCAAGCATATATATATATATAACTACTATAATCAGTCACTCAATTGGTTTACGTCTTATTTCTAGATGCATTGGCCAGTTAAAAGATAAATAAGTTTAAGTTCCCATAAATAAGTCTAATACTCTCTCAAGAATGGTTGCCTGTTCTCTTTAACTGATTTTAAAAAAGGACCTAACAAGAAAATTGATAACAAACCAATAATGAAACATAATGACATAATATGAAAGCAAAAAACTTTTCAGTATGCCATAGCCTTAAGAGTTTAACTGATAAAAACTAAAATATACATGAAATTAGACCAAGCAAACACACCAACTCACGTGGTAATCCTGCTGCAAGAACATTTCCATGTAAATGCTTTTGAGCATACTCTGCAGCTAACCGGCCCCCATGTCCGTCATAAATTGCAAAGTGAGCACATCTGAATATCACGAACACATATTTAGTATTACCAATCAATGTACTAAAAAATAACTCCAGAAGCACACATATCGTTTCACTTTAGTCAATTTTGTAGAGTTGTTAGGAGTTGTCAGGATAAACAACTTAATTAAGAGTTTGTTCAATAAAAAGCACTTATCAGAAGAAAGTTTATGTTATAAGTGCTTGAATTCAACATGTTATTTGCATTGCTGAAAAGCTATTAACATTCAGTTCTCAGTAATTGTTTTGGCAGTGAAAATTAGTATTTGAGTGTATAGGATTCAAAGGGAGGATGTGGGACCTCATCATAAATAATTTTCATAAGCTAACTTGGAGAGGTTATTAAAATAAGCTGAAAACAGCTCTTGTGCATGTAATAACTCGTAAGGCATTAAACAAGTCCTTCAAAATACTTAAAGTAAGTTCTTATGTCATGGAAATCTAAATAAACTCCTAATATAAGTTATCTATAACGCACCGACACGGACACGGTACGCACATGACACAAACACCTAAAATAATTTGACACAAGCACCCCACAAGACATCTATCTATATTGATAATCCCACATAGCAGTGTGTAGCACTGACCCTCTAAAATGCTATACCGGTATAGCTGATAGCAGAATAACAGCTATTGCGTGCTAAGAAATGTGGTTTTGGGCCTAACTCAACCTACAAAACCGGTTGGTAAGGTGAGAATTGCCCCCACTTATAAAGACATGTTCATGTCATATATTATTCGATGTGACACTTTTAACACACACTCTCACGCTCAGGACTAGACAACTAAAGCGTGGAAATAAATGACGGGTGGCCCGATAGCGGAAACCATAGAAGGTGGCCCACTGGATCTTAAACGAGGTTATTGATACCATGTTAAGAAATGTGGTTTTAGGCCTAACTCAACCCTACAAAACCGGTTGGTAAGGTGAGAATTGCCCTCACTTATAAAGACATGTTCATGTCATATATTATCCGATGTGGGACTCTTAACACACTCCCTCACGCTCAAGACTAGACAACTGAAGCGTGGAAATAAATGATGGATGGTCCGATAGCGGAAACCACAGAAGATGACCCACCGGATCTTAAATGAAGCTCTTAATACCATGTTAAGAAACGTGGTTTTAAGTCTAACTCAACCCTACAGAACCGGTTGGTAAGGTGAGAATTGTCTCCACTTATAGAGACATGTTCATACCATATATTATCTGATGTGGAACTCTTAACACAAAGACTAAAAATCAATGTGCAAAGTAAACATAAAGTACACAACAATAAAACTTAAACATAAAGTACACAACAATAAAACTTAAACAGAAAAAAAATATTAAAAAAATAAATAAATAAAACATAACAGGACTGAACCAAAATTAGGAAGAACAAAACAATTAATTGTGCGCAAGAACATAACAGAAAAAATAACATAATTTTACTCTTAAAAGGGTCTGATTTATACTAGCAATTTGGGGCTGCTACCTGCTATTGATGACAGCAGTTCACGGGCCAAAAGCATTGTGTCAAACCCTACACCCGCTATGCTATTCAGCTACTATTCCCCCGCTATGCTATTCAGCTACTATTCTGCTATAGCACTCTATTGACAATATAGCATACAGACACCCAAAAAATTTGAGGAAATGGAATGATTTTATGTGAACACAATGTGTAAGTATCAGTTATACATGAAAGAATGTGTGTTGGATACCGAGACACACATATCTGAAATGCCAGTGCCATATACTAGCTTCAAACACCCAGGTAACATTGATTAAGTTGTTCAGCTAAAAAAAACATGCATTCTGGATATGTTTGGATAAACACCGCCTTATTTGCAACTTATAGCACAGGTGCTTATCAAAACAGGCACTTATGAATAGGCTCGCATAAGCTGTATTTATAACAAAAGATAAACTACATTTAAACTGTTTATATATCGTGAAGAATTCATAAAACTAGATTAAATATATATATATATATATATATATATATATATATATATATATATATATATATATATATATATATATATATATATATATATATATATATATATATATATATAATGGCATAAGTTGTTTTGATAAAGTCTCTCAAACAAAGAGTGTCACAATCTTTATGGTAGTATATAAGCTCAAACAACTCAATCCAAACATGTTTTCTATCTATGAAGCACCGACATACGACCCGACACTGATGCGGTGACACCTATAATAATTTGGAAAAATGAGTAAATTAAATGTAATTAGTACATGCATCCTACATCGTCACCGCATAATAATTTGGAAAAATGAGTAAATTAAATGTAATTAGTACATGCATCCGACATCGACACGTATCGGACATCGACTGGGAGGCGTCTTGTCAAAGGTGTCGGTGCTACATAGCTCATTACCATTAACAAATTATATAACATTGCAAAAATTCAATCAAGCATTTAGTGCACATACAAGTTCCTCTCATTGCAATATACCATTTGAATACCTAAACAAATATTGGACAAATAACAATGAAGAATTATTTAAGAAATGAAAACCTCAAACTCCCAGGGTAATCTCGAGCTGCATCGAGAAGAACAACCCATTCATCCTCCATTGTTTGTCTCAATCCTTTATCCTCCGCCGCGTCTGCTTCAATGCGGAAAGATACTTCCTTTGAGGCATTATCTTCCGAAGATTCAACCCTTGACTTCTTCGATGCAGAAACTTCGTCCTTGTTTTCTGAATCAGGTTCGCGCTTGTGAGTCTCTGCAAATTCGCTCATTTTCTTCTCTCGTTTGAAAACCCTAGAAATCAAAACACGCTCTTTTCTCCTCGAGGAACTAGAAGATTGACCCGTTCATTCTATTACAAAATACAAAATACCATAAAAGAAAAAACGAGAATCACATCTAATTTCTACAATTTTATTTTAAAATTCAATTATTCAGATTCATTTTTATATTTCCACGTAAAGATGGTATTTTTATATGATATTGTTGTAATTTAAAATTTGACTTTTATTTTTGCCTTTTGGGTAAGCGTGTATATTCGTATCGCTGACATACGCATTCACGCTTTTTCTCTGTGGTTTTTATTGCATAAATATTCAGGTTTTTCAAACTCGATTAATCATATTCTCACAAAGACATCACAAGCAATAAACAATAGTTTTTATGCCTACTCATCAAAGCAAGAGGTCGAAAATCGAAGTCATGGCCATAGCACCTTTTTGCAAATAAATTGGGCAAATTTTGGTCTGGTTAATCGATTAACCATTTGCTAGTGCAAATGGGTTAATCGATTAACCCTTGTAAAAAATGTAGATTCTGCTGCATTTTTAGGACAACAACTTTTCTTTTACTATTATGAGGTCTACTTGTTCTAACATTGTGTGGAATATTCTAGACATCTCTAGACATTTCAAGACCTTTCTAAACACTTTAAGATATTTATTCCAATACATCAATTTGAGTGGAGACTACCATGTAACTTCATTTGCAAGCATGAGAACCCTTTGATTTGGACTTGCATTAGAATTGCTACCGAGTCAACTACCTAACTAACTGATTAACTTCCAACTCGGTGAGTTGAGTCCAACTAACTCCAAGGCTAGTTCCAAAGCACACTCCAAACATAGCAACTCCAAAGCAAAACTCTATATAAATAAAGCTCCATTGTTTCACAAAGGACCCTTGATCATTCTCTCAACTTTCATTCTTCACTTTCTCATTTCTCTTGGGATTTTCTGCAACTTCTTCACATTGATCTTCATCTTCTTCCCAAAAACCACACTAGAGCTCAAATTCGTTATTCAAGAGTAGTAACTTCCACAGTGGAAGTGCTTTTCTCTTGAGCTTAACCACCATCATCTTGCAATTCTACTTAGTTTTTTGGAGTTTTATTGGTTTTTAATTCAAATCAAGTGATTATCTTAAGTTTCTTTGGTGCAAATTCGTATTTGGATATTTCGTCGCATTTTGCTCGGTTTCAATACGATTCGGCTACAAGTAAATATTCCTCTGGTTTTCTTTGATTATCTTCATCACAATTCACTTTCAACAATATCCAAGGCAATCCTCCTCCTTGTAGGTTAGAATTTCTCACTCATTTTATTGTTTCGGTAATTTTCGTACCGTTTGCGATGTAGTTTCGATAATTTTTGTGTGCGAATTAATTATGCCATTGTTTGATCCTTGATCTTGATGAGTTAATTGATTCAATTGATGATTATTTGTTATTTTTGGACTTGAATTTCGTGCATAAATGTTTGCCCTAGCATGTGAGTGATTGCACAAATCATAAGTGACCAAAAGTGCTTTTGAAAAAATCAATTTTCAGCCACTGCTTCAGTGGTAATCGATTAACACTTTTCCAGTGCAAAAGTGTTAATCGATTAACACTGTGTTTTTTAGCAAAAAGCTGCCTTTTTTCAAAGGTTAATCGATTAACCACTTTCCACTAACAAATGGTTAATCGATTAACCCTGCTCCAGAATGTTATTTTTGTGCTTTTTCAAGTGTGTTTGACATTCTTTTCTTATTCAACTCTCATAGATTGATTTGTTTGATTTTTATGGATGTTTTATGAGTCATTTAACTTCTGTTTGAAGCATGCTTGTAAACTTTCCGATGCTCGATTTTATCGAATACGTATTTGTTCACATTTTTGGCATTGTATGATCATGTTAATTCTTGCATTCTTTGACCACATGCTACATAATATTTGGTATTGTTTTGCACTTTCATTCATGTTTGCATTAAGTTTGTTCTTCAAGTAATGAGTTTAATCTTGTATATCAATAATTCACCATTTTGCTTTAATGATTTTTCATCTCTTTTGGAAAATTGCTAGCACATCATTGCCCTTCAATTAATTAATCGAAACTTTGTTTTGATTAGTTAATCTTCCCTCTTTCTTCTCTTTTCGATATTTTGGAGCATTGTTCTCTCTTTCTCCCGCGAAGTTGAAGATTTATAACACATTGGAGCATTGTACAAGTTTGCGTTGTTACTCTGTCAGTTTCGTTTGTCGTACTACACTTTAGTGTTAGAGAAGGAATGAGAGTGGAAAATACACTCATTCTAGCTATTTTGGATAGGGGACGAATGACCTTGTGCCTGGAATAGTCATCTCTATCTCCTTACTGTAGCGTCTTCTTCTTCCCTATCGAGTCGATCTTTGATCACTTGCACCCAAATCATTTGTCTCTTGGATTAACTTTCTCCTTTTGATTCAACACTCCTTTCTCTTTTGGCCAATCTATTCTTTGATTTCCCTATAAGGTTTGTAATCAATCCTTTCTTTGGCTAGTTTATCGTTCCTTGGTTAAAGCTAAATTCTCTTCTTCCCCAGCAAAGTTAATCCTTTTTATTCGGTTAAGCGCAACCTGGCTGTAGATACCGAGTCCCTAGCGGAGTTCGCAACCTTCTTTTGGTTATCTCCCTTCTTGTTTGGTTAATCACAGCTTGTCAGTTAAAACACCAATTTTCTCTTTTCCTCAGTTAATCACAGTCCGTCTGTTAACATACTGAGTCTTTTGTGGGTTAATCACTTGTTCTTTCGTTAATCACAACCCGCCTGTTAAAACTAATCTTTCTCGAGTTAACCATATTCTCTTAGTTCATCACTCATTATTTTCGGTTAATCACAGTTCGTCTGTTAAAAATGAGATTCCCTGTAGTTAGCAACCTTTCTTTGGTTCAAACACTTGAACCTTTGAGTTAGTAGCTTTGTTTGGTTCAGATACCCTTTCCTTCAGTCAGGCACTACTTGTTTAGTCTGTGTACCAAATTTCTTTGAGTCACAACCTTTGCTTAGTTCCACGCCTGTCCTTTGGGTCACAACATTTGCTTGGTTCCACACCCGTCTTTTTTGTTGATCATCGTCTATTGGTCAAAACCAACTTCTTTCTCTTTTCGGTTAACTATTTATCAATTAACACACCAGGTTCTCCAGAGAATCAAACACCTTCCTTCGGTTCAATACTCTCTTTCATTATGGTTCATCATAGTCTGTCTGTTGATATCAACATTTTGCCTTCCCCACAGGGTTTTGCTCTTATCTTTTTTTGGTTAATCAATGTCTGTCAGTTAATGCACTGAGTCCCCTGTAGATCTTACATTTACCTTGATTCTTATCCTTTATTCTCCTGGTCTCGACATTGTTCTTTTGTTTTATCCCTAGTGGAGTTATCACTTCTCTTACGTGTTCTTCAACAGAGTTTTCCTTTGCCTTTCTTTCTTGGTTTTGACACCGCTTCTCTTGCATCCCCAGTTGGGTTTTGCTTTCTCCTTTTTGATCTTGGTTTTGACATCGTCTATGTTTCCTTTTCTTTCTCTGTCCTAGTTCTCCGAACTACGTAGGCTCTGACTTCCTCATTGCACTATGAGGGTACGTAGGCACGAGATTGCAAAATCTTGGCGAGCCACCTTCTTCCACCCTTTTTTCTCTCTTTCTTAGTTCCATTAACTATGGAGCTCTAAATTCCTCATTTCACTATGAGGATACGTAGGCACGAGGGCCTCAATCCTCTGCGAGCAATTATTTCTTTCTTTCTTCTTCTTTTCTCTCGTATCATCTCTCTTTAGCTAGAAGCCTTTAGATAGATAACTCATCCAAGCCTATAAGCAAGCAAAATAGTTCTCGTCGAGTAGGACGGATGCGTAAGGTGCTAGTAGCTTCCTTTCGCATAACCGACCCCCTTACTCGTTTCTCTTCCCTTTGGGTTTTATCGATATTTTCCTTGTCCTTTGGGACTAAATAAAGTTTGGTGACGACTCTGTTGTATCTTTGAGTGTGTGATTCGCTCAAGTATAATTCCACTAGCTTCCGCTGGCGACTCTGCTGGGGAGTCCTTACACTTGCAAGTTGGGGTCTCGCCTAGTTTTGTTTGCTTTCTTATTTGTTTGGATGTTTATTATTTTATGCTTTACTTGCTTTATCTTTATGTTATTCACTGCATTTCTTTACTGCTTTAAATATTCATATGCTGCATATTATGGATATCTGTTATATTCTGCTATTGTTGGGATGGGTAGATATTATTGGCGAGATAAGCTCTATCACCGGGCTTGAGAATACACATATGATAGAACGTGGGTGGTTGTGATGCCTGCATTTTGCGTGTTGGGTTTTCACGAGAGCCACATCCCAGATTGTGATTCTGTTGCGGTGAAATTTTGATGTCAAGCTATTGATTAACTTGAATCTTAATTCATTTACAACCGGTCTTTGATTTATCCGACAGAAAGGTTAAAGGAAGGAAAAACCTATTTTGCATCGTAAACACGATGCGGGGAGAGATCTAAGGTTTGAGGGTTGGTTAAGCTTAGGGAAGGTATTAGCATCCTAAACCTCTGTAGTACTCTACAGGAACCTCTTGTTTTAAATGTTTGCTTATTGCTAAGGTTATCTGCTTAAGGTTATGCTAAGGGTTAGGGGTGAAGAGAAAGACCTAAAGGGTTAGTCCTAAGTATACTCGTCAAGACTCGCATCTTGTGCCTACGTATCCTGGGTAGGGGATGGAATCAGAGTATTCGTAGTTCCCCTTATAAAGGGAGATGAGGAACTTCTTGACTGTGGTCAAGGTTCCTGGGGGAAAATAAACGTTCATAGGGAAGCGCTTATTTTGGAGTACAAGGACTCCTATTTTTACGTTATGAGGTTTAGTTAAAAGGGTTGAAATAAGTATTTCACGGAGGGGAACTTAAATGGAGTACGGAGACTCCTAATCCTAAGGCTAGGATAAAAAAAGGGGAATGTCCTCAGCGGGACTCCTAAGCATGAGTACGGAGACTCAAAGTCTTAAGGTTTAAGGTAGGGTGAAGGTGGGGTATTGACTCGGCGGTCAAAAAGTGAACCTTCCCTTCAGAGGGAAAATCGGTAAAATAAAGCGGTGGATAATTGAGAATGTAGAATCGACGTACAAACGTGAGATATTAGAGTGGTTAGATTATTTAATTATTTATATATAGTTAGAGGTTATTTGTTTTTGTTCAATTTTGAGAATCTGTGAAATACTTGCGGAAAAAATAATTGGATCATAAGTTCATAACTGAGTTAATAAAAGTGTTATCCTAATTAATTTTAAAATTATTTATTTGTGATTTTTAATAAACTTGACTTAAAATTTATTCTTATTAATTGAATGAAATTGAAAAGAGAAATTAGACTAAATGATTTAGTTATTTTTAAACAACTTAATTAACTAAAAAAACTCTAAAATGTTGAAATAAACTAAGTCAAAAAGATTATTAAACTAAATTTAAATTTTAAATGAAATTTTGTTATTATTATTATTATTCTTTTAATTTTAAAGCAAAACAAGAACATGATATAAAAAGCTAGGCATTCCTATTTATATTTTTATTTTTAATAATTGTAAGGAAAACTTAAATTGAAATAGAACTAATATTTTTATTATTTTTATTTATTTAATATATTATTAAGAAAAGGTGAACTAATTATAAATTAGTAAAAGATTAAAATTAGAAAATAAACTGTTTTTAGAGTTTTAAATAAATATTTAATGGACTTTTAAATTATTAAGAGAAAAAGATAAATTATTGAATTAAAGTTTAAAAAGCTAACTAATTTAACTAAATTTTATTTATTTTTATTTTTTGTTATAAAAGGAAACAGGTTAATATTAAATCAAATATTTATTTATTTTTTCTTTTTAAAATTCGTTTTTTTTAATAAAATATTTTAGATATTTTTTTTTAAGAGTTAATGGTGTTAGTGTTAGTGTTAGTTTTTTATTAATCCAAAAGAACATACAAAAATGAGCCCAACCCAAATAGAAATAAAAACAAAAACAAAAATCAAACAAATAAAACCGGGTCAGTGGTGGTCAACCCACCGAACCCGGGTCGACCCGCCCCCTCCTCACAGATAGAACCAAACATCCAGGTTGGGAAAAGATTCCTCGAAACCCTAACGTCAAACCGTGGCGGCGTCCCTCCTTAAACTTTCTCGCCCTCCACCTTCTCTTTCGTTGTTTCTATCTCAATCTCTTCTTCCTTCTTTTCCGTTCGATCCTCTTTCTCTTCACTTCTCAATCTTTTAGTTTTCTCCTAGAAACAAATAATCAACAGAAAAAAATCAGTTATTTACATCAAAAGAGTAAATCTACCGTGAGAAATGGACTTTGACAGTGAGGTTGGCGGTAGAGTTGAACGAAGGCCGCTGTGAGGACGATGGTTTTGACGGCAAGGAGATAAGTTTCTACGCTTTCCTCTTTTTCCTGGTGGCTTTTATATTTTCGGTTGGGGTTTTCGAATTTCTGAGCTTTTTTTCGTTTGTGGCTGTGAATTTGATTTGTTTATGTGGATTTTGTTGAAACCAAATTGGTAGTGAAAAAAATCTTTTTATGATATCAAGCTCTCATCTTTCTGTTATGTGTATTGATAGTTTTTTTCTGATGATTTTTGCTTGTTGCGAGGTTGTGTTTTTTCTTGAATTCGTCCCCCCTCCTTTTTATACACGAATATCTCAAATGAATTGAAGACAAAAATTAAAGGACTTTCCATGTTGGGATAAACCTGTTCAGACATGTTTTTGAACTGTCTGATTTGAATCTGATTGTATTTTGAATGGTATTAAATTTTCCTTTCTTGACATGATTGTGTTGGCCAGAACTTCACGTGCTTGTGTATGTCTGATATTTTCCTACTTCACTGAGTATCTGAAGACCTTTAAACCGTGTTTTGGGAATGTTTGCGGTAAATATGTCGGTTCACTTACGGTCTTGTTCTCAATCACATTTTCCTTCTTCTTTTGCAGTCAAAGGAAAGTTGTTGTTACTTCAAAAGAGCTGATAATTTTTGAGGTCATGACATCGCGATAGTCGGTGAAGTAAGCTCTTTTGGAGAAGATTTGGCAGCTCCGGACGGAACACGACAACTTCAAGTCTGAAAATCACAGATAATTCTCTTTGGTTTTATCTGGTGAGTGAATGGTATCTTGAGTCTTTTACGGTCTTGATGTTGTCGGTAGCTGTCTCTGTTCATGAAGCTTGTTACATGCAATTCGAGTGTGACTCTGGTATAAAGAATGTGATGAAGATATGCATTGATGTAAAGTGTGCATCTTGTAGGTCGCGGAACGTCATGTAACTCGGAACACATGCCGGTATGAATGTTGATTTGAATTTACGGCACTGTATAAAAAGTTGTTTTTGGCATCTCTGCGTTGAATTTTACTTATGGCCTAGTGAGAGTGATATGTTTAATATGTAGATTCCTTTTGATGCAAGTTTCGCAAAGAAGTTCACTTTAGGAACAATAATCCTTCTCTTCACTGTGTTACTGCTGCAGAGGTTGGGTAGGTAGCTTGCGCTGAGGCTGGTGCAGAACCATTGTTGAAAACCTGAGCAATAAGACTCTGAACAAGCAGATGATGATTAACAGGGAAGTCAATACCGCTTTCGAGTTAGAGCTGGTGCAATGTTTTCCAATTCGTTGTTTGTTGAGGAATTAATGATTTTGTTCTGTCTTTTATGCAGTGCGGGGTTCGAAACAAGCCAACATAAATACCACAAAGTAGCTTATCAGCATTCGGGAATCATCAACAACAAGTCCACACCAACATTTCTCACAATAATGGAAATGCAAAGTTGAAGTTTTCCAGCAGTCCTGGCAATGAGTCTTACTTGTAACATTGGAATCCAAAGGTGACATATGAGCTGACAAATATGGGCCGTATTTTGCGGATGACTTGCCGATTCAGAAGGATACAAACAGCAAGCAGTGCAATATATAGTATGGATAGTGCATTTAACAAGGCAAAACTTGCCAGTAGGGAAGTGAAAAGCCAGACACTCCAGAACTTTGTTCATTCTATTGATTTGCAACGTGTTGGATTCCATGGTCCACCACATCCAGATAACGTCGGTCTTTTTTCTTTCTTTCAGGTATAATAGGTGAGGCCCTTTTTGATGGGTGGATATACAAACGGTGCAGGCGTGGGGCAGACTGTCAACGAGGGAGCTGGGGAGTATAAATACGTTTTTCTTCGTATGGTTTAGGTTTTAATATCCTGTACTTATCTGTGTTGTTGGGTCTGTCTAATGTGTTGCAGGCCAAATAGGTCCTTGATGACCACTGAAGGTTGTGGTATTTAGAAGCTGAATTACCTGCCTTACTTATCTTGAATACATGCTGCCATGGTCATTGGTTCTGAAGCTTCCCTGAGGTGCCAATTTCTTCCTAACGGCGAAACCGGCACAGCAGATAAGATTCTGAGACTTCCTGTGGTAGATAAACTCACAATTCCTCTTGAAATTATATTAATCGTACTGAACTTTGGCTGCGACTTTTTGTAACAGGTTCAAGGATTACAATATGGCTACAGAGGGTGTTCTTAGCATAGGGTATCCGGGAATGTAAGTGATTCAAAATCTTGTGACGGCCTGTGATCTGAACTAACATTGTCTGTAATTCTCGCTTGAAGGTTGTTCATTCGTGGTCTGCGGGTGAAAAAAGAGAACATATTCATGATGTGGTATATCGGAGCTCACACTTGCTGCCGATGGGATTACCGAGAAGTTCTGCTGCCACAACACTCTGTAGACTCGATGGCTGCATTTCGAGAGGTGGTTTGATTTTCAATGAGGTTATGCTGGAGCAGCCTAATCCCGTGAGTTGTGCAATCGAACGCATGGAAATTGCAAAAGTTTTTCCTTATTCACCGTCCAATAATGTAGTATAAATGATTTTTGTTATGACAATGATAGTACTGATACACATCATGGATTACTTAATGAAACGGGCGTTTTGGCAAACTTTGTAAAAGAGATATGTGCTTTCTAAAACTTGCAGCTTTGAACTTAATAAATTATGTAGCATTTGCAGCTTTGTACTAGTTAGCACCACATTGAAGGATCAATCCTCTGTTTTCTTAGCAATTCCATCTCTAATCCTCAATGAAGAATGTAATTGTACCCCAACCCAATAATTATAAAGTCCTTCATAAACTGAAAACAAGCGGGGGCCGTTGAGGGTCAGGCATGGATCTCCATGCCGCTCACTTTTCCACTTTCTAATGTCCCTGATAGTTTTAAACATTGACCTCCTTATTAGAACCTTACTTGAGATGTCCACCCCATTTTTGCTATAAATGTAAAAAAAATCTTCAGCAAGAGATAAACTATAATGCGCTACACCACAAGGTACTGTCCCAATCGTTTAAAATAAATGTTGTTAGAAAAAGTCCTTGCATGGGAATTTAACATAAATTGTGGAGGAGTAAAGTCCTGACGAGCACACACATAGGGTCTTTGTGGATTTCAAACTCTCTTTTAGCAAACCTACAAAACAAACAAAGACTAGAAAAAAACGGTTAGCTATGCATGAAATGATTGACTTATACGATATGCAAATGATCAAAGAATCTGAGGGTAAAATTTAAGGTATTACAGTTGCCCCTATTTAAATAACTTCGCCGGATGATTTGAGCAACGGCGGCTCGAGGAATCACGGTGGAGGGATTTAAATACAAATAACCAAAAAATTTGCCCTTAGACGCAGCGATATGTAATGCTATGGACAAAACAGAATAGAATAATGTTGACCATGTCATGAACCTAGTATGATGCGTATGATGAGAAATGATGAATGTACGGATGCAGACGAAATAACGTCACAGGGGACGGCACAACGAGGAAATGCACTTGGGAAGAAGACTCGCGGTAGTGACAAGGTAACATAGGATCCATATGGCGGTAGGACCAGGTAAGCGACAGGCGCTAGAGTTTTCGAGACATTCCTTTAAATGAAGAGATCGAGCGGGATCTTCAGGAATCGTCGGGAAACAAAAAAACAGGGGTAAGCAGATATCAGAAACTAATCGGAAGAACATCAAAAGAATTCTAAAAGATAACGAGGATATTCGGAAGAACGTCGAATAAATTCTGCAAGATAGAACAAATGTCAAAGACAATCGGAAGAACATCGAATGAACTTTGAACCACAAACAGAGGTATTCGAATGAACGTCGAATAAAATCTGAAACACCACCAAGACACTCGGAAGAACGTCGAATGAACACAGGGAAACAGAGATTAGTGTCAAAGACAATCGGAAGAACATCGAATGAACTTTGAAACGCACCCACGACACTCAGAAGAACATCGAATGAATATTGGGTTACATAATATGACAACATCTAAGAGGGCATGAGATGAAGCCAAAGTCTCTGAAAGTATACCCGAAATATTTAGGGAAACACTAAATGTACGGGAGAAGTTTGAAGACATATCTGGAAGAACATCAGATAGACAACAAAGGGGTTCTGGAAGAACGTCAGAACGTAAACTCCGACTGGAAAATGTCGGAAAGAGAAAACTATCCGGAGAAACATCGGGTAGGAGACATGTCATATCTGGAAGAACGTCAGATAGACACGACACGAAGTTGTTCGATAGGTGCCAAGTAAGTTGGACTTTAGCCACAAGGTAAGACGCGAGTAAAACACGACCTCAGGAGGAGAATGCAAATGGGGATAAAACACCCATGATGTGCACATGTATATGAATTATGTTATGATATATGATCAAATGCAAATGCAGATGTCGATGACAAGGCTCGACTCTGTTGGTGAGATGACAAAACTAGAAGACTAATTCCTCAACCCATACATCACTGTCATTCTGTTAAACTGTATCAAGTTGATAATCCCTATAGGAAGGATGAAGAGCCGCTTGGGGATTTTTCAAGTACACTGCCCTAGGTTAGGCAAACTGATAATTGCTTCAGCTTATCTGATTCGTGAATAGGACTGTTTTATTGTATCCTCGGAAGGCTTGCCCCAGTATGAGTCTTGAAATTTTTTTAGATAAACCGAATTTGAGAAGGTCTATGCCTTGAATAGATCTTGAACTGATTCTTAAACAGGATGTAAGCGGAACCTGCCCCTGATAGGATCACCGACCATGTTTCTCATTGTTTGAAAATTCCTTAGAGGAAAGCCAGTTTGTAAACAAAAATATTTATACAAACATGGTAATGCAAAGTTCACGCAACTTTTGAAATCAAAATTATTTTTGAAAGATAGAAAATAAATGAGTCGTCGGTCAAAACACGGTGGTTTAAGACGCTCAAGGTTTAAAATTGTCGCTACTGCGAAAATCGGCGCCGGCTGACAGAAGAGTCGCCACCGTGCGTTATTTATCCCAAAGGAGGGAAAGGAAACGCTCGAAGTAAACCTCGCAAAAAACGGGAAAGGTATGGTCATCGCAACCAAAACCTGGGTTCGGGAGTCGGTTACGCAAGGGGAAGGTATTAACACCCCTCACGTCCGTCGTACTCGACGGGATCCACGCTTGCTTGGGTTGTCTACAGGATGCAAAAACAATCTATCTACGGCTGCTAAATCTAAACGGAAGGGAATTGACTCGATAGAGTGTCGCACACTATGCCTACGTATTCTCAAGAGAGAAAGTCAGAGTCAACGTAGTTCGGGACTACGGGGAATTTGGCTCGCCAAGACCTCGCGTCTTGTGCCTACGTACTTCCACACAGCATGGAAGATCAGAGCTTTCGTAGTTCAGGCTAACTACGGCTAAACAGGGTGTTCTCACACAGGAGCGAGAAATTAAACTGGTTTTAAAGGTACGGGAACCTACGGGAAAAACTACGGTCTGGTCTCAAATGCCCTCGGGCAAGAGAAAGGGATAACAATCAGTCGTCAGCGGGAAAGTCTCGATCGCACAGCAGCGAGAGAACAAAAGTTAGTTGTTAGTGTGCTCGCTAGGATATCGCATCTTATGCCTACATATTCTCGTATGGTACGAGAAATCAGAGCAGCTGTAGTTCGGCTACTTTCGGGACCACAGCTTAAATCTCATTTTATTAACATTCTGAAAAAATGGTTACAATGATTGAATACTGAAAATAAACTCCTAGGAAATACTATCCTATTCTATGAAGAATCAAATGGAAAATAGTCCCCTAACAAGTGGACTTTTAAAACTATCTCTAAAAGCGTAAAAAGTCCCCTAACAAATGGACTCCTAAAACTATCCCTGAAATAAACTCCATGAAGAAAATATACTCTAAAAAATACTACATCTACACTAATATTTTTTACTATTTTTTTCTCTATTCTTTTTCAACTATTCTCTTCTTTTTTCATTTCTTTCTTTTTCAAAATATTTCTTTTCATATATCTTTTTTTTGAATCTTTTCTTTTTTTTTCCATTTTTTTCTTTTCATATTTCCTTTTTTTTGAATCTTTTCTTTTCATATTTCTTTTTCAAAATGTTTTTTCATGTATTTTTTCTTTTCTTTCTATAAAAAAAAACTAATGGGACTAATACAAAAGAAAACAATAAAAAAGGAGAATACCAAAGGGGGGGGGGGGTACAGCTATTACAAGGAGATGTCCAGCAGAAAAAACAATGGGAGTTGGGGCCCAGCCCATTACAAGCCATCAGCCACACAAAAAACGGAGGGGTGCAGAAGTGAACCAGGGGGTGTGTAACGAAGGGCGTTGGGCTTGGCCCATTATCCATCCAAAAAACACAGACACGAAGGGTGGATGTCCAAAAAACGCGTTGGGCTTGAGGCCCAATCCCCAACCCATTCTCTTCCTCTCTTCCTTCACTTTCTGAAACCCTAATGTTCTTCCACCTTCAATTTGCGCCGCCATCTTCATCTCCGAACTCTCTCCGTTCAACCTCTCTTCTACCGTAACAAAGTCTTTCTCACACAAAACCTCTCCGTTCAAAAAAAACACCTTTTCTTCCCAACAACTCTTTCCCTCAGATCTTGTGTTCCCCTTCTTCGACTTTCTCCGTTCAGCCATTTCTTGAAGACGATCAAAGGAATCTTCGGGAGATGGAGGATCTAGCGTTGCATGTGAAGCTTGGAGGTTCCTTTGAAGGAGATTTGTTGAAGATGATATGAAGAATATAGTTGGAAGATGAAGATCTTGCATCCGTTTGTTGAAGATCGTTTGAAGATCTTGAGTATATCTGAAAAGAAAAACCATTACGATCCGATGATGATGAAAATCTTGTACGTTTTGACGAACACATGAAGATTCCTGGAGAATACTGGAAATGGATGTATAAAACTTTGTTGAAGATAAAGGTTCTTGAGAAGAGTTTCTGGAAAACGGGCGACGAAGATCCAACGATGAACTCGGATAATTCTTAGTTGAGGATCTTGGATGAATATCTACAGATTTTGGAGAATCGTATGAAGGTTGATGAATACTGAGAAATTATATGATGAAGATGGCGATTCTTGAACGGTTTCTGATGATCGGACGAAAGGTTTCATCAAGAACATGATGAAGATCACCGATGATTTTTGGGATGAATCTCTGGAAACGACCGATGGAGATCTTGATGAGCACACGAACAGGATGAAGATTGAGGGAGATCTTGATGATTCTGAAAAATCAACGAAGAACATTGATGATCGGTTGAAGAATCTGGAAGGATGATTGAAGGTTGATGAAATTGATGATGATCGGAGACGATGATGATGATTGGTGTTAGAATCGTTTCTGGGAATTTTTGGAGTTTTCCGGTGAGTTTGGGTTTTCCGGCGGTAGTTGCGGCGGCTCCGACGACGGTTAGAAGGTAGTTAGGGTGGCCGACGAGGTTCTGGTGCGGTGGTTGCATGGCCTCCGGCCATGCAACCAGTGATGCTTAGGGAAAGCCAAGTGGCAGGCAAGGTGGAGGGTAGAGACGACGCATGTAAGCCACGTGTGGGTTTGTGTGGCAGAGTCTGGAGAACGCGATGTGGCGTGATCTGGTGAATTGGGAATTGATATGTGGCCAGCTTCTGATGACACGCGTGGCATGGGTTATATAGTGACACATGTCACTTTTCTGGACAAAAATGGACTTGCAAGATTGGGCCTCCAAAAACACACTCTGGGCCCAATACGAAAATGATAATGAAAACCCAAAATTCTAAATTAAGATGGACTAATGCAGATTAATAACTAATTAAGACTAAATCTAATTAACTAATTAAATCCTAATTAAATCTAACATGATTAAAATCTAGTTAAACTCTAAAAGGAAAAATTAACTATTAAATCTATGCTAATCACTAGACTAATGATAATAAAAAAACTCTAATAATTCTCTAACAATTCCACTAATCTCTACAATAAAACTTTAAGAATTTTTATTAAAAAAATCTATTAAATTTCTCTAATAAAATCTATATTATTTATATAAAAGAAAAATCTATATATTTCTATTAAAGCTATTTTAAAAGAAATCTATTCTATTTCCATATTAAAAACTAAACTATTTATTAAAAGGAATTCTATTTAACTATTAAAAGAAAAACTATTATATTCTAAAAAATCTATTAAAAACAATTTATAAAATTCTAAAAAAGATTTAAAACTATTTAAAATATTAAAAATCTATTTAAATTCTAAAAAAATCTATAAAGCCTATTTAAAATCCACAAAAGGCTATTAAATCCTAAAAAATACAAACAAAGGCAAATAACTAATATAAAAGAGAGCGCGAGACCAGATCGAAGCAAACAGTAACCCGGACACTAAAAATCTCAAAAATCACTGCGTAAGCTGAAAACACCCAGGAAGCGCGACTTCCCAAAATAACCTCTGATTATCCGAATCAGTCTGAGATACCTGAAATACGACAACAGGGCTGTAATCCCGATAAAATCACCATGATTGAAGAAAATGCACTATATGCAGTATATAAATGTTAATGCGAAATGCATCGAAACATCGAGCCATATACGGGACCCGGTTGGTCAAATTTTAGGGTGCAACAGCTGCCCCTATTCAAGCAGCTTGGACCTGAATGGTTGAAGAGCGCTCAGCCTTTAATCATTCAAAGGTAGAAGATGGTTGAATACAAATGGAACCCTGGAATTTGCCAACCGCAAAATAAACTGCAAAACTGCTTGCGGAATAGCCTCCAATGAACTGAAGTTTGGCTGTCACGGCAACAACCGGTCAATTATCTAATAAATTCTCTGCTGTTTTTTTTTCAACATCAATCATCTATGTGACGCCACAGATACTGATTCTTCGGAAATAATGCTTCGAAAAAAGCAAACACCTTCCCATCTATTATGGGATCTTTTCTGTCGACTCATGGTTCACAGCGAACCTGAGGAAACTCTCCTGGGGAATTCTGAATTGAACTGCCTGACACCTATTTCGACAAAGGCGGCAGCTTCAGAAGTTCGATATGTGTCAATCTTTTTTTGTTTTTTTTTTCCAGTGCTGACGTAACAACCAAATGTGAAGAAATCACTCCGCTGATGGAGAAGAGAAGCTTAACCAAACAACTCTGCAAGTGAACAAATTCGAAAGCCAATAGGTAACCGTCCTGGTCCACGTTTCGACATGCGTATGCTTGAAATGATGCAATGTCCTATATGACATGTAAATGTTATGCGTTCGTAACTGCAATACCCTATACGGCATGAATATGCTATGTATCTGTAAATGTAATGCCCCGTACGGCATGCATAGGCTATGCGTTTTGATAGATGCAAATCTGACGATATATGCAAATGCTAATGTAAGCTCTAGCTGCCAGAGAACACCAGGTCTAAACACCGCTTGGCAAAATAAATGCTGGAGGTAGACATTAACTTCAACTGAGGGTAACCTGATATCACAGAATCATCTCAGCAATATAAATGCTGGAAAAGGGAAACCAAATCCGCTGGGGATAACCGTCCTGCTAGAGAAAAGGAAAGCAACCCTGCTTGGGGAGAAAGAAAAAAAAGAAAAAAAATAACTCTGCTCGGGGATGCTCTCTTCAAACCATTGGCAACTGATTGTGCTCTGTGGGGATTGACCCAACTGGGGTTGATTGCGCGCAGCACGTTGCTGGAAATGCCCCTATTATCGAGGATATCAGTCTTAACATGCTGAGGATACTCCTGATCCTACTCTGATGCGGGATAGCAATACAATCTCAATTCTTCCGGGAACAGTACACAACTTTCAACTGCTGAAAAGGAGTAATTCTGATTTAACAACATCCATACGGTATTCAAACATTAATCGGGGAACTGGTGTCCATTAAGCTTCGTATCGGGGAACCTGACAGATTATTGTATCGGGTATTTACACATTTTTTGGTTTTTCTAGATAAACAACGGGTTATTAACAAGATGGAAAATACTAGACGAGAACTAGCATTCAAAGGTAGACTACCAGGCGAGAACTGATAGCACAATATATTAGGAAACTTGAGCGAAAATTGGTTTTTTATGTTTTGAACGTCAAACGGGGCTGACTGGATATAGGCTAAGAAAAGACAACCAGGCGAGAACTGGCTGAAAGCTGACATGTACCAGACGAGAACTAACACAACAATAGGTTAAAGAAAAGAAAACAATCGGACGAGAACTGGTTGGAAGTTGACATGCATCAGGCGAGAACTGATGTTTACGGGAAGCAAATCGACAATACGATAATTGGTTAAAAGAAAGGCAGTACCAGGCGAGAACTGGTATTTACAGAAAAAGATCGACAATACGATAACTAATTAAAACGAAAACATGTACCAGGCGAGAACTGGTATTTACGGAAGCATGGGCCAGACGAGAACTGGTTACCGGTTTGCCAGGTGAGACCTGGGCTTTGGAAACAACTTGGTTATGAAGTTCTGACACGTAACAGATTTAAACTGTAGGATAACAATCCACCGACAACACGACTCTCCTTATTTAGAAGGTTTAGGTTTTTGATAAGGGTATTGACACGATTCCCCGATACTCAACTCTTGCTGGGGATAAACAGGCTGGCTTGAATAACTTGCCCCCCAGTGCAATTCAATTTGCCCCAATCCCACTCTTGGGAATATTGCTCTGAACAGCTCTCTACGGGACGACCTCGAGATTATTTGCCCTGGTATCTGTACCACAAAAGGATTCAACCTCAATCAAACAATTGTCAACCCGGTTGGTCTTCACTATCTCTGAAGTGACTTTGCCCCTGAATGAGCGTATAAGCGACTTAACCTGATCTGATTACCCACTGGAAGGTTCTGCTTTCAAATCTCAGCATTCTGTATGATTGCCCCTGATTGGTTCTCGAGAAGACTCACCTCTGATCAACTGTTCTCAAACAAACTGCCCCTGATCAACTTGAAGCGTCGGGACTTGTCCTCAGACTAACTGATTCCGAACTTACTGGAAATTAATGCCCCTGATTCATAGGGCTTCACAACATACTATTCTGGTTCAGACTACTGTATTATTCAGTCCTGCTTGACGATCCCCTGTTGGAATTTCCTTCGTGTCAACTACTAGTCTGCAAGTAAAAATCGTCTGTTCACGAATGGTAATTTTAATGCAACGTTTATGCAGATTTTGAAATTTTTTTGCCTTGTCACTCATTTATGTGCTATGATTGTGAGTGACGAATGAAACTAAGTTCAAACGTATTTCTGATTTGATCAGTGAAAAATACAACAAGGAAATGACTAGCAAGTCATGAAGGAGTCAGGTTACTTAACCTTATCGTAATGCGCTCTCAGAATAAACCCTACCTCAATTAGGTCTTTTAAGGGTTGTATCGTGGTCGGGTTCACGGTTCGTGAAACAAAGGATATTTGGCTCAAATTTTGATTTGTACCCACCCCTTCTACGTGATGATCTCCGATCCTAAGGTTCTGTTAACCTGGCACAAGCGCTCGCCTCTTCGAGAGGTATGTTGAATGGTAGGAACCACAAGTAAAGAACTCACAGGGCTTTCGGAGTGACAGTTACTCCTTTTTGTTTTCGGTGTCTGCATACACGACTTTGTGACTCGCTGGGGGAAAAATTTCTATCCCTTTCTTTTTCATTCTTTTGATTCCCTAATTTTTGCCTGGACTGACTCCTTTTGAGTTCTTTTCGATTTTTCTTTTTTGAAGTCCAGCGGGATGCCCTGATTTTTGCCTAAGTATTAGCTTTCTAGCTTTTTCTTCTTTTTACTTAGCGGGCTTTCTTTTTCTTTCTTTTTGGAACAAAGTCGTGTGACACTGGTTGTCTTGATTGCTCCGAAAGGATGGTAACTATCTCACTCCTGATTGGTGAGGTTTAACCACTGTGGTTGACGAGGTACGACCTCTGGGGAAAAATGCGATGTGATTGGTCCTCGAAAGACAACACTCCTCTGTAAGATTTGAACGCTCGGTCAAGCTAACTGACAACTACCCTGCCCCGGGTTAAGATGTGAGGGTTTAAAAGTCCGAAAAAACTTCTACTTCCTGGCTCGAAGTGGTTAACAAGGGTCTAACTCCTTATATCTCCAGTGTTTAGGGGATTTGAAACAATGCCTTGTACGTCATCGGTAAGGTCTTATCTGAAAGCACACGATCATCGGTTATGAGTTTATTTCGTCATCCTCCCTCCAATCTTTGCTAGTCACAGTGATAAAGTGGAGTGAATAAAATGCAAGTGTCAGTGCAATGCAGTAAATGAGCGACATCGACATGATTAATTCAGAAAAATGCATAGTCACTTTATTAATATCACCATTCGAAACGAACAATGTTTAGAAGCAAGTAGTAACTAACAGAAAAGAAACTACAAATGCAAATGATATAAAAGTCTGAGGACTGCCAATGCTGAGGCGCCCGCCTGTCTGAATCACTGGCTCCTTTGCTGAGGAATACTTTCCGAGTCTACGAGCCTAGACAGCTGAGCGGTTGGTATGAACAAACAAAAGTCCTTCTCGAAAGGAAATGCAATCTTGGTCGATCAACTGTTGTACCTTCGCCTGAAACGCTTTACAATCTTCCGTCGAATGCCCCAGAGAGCCACCATGATAACCACACTGAACGTGGGGATTGTACTCAGGAGGGTAAGGTTCTGGAACTGGCTTAAGAGCTTTAGGTTCCACTAAAGAACTCTGGATCAAAGATGGTAACAGCTGGCTATACGGCATAGGCACTGGGTGAAAAGGAGCTTTCCTTCGTTCCAAATTGTTGCGAGGTCGATTCTGATTCTGACGCTGATTCTGATAACCTCGACCACGAGTTCGCTGATTTGCAATGGAAGCGACATAAGATTCCTGATATGGTGCCCTAGGCACGGCTGTCTGCTCAGTATAACAAGCCACAGGAGATACTGATCTCTGATATGATGAAGAACCAACAACATTCACTGATTCGCTTCGAGGATATTCAACCTTTGGTATGACTGCATTGATCACAACTCCTTCTTCATTCTGATAGTCACAAGGGTATTCAGTTTCACCAGCTTGATCATTTGCAGTAATCTGAATTTTCCCGATTCTTATGGCATACTCAAGGCGTTCTCCTAATGTTACCACGTCAGAGAAACTTAACGGAAGTCCGAGCAATCTTTCGAAGTACGGATCTTGTAGGGAATCTACAAACATGTTTGTCAACTCTCGGTCTAAAAGCGGTGGATACACTCTAGCAGCAAACTCTCTCCATCTCTGAGCATACTTCCTGATAGGTTCATTGTTCTCTTGAGACAGTTCTTGCAACTGCATGCGATGGGGAGCTACGTCTAGGTTATAATCGTACTGCTTCAGAAAAGCTCTGGCTAAATCCATCCATGACTGAATCTGATTTCTCTCTAACTGCATATACCACCTCAAAGATGCCCCAGTCAGACTATCTTGAAAGCAATGGATCATCAATTTGACATCTCGCACAAACGAAGTCATTCTTCGACAGAACATCATCAAATGTTGCTTCGGACAGCTATCTCCTTGGTACTTCTCAAATTTCGGCACTTTGAACTTATAAGGCAACACCAGGTCAGGAACTAAACACATGTCTACAGCATTCAGGTTAACAACATCTTTCATTTTCAAAGCTTTCATTCCTTCTTCCAACGCTCAGAGTTTTCCCTCCCTCTCAAGAGCTCTTGGATCTACCATCCCGGCCATTGGAGTATCTCTTCGGTAATTCATCACAGGGAAAGCAACACCTTGATTGTTAACAGGAGGAGGACGTTCATTTCGGGCAACAAACTGCTCATGTCGATCTCGGTTCTCAATATAAGGCTGCACAACTTGGTCTGCAGTAACGTTGTTCGCTTGCGGGAAGTCTTCCATAGAATCATACAGAGGGTTGGACGTCATAGTGAACCCTGTCAAGGTATTAGGAGACTGGAAATTGCCTTCAGACATAGCTACCACTAATCTTCAACTGACTTCGCTGCTCGATTCTTCTCAAATCTACTCAACCCCTAGGTAGGTCTTCTGACAATCAACGGTTGCTCACTCCAAACTCCGGGTAATCACCTTCAGGAAACAAAGGCTGGATCAGAACTCTGGCTAACTGGAGGATGATATGCAATATGATGCAACACTGTTATGCACATGATATGCAAGATGCAGCAAACAACGGGACCACAACCCCCACACAAATCTGAATATTGCTGCGCTGCTGACGGAGTACGTTCGCTCTGAAGAGAAGACCAAAATAACGGGTAGGTTGGAAGTCAAGTTTCCTGCAAAAAAAAACCCCACTCACAGGTATGGACCTATATCTGTCAAGGTACGGCATCCTATGCGGTCGTCAGCGTCACAGACTTTCAAGACTGACGATACGATTCCCAGAAGGAGTGGCATCATCAAGTCTTGAAGAGGCCTCACTTAGCTAACTTCCAAATGATCGGTTCCCAGAGTCGACAATCCAACTAACCAGCAACCCGAGCCACCCAAAGGGTGGGACAAGAGGCCAACCAGAAGAACCTCGTCTGAGTGTAGATTTAGCGGGACACTAATACAAGCAAAGCCGGTACGCGCCCACTAATCTCTACTCTAAGTCTAAGGTGCACTCAAGCCCAGGTCCGGCTTATCTCTCAATCATAGAACACCCGTCACACCCTAATAGCACAACAGCAACAGATAATATCAATAAATAAGCCCCAATAGACAAGCAAACAAGCGCTAGGATTGACTCTCTTAGGGGACGTTGGATCCCACATGCATAAGGAACTATCGCAGTCCTTAGCAGCCAGGGGACGTTGGATCCCCAGCAGAGTCGCCAGCTGTCGCTACTGCGAAAATCGGCGCCGGCTGACAGAAGAGTCGCCACCGTGCGTTATTTATCCCAAAGGAGGGAAAGGAAACGCTCGAAGTAAACCTCGCAAAAAACGGGAAAGGTATGGTCATCGCAACCAAAACCTGGGTTCGGGAGTCGGTTACGCAAGGGGAAGGTATTAGCACCCCTCACGTCCGTCGTACTCGACGGGATCCACGCTTGCTTGGGTTGTCTACAGGATGCAAAAACAATCTATCTACGGCTGCTAAATCTAAACGGAAGGGAATTGACTCGATAGAGCGTCGCACTCTATGCCTACGTATTCTCAAGAGAGAAAGTCAGAGTCAACGTAGTTCGGGACTACGGGGAATTTGGCTCGCCAAGACCTCGCGTCTTGTGCCTACGTACTTCCACACAGCATGGAAGATCAGAGCTTTCGTAGTTCAGGCTAACTACGGCTAAACAGGGTGTTCTCACACAGGAGCGAGAAATTAAACTGGTTTTAAAGGTACGGGAACCTACGGGAAAAACTACGGTCTAGTCTCAAATGCCCTCGGGCAAGAGAAAGGGATAACAATCAGTCGTCAGCGGGAAAGTCTCGATCGCACAGCAGCGAGAGAACAAAAGTTAGTTGTTAGTGTGCTCGCTAGGATATCGCATCTTATGCCTACATATTCTCGTATGGTACGAGAAATCAGAGCAGCTGTAGTTCGGCTACTTTCGGGACCACAGCTTAAATCTCATTTTATTAACATTCTGAAAAAATGGTTACAATGATTGAATACTGAAAATAAACTCCTAGGAAATACTATCCTATTCTATGAAGAATCAAATGGAAAATAGTCCCCTAACAAGTGGACTTTTAAAACTATCTCTAAAAGCGTAAAAAGTCCCCTAACAAATGGACTCCTAAAACTATCCCTGAAATAAACTCCATGAAGAAAATATACTCTAAAAAATACTACATCTACACTAATATTTTTTACTATTTTTTTCTCTATTCTTTTTCAACTATTCTCTTCTTTTTTCATTTCTTTCTTTTTCAAAATATTTCTTTTCATATATCTTTTTTTTGAATCTTTTCTTTTTTTCCATTTTTTTCTTTTCATATTTCCTTTTTTTTGAATCTTTTCTTTTCATATTTCTTTTTCAAAATGTTTTTTCATGTATTTTTTCTTTTCTTTCTATAAAAAAACTAATGGGACTAATACAAAAGAAAACAATAAAAAAGGAGAATACCAAAGGGGGGGGGGGGGGGGGTACAACTATTACAAGGAGATGTCCAGCAGAAAAAACAATGGGAGTTGGGGCCCAGCCCATTACAAGCCATCAGCCACACAAAAAACGGAGGGGTGCAGAAGTGAACCAGGGGGTGTGTAACGAAGGGCGTTGGGCTTGGCCCATTATCCATCCAAAAAACACAGACACGAAGGGTGGATGTCCAAAAAACGCGTTGGGCTTGAGGCCCAATCCCCAACCCATTCTCTTCCTCTCTTCCTTCACTTTCTGAAACCCTAATGTTCTTCCACCTTCAATTTGTGCCGCCATCTTCATCTCCGAACTCTCTCCGTTCAACATCTCTTCTACCGCAACAAAGTCTTTCTTACACAAAACCTCTCCGTTCAAAAAAAACACCTTTTCTTCCCAACAACTCTTTCCCTCAGATCTTGTGTTCCCCTTCTTCGACTTTCTCCGTTCAACCATTTCTTGAAGACGATCAAAGGAATCTTCGGGAGATGGAGGATCTAGCGTTGCATGTGAAGCTTTGAGGTTCCTTTGAAGGAGATTTGTTGAAGATGATATGAAGAATATAGTTGGAAGATGAAGATCTTGCATCCGTTTGTTGAAGATCGTTTGAAGATCTTGAGTATATCTGAAAAGAAAAACCATTACGATCCGATGATGATGAAAATCTTGTACGTTTTGACGAACACATGAAGATTCCTGGAGAATACTGGAAATGGATGTATAAAACTTTGTTGAAGATAAAGGTTCTTGAGAAGAGTTTCTGGAAAACGGGCGACGAAGATCCAACGATGAACTCGGATAATTCTTAGTTGAGGATCTTGGATGAATATCTACAGATTTTGGAGAATCGTATGAAGGTTGATGAATACTGAGAAATTATATGATGAAGATGGCGATTCTTGAACGGTTTCTGATGATCGGACGAAAGGTTTCATCAAGAACATGATGAAGATCACCGATGATTTTTGGGATGAATCTCTGGAAACGACCGATGGAGATCTTGATGAGCACACGAACAGGATGAAGATTGAGGGAGATCTTGATGATTCTGAAAAATCAACGAAGAACATTGATGATCGGTTGAAGAATCTGGAAGGATGATTGAAGGTTGATGAAATTGATGATGATCGGAGACGATGATGATGATTGGTGTTAGAATCGTTTCTGGGAATTTTTGGAGTTTTCCGGTGAGTTTGGGTTTTCCGGCGGTAGTTGCGGCGGCTCCGACGACGGTTAGAAGGTAGTTAGGGTGGCCGACGAGGTTCTGGTGCGGTGGTTGCATGGCCTCCGGCCATGCAACCAGTGATGCTTAGGGAAAGCCAAGTGGCAGGCAAGGTGGAGGGTAGAGACGACGCATGTAAGCCACGTGTGGGTTTGTGTGGCAGAGTCTGGAGAACGCGATGTGGCGTGATCTGGTGAATTGGGAATTGATATGTGGCCAGCTTCTGATGACACGCGTGGCATGGGTTATATAGTGACACATGTCACTTTTCTGGACAAAAATGGACTTGCAAGATTGGGCCTCCAAAAACACACTCTGGGCCCAATACGAAAATGATAATGAAAACCCAAAATTCTAAATTAAGATGGACTAATGCAGATTAATAACTAATTAAGACTAAATCTAATTAACTAATTAAATCCTAATTAAATCTAACATGATTAAAATCTAGTTAAACTCTAAAAGGAAAAATTAACTATTAAATCTATGCTAATCACTAGACTAATGATAATAAAAAAACTCTAATAATTCTCTAACAATTCCACTAATCTCTACAATAAAACTTTAAGAATTTTTATTAAAAAAATCTATTAAATTTCTCTAATAAAATCTATATTATTTATATAAAAGAAAAATCTATATATTTCTATTAAAGCTATTTTAAAAGAAATCTATTCTATTTCCATATTAAAAACTAAACTATTTATTAAAAGGAATTCTATTTAACTATTAAAAGAAAAACTATTATATTCTAAAAAATCTATTAAAAACAATTTATAAAATTCTAAAAAAGATTTAAAACTATTTAAAATATTAAAAATCTATTTAAATTCTAAAAAAATCTATAAAGCCTATTTAAAATCCACAAAAGGCTATTAAATCCTAAAAAATACAAACAAAGGCAAATAACCAATATAAAAGAGAGCGCGAGACCAGATCGAAGCAAACAGTAACCCGGACACTAAAAATCTCAAAAATCACTGCGTAAGCTGAAAACACCCAGGAAGCGCGACTTCCCAAAATAACCTCTGATTATCCGAATCGGTCTGAGATACCTGAAATACGACAACAGGGCTGTAATCCCGATAAAATCACCATGATTGAAGAAAATGCACTATATGCAGTATGTAAATGTTAATGCGAAATGCATCGAAACATCGAGCCATATATGGGACCTGGTTGGTCAAATTTTAGGGTGCAACAAAAATAAAAATGTATTGCCAAAATAAATGATTCACAAAGATCTTTTGGAGTCAGCTTACGCAACCTTGCTGTAGTATGCTTTCAAAATAACCTTGCTTCAATTAGGTCTTTTGAGGGTTGTAACGTGGTCTGGTACATTGTTTATGAAACAAAGGATAAAGGCTCAAATTTTATTTGTACCCACCTCATCTACGTGATAATCTGCAGTCCTACGCTCAGTTAACTCATATTATGCATTCAGGTTCCTATAGGTAGGAATTGCACTGATGGTAGCAATGATGGTTCAGAAGTCAAGAGACCTATGAAAAGGCAGTCATTATTTCTTTACAACATATGGTTATTTTGACGTTGAGGATTTACACGATAAGGATTTAAAGATCTCCTCTTTTTATTATTCCTAACTTTTGCCTAAATTGTTTCTTTTAAAGCACACAGTCAGCGGGATGCCCCAGTTTTGCCTAAGTCTCCTTCCTAGGTTTTGAATTTTTTTTTTGTTGAAGAAAGTGACTGCCTAGCTTTAATGATTACGGCGAACCATCATCGGTGTTTTGGCTTGGAAAACATCTTTGTCGCTTGCTCGCTGTGTGCGAAGGAAAATTGTGAGTGAGACCTTTATATGAAAGGTGTATTGTATGAACACATAACCAAGTTAACTGAGAACTACCCATGCCCCAGGTTAAGATTGCGGGTTTAATGTAAAGAAAGAAACTCCAACTTCTAGGCTCAAAAGGGGTGACAAGGGGATAACTTCCTTATTTCTCCAGTGTTTGGGAGTTGAAACAATGTCTTACATCGTCAACAAAGTTTTGGTTGAAAGCAATACTGACAGCAATTATGGGTATAACGTTTTCATCATCCTCCCACCAATCTTTGCATATCACAAATTTGGACAAGAAGTAAATATTTAAAAGATAAAACATAAAGATGCAAATGAATAGACAAAATGGATTGAAATCGAAAGTTGTAATGCTTATTTCATCAATGTAAAAGTACAAACATAATTTGAAAGCAAACAGCTAATGAAATAAGGAAAGTGCAAACAACGAGAAACGAAAGCTTAGTGACTAAATCAGTGAGTCGTCCTGTCTGAAACACCAATAAATCCGCTGGGAAGCTTCATTTTTGATGCCCTGACAAAGGATTCTTCTGGACATTTGGAGGCTTATCCGCAAAATTATGTATCCCTTCTCTAATCAACTCGTGCACCCTGGCTTTCAACGCAAAGCAATGCTCCAAGTCGTGGCCCAGGGCACCCTCATGAAAAGCGCACTGTAGATCAGTCCTAAATCCAGCTAGAGGAGGATTAGGAGGAGGTGGTAGAGCCCTTGTAGTGATCAGTCCTTGTTGAACTAAGTCAGGGTATAGCTCTGTGTAAGTTATGGGAATAGGATCGAAATGATTCCTATTTCGATACTGGTCTTGTCGTATAAATGGACGTTGAAGGATCAGAGCTGGCTGTGGAGCAACAACAGGTTGAGATCCATAGCGAGGCTTCCTTGATTCAGTCATGACAGCATTAGGCTGTTCCTCCTTCTTCTTCTGGAAATTCCCATAGGATTTCTTTGCCCCATTGGAAGATTCGTCAGCTCTGGATACCTTACCATTTTTCAAACCCTCTTCTATCCTTTGACCAATAGTCACCAGATCTGTAAAGTTTGAAGAGACACTTCCAATCATCTTTTCCCAATAGAAGGGAGATAACGTATCCATGAACATTCCTATCAATTCTTTCTCTGCTATAGGGGGTTCAACTTGAGAAGCTAATTCCCTCCAATGCTGAGCATACTCTTTAAACGACTCTTTTTATTTCTGAGACATACTTTGTAGCTGACGGCGATCAGGAGCCATGTCTAAATTGTATTTGTACTGCCTCATGAAAGCATTACCGAGATCCTGGAAACAGCGGACACTGTTAGGCTCTAAGTTCATATACCATTTGAGAGAAGCACCACTCAGACTATCCTGAAAGCAATGGATAAGCAGCTTCTGATTGTTGGTGTAAGCCGCCATCTTTCAGAAATACATGACTAGATGGGCTCTAGGGCATGAGTGACCTTGATACTTCACAAACTCAGGAGTCTTGAACTTGGAAGGAAAAACAAGACCAGAAACTAGGCACATATTGTCAGCCTCGACATTGAAGAAATCAGTACCTTCAACAGCTTGGAGTCTCTTGTTTATGATTTGAAATTGTTCACGGGTAATCTCAGGCTCAACAAAATCTTACTGGTTGTCCTCTTGAGTACAGGCAACGTTGTACTCATAGGGAGAATTCTCAAAGGGAGCTTGCATAGTCTGATTAACAGTGTGAACCACAGGTCTGGCCTCGGTAAAGACAAGAGCTTGAAAAACTGGTCTGATAGTCTGACCATTTGGAGCAGCAGATGCAATAGGTGGAGAGTAGTTAGGAGGTAAACCAAACTCCGGCCAACTAGAGGGTGGCAATGAAACAGGAGATGGATCAGCACTCGAAACTTCCTGAATGACGGTCCTCTGAGGTGGTTCTCCTCTGGCAATCAGTACTTGAAGCATCTCGGTAAGTCTAGTCATGCCTGCTTTCAACTCATCGATCTCCATTCGGACTTCCGCATTATGTTCTTCTTGTTCTGACATCTCGCGTCTAAGGTTAGCTCTAGTCTTATATTTGTATCGAGGAATTAGCTTGACGACCCAAAGGAACACTGGAAGATAAAGACAACTAGAAATGAGAAACCGGGGAAAGAATGCAATGCAAAAATGTGATGCTAATGCCATACAATGGTTTTAAGAACTTCAACGGTCGATTGCAAACATTTTTAGGAAAGTTGGGAAAAGGTTTTAAAATGTAGGACTTTTGAATTTACAAAGGACTGTTGAATTCCTTGAAACTAGGAATAATGTTTTATGAATGCCATGCACAAATGCACACAAACAACTGAAGTCCTAGGTTAGAGGAACAATGAGTGGAGCCAAGGTCTACCCATCCCAAAAGGTAAATACTATGGGTTAGTTGTACCTGCAGAACAAGGTTCTAAAACGGCTCCCAAAGTCATCAATCCATCTTTTGGATATTATCGACTTCCCAATTACTCGGTGGTTAATAATATTCTCAAGAGAACCTCTTTTGAGTGTAGCATCGCGTAGCAACTATTTCGGGAGTACTCCCTCATAGTCCTTAGCATTACATCCTAAATAAGGCCAAAGTTGTGTTTAGGTAACTACGGTCCTCAATATCATAGACTCCAATCGAAAAAAGTAAAAGTCTTCACGATTACTCATTCAACCGAACCATTTTTGAAAGGGTCTCAACTGAGCGTGATTTTCAAGTCAACTTAGTCGGGATTCAACTCCCTATAAGCCTCATCGAAAATATCACTATCCTATCTTAAGTTCACTCAAGTCCGGGTGTAGGACTTATCTCACAACAATGATATAAACCCCAAGCAAGGTACAACAGTTATATATAAGCAGATAATAAGCAACAGCAAACATAAAAACAAGATAGGGATAACCCTCAAAAAACGTTAGTTCATCCCCAATGAAGTCGCCATTTTCTGTTGCGGTGAAACTTTGATGTCAAGCTATTGATTAACTTGAATCTTAATTCATTTACAACCGGTCTTTGATTTATCCGACGGAAAGGTTAAAGGAAGGAAAAACTTATTTTGCATCGTAAACACGATGTGGGGAGAGATCTAAGGTTCGGGGGTTGGTTAAGCTTAGGGAAGGTATTAGCATCCTAAACCTCTGTAGTACTCTACAGGAACCTCTTGTTTTAAATGTTTGCTTATTGTTAAGGTTATCTGCTTAAGGTTATGCTAAGGGTTAGGGGTGAAGAGAAAGACCTAAAGGGTTAGTCCTAAGTATACTCGCCAAGACTCGCATCTTGTGCCTACGTATCCTGGGTAGAGGATGGAATCAGAGTATTCGTAGTTCCCCTCATAAAGGGAGATGAGGAACTTCTTGACTGTGGTCAAGGTTCCTGGGGGAAAATAAACGTTCATAGGGAAGCGCTTATTTTGGAGTACAAGGACTCCTATTTCTACGTTATGAGGTTTAGTTAAAAGGGTTGAGATAAGTATTCCATGGAGGGGAACTTAAATGGAGTACGGAGACTCCTAATCCTAAGGCTAGGATAAAAAAAAGGGAATGTCCTCGGCATGACGCCTAAGCATGAGTACGGAGACTCAAAGTCTTAAGGTTTAAGGTAGGGTGAAGGTGGGGTATTGACTCGGCGGTCAAAAAGTGAACCTTCCCTTTGGAGGGAAAAATCGGTAAAATAAAGCGGTGGATAATTGAGAATGTAGAATCGACGTACAAACATGAGATATTAGAGTGGTTAGATTATTTTATTATTTATATATAGTTAGAGGTTATTTGTTTTTGTTCAATTTTGAGAATCTGTGAAATACTTGCGGAAAAAATAATTGGATCATAACTGAGTTAACAAAAGTGTTATCCTAATTGATTTTAAAATTATTTATTTGTGATTTTTAATAAACTTGACTTAAAATTTATTCTTATTAATTGAATTAAATTGAAAGGAGGAATTAGACTAAATGATTTAGTTATTTTTAAACAACTTAATTAACTAAAAAAACTCTAAAATGTTGAAATAAACTAAGTCAAAAAGATTATTAAACTAAATTTAAATTTTAAATGAAATTTTGTTATTATTATTATTATTCTTTTAATTTTAAAGCAAAACAAGAACATGATATAAAAAGCTAGGCATTCCTATTTATATTTTTATTTTTAATAATTGTAAGGAAAACTAAAATTGAAATAGAACTAATATTTTTATTATTTTTATTTATTTAATATATTATTAAGAAAAGGTGAACTAATTATAAATTAGTAAAAGATTAAAATTAGAAAATAAACTGTTTTTAGAGTTTTAAATAAATATTTAATGGACTTTTAAATTATTAAGAGAAAAAGATAAATTATTGAATTAAAGTTTAAAAAGCTAACTAATTTAACTAAATTTTATTTATTTTTATTTTTTGTTATAAAAGGAAACAGGTTAATATTAAATCAAATATTTATTTATTTTTTCTTTTTAAAATTCGTTTTTTTTAATAAAATATTTTAGATATTTTTTTTAAGAGTTAATGGTGTTAGTGTTAGTGTTAGTTTTTTATTAATCCAAAAGAACATACAAAAATGAGCCCAACCCAAATAGAAATAAAAACAAAAACGAAAATCAAACAAATAAAACCGGGTTAGTGGTGGTCAACCCACCGAACCCGGGTCGACCCGCCCCCTCCTCACAGATAGAACCAAACATCCAGGTTGGGAAAAGATTCCCCGAAACCCTAACGTCAAACCGTGGCGGCGTCCCTCCTTAAACTTTCTCGCCCTCCACCTTCTCTTTCGTTGTTTCTATCTCAATCTCTTCTTCCTTCTTTTCCGTTCGATCCTCTTTCTCTTCACTTCTCAATCTTTTAGTTTTCTCCTAGAAACAAATAATCAACAGAAAAAATCAGTTATTTACATCAAAAGAGTAAATCTACCGTGAGAAATGGACTTTGACAGTGAGGTTGGCGGTAGAGTTGAACGAAGGCCGCTATGAGGACGATGGTTTTGACGGCAAGTAGGTAAGTTTCTATGCTTTCCTCTTTTTCCTGGTGGCTTTTATATTTTCGGTTGGGGTTTTCGAATTTCTGAGCTTTTTTTCGTTTGTGGCTGTGAATTTGATTTGTTTATGTGGATTTCGTTGAAACCAAATTGGTAGTGAAAAAAATCTTTTTACGATATCAAGCTCTCATCTTTCTGCTATGTGTATTGATAGTTTTTTCTGATGATTTTTGCTTGTTGCGAGGTTGTGTTTTTTCTTGAATTCGTCCCCCCTCCTTTTTATACACGAATCTCTCAAATGAATTGAAGACAAAAATTAAAGGACTTTCCATGTTGGGATAAACCTGTTCAGACATGTTTTTGAACTGTCTGATTTGAATCTGATTGTATTTTGAATGCTATTAAATTTTCCTTTCTTGACATGATTGTGTTGGCCAGAACTTCATGTGCTTGTGTATGTCTGATATTTTCCTACTTCACTGAGTATCTGAAGACCTTTAAACCGTGTTTTGGGAATGTTTGCGGTAAATATGTCGGTTCACTTACGGTCTTGTTCTCAATCACATTTTTCTTCTTCTTTTGCAGTCAAAGGAAAGTTGTTGTTACTTCAAAAGAGCTGATAATTTTTGAGGTCATGACATCGCGATAGTCGGTGAAGTAAGCTCTTCTGGAGAAGATTTGGCAGCTCCGGACGGAACACGGCAGCTTCAAGTCTGAAAATCACAGATAATTCTCTTTGGTTTTATATGGTGAGTGAACGGTATCTCGAGTCTTTTACGGTCTTGATGTTGTCGATAGCTGTCTCTATTCATGAAGCTTGTTACATCCAATTCGAGTGTGACTCTGGTCTAAAGAATGTGATGAAGATATGCATTGATGTGAAGTGTGCATCTTGTAGGTCGCGGAACATCATGTAACTCGGAACACATGCCGGTATGAATGTTGATTTGAATTTACGGCATTGTATAAAAAGCTGTTTTTGGCATCTCTGCGTTGAATTTTACTTATGGCCTAGTGAGAGTGATATGTTTAATACGTAGATTCCTTTTGATGCAGGTTTCGCAAAGAAGCTCACTTTAGGAACAATAATCCTTCTCTTCACTGTGTTACTGCTGCAGAGGTTGGGTAGGTAGCTTGCGCTGAGGCTGGTGCAGAACCATTGTTGAAAACCTGAGCAATAAGACTCTGAACAAGCAGATGATGATTAACATGGAAGTGAATACCGCTTTCGAGTTAGAGCTGGTGCAATGTTTTCCAATTCGTTGTTTGTTGAGGAATTAATGATTTTGTTCTGTCTTTTATGCAACGCGGGGTTCGAAACAAGCCAACATAAATACCACAAAGTAGCTTATCAGCATTCGGGAATCATCAACAACAAGTCCACACCAACATTTCTCACAATAATGGAAATGCAAAGTTGAAGTTTTCCAGCAGTCCTGGCAATGAGTCTTACTTGTAACATTGGAATCCAAAGGTGACATATCAGCTGACAAATATGGGCCGTATTTTGCGGATGACTTGCCGATTCAGAAGGATACAAACAACAAGCAGTGTAATATATAGTATGGATAGTGCATTTAACAAGGCAAAACTTGCCAGTAGGGAAGTGAAAAGCCAGACACTCCAGAACTTTGTTCATTCTATTGATTTGCAACGTGTTGGATTCCATGGTCCACCACATCCAGATAACGTCGATCCTTTTTCTTTCTTTCAGGTACAACAGGTGAGGCCCTTTTTGATGCGTGGATACACAAACGGTGTAGGCGTGGGGCAGACTGTCAACGAGGGAGCTGGGGAGTATAAATACGTTTTTCTTCGTATGGTTTAGGTTTTAATATTCTGTACTTATCTGTGTTGCTGGGTCTGTCTAATGTGTTGCAGGCCAAATAGGTCCTTGATGACCACTGAAGGTTGTGGTATTTAGAAGCTGAATTACTTGCCTTACTTATCTTGAATACATGCTGCCATGGTCATTGGTTTTGAAGCTTCTCTGAGGTGCCAATTTCTTCCTAACGGCGAAACCGGCACAGCAGATAAGATTTTGAGACTTCCTGTTGTAGATAAACTCACAATTCCTCTTGAAATTATATTAATCACACTGAACATTGGCTGCGACTTTTTGTAACAGGTTCAAGGATTACGAATAGATGGCTACAGAGGGTGTTCTTAGCATAGGGTATCCCGGAATGTAAGTGATTCAAAATCTTGTGACGGCCTGTGATCTGAACTAACATTGCCTGTAATTCTCGCTTGAAGGTTGTTCATTCGTGGTCTGTAGGTGAAAAAAGAGAACATATTCATGATGTGGTATATCGGAGCTCACACTTGCTGCCGATGGGATTACCGAGAAGTTCTGCTGCCACAACACTCTGTAGACTCGATGGCTGCATTTCGAGAGGTGGTTTGATTTTCAATGAGGTTATGCTGGAGCAGCCTAATCCCGCGAGTTGTGCAGTCGAACGCATGGAAATTGCAAAAGTTTTGCCTTATTCACCGTCCAATAATGTAGTATAAATGATTTTTGTTATGACAATGATAGTACTGATACACATCATGGATTACTTAATGAAACGAGCGTTTTGGCAAACTTTGTAAAAGAGATATGTGCTTTCTAAAACTTGCAGCTTTGAACTTAATAAATTATGTAGCATTTGCAGCTTTGTACTAGTTAGCACCACATTGAAGGATCAATCCTCTGTTTGCTTAGAAATTCCATCTCTAATCCTCAATGAAGAATGTAATTGTACCCCAACCTAATAATTATAAAGTCCTTCATAAACTGAAAACAAGCGGGGGCCGTTGAGGGTCAGGCATGGATCTCCATGCCGCTCACTTTTCCACTTTCTAATGTCCCTGATAGTTTTAAACATTGACCTCCTTATTAGAACCTTACTTGAGATGTCCACCCCATTTTTGCTATACATGTAAAAAAAATCTTCAGCTAGAGATAAACTATAATGCGCTACACCACAAGGTACTGTCCCAATCGTTTAAAACAAATGTTGTTAGAAAAATTCCTTGCATGGGAATTTAACATAAATTGTGGAGGAGTAAAGTCCTGACGAGCACACACACACACAGGGTCTTTGTGGATTTCAAACTCTCTTTTAGCAAACCTACAAAACAAACAAAGACTAGAAAAAAAATGGTTAGCTATGCATAAAATGATTGACTTATACGATATGCAAATGATCAGAGAATCTGAGGGTAAAATTTAAGGTATTACAGATTCGCTTGAGAATACTCCCGTCCTGCGAGCATTCGCTATGACAGGGGGTTTTCACTTGAGTCATATGGTTTGGGAGACCTTTCTAGGGACCACCTTGTTGTGTCTAGATCACACATGTGAGAGGGATATTGGGTTTTTGAAGGAAATCAATACTCTTCATACCCTTTGTTCTCTCACGCATGTCAGATTTTTGCACTGAAACAGAATTATATGCAGATATTCAGATTATGCATAATTGATTGTTCAGATTTTGCTTGGCTTTGTGATTCTTGTGTCGCATGCCATTTCATCATAAAACTTAATTTTTGCATATGCATTTAAAACTTTATATTTGCATACATTGCATTCAATCATGCTCATATGCATGTCCTTCATCCAGAAAACCAAAATGCTTACATTGTCCGTCTCCGCCTTGTAGAAAGACGATGACTCGACATCAGTATTTCACTCACTCAAGCAAATCCAAGACCATGGATGATATTGAATAAGAGAATGCTGCCTACAAGAAGACTTTGGCTCAGTTTCGGGATCAGATGGATCAGTTCCAGACCAACATGGATGTTATCATGGAGTTCCTTTGTGCTCAGAAGGACACCACTGCTGCTACTTTTAATGTTGCAACTATTATTGATGTTACTGTTGTCACTCCTGTGGTGACTCCTCCTCCTGTTGTCACTTCTTCTCCTATTGTTGTTGAAGCACCGGTTGAGACTGTTGTTCAACCTACTGTCAACCTGCTAAGTGCTCAGTCTGGGTTGAATAGAATGCCTACTACTTTCCCGTGGGGAATGCCTATGAATTTCACTCCTCAGATTGCCAATGATAATGCCTTTGTTCCGTATCAACCTTTTGTTGCACCCATGCCTAATGGTAATTCTGTTGCATACCTTTGAGGCATGCCTACTCGGCTTCCACCTCATGTGGTGAGTCATGATGATCACGAGATTCCTCAAGCACAGATTCGCCACTCTTGTGCCGACTGATGTTGAAACTCCTGACGAAGACGAGTATGTGTATAGAGATCCTCCTATTCATGTTTTGATTTTGTCTTAATCTGCTCAAATTGATGTTTAGAATGTTCATTCTGGAATGCCCTACCTTGGGCATCCTCTGCTGCTGTGGTACTTCCTACTGGTTATACGTATGGTTTTCAGATGGGTTAGAATGTTGGTCAGATGGTAAGTTTTGGGTTGGTGTATCTGTCTCATTTTGCTTTTCCTCAGATACATGCTTCAGCTGCATCACAACTTTCAAATCCACAAACTCTTGTCATACCTGCTAATCATAACAAACCTGTTGACTATAAATTGTTGGATGAAAGAATCAGGGCGATTGAATGTTATTCTGCTTTTGGCATGGAAGCCAAAGATTTGTGTTTGGTTCCTAATGTTGTGCTGCCACATAAGTTCAAGATTCAAGAACTTCCAAAGTACAAAGGGTTTAATTGTCCTTGTAGTCATGTGACCATGCACTGCAGAAAGATGGCATCCTACATTGACAACAAGAAATTGCTGGTTCATTACTTCCAAGATAGCTTGTTTGGAGCTTCTTTGGATTAGTATATGGGTTTAGAGCGTAGCAAGATTCGCTCGTGGAGAGACTTGTCAGAAGCATTCTTGAATCAATACAAGTATAATCTCGATTTGGCTTCTACCAGATTGCAATTACAAAATCAGTCTCAACGTACAATTGAAACGTTCAAGGAATATGCACAAAGGTGGCGAGAAATGGAGTCTCGTGTGCGACTTTCTCTTTCTAATAATGAGTTGGTTGATATCTTTATGGGCACTTTGCAAGGGTTGTATTATGAGAAAATGGTAGGCAATTCTTCGTCAAACTTTGCAGATATTATGACTATTGGTGAAAGAATTGAGAACGGGCTGAAAATTGGTAGGATTGCTGGTCAACAATCAACCAAGAAACCTCGGAGCAGTTATTCGAAGAAGAAAGAAGGTGATAACCAAGAAATCGATCATCTTTTTCTAGGTAAGGTTTCTTAGTGAATAACACCTAAATGAAACCAGATTACAAATTTGCTCATCATCTTCATCCCTTCTTCTATGTATACACACAATTGAACTACACATAATCATTTTTCGATTGGATGGCCATCTAGATTAAGGTTGATAACATCCAAATAGGATTGGTGTAACCGAGAATATTGGGTTGGGAAGTTTTTGTGTTTCAAATAAGAAAACGAAGGTGGGGTTTACCTTAAAGGTTAGTGTGATTTGAAGGTTTTGGACAAGATTATGTCAACACAGATTCGACCGAGTGAAAGTCTTGGGACAAGGTGGTTTCCTTACAAGGGAGTAGCGCGAGACGGTGAATTGTGTTCAGAAATCTTAGGTTTTAACAAGTTGCATGCTCGGGATAATCAGATGATTATAGTTGCATTGTTGGTCACTTGATCAAGCTTTGGTCAAGAGTTAGAGGTGGAAGAATCAACACAAAACAATAGGGTTTTGGGGTTTGCACTCTTCATCTCTTGTATAAACGATTTTTCAAAGAAAAGGTTAATAGAAATATCTCAATTCGATTTTGAATTGAGAGAAGATGTACTCATAGCGAGGTCGATTAGGGAACTGTCTAAACAAATCTTGGTGTCTATCTCTTTATCTATTTATCTCTTTTATTGTTGATTTCACGAGTTTTTGAGTTCATCGTTGTTTGATCAATTTGATTGAAAATTGTTTTCTACTATCTTTTAAAGGTATTGTTGTTGATATAATCATAATCATTTTAATTGTGATAGGTTTTTAACATCAACAAAACAAACTATATTTCTAATTGTTATCGATTGTACATTAAGTGTTCGATAAATTGTTTGTGTGTATTTTGATTGTATTTTGGCTCATTGGATATATTAGTTATGATTAGAATTGTATTTAATTAATTCGTAGCTTGATCATTATTGACCATTTACATTCGTGTATCACTTTGTTTGGTTTGTGATGCATATATTGCTTTTTGATAGTAGGTTCGGTTAGACAATTCGATCTGGTTCGTTTTTCCGTTGCCCCATATTTTGAAAGAGATTTTTGCCAAAAGTTTTTTATTGTAAAATTTGTGATTTATTTGCCCCTATAGATCGAAGTCTATCGTCTAACATATATAATTTTATTATATTTGGTATCTTGTGTGAAACAAACATATGATATCATATCTATATCATATTCTATCTTTATCTTGCTTTATATCCTATCATGTCTTTATCATATCTTGTGAATCAAACGGACCCTAAGTGTTTTTAATTTTTTAATATCTTTTATATTTTTTTTGTTGAGAAATAAGGGCGTATCTCAAATTATAAGGTAACAAGCCCATTGTTAGAGGTACCTATCATATATGCAGCAAAGTCGTTATGAATTTCCTTAGGAATAGGCTTTTTATGAAACAAACTCCTATGGTATAATTTAATCTCATCTTTGCCAAACCAACTGCGTATTTGTTTGCATCTTTGTAAATATGGATATTACGATGCTCTTTCATTTTAGTTAACTCCATTTTAATACGTCTTTGCAAACTGCTACCAATTCCCATACAATGAGACTCGTTGGCAATTGCTTTTTAGACTTCCTTATTATCTGTTTGGAGTTGTTAAATGATTTTTCTCTTGACTAGTTTGATACCTTCTGGCATCCCCTACAACACATAAATAACCAGACTGCATCTTCCCAAATGTCGATTAAAACATGTAATCCAAATGCCTCTGCTATCTCTGATGAAACATCCAGTTCCAACTTTGGCCTCTTTCGTGACACACCATCAGTATTAAGGGGCATAATAAATTTGCTCATAAGATTTCCAACCAATACTAGTGATAATGTTATTTGTTCCCGACACTTAGGATGTTAATTTTCATCTGTTTACGAGGATCCCCGTGGAAATTATCTGTTCGGAGTTTCGAAGTTAGAGAATTTTCCCCCGTGGAGACGAGGATGAAGGGAAAAGTTCTCTCGATGATGCTTTGGAGCGGAAACTGGGGAAGTACCCTCGACCCCGCAAATTTTCCGATCCCGACTATATTTTTTAACGTTTATATATAATTATAAAATTTTGTATGTTTTATTTATAAATATAATAAATACATTAGGAAATAAAAGTTTTCACTAGCTATTTTTGTTTTGTTTCAATGTATAATGTATTGTTTCACTATCCAAGTACCAAACTCTAAAAAAATGCACTCATAACATACATTATACACATCGTTTCCTCTTCTTCTCTTCTCAATTCTCTCTGTCACTTCTATTTTTCATCTCATTTATTCTCATCATCATCACAACAACAATCTCCTTTGTTCATTATGCTTATGATAATTACTCCTTCCATTTCTTTATAATTGTCATTTTTTAGATAATTTTTTGTTTCTTTTTAATTTTCACTTGCAAAGTTTAAGGTAGTATTAAATGCATTTTTATCAAAATTACCCCTAGATAATTATTACAGAGAGAGAGAGAGAAAAAGTAAAATAAATATAATAAATAATTAAGGGTATTACAGGTAAAAGAATAATTATTGTATGAAAAGTAACAATATTGATTAGCTTTCTTGGTATGTGTAAAATATCAAAAAATGACACTTAAAAGGAACGGAGGGAGTACTATTCAACTTCATTATACTTCAATTAGTGACCCATTTATTATTCAATTAGTAAATTAGTGGTTATGTTTTTGTAACTACAAGTGTTTTTGCATTTTTTTGTTATTGATGTAAGATGTATTTTTATTTTTTAAAAAATAAAGATGCAAAATATATGTTTTTTTTTAACAAAAAAGAAAAAGAAATGAAATACTAGTGTCATAGTCTTGTTGAAAATATATAAATTTTTTAAAGATTTGATCTCCATGGATCTCTGATTCTCTATGGGAATCTATAGGATGGGGATGGGGGAAATATTCTCTTGTGGCAGGGATCGTGGACGGGGATGGAGAAAATATCAGGGGGTGGGGCGGGGAGCAGGAAAGCATCCTCCTCACATTCCCTGCCTCATTGACATCCCTACGACACTTTCTACATCAACTTCACTTATGTGTTATATTGTATGACTCTTACCTTGATAATTATGACAAATTTTCGGGGCATGTTACAGTCCCTCACGTAGAGTTTTTTTATTCCTCCAATATTATAACACATGGAAAGTAGTTGCCCATGTTTCAGGCCAGCTAGTCTATTTTTGCTTATTTGGTTTAGTCTTCATGTTGAAAGATAACCAGGCTTGTGCACTCATGTTGAAATATCAATCCCACTACTTTGGTTGGAGAAGTTCATTGTGGAAGAGTTTGCCTGATGGGACAAAAGTATGGTGAAAAGAGATAAAGCTTTCCATGGTCAGTTAACTACGTTATAAGCCAAATATCCTTATATCAATTCCTTGAAAATGAGTGCTTGTCAGAGTGTCTTGTATCAAATGGAATCTTTAGCTCAAAAGATTCTTGATTTTCGTGTTTCCTTCTTCCTTCTTTGATGACTTTATCATGTATTATCCCGCCAAGTACTTGTATGCATAATATTATATGTGGTTGTTTTGTATTATTTGAAATACCTTGTAGTATTTAGCATTTCTGGCTATTCGCGTTTTGCCTTCTCCTGGTGAGATGCAATCATGCCTCAACATTTGTACAGTGCTCCGCGTCATAGAGGATCGTTCCTAGTCAAAGGAAGAAGATCATCATCCCTACCCTCGAGGTATGACTCAAATCGAGGTCGACAACTCCAGGCTTCACCACATTTGTCCTTGTATTGGCTAGATCTAAATGAGGGGGTGTGCCAGCTACACATAAAAGCGTGCATTTCTTTGACAATGAGGTATTTTAATGTTGTATTCAAATGTGCAAAGTGTATCTAATAACACCCTTAAGGGAATTTGTTGTTGTAGTTGGACGTGCAAAGTATCTCTGATAGCTCCACTGAACTCTTATAGGCACATTGGGCGTTGGGGTATTGATTGTTGCAGTCGAACCTGCAAAGCGTCTCCGACAACACCCCTAGAAATTTGAGCTCTACTACCATGAAGTGGAAAATGGACAAACAAAACAAGTTGGCAAAGTATAATAAAGAATTATTTAATTCAAAATATTTATTAGTTCTATATAGTTAAGGTTTACACGATCAAAGCTTTTTTAAACTGTAATGTCGTTTAAGTTTGGCAACATTCCATTTTTTCGGTATCTACTATCCTTCCAACGATTATAAATGATATGTTTCTCGCCCAATGCTTTCTATTACTCTATAAGACCTTCCTAATTTGCTGCTAGCTTGCCATTCTGAGCATTCTTGCACCTGATGTCAGCTCTACGTGGAACTAGATCTCCCAACTAAAATTCCATGTGTCGTACATGGCAATTGTATTTTCTAGTTGTGGTTTGATGAACTATTGCGCTTGTGAGAGTGACCTTCAGTCTTTTTTCTTCCAATAGATCCACCTCTTCTCTTAGGGAAACATTATTCATCATACTAGAAAGGGTGTTAGTTATTCTCTATGTCAACTTTTTTATTTCTACCAGGATAACTGCCTCTACCCCGTATGTGAGTTGATGTGGAGTTTCCCCTGTTGTAGATTATGGGTCGTGTGATATGCCCATAACACATGCGATAGTTCATCTCCCCGGTTTCCATTGGCTTCCTATAGCCTCTTTTTCAATCCTCTAACCAATACTCAGTTGGCGACTTCCACTTGCCCATTGAACCCTGAGGATGTTCAACTAACAAAAAATGTCATTTGATCCTCAATTCCTCCACCAGTCTATGAAATTTCTCGTCTATGAATTGTGTCCCATCATCGATCATTATGGATTGAACCCTAAACAGTGCCAATATTTCAAAATGAACATATTCATGGCTGTTAGGATCCTATTTAATTTATGGATATCCTTCTTAGATGTTAGAGCCTTTATCTGAACAATTAATTCACATGCGCCCAGTTTGACTTTAATCCATTGTTCTGTTAAGTAGAAACCTAACAAAAAGTTGGCCCTTACATTGAAGGTACATTTCTCTGGGTTAAGCCTCATCTTGTACTACTAGACCCTTTGAAATACTCATTTAAGATGTTGAGTATGGAGGGCGTCTGTGTCAGATTTCACGATCATACCATCCATGTATACTTCCAGTGTTTCCCCTATTTCCTCTCAAAAGACTTTGTTCATCATCTTCTGGTAGGTTGCCCCGACGTTCTTTAGCACGAACGACATGACATTATGTTGATAGTTAGATTGTTTTGTCATGAACGTGGTTTTCATCCTGCCAGGTCCGTACATTGGAATCTGATTGTATATGTGAATATGCATCCATAAAAGATAGCAGTTAGTAGCCGACAGAATTATCGACGAGTCGGTAAATGTTTGGGAGTGTATATGAATCTTTCGAACATGCACAATTAAGTTCAATATAATTGACATACATCCTCCACTTGCTCGATGTCTTTTTAACTAAAACCATGTTAGATAGTCGTTTAGTATATTTCGCTTATGAAATAAACTTGGTGTCTAACAAATTTATTACTATTTTCTCGGTAGCCTCGACTTTTTCAAGAGATTGTTTTCTTCGTCATTGGCATATGTACTTAGACCTGACGTCTAGGTTCAGTTGATGCAAGGAGATAACAAAAAATATGGTTTTTGCTTGGAGATATTCAAATATCTTTGACCTTACCTCTAGGGAAATCCTGGACCCTATATTGACTGACCTTGAAAGATTATCTCCTAGTTGAAAGAATTGAAACTCTCTATCTGGGGTAGGTCTAATTTCGCCCTCACGCGCTTCGAGATTAAGCCTGCCGCAATTCTTCATCACCAACACTATGACATATAAAGGAAAAGACAACACTTTTTTGGCATAGACAACGCTTAAAAGTGCTGCCTATACTGGTGTTGCTGTAGGTAAAGACAACAATTTTTTAAAATGCAAAAGCGCTGTCTTATGCCCCTTTTAGGCAGCGCTTCTTTTCAAAAGCACTTTCTATTGTCACCTTTAGGAAACATCTTTTCTTGAAAAGCACTTCCTATTGTCCCTCTTTAGACAACGCTTTTAAAAGTGTTGTCTAATGTATCTTTTAGTTCTCTTTTAGGTCTCTTTTAGGTAGCGCTTTCTTTAAAAGCGCTTTCTATTCTCCACTATAGGCAGCACTTTTATTTACAAAGTGCTTTCTATTCTCCACTTAGGCAACACTTTTTTAAAAAAAGTGTTGTCTAATGTCTCATTTAGAAAGCATTTTTTTGTTAAAAGTGTTGTCTATTGTGCACGTATGACAATATTTTTTTGTTAAAGCGTTGACATAAGTCTCATTTTTTAATAAAATGACAACACATTTCTTAGAAGCACTGACATAACATGAAACCGTTATAGCAGATATATATATATATTCCAAATTTGCATATTACCAGTATATATACAACAACTAGTTTTTGATATATATTTCAAATTGCATATTACCAATATATATACCAGATATATATCAACTCTAACTAAAAAACTATGAACTTGCCTTCTGCACATATCAACAACTTTTAGTAACTTGTTATCTCTATCTTCTGCATCTATCTGAAACAAAACCAACAAATTAAAAGGCATCAGAACCAAGCTATATAACACATAAACCTTATAACCATTATAATTCAACACAAACCTTATAAATATTACTATATACCATTATACATCAAGAAAATCATATTTTTATCAAAATTTATCACAAACCTTTATATTCAACACAAACATTTAATTCAACACATAAACCTTATAACCTTATAACTATTATAATTCAACACATAAAACTTATAACCATTATAATTTAACATATAAGCATTATAACCATTATAATTCAACACATAAAACTTATAACCATTATAATTTAACACATAAACCTTATAACTATTATAATTCAACACAAACCTCATACACCAAGAAAATAATGTTTTTATCAAAATTTGTAAATGCTATATACCATTAATAATCAATTTTCTTCAAAATTAAAACATCCATCATTCTAATAACAACAAATCCACTTCCAAAACCTTTAACTTTTAAAGACTCACCAAACATAATTACAAATTCCATCAATCGTTAATTCACAATCACTTCAAGAACTATTTCAATCCAATACAGAATATCATAACAACAAAAATATCTAAGGACCATAAACTTCACACAAAAGAAAGAAAGACAATATCTTTTATAATTCTCATCTCAAGAATGTATTGACACCATTCCTCCTTAATTTTATCTAATTGATCTTTCGAGTAAGTAGCACACTTGAATTCATCAAAGTACTACATAATATAACTTAATATGATTTATTTAAAACTAATTAATTAGATGAAATATCTGTTAAATATTAAAATAAATCATATTTATAAATACATACCATGTTTGGAATCTCTATTTGATCCAAACGAGTAGTTTCTTTCATAAACCTCGATACAGAATAATCGTAATCTATACCGTTAAGCTGACGAGGACACTACACATATAAAAAAAATACGAATATATATCAGGATATATAGTTTAACTTATTTTATCAACTAGCATCACTATTATAATCAAAATTGTGAAAATATACTTGCATTCTGATCCATGTAATATAGTATTTGTTTTACTCTTTGGTACTCGAACTTTTCTTTGTGATCGAAATACTTGTATAGCTCTAACAAAATATAAACGAATATTTAGAACAATCTCACATAAAAAAATAAATATACACACGAATATTTAGAATAATCTCATTTACGTATCAACCATCTTTTTCATATTTGGGTATTTTGTTTAATCACCATTTAACGAGTCCAAATAATATACTATTTCTCTTATAGGATTAATCGCAACCAACGCCCAGTATCCACTATAAAATAAAACAAAAGTTTAGATGGAATTTTTCTACACAACGTCAAAAAATGAAAATTATAATAAATGAAGTTAAAATGAAAATTTAATCCAATATTATATGGTAAAAGAAGCAACTTTTCTGTATCTTTGTTGAACATAAATCTACGGACTAAGTTCTCTTTGATTGGATTTGGATTTTAATCTATTAACCGTGCGTAGATACAAGTGGGAGATAAGAAAGATAATCTTTTCGTCAACTCACGCGGGCACATTAATTTATCATACAAGAATATTAAATAAAAACATAATTAACATTAGACTATTCATTGAAATGAGTAAATAAATTGTTTAATTAATTAAATAAAGTTGATCGGAGTACCTGTTGTATGAATTGATAACACCGATGCCTAATTCATCATGATGAAAAATCTAATCCATATCCTCTTTAACAATTGTTTCGGTATAAGAAAAACCAAAAATACCTTCTTCCATAGGTATCTCACGAATACCACCTTCCATCATATCTGTTGTTCCTACACATGTTTCAAAACACGACCTAAATCGAGAAATAAATGTTTTTTTAGGCTCGGTATTTGCAAGATCCAATTTTTTTAGACATGTTGCTAAATTCAGACTTCTTATTCTTGTTGACTTGTTGCAACTCTTGAGCATGATTCTAAATATCATATAAGTTAGGCAGTGTATAAAATCATGAAGCTTTTGATTTTGGAGGATAGAATTAACATTTTCTATGCATATATATATATATATATATATATATATATATATATATATATATATATATATATATATATATATATATATATATATATATATATATATATATATATATATATATATATATATATATATATATATATATATATATATATATATATATATATATATATATATATATATATATATATATATATATATATATATATATATATATATATATATATATATATATATATATATATATATATATATATATATATATATATATATATATATATATATATATATATATATATCAATGTACCTCTTTTTTTGATGCAACTGACTCGTTGTGCCGCATAATCCTCTTATCTTTTGATTTGGATTTTGTAGGAGTCTAACATTACCATGTAAATAAAATGTACGTCAATGTAAGAATAACTTACATGGCTCGTAAAACATTTGAATACTCAAAGGTTCATAATGGTCTTCAACATACCTCATAATCTATGAAAATGAGGTTTGACGGCCATGCAACATATGATCTTATTACGTCTCCCACCAATATTGCATCTGAAACATCATCAGGTATAGGTAATAGTGCATCCCCCTGTCATACCTCAAATTTGTCCTACCCTCTCTTGCTCTTGTATCAAACATTTGTGGGGATTCATGCATTTTCTCTAAATAATCACCCGGACTCTGACCATGATATTTTTGAGGTGCGGATTAATAAAGGTCTTGTTTGCGCTCGTTGTGATTACAAGCTCTTGCCAAAGTGGTGGTTTAGGTACAGATAAAAGAAAAATGTGCCATCATTCTTGTGATCAGACTTCAAAACAAGATTGACTGCCCAAGTTATAAGACTGATTCATTTCAAGGCAGGTTCATTTGGTTTCAAGTGGTTTTAGAATGTGTTTCAAAGATGAGTCCAAGTCTTGTTTTAGCTTAAACCATGTCCTTTCAAATCGTGATGCAAGTTGATTCGAAGTTGTTTTTAGAGTACATTCAAGCCAAGATTAATATACCTTCAAGTCGTATTTCAAAATGTATTATAAGCATTGTTTCAAGGTTGTTAAGGATGCGTGATTAATTAAGACATAAGATTGGTGATGGTTGGAGCCCATTGGTAAACCATGTTGGAGAATTATTTTGACTAACTTCAGACAAACAATTCAGGTTTCTTCTCCAAGGGCCAAATGCATAAATTGAAGTTAAGAGTGGACAAGATCAATTTAAATTCAAGTGCTCATATCAATACTCAAAGTTACAAAATTACCACATGCCAAATGAGAACAAGTTGTCGGTACCCAAATTTCTAGCATGCCATGAGAGTGGGCCAAGACATTTACAAGCTTTCATCTGACGTAATGAGGAAAATGTTTTTTTCTTATCATGAGGAAAAGAGCCTACTCGTTGGTTCCAAATACAAGCCAAGTTACAATGATTGGTTTGAAAATGGAGACAAAGGATCAACACATCATTCAAGACTTTTCATCCTGTTGTATTTAAAAGTTGAAAAGAACAATAGTATATGGCCAAAAGTTGTGTATCAATAAAATAGGAGGCGCAACAATTCACATCATCATTCATATTACAATTCCATCATAAGCTATGTTAAGGATTTACAAATTCAATGGAGATTCCAAAGAAACTACCGGCTGCCATCGTGCCGAAACCTTCATAGAGCTGCAACAACCCATTCAAACATCTTAATGCAACTTCTGTTGGATTCATCTTGTCAACCAGCAGCATCTGCCTTCAAAATTGGCATTACAAGATTAGTTTTCAACCATCGGAAAAATTAAGCAGAGTTACAAGTATATGATGCTTGCCAAAACAATGACAGAAACAACATAATTCACAATTCAAGAGGGGCCGTAAAGCTAGAATTAAAAAACGGTAATTGGAACCGGTTTATTACAAGAGTTTTAGCAAAACGAAAATGTCTCAAAGTGTCTCAAAGGACTTCTAAAAATATCCAAAAGTTACAAGCAGGGTGCAAGTCTGCATCTTATTTGTCAATAAGATAGTGTAGACTTCCTTCCAAGTCTTCGATAGCTTCATTATTGTGCTGGATGTTATTCCGAGTCCTCACCGATGAAGATTTTGTTACGACAGGAAGCTCATCATATCAAAGCCAATGCACAAAAGAAGAAAAGGATCAATATAAAATTCAAACAAAGAAGATATATGACGAGAGCAATCATGAAGAATGAATTTGGGACGTTGCATTTGACAAGAGATTCAGCTACAAATATGCCAAATATTCATGTTGTCATGGCAATTGCATGAAAGTCAATAATACAAAAGCTACCATGGTTTCTTGTCAATAAGAGATAAAAGGTTCAGACATATGAGGATGAAAGGGTCCTTACAAAGAAATCATAGACTTCACGTTCACCCATTACAAGCATGACATGATTTGTGGAGCAAGAGTTCAAGACGATAACCGTTCCTCCTCAGACACGAATTCTGCATTAAACCAGATAGAAAGCTGTCAAAATAATACCCAAATTACAATGAGCTCAAAAAAGGCCATGAACAACAAGGAAGAGAGGAAAAACTCTAAAATGTAAACTTACAATTGATGGTAAGGAGGTTTTGAAGTGACAACAGAAGGTGCTGGTTCTGTTACAAGGTTGGTACTACTATTCAAGGGAGCTCCAAGATCATAATACTTGGATTCATGTAAACAAGTAGACTTGTAAAGTTCCACAAAATCTAATCCTATAAGTCACTACCAAGCATAAGCTGCGAGCTAAATGACATAGCTTCGTATTGCTGTTTTCCGTGGAGCTAAAATATAAACTGCTACGAGTCGTATGGAGCCATCTATCTACAACAATGGTGATGCTACCAAGTTTAATCCATATGTCAAGAGTAATATATCTGCAGAAACAAGTAGATATGGTTCATTACGACTATGAATAAGCATCACTGTTATTGATAGTCTTTGGAAACTTTGAGCTGCACCTAGCAAGTTGAAGCACTCCCAGATAACATTTCCTCGAACCAATTCTCAGACTCTTCCTCAAATGCAGTCTGCAAGAGTCTCCATAATGCCAAATCTCGATTAAGCTCCCATTAACTCAAGAATCCTAACAGGTCTCTCCAAGTGCAAAGGAAGTCATCAATTTTTCTTGCTATGGCAAATTTCTCCACAAATGTCTACATGGAAAATATGAAATTGGTGGTTAGTACAGGATGCAGATAAGATAAGGTTCAAATTAGTCAAATCAATACAATATTTTCAGAGCATAATAGAAGATCATTCATGAGAAGAAGGTGCAAGAATCATGGAGAAAGAGTATGTGGCACAAAGATGTAAGAAGAAACAAAGCTATTCCAATTTTCGAAAATCAATATTGTTTTTGAGAGGGCAGCATGATTACCATCAAAACCATTATGTATCAAAGCTTTCAACACTAGCATGGTATCCGTAATTTCCCATGGTGATCCCTGAAATAAGAAGCAGCTGTTGGATCAAGGTCAAGAATGACATCACAAAATTGGACACAATACTTAAAACAAATCAACACATAAGGCATTGATAGCAATAGAGTTCCAAAGTCAGAAAGGTCTACACCAGATATTATGTTTGCTTATACCAATCAAACGTTGATGCCTCACCAAACTTCAAAATCATCCATTGTGTTTACCTCTTGTGAAATCAAGAGGAAACCTGAATGATAAAGAAAAAAATTAACATCAGGGACAACATCATTATAATGACTTCATGAGCAGACCCAAACTCAGTGCATATAATAAGAAGAATTAATGAGTTATATCAGAAACAAAAATTAGAGATCAATTGGTTGAAAAACTGCACAGCCTTAAGAGAGTGCTCATACTTGAAACACAGTGCATTGTATTTGAAGCACAAATAATCAGCAATGATGCGGTTGCGTCTGAAGATCAGTGTAAGAGCAAGTTAACCAATTCACGTTTTAAAGCTAAGCCTCCCGCCAATGTATAGCCAAGCAACATTTTGGTATGATTGCACTGGATCCTGTTAATCCAATACACAAGAGGAGATGGTGAATGATAGTATAAAGTAGTACATATCACTCACATAAGTCAATATCAGCAAGATCACCTTACCAGCAAGATCACCTTACCATCATCAATTGGTGCCAATCTCTCCAATGTCATAACTTCTTCATCCAAGGATGATGACTAACATGATATTTTGAACTCCAAAGCTTCGTCCTCAAGCCAAGTTTGTAGAATACACATGAAAAGATGAAAGGATTTTATGAGCAAAATCAAGGATTCATGATAAAGTTCAACAAACTTGTATTTTTTTTCAAATAAGTTGTACAACGCAGCAGGTGGTGTGAAAACAACGTAAACACAGTAAAAATCCTAAAAGTTCACACAATGAAAAATCAGGGTAAAAACGGATATTTAAAAAAACTGCTATTGACAAAATTAGCAAAATCGTATGATTTCCATCCCACAACCAAAAAGCAACCCAATTTACACCCAGAAATTCACACGATTTGCAAAAGAAAAACCCTAGCTCACACGTTTGAAACCCATATATAACGCATACTATTCATTTTGAAGGGGAACAAGCGAAGGAAGAAAAAAAACCCTAGAAAGTTTCTGCGGCGAAAACCCTAAAGAGTTCTTACCGCAAGCGAAAGCTCAGTAGAGGAATGATGGAAGGCTTCTTGTGAGCTCGTTTCGAAATCAACGGAGGGAAATTACCGGAATCGTCCACTAGGTACTAGCTTCATTGCCTCATTTGTAACTCCATTAAATCTTCTGAGGTTCTTTCTATTGTACATCGTTTCTGTTTGCTTTTAGATTTGAGTTTCAATCTGAGACATTTGTATAAGGGGATTTAGGAAAATAAGTTTAGAAATTTGGGGAAAGAGATTCACGGGTCTTGTGCTGAGAGGAATGAAGAAGGTTTAAATATTTGAGATGATTTTAAGAAGGAAAAGGACAAATGGAATTCAATTTTATTTTGCGATAAAGGCAATATGTTGAAGAAGATGAAGTCTTTGGAGAGTGGGGCGTTTATTGATGATGTTGGGAATCAATATGTGTTCATTGGTCTGACAGGTGTTCTTCCCAAGTTCTTGGACGGTTGGGGGTTTTCGATGCAACCCGTGCGAGTTTTGTATGGTCTCCATGCACCTTCCCTTTGTAACCCTCCGATTCAAGTCAGGTTTGACTTGATGATGATGGACGTCCCAGATTTTGCTAGGATAACCTATTAGGTTGAGGGTTCGCTGTGAACCCTCCCTCTCATCCGAAGTGGGCTGCTCTGTTATGGGCCTAGTTTACTAACTTTTTTTTAGTTTAAATATATTTAAAAAAAACAAATACTTTAAAAATAATTTTATTTAATTTTCTGTTGAAAGAACTCTAAATTTATTTTAATTAATTTTATTAAAAAAATTTATTTAATAATAATTAATTTATTTAATGATTAATATTATTAAATAATTAATTTTAATTTGATTAATTGTTTTTAAATTAGCTTTTTCTTTTAAATTCTAAGACAACACAAAATACTTAATTTTATTTTCTTTTTTATTTAATAATTATCTTAATTATCTATCTTTTCTTTTAATTTTAAAATAATCTAAAATAATTTAATTTAATTTCTTTTCTTTTACTAACCTTAGATAATTAGGATTTTAATTAGGTTAGCATGTCTTGATTAACATATTCCCCATTTTATTTTACGATCTTTCTTGTGATGTTTACATGTGTTTTATTATCATGCCTAGATTGCATTTATGTTATTCATTGAATTGCTTATTCAAACCGATTATTTTCAAACTAATATCTTGACTTGATGTCAAGCCCATTTTCAAACACCATTGTAAGCCGATTGTTTTTACGATCGCCATCGACCTTATAGCCTCCTCTTGGACTTTGTACAACGATGTTTGACACACACTTCACATATAAAATCCTCTTATCTCTCCTTGTAAGTCGAGTGATTCGGCCTCGCCATCGACCTTACCCTATACCCATAGGACCTTCTATCCATTAGTTCAACTTTGCTCTTTCCATACGCAAACTTAAACCTCGATTTACATCGAGTAATTTTCTTCAAATCAAATTAAAATACTTAATAATTACCTGAACACAATTTCAATATTAGATGAAAAAGAGAGAGTTCCAAGTATTTGGTGCACTCTCCCAATTGTTTAGGTCTGAGAAGTCTTTCTTAAGCTCGAACAATTGTCATCTAAAAAACGATAAACGAATTCAAATCTATTTTCCTAAACACTTAGATGAAAAAGAGAGAGTTCCAAGTCTTTGGTTCACTCTCCCGATTACCTGGTCCGAGAAGTCTTTCTTAAGCTTCGAGTAATCGTCATCCGATTAAAACACTAATTATATCTAAGATCTTTCATAACATTAGATGAGAAAAGGAGAGAGCTCCAAGTCTTTGGTTCACTCTTCCGATTACTTAAGGTAAGAGAAGTTTTTCTTAAGCTTTGAGTAATCCTCATCCGTTAAAATACTTTAACCACATCTCATCGTTCAAAGTCTTTCGAACACAACTACTCGTTGGGATGAAAAAGAGAGAGCTCCAAGTCTTTAGTTCACTCTCCCGATTACTTGGGCCCGAGAATCCTTTCTTAAGCTTCAGGTAATCGTCACCTCTAGCTAAACATCCGATACTTCTAAACACTAGTTCCTCGCCCCCGTGAGACCAAAACCCTAAAACCTATTCAAACTTATCTTCTTCTCTAAACCAAATACTTAACCAATCAAAATCTATTCCTTGCCCCCGTGCGATCCACAACTCAAACAACTCTTCTCAAAGAACATTGTTTAGTCCATTCTTCCGCGCATATGAACTTGTGCTTCAGCCTCCCCTAGTGAGCAGACAAGCCAATGTTTAGCAGTTAGAATGCGACATAAACTCTCGTTCAACTCAAACCCTTTTACCAAAGAACGTTGTTTAGACCTTTCTTCCGCGCATAACAAACTAGTGCTTCAGCCTCCCCTAGCGAGCAGACAAGCCAATGTTTAGCAATTAGAATGTGATCTAAACACTCGTTCCATTCAAATACAACCTTCTTTTCACGATGAAAAAGAGAGAGCTCAAAGTCTTTGGTTCACTCTCCCGATTACTCGGGTCCGAGAAGTCTTTCTTAAGCTTCAAGTAATCGTCATCTGTACCCATCTCAAACCAATTCAATCGTAGTAAGCCGAACTACGGCTGCTCTGATTCCTCATTCCCTAATGAGGATACATAGGCATAAGATTGCGATGATCTTGGCGAGCACAATTCCCCACAATTCCAAACCTTTACCCGTAGTCCCACAAACTACAAATGCTCTGATTTTCCACTTCTTACAAGTGAAGATACGTAGGAACAAGGACTCAAATCTTTGGCGAGCACCCTATCTTAAAACCACCTATTTCCCCTTTAGCAATCAATTCCTTTAGAAGATAAACAAGCGTATCTAATTTCTCTCACGAATCGAATCAAAAGGTTCCCGTTGAGTACAACAGACATGAGGGGTGCTAATACCTTCCCCTCATGTAATCGACTCCCGAACCTAGAATTTGGTTGCGATGACCATGTTCTTATCTCTTTAAAAGGTTTTATCGATATTTTCCTATTCCTTCTTTGGAATGAATAAAGTTCGGTGGCGACTCTGTTTCGAACGTATTTTCCGCGTCCATCGCGAGGATCATATTTTTCGAGGTACGACACCCCCTCTAAAGCAATATCAATAGATACTTTCAAAAATACAATAGGGAGCGGTTTATAGTGAAGTACATCTCCCAAAGTGTTATGCATTTTTCCCTTGCCAACCATGCAATAAGTCGGTAATGATAAATAGAGCTGACATGGTGAAATGCCTTAAACCAATAATAAATATGAAACTATTAATGTGTATATATGTCAATTAAGAAAATTATGCTAATTTAATTTCATAATAATATATATAATTACCTCGGGAAGTTTCTGTTGAAAATTACAATTGATACTATCTTTGTCGCTAGTATCTTTAAACCCTGAACCTCGCCTTTCTGACATTTCTTTATCCTTTTTCAATTCATGAACTTTAGATCTTAATTCTTCCAACAATTCCATCACTTGTTTATTGCTAGGACTTTTACTCTTTCGATGCTTATACAAGGATGTTGAAGTGACCCTAAATCCCCCACCCCTCACACGACCGGAATACTCAAGAACATTTAATACTTGACTTAGTATGCTCCTGCAATCATGGTCTTCAGTTAGAGATAAAGACTAAGATAGATTCTCCTTTTTCTTTCGCCCCAACTTAACTTTTACTCAACCCTCAAGTGAATGCTCTTAGCTTTTTATGGCAAAGAAGACAATTAAAACAAATTCACGGGTTCAAGAAAAACTTTAGAATCTCACAAAATTAAGAATGAGATTCACATTGTTTAGGCTCAAAGGGGTTAACGAATTCTCTCTACTCACAGGTAAGTTGTATTTGGACATAGTTGTGCTCAATATAAACAAGTGCCTTGATCATTTCTAATGCTTCCATAAATTCACAATGATAACAAGATAAAGCATGAATCATACAAATCAACAAAGTTTATCAGAAATCCAACATTTAGTAAACAATGGAAGCATTCTCACAAATTGTGGTTTTTGATCCTAAGTGAAACAATCATTCAAACAAGTTGCCAAAAGAACAAATTTCATTTACACAAAGACTTAAGTTCTTAAACATTCTAAAATTCTAAACAAAGGAAAACATGTACCTTGACAATATTCACTTGTTTCATACTATTATTGGTGATCTCTCACCCAACAAAAAACAACACAGAGCATTAAAATCTGATACTCACGCAAATGCTAAGCCTAAATATATCTCTAGCGTTTAGGACCTAACCGACAATCATCCTAGATCCAGATCCGAAAACTATATCTCTATCACGATTCAAATCAAAGATTAACAGGTAAACAAGAATGAAACCCATATCAAATAAACAATTGTTTTGCATAAAATACAATGATCAGAATATGTACACACGCTTAACCCTTTTTATATGTATTCATCTAATCCGCCAAATGTCGGTGAACATCGTTCTTCATCACTATTATCACATACCCACACAATATCATATTGATCCTACCCATGCTACTTAATCAACACAACACCATAGAAGATAAAATGAATATCAACTTCAAAACCATGTCAAAAGTTTGTTCATTGATAGAAGAAGATCTGAGATCAAAGATGTGAAAAGGTTTTGTCAAGACCCACAAATACATAATCAAAGATATTCAATCAATAGAGAATCCAAAATAAGTTCACAAACATATATTAGATGAAATACATAAGGTACCAAAAGATTACAATCCAAACCCCAAGAAGATATCGAAGATCTTACCTCCTCCCCCTTAGGGTTTTGTGTTTCTCTCTCTAGAAGAAATGAAGAGAAATAAGTTCTGATGTCTAGAATGGAAAAAATACAAGTTATAACCTAAAAAAGCAAGAAGATCACTTAAATATACATTCAGGATATGTCATGTTCGCCTAGCGAATAGCTAGCGAACAACTAACTTTTGGTACTTTCAGATCTGTCCAATTCTGGGCTCGTTCGCTACCTGTTTACCTAGCGAGCATGCTAGCGAGTTATTCGCTACCTGTTCTCCTAGCGAGTTATTCGCTACCTGTTCGCTAACTGCTCGCCTTGTAACAGCCCAAATTTCATTAAATAATTAATTATAGTAATTAATTGATTTAGTGGGATTTTTATTAATGTTGGAATTAATTTTTATTAATTGGAATTAATAGATAATTGAGAAGGAAATTGGAAGGAAGGAAAATAAAGGAATATATAAGAGAGAAAGAAAAGAAAAGAAAGATAGAAAAACATTTGGAAAGTAAGAGGAAAGAAGAAGAAAGGAGAGAAAGAGAAGAGAAGAAGAGGGAAAGTGGAAATCATCAAGAACCAACATCAAAGCTCCGATTAATCGAGGTAAGGGTGAGAAATGTTTCTATTCAATCATTGTATGATGTTATGTATGTTGGGTTAGGGTTTTGGTAGAGTTTCCATCACTTTCCATTTAGGGCAAAATGTTGGATAATCGGTAGATTGAGGATTTAATCGGTTGAAAATGAGTAATAATGCCGTAGAATAGTCGGGTAACATGTATTGATGCTGTTTATACTGATTTGGGTGTGTAAGAGAAGGTTGATGATGGATTGGTAAAGGAGAAGACAGAATAGGGTTCTGTTCTGCGCAGGTTCGCTGGCTCTCGCCAGGCGAGCGAAGGCGAAGCTTCGCCAGGCGAAGCCTAGCGAATGTTGGCGAATAATTATGTTTAAGTCCCAGTGGACTTCGCTGGTGGGTTCGCCAGGCGAAGTGGGATAGCGAAGGTTCGCCCAGCGAAGGTGCTGGCGAATGGTGGCGAATGAAGTCAGTAGCTACTGACTTGGGCTCGCTGGGAAGTCTCGCCAGGCGAAGCCTAGCGAGTGTTCGCTGAGAGAGTTCGCCAGGCGAAGGCCAGGCGAAGGTTCGCTGCGAGGGTTCGCCAGGCGAATGAAGGCGAATGTGGCAGTACATTTCCTTTGCTGTGTTATCCAAATGGTGATTGTTTGGTTGATTCGCATATGTTTATACTTCTATGTTATGAATGAGTATGTGAACTATCATGATAACATGTGTTGTGGGTAGCCTACGGGCGTGAATCCTAGAGTTGTGATATGAATGATTAATTGTAATCGGTTAAAATACATGAGAACATAATGATGATTATGTGTGTATTAATTGATGAGTTGTGAATGTTTGATTGTTGTGTACAATTATGTAATGAGTATGCATGAGAACATTTTGATATGTGTGCATAACTTATAATTGTATGATTGGTATTGCGATGTGAATACCTTGATTGTTGTGATAATTAGAGATACATGGGAATACAATGAGGAATGTATGTGTATCGTCTAATGAATTGTGAGTGCATATATGTATGCGATTGTTGTATGAATGCATGGGAACATATGTGATATGTGTGCATTGTTGTTGAATATGATGATGTGTGAACTGAATACATTGATAAATGTTTGATATATGTTGTATGTGCAATCATGATGAAATTCTCGAAGGGGTGAATTATTCGAATGCATGGGATTAAGACGCGGGAACGGTCTTAAGTGCATTTATTGTGATTGGTTGATTGTACATGCATCATTCAGTCAAGAGGCAATGTCTGTTAGTTTCGTGGAAACTAGTGGCTTGTCCCAAACCTAGAAGGGTGGGTTTGAAGCCTAGGGGACGGGCTTGGTTGTTATCGGTCTAGAAGGGTGGACCCGGTTTAAAGTAAAAACCGAAAAAAAGATAACTAATGTCGGTACCGCATAGCATTGAGTTGCATTGGACATGTTGAGTCACATTGCATAATATTGTTGTTGTATAATTGTGCTTGTGAATGAATGTGAAATTAAGCATGAAGGGATGTGCTTGTGAACATTCATAATGTTGATATATGTGAACGCGATATAATTATGATTATGAGAATGAAGTATGGTGAGAAATGTGAATATGTGTTATATGACTACCTATATATATAATCTCATGCTTTGATTATTATGGTTATATTTCTCACCCTTCTGCTGTTTTATAATGCTCTATGAGGCATTGCAGATTAGGATGCTGGAGTCCTTTTGTGAAGAATAGTCTTCATTCTTTTGAGTCTGCTGCTCTGATATGTAACACCGGGTAGTTAGACTAGTATAGTCATTCTTTTGTGATACATTGTGATGTATCAGCTGATGCGGTTTTGTAATCTAACTGATATGATGTATTAATCTGGATGACTTATGTGCATTTGAATTAATATTTTGAAAAACGATCAAATGATTTTATCTTCCGCTTAAATTGAAAATGTTACATATTTTATGGAGCAAATAGTAGAAGTGGTTTATTGGTGAAATTGTGGCATTCTTCTTTTATACCTTATTATAAAACCTTTTTACTCTGATAATTTGTATGTGCTTAATTGTTTTATATGCATTTATTTGGGGTATAGAAGGGGGTGTTACAATAGTGGTATCAGAGCAGGTCGGTCCGTCCGGCCAAGTTGTTAGAGTGTTTTTTTTTCCTATGTGTTATTGATATGCGTGTGATGCATTATCAATATTGGTTGTTCTTACGTGGTTCTGTGGTTGGAATTAGTAAGATGGTTGCAGGAAGGAACGACGAAGCGATTGCGGAGGCATTGACGAGATTGGCGGGGGCAATTGGGCAGAATCCTCCGGCCAATGTGAATGTGAGGAATCATGCTGATGATGGATTCCGTGCTTTGGGGAAATTCCAAAAGAATAACCCTCCGGTCTTCAAGGGGACTCATGAACCGGACAAGGCACAAATTTGGTTGAAAGCCGTGGAAAAGATTTTTCGAGTTATGAATTGCTCGGATGCACAGAAGGTGCAGTTTGGGACTCATATGCTCGAAGAAGAAGCTGAAGATTGGTGGGGTAATACTCGCCAAAGATTTGAGGAAGATGATATTGTGATTACTTGGGATTTGTTTAGAGAAACCTTTCTGGAGAAGTATTTTCCAGAGGATGTGCGGGGGAAGAAAGAGATCGAATTTCTTGAGTTGAAGCAAGGTAATTCGACGGTTGCTGAGTATGCGGCGAAATTTGAGGAGTTGATCAAATTTTGTCCTCACTATAATACTGGTAATGCTGAGAGGTCTAAGTGCCTCAAGTTTGTAAACGGTTTGAGACCCGAGATTAGACAAGCTATTGGATATCAGGAAATCAGACGGTTTTCTGAGATGGTTAACAAGAGCAGAATTTATGATGAAGACAGTAGGGCTAGGTCTAGCCACTACAAGAGCCTAAGTGATAAGAAAGGAAAAGGTCAATTCAGAGGAAAACCTTATGTGACTCCTGCGGACAAAGGGAAGCAGAGAATGGGTTATGGCAAGAGGCTAAGTGGGGGAGTTTCTACTCCGGTGAGATGTTATAGGTGCGGTGAAGAGGGACATCGTGCTCCTGAATGCAAAAGTGTTGAGAAGACGTGTTTTAAGTGTGGCAAGCCAGGCCACAAGGCTCTGGAATGCAGAAGTGGTGCGGGCGTGACTTGCTACAATTGTGGTGAGCAAGGGCACATTAGTACCAAGTGCGATAAGCCGAAGAAGAATCAAGGGAGCGGGAAAGTGTTCGCTCTATCTGGATCTGAGACTGCTAACGACGATCGATTGATCCGAGGTACGTGCTTCATTCATGGTACACCTTTGATTGCTATAATTGATACCGGAGCTACGCATTCTTTTATTTCTTTGGATTGTGTTAGAAGGTTAAATCTTGAGTTGTCTGTGATTGGTGGCGGTATGGTTATTGATACTCCTGCTATGGGTTCGGTAACTACACCTTATATTTGCTTGAATTGCCCGTTGAGTATTTTCGGTAGAGATTTTGGGATTGATTTAGTGTGTCTTCATTTGGATCAACTGGATGTCATTCTTGGAATGAATTGGTTAAAATTCAATCGTGTGTATATTAACTGTTTTGACAAAACGGTTATTTTTCCCGACTCGGATGTTGAAAGGGAATTGTTTATGACGAGGAAACAAGTGAAAGAATCGGTGCAAGATGGGGCTAAGGTATTTATGCTTATGGCAACTTTGAGGACTAGTGAGAATGAAGAGATTGAGGCTTTGCCCATTGTTAGAGATTTTCCGGAAGTATTCCCTGACGAGATAAAGGATTTACCGCCGGAGCGAGAAGTGGAGTTTTCGATAGATTTGATTCCTGGAACTAGTCCGATATCGATGGCTCCATATCGTATGTCGGCCTCGGAGTTAAAAGAGTTGAAGAGTCAACTTGAGGATTTGCTTGAAAAGAGGTTTATTCGTCCGAGCGTGTCACCGTGGGGTGCACCAGTGTTATTGGTTAAGAAGAAAGAGGGTTCTATGAGGCTCTGTGTGGATTACAGACAGTTGAACAAGGTGACTATTAAGAATAAGTATCCACTTCCGAGGATTGATGATCTGATGGATCAGTTGATTGGTGCAAGTGTGTTCAGCAAGATTGATTTGAGATCTGGGTATCATCAGATCCGTGTGAGAGCTGAGGATATTCAGAAGACGGCCTTCCGAACGAGGTATGGACACTATGAGTATTCCGTTATGCCATTTGGTGTGACTAATGCACCAGGTGTATTTATGGAGTACATGAATAGGATTTTCCATCCGTATTTGGATAAGTTTGTGGTGGTGTTTATCGACGACATCTTGGTTTATTCGAAGAGCGAAGGAGAGCATGCCGAGCATCTGAAGATTGTGTTATCGGTGTTGAGAGAGAAGCAATTGTTTGCAAAGCTTTCTAAGTGTGAATTTTGGTTGAAGGAGGTTAGTTTCCTGGGTCATGTGATTTCGAGTGGGGGTATTGCGGTCGATCCGTCGAAGGTTGAAGCGGTGTCGCAATGGGAGACTCCGAAGTCAGTTTTTGAGATCAGAAGTTTTCTTGGTTTAGCCGGTTATTATCGGAAGTTTATTGAAGGATTTTCTAAGTTATCGTTGCCGTTGACGCAGTTGACTAGGAAAGGTCAAGCCTTTGTTTGGGACGCCAAGTGTGAAGCGAGTTTTCAAGAACTTAAGCGAAGGTTGACGACATCTCCTGTTTTGATCCTGCCAAATCCAGAAGAACCATTCGTTGTGTATTGTGATGCTTCTTTGATGGGTTTAGGAGGTGTGTTGATGCAGAATAACCAAGTTGTAGCTTATGCTTCGAGGCAACTCAAAGTGCATGAGAAGAATTATCCGACGCATGACTTAGAGTTGGCCGCCGTTGTGTTCGTGTTGAAGCTTTGGAGGCATTATTTGTTTGGTGCGAGGTTTGAAGTGTTTAGTGACCACAAGAGTTTGAGGTATCTTTTTGATCAAAAGGAATTGAATGCGAGACAAAGAAGATGGCTTGAACTTTTGAAGGATTATGATTTTGGCTTGAATTACCATCCGGGTAAAGCGAATGTAGTAGCGGATGCATTGAGTCGGAAATCATTGCATATGTCGGCATTGATGGTGAAAGAGTTGGAATTGGTCGAGCAATTTCGGGATTTGAGTTTGGTATGTGAGAGAACTTCTTTTGGATTTAAGTTGGGTATGTTAAAGCTTACGAGTGGTATTTTGGACGAAATTCGAGAAGGACAGAAATCGGATTTGAGCTTAGTTGATCGGTTGACTTTAATCAACCAAGGCCAAGGTGGTGATTTTCGGATTGATGAGAATGGTATTATGAGATGTCGGGATCGAGTTTGTGTTCCAGATGTGGTTGAGCTTAAGAAGAGTATCCTTGAGGAAGGACATCGTAGCGGATTGAGTATTCATCCGGGTGCTACTAAGATGTATCAGGATTTGAGGAAAGTATTTTGGTGGCCTAGTATGAAGAAGGATATTGCGGAATTTGTGTATTCTTGTTTGACTTGCCAGAAGTCGAAGATTGAGCATCAGAAGCCATCGGGTTTGATGAAGCCGTTGTTTATTCCTGAGTGGAAATGGGATAGTATCTCCATGGATTTTGTATCGGGTTTGCCGAGGACGCCGAGTAATTTTGAGGCTGTTTGGGTTATCGTGGATAGGTTGACTAAATCTGCTCACTTTATTCCTATGCGTATGGATTACCCTTTGGAGAAGTTGGCTAAGTTGTATATTGAAAGGATTGTGTGCCTGCATGGTATTCCGTTAAGTATTGTTTCGGATAGAGATCCGCGGTTTACTTCGAGATTTTGGGAGAGCCTGCAAAGTGCTTTGGGTACTAAGTTGCGTCTGAGTTCAGCGTATCATCCTCAGACAGATGGTCAGACGGAGAGGACGATTCAGTCGCTTGAAGATCTTTTGAGAGCTTGTGTATTGGAAAAAGGAGGAGCTTGGAATAGCTACTTGCCTTTGATTGAGTTTACCTACAACAACAGTTTCCATTCGAGTATTGGTATGGCACCATTTGAGGCGTTGTATGGTAGGAGGTGTAGGACACCATTGTGTTGGTTCGAGTCCGGAGAAAGTTCTGTTGTTGGACCCGAGTTAGTTCAACAGACTACTGATAAGATCAAGATGATTCAAGAGAAGATGAGAGTTGCTCAGAGTCGTCAGAAGAGTTATTATGACAAGAGGAGGAAGGCACTTGAATTTCAAGAGGGAGATCATGTGTTTCTTCGAGTCACTCCGATGACAGGTGTTGGTAGGGCACTGAAGTCGCGCAAGTTGTCGCCGCGTTTCATTGGTCCTTATCAGATTTTGCAAAGGATAGGAGAAGTGGCCTATCGTGTGGCTTTACCACCGTCGCTTGCTAATCTTCATGACGTATTCCATGTATCTCAGTTGAGGAAATACATTGCGGATCCGTCTCATGTAGTCCAAATAGATGATGTGCAGGTGAAAGATAACCTGACTGTTGAGGCATCACCTATGCGAATTGAGGATCGGAAATTGAAGCAGCTTCGAGGTAAAGAGATCGCTTTAGTGAAGGTCGCGTGGGGAGGATCGGCTGGTGGAAATGTTACTTGGGAGCTTGAGAGTCGGATGAAAGAGTCTTATCCAGAACTGTTTGAATCAGGTAACATTTTCGAGGACGAAAATTCCTAAGTGGGGGAAGGTTGTAACAGCCCAAATTTCATTAAATAATTAATTATAGTAATTAATTGATTTAGTGGGATTTTTATTAATGTTGGAATTAATTTTTATTAATTGGAATTAATAGATAATTGAGAAGGAAATTGGAAGGAAGGAAAATAAAGGAATATATAAGAGAGAAAGAAAAGAAAAGAAAGATAGAAAAACATTTGGAAAGTAAGAGGAAAGAAGAAGAAAGGAGAGAAAGAGAAGAGAAGAAGAGGGAAAGTGGAAATCATCAAGAACCAACATCAAAGCTCCGATTAATCGAGGTAAGGGTGAGAAATGTTTCTATTCGATCATTGTATGATGTTATGTATGTTGGGTTAGGGTTTTGGTAGAGTTTCCATCACTTTCCATTTAGGGCAAAATGTTGGATAATCGGTAGATTGAGGATTTAATCGGTTGAAAATGAGTAATAATGCCGTAGAATAGTCGGGTAACATGTATTGATGCTGTTTATACTGATTTGGGTGTGTAAGAGAAGGTTGATGATGGATTGGTAAAGGAGAAGACAGAATAGGGTTCTGTTCTGCGCAGGTTCGCTGGCTCTCGCCAGGCGAGCGAAGGCGAAGCTTCGCCAGGCGAAGCCTAGCGAATGTTGGCGAATAATTATGTTTAAGTCCCAGTGGACTTCGCTGGTGGGTTCGCCAGGCGAAGTGGGATAGCGAAGGTTCGCCCAGCGAAGGTGCTGGCGAATGGTGGCGAATGAAGTCAGTAGCTACTGACTTGGGCTCGCTGGGAAGTCTCGCCAGGCGAAGCCTAGCGAGTGTTCGCTGAGAGAGTTCGCCAGGCGAAGGCCAGGCGAAGGTTCGCTGCGAGGGTTCGCCAGGCGAATGAAGGCGAATGTGGCAGTACATTTCCTTTGCTGTGTTATCCAAATGGTGATTGTTTGGTTGATTCGCATATGTTTATACTTCTATGTTATGAATGAGTATGTGAACTATCATGATAACATGTGTTGTGGGTAGCCTACGGGCGTGAATCCTAGAGTTGTGATATGAATGATTAATTGTAATCGGTTAAAATACATGAGAACATAATGATGATTATGTGTGTATTAATTGATGAGTTGTGAATGTTTGATTGTTGTGTACAATTATGTAATGAGTATGCATGAGAACATTTTGATATGTGTGCATAACTTATAATTGTATGATTGGTATTGCGATGTGAATACCTTGATTGTTGTGATAATTAGAGATACATGGGAATACAATGAGGAATGTATGTGTATCGTCTAATGAATTGTGAGTGCATATATGTATGCGATTGTTGTATGAATGCATGGGAACATATGTGATATGTGTGCATTGTTGTTGAATATGATGATGTGTGAACTGAATACATTGATAAATGTTTGATATATTTTGTATGTGCAATCATGATGAAATTCTCGAAGGGGTGAATTATTCGAATGCATGGGATTAAGACGCGGGAACGGTCTTAAGTGCATTTATTGTGATTGGTTGATTGTACATGCATCATTCAGTCAAGAGGCAATGTCTGTTAGTTTCGTGGAAACTAGTGGCTTGTCCCAAACCTAGAAGGGTGGGTTTGAAGCCTAGGGGACGGGCTTGGTTGTTATCGGTCTAGAAGGGTGGACCCGGTTTAAAGTAAAAACCGAAAAAAAGATAACTAATGTCGGTACCGCATAGCATTGAGTTGCATTGGACATGTTGAGTCACATTGCATAATATTGTTGTTGTATAATTGTGCTTGTGAATGATTGTGAAATTAAGCATGAAGGGATGTGCTTGTGAACATTCATAATGTTGATATATGTGAACGCGATATAATTATGATTATGAGAATGAAGTATGGTGAGAAATGTGAATATGTGTTATATGACTACCTATATATATATAATCTCATGCTTTGATTATTATGGTTATATTTCTCACCCTTCTGCTGTTTTATAATGCTCTATGAGGCATTGCAGATTAGGATGCTGGAGTCCTTTTGTGAAGAATAGTCTTCATTCTTTTGAGTCTGCTGCTCTGATATGTAACACCGGGTAGTTAGACTAGTATAGTCATTCTTTTGTGATACATTGTGATGTATCAGCTGATGCGGTTTTGTAATCTAACTGATATGATGTATTAATCTGGATGACTTATGTGCATTTGAATTAATATTTTGAAAAACGATCAAATGATTTTATCTTCCGCTTAAATTGAAAATGTTACATATTTTATGGAGCAAATAGTAGAAGTGGTTTATTGGTGAAATTGTGGCATTCTTCTTTTATACCTTATTATAAAACCTTTTTACTCTGATAATTTGTATGTGCTTAATTGTTTTATATGCATTTATTTGGGGTATAGAAGGGGGTGTTACACGCCTAGCGAGCATGACAACATTTTGGTGGTTTTGCATGTTGTCTTGGTTTCCTTGCCCATTTCTTGTGTCTGACTTTTCACTTGTTTTGTGCCTGATTCCTGCATAATAACACACAAATCAAAGGTACCAAGAGATTTTCTCATAATGTTGCAAACCAACTAAAACAAGAGTGGTTTTCAACACTTTCATGACAAAAATGAGTGAAAAATGCCAACATTAGATAGATCAAATAAGTGAAATTTGGCATCTAACAACTCGCCCCAACTAGATTTTTTCTTGTCCTCAAGCAAAGTATGCCTCTCATTTCGCAATAAGAGGATTTGCTCAAGACTAAGATTCACCCAAGAATGGATAAAATTGGCTCAAACACAAATGATGCAACAAGCCATGGTTTCAAATATTTAGAATCAAACAATGCACAAGAACTAACTTCTTAAAGCAAATATAAAGCCATGCATCAATCAACAACTATTTTTTTCATGAATGAATCACTATATCTCCCCTCTTCGAATAAGGATTGAAGAAATTACGCGTTTGCAACCGCGGGGACAATTTCACTCAACTAACAAACAATGCCAATATGAATTCAATTCATACAAAATCTAACAATCAAAAGCGAAAATATGGAAGCAAGAAGATCACTAAGGTCTTTAAGGTTGTAGCTTGGTCGGGTTACAAACAAGGGACATTTATAAGGTCATTGAAACGAAATTGCCGATGCAAAATAGACATTCACTACACGTTATTTATACACCTCAACTTCATTCCATTTGCTTCTTAGTTGCAAACCTTCACAAACCTTATTTCACAACTTATTCTTTCACTATTTTTCTTTTCCAAGCAAGCATCCTTTTTATTTTCTTTTCTTTTCTTTTTTCATATTCACACAATTTTTTTGGGTGCTTGCTTGAATTTTTAAAAAGTTGTACCAACCTACTATCTTCCATTTTGGGCGCGGGTGTGTGTATGTATGTGTATGTGTGTTTGTGCGCGCACGTGCCTGCGTGTGTGTGTGTGTGTGAGTGAGTGTGTTTGTGCGCGCACGCCTGCGTGTGTGTGTGTGTGTGTGTGTTTGTGTGTGTGTGAGTGTCTGAGTGCGCGCGCGTGCCTACGTGTGTGTGTGTGTTTGTGCGCACACGCGCGTGTCTCTGTGTGTGTGTGTGTGTGTGTGCGTGCACGTGGGAGCGCGTGTGTGCGTGTGTCTCTACGTGTCTGTGTCTGTGCGCGTGCGTGTCTATGTCTGTGCCTGTGAGTGTGTGCGCGTGCATGCGTGTGTGTGCGTGTGTGTGTGTGTGCGTGTGTGTGCATGTGTGTGTGTGTGAATGTGTGTGTGTGTCTGTGTATGAGCGCGTGCGTGCCTGTGTGTATATGTATATGCACGTGCACGCGCATGTGTGTGTGTGTACGCGTCCGTGCGCACGTGCGTGTTTGTGTCTATGTGTATGTGTGTTTGTGATCCCGCGAAGGTGCATATGCGCGTGCGTGTGTGCGTGTGTCTCTACGTGTTTGTACCTGTGTGTGTGTGCGTGTCTATGTCTATGCGTGTGTGTGTGTACGCGCGTGTGTGTGTCTGTGCGTGTGTGAGTGTGTGCGCGCGCGTGTGTGTCCGCGAGTCTGTGCGCCCGGGTGTGTCTGCATGTCTGTGTGTATGTGTGTGTGTGTGTGTCTGTATGTGTTCGCGTGCATATGTTTGTATACGCGTGCATGCGTGTGTGTGTGTGTGTGCGCGTGTGTGCATGTGTCTTTGCGTGTGTGTGTGTGTGTGCGTGTTTGTGTGTGTGTGTGTGCGCGCGTGCGTGTCTGTGCGTGTCTGTGTCTGTGTCTGTATCTGTGTGTGCGTGCGTGTGAGTGTGTGTGCGTGCGAAATTTTTTGTCTTTTTGATGGCCCAACACCGCTCCAATAGCATAGTCGCCAGCATCACACATTAACTCAAAATTTAAATTCTAATCCGGAGCAACTATGATTGGAGCGGTGACCAATTTTTACTTCAAAATCTCAAAAGCTTTTAAACATTCATCAGATAAGAGAAATACCTGGTCCTTGGCCAGGAAGTTACTCAAAGTCCTATCCACCTTTGAGAAATCTTTGATGAATCGTCGGTAGAAACCGGCATGCCCAAGAAAGCTTCGGACACCCTTTACGTTAGCTGGAGGAGGCAACTTCTCAATCACATCAACCTTAGCATGATCTACTTCGAGCCCTTTTGACGAGACTTTGTGACCAAGAACAATCCCCTCCGTCACCATAAAGTGGCATTTCTCCCAATTTAGCACCAAATTGGTCTTCACACACCTTTCCAACACGGTTTCTAAATTTTCCAAACATAAACCAAAAGAACCACCAAACACCGAAAAGTCATCCATGAAAACTTCCATTATTTTCTCTATAAGATCGGCAAAAATGGCTTGCATGCATCTTTGGAAATTTGTCGATGCATTACACAACCCAAATGGCATTTTGCGGTAAGCGAAGATTCCAAACGGACATGTGAAAGCCGTCTTCTCATGATCGGCCGGGTCAACCGCAATTTGGTTGTACCCGGAATAGCCATCTAGAAAAAAATAGAATTATTGTCCCGAGAGTCTCTCTAACATTTGGTCCATGAATGGAAGTGGGAAGTGGTCTTTCCGAGTTGCGGTATTCAACCGCCTATAGTCAATACACATTCTCACCCCGTTGCTACCTTTGTTGGGATCAACTCGTCTTTCTCATTACGAATAACGGTAATGCCACCCTTTTTAGGAACCACATGCACCGGACTCACCCAAGGGCTATCCGAGATAGGGTAGATCATTCCTGCATCCAATAACTTGACAACTTCTTTCCTAACAACCTCTTTCATTGTAGGATTTAAGCGGCGTTGTGGTTGAGCCACCGGCTTAAAATCCTCCTCCATTAAAATTTTGTGCATGCAATAGGAGGGACTAATTCCTTTGAGATCGGAAAGAGTCCATCCCATCGCTTCTCGATTCTTTTTTAACACATCAATTAAACGGGATTCTTCACTTTTGGACAAAAGGTTGCTTATGATAACCGGTTTTTCTTCGGTTTCATCTAGGAATGCATACTTCAAGTTATTTGGTAACTCCTTCAACTTAATTATTGGCTTTTCATCTTCAACCTCCTTTTTCAACACTTCCTCCTCCACTTCCCATGGTTGTAACTCTTTAAGACTATCAAATTCTTTTAAACATTATTCAAGAGCTTCTTCTTCTTCAAGTGTAAAAACTTCAAAAGAGTCATTAAGAGCTAGCTCCATGGGAGTTATGGCATGAACATGTTTGGAAACTTCAAAGGCGGCTTCTTCAATTACATCAACTCGGAAACTATCATGTTTGTCACTTGAGTGCTTCATTGCTTCAAAAAGGTCAAAAGTGACTTCTTCATTTTGTACCCTCACCTTCATTAAACCGTCGTCTACATCAATCATCATACGAGCGGTTTTCATGAATGGTCTTCTGAGAATTAGCGGCGCATCATCGTCTTCCTCAATATCAATAACAATAAAATCAACTGGAAAGAAAAACTTGTCAACCTTTACCAATACGTCTTGAGCTACTCCATGGGGGTGAGTAGTAGACTTATCGGTTAATTGCAACGTCATACGGATGACTTTAATCTCAATATTGCCAAGCTTTTTCATAATAGATAAGGGTATAAGATTGATGCTTGACCCCAAATCGATTAACCCCTTTCCAACATAAACATCGCCAATGGTAACCGACAAGGTGACTCGCCCCAGATCAACTTCTTTTCTTGGTAGAGTCCTTTGGATGATGGCACTACAACTCGCATCCAAAATAACTGTTTCCGACTTCATATACCTTCACTTTTTGGTGAGTATGTCCTTCATGAACTTAGCATACTTTGGCATTTGCTCCAAATCTTTGGCAAACGGGATATTGACCTGAAGTTGTTTAAAGATATCCATGAATCGGGCGTAATGCCATTCATTTTCTCTCCTAGATGGAGCATGAGGATAAGGTAAATTTTGGACCGGAGTAGTGCTCACTACCTCCTTCCTTCTAGAATTTCGCTCTTTTTTCTTCTTCACTTCTTCCACCATAACTTTTTCACTTGTTTTATTTTCAACTTCACCATTTTTCTCATTTTCAACTTCACCGTTTTTTTTATTTTCAACTTCAACCAATTTTTCTTTCTTTTCAACTTCCTCATCATTCCACTCTCCAACTTCCCCATCAATTTCATCAATTTTTTTCTCATCATCCTTTTTCTCAACTTCTCTTTTTTCACTCTCATCAACCAACTCTTTTCCACTTCTCGTCCTTATAGCCTTACAATGCTCCTTAGGATTTGTTTGCGTATTTGCCGAGAAAGATGGTCCGAATTGTTGTTCCGCTAATTGCTTAGCAAGTTGAACAACTTGAGTCTCAAGATTTTTAATTGCCGCATCGTTACTTTTTTGATTCGCCATTGACATTTGCATGAATTGCGTCAATGTCTCTTCCAATTTTGAAGCTACGACCGGTGGTTGTTGAGTTTGATAGGGATTTTGATGGTTGGAAGGACCACCTTCATAACCTTGGTTATGTTGATAGTTTCCCCTAGGTTGGTACCCTTGGTTGCCTTGATAGTTTTGTTGTTGTGGATTTTGGTGGTGTTGTTGTTGATGTTGTCTTGGTTGATAATCTCTTTGATTTTCCATGTAATTAACTTCTTCAAATCCTAGAGGTGGACAAAATCCGGTGTCGTGTTCACCTTTGCAAAGTTCACAACAAGCTATTTGTTTAGCTTTTCACAGTTCTTTTAACTCTTTTATTTGTTGAGTTAATAGTTCCACTTGTTGTGAGATAAGCTTGTTTTGTGCAAGAATAATGTCATTTGTCCCTAACTCGAGCACACCCGGTTTTATTTGAGTCACCCCACGGTTATGATTCCCTTGATGATCATTAAGTGCCATCTTATCAATAATTGCAATGGCATCATATGCACTTTTTGAATATCAAAGAACCTTCCGTCGTAGCATCCAATAAGGTCTTGTGAACCGAAAGGAGTCCATTGCGGAAAATATGAACTTGAGTGAGCTCGTTGAAACCGTGTCCCTTGCACTTTCTTAACATAGATTTGTATCGCTCCCAAGCTTCGTTCAATGGTTCACTAGCTCCTTGAGAAAATACTGCAATCGCAGTTTTAGCCTCCATGAATCGGTTATGTGAAAAGAAACGTTTAAGAAACTTCTCCTCTAGAAGATTCCAATCTGTCATGATTGTTGTCGATTGATTAAGGTACCACTCTTTCGCTTTCCCAATCAATGAATGAGGAAATAGTCTCCTAAACAATGACTCTTCGTCAGCTTCTGTTGCTCCCGTTGCGCCAGCAATCTTATAGAATTTTGTGATATGGGTGAACGGATCCTCATGGTCTAGTCCCGTGAAAGGATTTTGATAGACTAGAGATAGGATTCATGTTTTCATCTCAGCTTGCCTTCGGTTTTGAAGATTCCATGCGAACTGAGCTGTATGTCTTGAACTGTTTGTGCATGGAGTGGAAACTGGAGGTGGTGGTGGTGGAGGTGCTGCCATAATTGGTGTGAAATATGGTGATGAGTATGGTGTAGAGGAACTTTCTCCTTGCTCTTGTCTTTGCCTAGCTTGTTGCCTCCTCCGTCTTGTTCTGTTGTTCAGTCTCCTTGCGGTTCTCTCGATCTCGGGATCAAAAAGAAGTTGGTCCTCAGGAATCTGTCCTCGCATAAAACAAAGGCTGCACACTAAACCAAACAGATTACAGGCACAAGTAAAGAAAATTCAAAGTCAAAAATTCAGTAACTATTGCGATGCTCGCAATATCAATTTACATTCCCCGGCAACGGCGCCATTTTGTTGGTACAGTGGTAAAGTGTCGGGTTTTTGTTATCGTCTCCACAGGGAATATAAGATATTGCTGCCGTTCCACAGTTGATAAATTTGTAACTTTATAGTAACAAAAGGGGGGTTTTGGTTTTAGTAACGGTTGTAATACCCAAATTTTTTACCCCTAAGATCCCACATTTCATTTTGCATATCATTCCACAAACAAGATCGTACTTTTTGGTTCTCTCACTCTTGTGTGTTTCTTACTTGCTTTATGTTTGTTTTTGTTTACTAACCTCTAACCAAAATACTAAAAATATTTTTCAATTTGTTTGTTTCTTCTTCTTCTCTGTGTGTTTAGGATTTTGCAAGGAGATTAATGGCTAGGACATTCATTCAAGTTTAAATCAGATGGACGTTTGACCTCATCTTGGTCAAACTATCAAGGGTTTGCTTCAACTGTGAATTACCCGCGGTGTGTTCTATGAGAAGTTTGGTCCAGAAATCCAGAGAATTACGTCAAAGATCAAAATGGAAGGTGCAAGTAATGTCCTGGTACATGAGTAGTTGTGTTCATTTTTATCAGAGGTGAAGGTGGAGAATAGGGCGTGGAAAGTTGATGCTGGAAGTAGATCTATTGATTTAGAGCTGACTACATTATCAAGTGCCAATCATATCAAAATGACTCCAAGTTGACTAGAGTGCTTCAGTCTTCTCTCAGTGGTCATGGACGTGTATCTCTTATTTGCACGGTAACCCCTTCATCAAGTAGCAGCGAAGAGACACATAATGCATTGAAGTTTGCTCACCGGGCAAAGCACATTGAAATACAGATAGCACAAATATTTCTTTCTTGTCATGCCATTTGCTTGAGAAACTTCTAGTGAAATTACTTCCTGTAGAGTGGCAACATGCTTCATAAGTAAGTTGGACTCCTGGTATTCATGGCCAACCAAGTTTAGAATGGTTGCAACTGCTATGGAATTATCTGAAAGCATATTGTGAGGACCTTTTAATTTTTTCTAAGTGGCCTATATTGCCTGTTGGCAATGATTGCTTGATGCAGTTAACACCAAATTCAAATGTGATAAAAAATGATGGTTGGAGTGAGAAAATATCTTCTTTATTGTTGAAGGTTGGATGTTTATTCTTGAGGCAGCACCTGCAAGTAGAGCACCCTGAATTGGAATGCTTTGTCCAATCACCTACAGCAAGAGGTGTATTAAATGTTTTTCTGGCTATTGCTGGGGAGCCACATAAGATTGAAGGGTCGGAGATAGCAATGCAAGATGACGGGACACAGAATGTGGGTGCTTCTTTGACTAATTCGAATTGTCAATGCAATGGAGCTGCATGTTGCGACTGCTGCATCAGAAGATTGTGAAAGAATGTTGAGAACCGGTGATCGGGTATGCCGAATGGCATATGATAAGAAAAATTTGCTGCTGTATGCCATCATATCAGGTTCTCGAAGACATATTGATCGCCTGCTTAGAGATCAACAGACTCTTTTTAGTTCGATAGAGGATTTCTTGTGGTTCAAATTGTCAACTGTGAGGGACCAACCGGCAATGTCTGTCCAGGAGAACGATCATATTAGGAACATGAAATTGGTGTATGGCAGAAAACTATTGACTCTGAAACATGTCGAAGCAGACAAGAAGATTCTGGTGTAAAATTCTGTGAATCAACTGATGCTGATGATGCTTGGAATAAGAAAATGGAGGCATGTGTTACTCGTAATCTGAAAGTCCGCGGAGATCTCAAGCCTTTTCCACAGAGACTTTATGCCGTCCCTCCTAAAATTGCCAGCGGCTCTGTTCCTGGAATTTCTGTTGAAACATATCATGATGATAACAAAAACTGGAAAAAACATGTACTGCAAGTGTGGCCATTCTGATTATGCTCACCACCTGTTTGATGAAATGCCTAGGAGAAACTTTGTTTTTTGGACTGCTATTATTTCTGTGTTTGCAGAGTGTAACCCTGTGCAAGCTGGACAAACACCGCCACTGTTGCAATACTTTGGAATTCTGTTGACCAGGGGTAAACTGAATGCTTTTGAGTCATTCAAACTCCAGGGCCATATTTCTTTTCCCTTGATTTTGGATGTGTCATTCATGACAACTAGACTAGGAGTAAATATACAGGAAGATGTACAAAGTCCGCCGTTGAATATGCAGTATAACAAAAAAATTCTTTGCCTAACCATAGCAATCTGCAGTCTGATCGAATTCAGTGGCAGACATGAACTTGATGAACTTCCGTGTTCTGGCTCTTCAGAAAGCATTCGCTCAAACACACAGTTGCAATCCATTGACACGGTCAATATTTCTGGTAATTCAATTTCTCAAAACACATGTGTGAATCAACTTGTTTCTGTTGTGGAACACTTTGGAGAAACTAGAGGAGGGCATTACATTGTTTACAGATGTGTGAGATCCGAGTCCTCAGACGTCTCTGGCGATTGCTTCAATCAAAATTCAATGCACTGGTTGTCCAGAGGGCATGGTTGTTGATAATGTTAATTATGGATCCAATGTTCTAGAAGAACCACTGAAAGATATTGTTGAAACTGAAGGAAATGGCTGGCATCATTATAACACTGAATGGAGAAATAACACTGATGAAAGTGTGGATGATAATCAGCTCAGATATTTCTATTCAAACTAGTATGCGAGGGATGGCTGCTCGTTGTGAGCTGCGCTTTAGGAAGCAGACCAGTGCAACTATTGTCATTCAGAGCCACTGCCGGAAATACTTGGCACAACACCATTTTTTGAACTTAAAGAGGGCAGCAATTGCCACCCAATATGCATGAAGAAGAACTGCAGAGGAATGATCCTTACAGAGTGGAAGACATGGATATGTACTCCAATGTGCTATATTCTAAGGAATGCTTTTCTGCTTTGAGTTACCTTGCCCATAGAGTATTCCTGACTGATAAATATAGACCTGATCATTCTGCTCCTAAAAGCTTGCAATCGCAGCTGAGCTTGAACTCTGGCAGGAAGCCTTTAGATCTGTTGAAGATATACACGGGTTAATGTGCATGATCAAGAAAACACCAAACTCATCCAACTCTAACTTTCTCTCCAATTCGATAACCACCACCACATTTCAAGAAACGATGCAACCTTCTGATCACGATTCTTCTTCGCAACGATATTCTTACAACCCCGCTCTCAACTGGAACCCTCAACTTCACAACTACTTCACCAAAGCTTATGGCTCTGATCGCTTCTCTCGCATCTCCTCCGCTTTAACGCGACCTTCTCGTTACTCGTGTATTCGTGTGAACACTCTTCGATCTAATTGTGATGCTGTTATTGAGAAATTACGTTTGCTCGTAAAGAAATCATCGAATGCTGATGATTGTGAAAATGGTTATGATGCTGTGAATCCTTTGAAGGAGTGTTTGGATTCTGATTCTGGTCCAGTTTTCAAGTGTCAGATTCCTGGACTGGATTATATTGTGTTTGTTTGGGGCTCGGGATCACACCGTGTTGATTATGGTAATATAGCTCCTAAAGAGGTTATTGTTAGTAGGAAATGTGCTGAGGCTGTTCTCCGGGGAGCTCAGGTATATGTTCCTGGTATACTGGCTTGCAGTGCTCATGTGGAGAAAGGAGATACAATTGTCGTCTCTGTTTCTGTCGAGCAGAAGGGTTCAGATGGGAGTTGGAGTGCTGGAATGACGCGTGGTATTGTTCTTCAAGGATCTGAGACAGATCCATATTATCTTGAACGAAATGGGCTATATATTGGCCAAGGAACTGCAATGTTGTCAAGGGCTGGAATGTTCCGTGTTACTCAAGGACTAGGTGCAAGATATATGTTTACCATGGCAATTGGACGCCTTCTTCGTGCCATAACTTTTGCATCTACAATTCTTCCGTCAGCTCGACCTTGGTGTGGTAGTTCTCGGTTCAGAGTTCCTGGATATCCACATCGATGGGCTCAGAAATATTATATGCCATATGCTTCTGATCATAATGCTATCAGCCAGTTGTTAAGGCTTGATCAAGCCTATGTTGACATTGGAAAACCAGTTGGTGACTACCGGCCAGAATGGGGCTTCATGAGCTTTCTGATTGATTTTCTGCGATCAACTGCTTCAGAAGGACCTTCATGGTTCAGTCTGTTGAAGAAAGCTGGAGGTGGCTGCAATGACCTCCTATACAGTGGCCACATGCTTGTTGCTGTACTTACAGCTATGGCTTGGACAGAAGCGTATGGAGGTTTCAGTTCAGCTCTTGTATGGCTTCTTGTAGTTCACAGTGCCCAAAGAGAAGTTCGAGAACGCCATCACTACTCTGTAGACTGCATTGTAGCCATATATGTGGGAATCCTTCTGTGGAAAATGACAGGTTTTATCTGGTCACATGAAGTTAGATCTGGAAATAAGAATCTGGTTAAGTTTGAGAAGATTAAAAGTTAGATCTATCTAGCAAAACTGCTTTCTGTAAAGAGGCTGATCTAAAGTATTATACAAAGACTCGAGATTACACCGATATCCATGTCATTGGGGGTAATATTGCTTATCCAGTTATTAATTCCATCATGTTTCCAAAAACCAATGTGCGTGCTAATGTATGCCAAGTCACAATTACTTGGTTTGGATTTTATCGGATTCGGAAAGGAAGTAATCAAATCATTGATGCTGATTGATCTAGCACTTCCTCAGTACTCATACAAGTCACAGGCAGTCTGGGTTCCTGTGCCACAATCAATAAAAGAAGCAGTGGCCAAGCAAAATTATGATTTCCGAGGAGGCTTGCATGCCGCTTCTCATGCTGTTTTACACGTAGTGCCTTTACATATAATGTGCAACTTGTCCGATTTGGCTCCTGAGTGTCCGAATCCTCATGACAGCCGATATTATCCTGAAAGAATCTTAATATATGATCAACATCCCGGAGGGTCTGGAATTTCAGTACAGGCTCAACCGCACTTCACAAAGTTCCTGGTTGCTGCTCTAGAAGTGCTCACAGGTTGCCGCTGTTCGGCTGAAATGGGTTGCCCTAATTGTATTCAGAGCTTTGCTTGTCATGAGTATAACGAGGTTTTGCACAAGGAAGCGGCCATTATGATCATCAAGGGTATTCTAGATGCAGAGAACTCTTGGACTAGAGGAATGTGCGTTATGGATGCCGACACGTACATGAGTTAGAGCCCTTGAAGAATTTCTTCAGTATGCTAATTGGCAGAAAGCTCACACCATTTTTTATAACTTCAGTTGCTCATAAGTTATTCTTGCAAGCTAAACACACTGAGATATGGAGGAAGGAGAATTCTCCGAGGCTCGTGAGGATCTTGCTGCATTTGAAAAGGTTATTGAAGTGGTTAAACTTGCAGAGAATCTTCTACACATACAATCCCCTTAAAGCAGATATTGTTTCTGTCGGCCATGTATCAGATTTGCCATCAATTATTGCATCAACACTGAATTTTATACTTGGAGGATATAGAGGTGCATCTTGCTGAGCATGAACATGAGATAATTAAAATGAACTCTAACAGTGAGAAAACTTCAGCAATCATATAACGAGCAGCTCAAGGCCCTGATGGTTCGTATGATATTAAAGACTCACACGACTTTGTCTATGGAGCAATATCGAAAGAATTGTTCATTGGCAATGTTTACTTGAGAGTATACAACGATCAGCCGGACTTCGAAATTAGTGAACCAGAAGCTTTTTGTGTAGCACTAATTGATTTTATATCCTGCCTTCTGCACAATCAATGTGTTGAAGAGCCTAATCATAATGTTGAAGAGACCTCCAGCTTCACCGAGAATTCCGAGCATCTAAATGAGGTTGTTGATGGATCTGTCAATCAACATCAGATCCCGAATAATTCTGGCACAATGTCGGATGAACAATCTCTAGGGAAGGAAGAACCTGAGCTGATTAAAAATCTCCGTGCGGCAATGATCTCTCTTCAGAACCTTCTGACTAGCAATCCAAACTTGGCATCCATATTTTATAATAAAAACAAGTTGCTACCTCTTTTTGAATGTTTTTCGGTGGCCGAAGCATAGTACTGTGGCAGAATTAGACTGGGCTCAAGCTGCAAATAGATTGATTGAGAAGGTTGAGGACGATGCTGAGCTAATAGAAGTTTCACCAACAATGAAGTCGAGAAGAAGACTTGTCTTGACAACACAGCTTATGCAGCAACTACTTAACCCTCCTCCAGCTGAAGTTCTCTCTGCAAATGTCAAGTTGCATCATGATAGTGTGATTTAGTCTGTTGCTAGATCAGTGCTGGGAGATTGTTGCAGTTCTGTCTCAGTGTGTGGAAGTGATTCGCCAGTGCCAGCGGCTAACAAAAGCCTCCCGCCCAATAAGCTTAAATCATCTGATAAAATTGACCAGTACATTTTGAAAGTGGAAGACTTTTCTGATAGGGTAAGGAAGCTGGAAAATGATATAATGAGATTGGAAAGCAGAGCCTCATTTTTGGACTTAAGAATTGAGTGTCATTTTCTGTCATCAATCAATTGCCAAATTTCAGAGCTACCCGTGCCGGCAGAGATTTCCAAAAAGAAATTAAAATAGGAGCAAAATTTTCTAAGGAGTGTTGTATATATGAAGCAGAGCGAAAACGGCTCGAAATTGAGGTTGAGCTGAGAAAACAATTTGTCACTTATCCAAGCCATATTGCAAGCCATGTGAATATAATATCAGCTGACCCCACAAACCTTCCACATCACCTAAGTGAGCTGAAAGAAAAAATTAAAACGACATGAAAAAAAGCTTCTCAACAGGTCACACATAACTTGCATCCCAAAACGCAGAAAAAAATCTCACAACGGCAAATCATTTTTCACTCACTCTCATCTATAAATACAATTCATCTCTCACTCATTTTCTCAAGCTTTTCAAGCCAAAAAATCTCTGCTGATTTTCTTCCTCAATTCCTCACTACCAGAAAAACCTTCGTTCATTCTCTTCTCATACTTCATTCCACCAAATTAACTTCAAATCAACCTCAAACACAGATCAATTTCGAACCAGAATTCGTTCAGAAGAAGAAGAGAAGCAAGAAGAAGCTTGGATTGATTTCTTACCTGAGTTTGAAGGTAGATTGAGCTTCACCGTCATTTTCGATCCGTTACCTTTTGTTGTGATTCTTTGAATTGTTGGTACCATTGTGAAGAGCTCTTGATTTCGATTGCAACCGCGTATTTTTCGCGTCCCGCCGTTGTGATTTAAGCTAACATCCATGGCCGTGAATGTTTTCGCGTGTGAGAGCTAGAAGAAGAAGATAACTCTGTTTCGTTTTCTCTTTCTGCTTTTCAATATTACTTTTCTTTTATTTGTTTATTTTTATTTTCTTTTTTCATTTCTTTCAGAACTTAACTATGTGGATTTTTCCACATTTTTCTTTTATTATTAAATTTGTATTTTAATTTCATTTTTTGAAAAAAGCTTTTAAAAAATTATTTAAAAATATTTTGATTAAGTGTTGATTGTTTTGGATCTTGATTTTGATAAGATTTCATCAATATCAATGGACTTTGGGTGTTGATTTTATCCACCAAGAGAGGTGATTGATATTGACGATAATTTAATCAATTCGAGATTCAAATTGTGATTTCATTTTCTTTCTTCTTTTTATTTTTGATCGATGAAATCTATGGATCATAGATTGTTGATTATCAAGGTTGATTAATCTTCATTATTTCAAAACTATGGACGAATAATCATTGAGATAATTCTCCTTACTTTGGAATAGTGATAGATTATCTTTGATTAATTGATGAAAAATCTTGATTATGATGAGATCACCACCTCTTTTCTTTTTGTGTGGCATGTTTTAGGAGAGTGATTTATATATCATTTCTCTAACATGTATTAACACTAACATTTTATTGACCGGCCTCAGATAGTCGTGGTTTCTACATAAACCCGATTACGATTGCTTAACATAGCGCTAAATTGTCCCTTAATCGGAAAATGATCATTCGTGGCTCAAACTTACGTTTAAAAGTCCAAGTATGTTTAGTTTCTTGTCTTAACTCCAATACCTATGAAAATCATTGTTAGGAGGCTTTGATTCTATCAATCCTCTAATGAATTTTCATTAATCTTGGTCTAAGTGCAAGAATTAATCATCATTGATCATATGTTCTAACCACTAACCACTAATTCACTAACAATATCCTTGTTTAATTTTGTTTATATTCTCTTCTTACTCTTTATTTTTTACTTTTATGCTTCCATTTTATCATTACATACCATATCTTTGTTTATGTTTATGTCATTTTTCTTTTGTCCACTTGGACCATACTTTGTTCAAAACACTAATAAAGGATAAAACATCTAAAAAATTTGGTGCTATTAATTTTGTGGTTATACTCTTGGACCATTCTTAGACCTTGGACTTCATGGACATTTTGGACTTAGGATTAGGACTTTCTTCCCTATGCTTGGAGAATTTAGAATCTTAGCCTTTATTTGGCTCGATCACTGGCTGATACTTTAAATCGGATGGAATTCTTTTTGCTTGCTTTGGAGTGTGCTACAAGTCGGTTAGATCTTTCTTATCTCTAGCTCTTATTTTGTTTTTTAGGATAGTCACTTCATCTCCTCCCCTTCTTAAATTTTCAAAACTTTCTCCCTTTTTCAAAACCTTCTTGGTTTCAAACTTCAAAACCGCTTTCGCAATAAAACCTTGACTTTCGTCAAGTGATTTTTTAAACTTTGTTTTTCTTAATAAAAGTCAATCAATGTTAATCATGCTTTGACCAATTTCAAAAGACATAAAAAATACAAAAACTCATCAACTCTTTTTGTGCCTTTATGCACTTTTTCACTTTAAAACTTTTCATAAAGTTTAGACATGATTCATTTCTATAGTTGAGATGTAAATCTCCTATTCCCCATATTATTAAGACTGTGACATTTTCCACGTTGATGTTGAGTGATAGTCTTGTTGATAATCCAAGCAAATCCTCCATCTTTATGTGACGCAAATGTTGTCTTAATACTCGGGGGTGGATAGTCGCAGTTTTCTCCTTGAAATGACGACTTGTCTTTACATCTAAAATCAATCAAAACCAACAAAATTTTGTCATTTGTACCACGAACTACGGGGTTTTGATTCCATATTGCACTTTATGGGTACGTAGGCATGAGACGATAAGTCTCTCCAAACACAAAAATATAAAAAATAATTCTCTTCTCATCTCCCCAATCTCTTTTCAAACAAACCATTTTCAAACCAAAAAGCGTAAATATTTCAAAGGGCTCCTATAGAGTACTATAGACGTTTTGGGTGCTAACACCTTCCCATTGCGTAACCAACCCCCTTACCCCGATCTCTGTCTCGTGTTCTTATTTTAGAACTCTTTGGTTTTGTTCGCTCTTTTTCCTTTCCTTTATTTGGATAAAATAAAAGTGCGGTGGCGACTCTTGTTTTCTTTGAGTTAAGTTAGTCAATAACTTACACTCACGATTTTTACCGCTACAGAAAAGTGGCGACTCTGCTGGGGATCTTTAAACGGTTCCTAGTGGGTTTCGCCTACTTTGATTTATTTCTCGCTTTCTGTTTGACTTGTTTGTTATTGATTGTTCTGTTTTGGTGCCTGGTAATTTGTGTGGTGAGATAAGTCCTAACCCGGACTTGAGTGCACTTATGATAGGAGGGTGGTATAGTCTTGTTGGCGTACGTGGAGTAGTCCTTACTAAGCTAACTTGAGATCCCCCGCTCGGTGGAGGCCCCTTTGGAAATTACTGATGTCTTACGAGTAGTCGTAATTGATATTACTTTTTTCCGACTGGGAGCCTGAGAAGCTGAGGACCTTAGAACCCTTTAACCCATCTTGGCCTTATTAGGACGTGGTGCGGTGGCTGTTCAGGTGTAGACTTGAATTGGTCGTTACGCGATACCACACTCAGATGAGTTTCTCTTGAGAATATTGTTGGCCGACGAGTAGTCGTTTAAGCCGATAATATCCAAAAGATGGAATTATGATTCTGGGAACTTTTTAGAACCTTGTTCTACAGGTGATGATATAACCATAGTACATACCATTGTGGGTTGGTTGATCCTTACCTTTGGCTCCATGCTCGTGCCGAACCTTTGAACCTGTGTGCTTTGTATGTCTTGTTTGTGGGTGTTGCATCTTGCACTCATGCATTCATGAGCATTGTGTTTCAGCTGGTTTAAGGATCTCAGAGATTTTCTTTTGCAAACATCGCAGATATTGTTGATTATGGATATTGGAAGGAGAAACACTCAGAAGTACGGTTTTCGGGCTCCTGATCTTACAGAGTTGAGAAAGCTAGTGTCCTTGGTAGATGATCGTTCAGGCTTCTTATCTCGTTATGGGAGACTTTTATTTGTTCTTTCTACCAATATTGAAGACGGAATTCTGAATACCCTTATGCAGTTCTATGATCCTATTTACCGATGCTTCACATTTCCCGATTATCAGCTCATGCCGACCTTGGAAGAATATGCTTATTTGTTGGGTGTACCGGTTTCTGATAAGGTCCCGTATACTGGTTTGGAGGAAGCTCTTAAACCTCAAGATATTGCTGAAGCTACCCATTTGACGAAGTCAGATATTGATACAAATCTAAAGACTAAGGGAGGCCTCAAGGGTTTGACTGCTAAGTTCTTGATCGAGAAGGCTACTTTATTTGCTGACATTGGTCGCACATTGGCGTTTGAGGCTATATTGGCTTTACTCATCTATGGACTAGTCTTGTTTCCTAATATTGATAATTTTGTGGACATTAATGCTATTAGGATTTTCTCGATTGGGAACCCTGTTCCAACTTTGCTTGGTGATACTTATTTTTCCATCCATAGTAGGACCTCTAAGGGAAACGGTACCATTGTTTGCTGTCTACCTCTGCTGTATAATTGGTTCGTTTCACACTTACCTCAGACATCTGCTTTTAGGAAAAACAAGGATTGTTTAAGGTGGTCTCAAAGGATTATGTCTCTTACGCATACTGATATCACTTGGTCTTCTTCGGTTTACGATAATGTCCAGATTATTGATAGTTGTGGAGAATTCGCCAATGTTCCTCTTCTTGGAATACAAGGCGGAATTAACTACAACCCGAGTCTAGCTCGCCGCCAGCTGGGTTACATGCTGAAGGATAGGCCTAAGAATATTTTATTAGAGGGTTTATTCTTTCAAGGAGGGGATGATTCTCTTGGTTTGAGAAGAAAAATGGCTCATGCCTGGACTAAGATTCACAGGTTGGGTAGAGGGGAGCTTGGAAGACAAGTTTGCATTGCTTTAGAACCGTACACGCTTTGGGTGAAGAAGAGGGCTATGGAGCTTAAGATGCCTTACCCTATTGAGAAACCTCTGACTACTGTGATCTCTACGCCACTCCCTACGGCAATCCCTGTTTCTTCTGATGATGTGAAGACACTTCAAGACGCTTTGGCTAAGATGAAGGAAGAGAAAGAGATGTGGGAAAGTAAGTTTCAAGCTTCTGACAAAGAGAAGATGGAATTGCAAAAACAGATGAAGGAGAAAGATGACTTGATAGAGTTACTTGAGCGGCGCGCTGTGAAGAGGCATGCAGAGGATTTATTTTCCTCTACTACTCCATCAGCACATCCTCCTACTTCTGGTGCTTGGAAAGGTATTGTGGATCAGCTTGTGCTAGAGAAGATTACCATGAAGCACAACTATGAGAAAGAGATTAAGAGACTCCGAAGGAAGTATCAGCTTGGATCGTCATCAGATGTTCCTTAGGACCTAGCTTTTTCTTATTTTGATATTATTGTATTTTGTACTTCCAAGTGTAACTCTTTCCAATATTCAATAAAATGAGATGTTTATCAGTATTTCAAGGAGTGTTATTTTTCTTTATGATGTTTGCAATTGCTTTATATCTTAAAGATCCTTGAAAACTGGTTGAAACACCTGCATTTTGCATTTGCATTCGCATCATCGTGCATTGTGTGTTGCCTTTTCCAGTTGTCTTATTTGTTTCTTTTGGCCTTCCTTCAGTCAAGCTGTCGCATCACTACAACACCCAGGCTAACTCTAAGAAAAAGATGGATCAGTTGCAACAAGAGAACCGCGAGCTCCGTGAAGAGGTATCAACTCTGAAAGATGGTTTGGAGAGACTGACTGCCGCAATGGAAGCTCTGGTGGCTGCTCAGAATCAGCCACCACTACCTCCTCCTTCTCCTGTCCAAGGAACTGTGATTTCTGAAATCGGATCAACGCCCATTTCTGTGGCCCCGATTAATGCTTCTCAATATCAAATGCCTGTTGGTTTCCCTTGGGGCATGCCTAACAATTATGTGCCAGAGGGATATCGCCCTCCTGTTCCCGAAGGTTCTAGACTCCCTGCTGTCATGGCTGTACCACCTCCTGTGGTTAATGTTGTTCCTAATGCTGAAGTTCCGGTTGTTCCTACTGTCATACCTGTGCCACCGCCTGTAACTCACGCTATGCCTTATACTGAAGAACAAATTTTCCATACTGCTCCGAGCGAGAGTTTGGATGTTATGGATCGAATAGATGACTTTCAAGATCAGTTTGCTGAAATGCAAAGAGAAATCAGGGCTTTAAGGGGAAAGGAGTTATTTGGAAAGAATGCTCATGAGCTTTGCCTTGTTCCAAATGTGAAGATTCCCGCTAAGTTCAAGGTTCCGGATTTTGAAAAATACAAAGGGAACACTTGTCCGCAAAGTCACTTGATCATGTATGCTAGAAAGATGTCTACCTATACTGACAACCATCAGTTGTTGATCCACTATTTTCAAGATAGTCTTACTGGTGCTGCGCTGAAGTGGTATATGGGACTCGATAGTACACAAATCAAGACATTCAACGATCTTTGTGAAGCTTTTGTTCGTCAGTATAAGTATAATCTCGATATGGCGCCAGACCGTGATCAGCTTCGCGCAATGTCTCAAAAAGAGAAAGAAACTTTTAAAGAATATGCGCAAAGATGGCGTGAGATTGCAGCTCAGATAAGCCCTCCGCTTGAAGAGAAAGAAATGACCAAGATTTTTCTGAAGACTCTGGATTCATTTTACTATGAAAGGATGGTTGCGAGCGCTCCTAGTGATTTCACAGAAATGGTTAATATGGGGATGAGATTAGAGGAAGCTGTCCGTGAGGGACGTCTGACAAAAGAAGGAAATTCTGGAAGTACAAAAAAGCCTAGTGTTGGGTTCCCTAAGAAAAAAGAGGGAGAAACTAATGCTATATCTCAGGAAAGGTCTAGAAGACGCAGAGTTGTGAACAACAATGGTAGTCGTCGTCAGCAACAAGTAGCATCTGTTATGCCTGTTGTCAGTAACACCCCTACCGCTCAAGCTACTGCAAGTTATCAACCACGTTTCCAAGAGAAGACAACTCAACAAGGTCGTACACAGAGGAAAACACAATTTGATCCCATTCCAATGACATATACTGAGCTCTTTCCGGCTTTAATAAAGAATAACTTGGTTCAACCTCGTGATCCGCCGGCTGTTCCAACTGAAATTCCATGGTGGTATAAGCCAGATGCTCATTGCGCATTTCATCAAGGTGCCCCTGGACACGATATCGAAAATTGCTATCCTCTGAAGCATGAAGTTGCAAAGCTCGTAAAAAGCGGTATTCTGTCTTTTGAAGATACCAACCCTAATGTGCAATCAAATCCGTTTCCTAAACATGGTAATGCAACTGTTAATATGGTATATGGTTGTCCTGGTACATACCGTATTTTCGACATTCGCTGGATTCGGAGATCGCTTGTTGAAATGCATGCTACTTTGAGTGAGTTCCATGATATTGAGCATGATTATGCCGCCTGTTGTATTTGTTCTGTGAACCCTCGAGGGTGTGTGATTGTGAAAAGGGACTTACAAAAGATGATGGATGAGAATTTGATTCAGGTTACTGCAAACAGAAATGAAGTGGAGAACGAGGTGAATGTCATAGTTCCACGTTTCAATATTCCTGAGCGGGTTGTAATTTCTTACAATAGTCAGAAATCTGCTGTGACGCCTTTGGTTATCCGTTTGCCTGGCCCGACGCCGTATGAATCCGATAAAGCTGTTCCCTACAAATACAATGCTACTATGTTGGAGAATGGAAAAGAGGTTCCCATTCCTTCTCTTCCCTCAGTTGTGACTATTGCTGATGTCGGACGTGTAACCAGAAGTGGTCGAGTATTTGATAATGTGCCTTCAAAGACAAGTGAAGATACTGGGAGTAAGCAAATTCAGTTGAAGACTTCTGTGGAGTCTGGTCAATCAAGTGGTGTAAACCAGAAGTCAGATAATGATGAGGTATTGAAATTGATCAAGAAGAGTGAATATAATGTGGTGGATCAATTGTTACATACACCGTCAAAAATATCTGTTCTATCTCTGTTAATGAGCTCTGAGGCTCATCGTGAATCGTTGCAGAAAGTATTGGAACAAGCTTATGTAGATCATGATGTGACTGTTAACCAGTTTGATAGCATTGTTGCCAATATCACTGCGTGTAATAATCTGAGTTTTTGTGATGAAGAGTTGACCGATCATGGAAGAAATCATAATTTGGCTCTCCATATTTCCATGAATTGCCAGGAAGACGCTCTATCCAATGTGCTGGTTGATACTGGGTCATCGTTGAATGTGATGCCAAAATCTACTTTGTCCAGATTATCTTATCAAGGTACTCCTATGAGGTTCAGTGGGGTCATTGTGAAAGCCTTTGATGGATCGAGGAAAACCGTGATTGGAGAGGTTGATCTCCCTATCAAGATTGGTCCATGTTTTTTCCAGATCACTTTTCAAGTCATGGATATTCGTCCTGCTTACAGTTGTCTTTTAGGACGCCCATGGATCCATGAAGCTGGAGCTGTTACTTCGACACTGCATCAAAAGTTAAAATTCGTGCAGAATGGTAAACTTGTCGTTGTTGGTGGAGAACAAGCTATGTTGGTAAGCAGTTTGTCGTCTTTTTCTTATATCGATGCGGAAGAGGATATTGGAACTCCGTTTCAGGCTCTTTCTGTGGTTGATAAAGCTGTTAAGAAAGATGGGGTGTCCATGTCTTCTTTAAAAGATGCACAACGTGCAGTGGATAATGGCCAAGCTGATGGATGGGGCCAAATCATTGAAGTTGCTGAGAAAAAAGATAGAGCTGGTTTGGGTTTTACATCTGGTTCAATCCAAAAAGAGCTGAAGAGTATTCATGAAGTCTTTCGAAGTGCTGGGTTCATCCATTGCAAAGATCATTCTACAGCTGCAATTCTCGAAGATGACCAAGAGGAAGAAATGCCCAACTTTGTGACACGTGGATTGATATGCCAGAATTGGATCGCTGTTGATGTTCCTACTGTTGTTCATGTTTCAAAGTAATTTGTTTTTGTTTCTTTCAAAAATCCTTTCACTCTGCCCAAGGTGAAAGTGAATTTGTGAGGGCTTTGTTTCAACTTTTATCATCATCAATAAATTTTTTTTTTCTGTTTATCCATATGTTGTTTTCCTTTTTTGCTTTACTTCTGAAAAATGGTAACATAAAAAACCGAAAAAAAGTATAATAATGTTATAATCACTCTTATCTGCATAATATTTTCATTTTTTTGTTCATATTCTAAAATCAAACATAAAATCATTGTGCAGATTGATTGTTAAACCCATTGGAAACAATGACCATATGCCCCCTCCCAACTTTGAGTTCCCTGTGTTTGAAGCGGAAGAGGAGGATATTGAAGAAATTCCTGATGAGATTTCTCGATTGCTTGAGCACGAGGAGAAGGCCATTCAGCCTCATGAAGAGCCGGTGGAATTGGTTAATCTGGGTTCCGATGATGATAAAAAAGAAGTCAAGATTGGGGCACTACTTCAGTCAGATGTTAAGAAGAGGATGGTAGAGCTTCTTAGAGAATATGTTGACGTGTTTGCTTGGTCCTATCAAGACATGCCTGGTCTTGATACTGGTATTGTGGAGCACCATTTGCCATTAAAGCCTGAATGTTCACCCGTGAAGCAGAAATTGAGAAGAACTCATCCTGACATGGCAGTGAAGATTAAAGAAGAGGTTCAAAAGCAGATTGATGCTGGTTTTCTTGTGACCGTCGAATATCCTCAATGGGTGGCCAATATCGTGCCTGTTCCAAAGAAAAACGGAAAAGTCCGAATGTGCGTTGACTATAGAGATTTGAATAAAGCAAGTCCAAAAGATGATTTTCCACTACCACACATTGATTTATTGGTAGATAATACTGCTAAGTTCAATATCTTTTCGTTTATGGATGGATTTTCCGGTTATAATCAAATAAAGATGGCACCTGAGGATATGGAAAAAACAACATTCATTACACCCTGGGGAACATTCTGTTACAGAGTGATGCCCTTCGGTTTAAAAAATGTTGGTGCAACGTACCAGAGAGCTATGACCACCCTGTTCCATGATATGATGCATAAAGAAATTGAGGTCTATGTGGATGATATGATTTGTAAGTCGAAGACTGAAGAAGATCATATTAAAAATTTATTGAAGTTGTTTCAACGTTTGAGAAAGTTTAAGCTTCGTCTGAATCCTAATAAATGCACTTTTGGTGTTCGTTCTGGAAAATTGTTAGGCTTTATTGTCAGTCAGAAAGGCATTGAAGTTGATCCTGGTAAAGTTAAAGCTATCCAGGAGATGCCTGCACCCAGAACAGAAAAACAAGTAAGAGGATTCTTGGGACGTTTAAACTATATCTCTCGATTTATATCCAATATGACTGCCACTTGTGCACCAATTTTCAAACTTCTCCGCAAAGATCAGGGTTGTGTCTGGACAGAAGATTGTCAGAAAGCTTTCGAAAGAATTAAAGAGTATCTGCTTGAACCTCCTATTTTGTCTCCTCCCGTAGAAGGAAGACCTTTGATCATGTATTTGACCGTGCTAGAAGAGTCTATGGGTTGTGTTCTGGGTCAACAAGATGAATCCGGGAGAAAAGAATTTGCCATTTATTATTTAAGCAAGAAATTCACTGATTGTGAGTCTCGGTACACGATGCTTGAAAAGACATGTTGTGCTCTAGCTTGGGCTGCCAAGCGTCTCCGTCAGTATATGTTGAATTGTACAACTTGGTTGATATCTAAAATGGATCCAATCAAGTATATCTTTGAAAAGCCTGCTTTAACTGGGAGGATTGCTCGTTGGCAAATGTTGTTATCAGAATATGATATCGAGTATCGAACTCAAAAGGCGATAAAAGGCAGTGTTTTGGCTGATCATTTGGCACACCAGCCAATTGATGATTATCAACCTATTCAGTTTGACTTTCCTGATGAAGATGTGATGTATCTAAAGGTTAAAGATTGTGAGGAACCATTACATGAAGAAGGACCTGAGCCTGGATCCCGTTGGGGTTTGATTTTTGATGGGGCGGTTAATGAATATGGCAGAGGTATTGGTGCAATTATTGTTACTCCTCATGGTTCTCATATTCCTTTCACTGCAAGGTTGGTTTTCAATTGCACAAATAATGCGGCTGAGTATGAAGCGTGTATTATGGGCTTGGAAGAAGCTATCGATTTAAGAATCAAGATTCTTGATGTGTATGGAGATTCAGCTTTAGTGATTAATCAGATTAAAGGGAAATGGGAGACACGTCAACCTGATTTGATTCCTTATCGTGATTATGCAAGAAGGTTGTCAACTTTCTTCAATAAAGTTGAGTTTCACCACATACCAAGAGCAGAGAATCAAATGGCAGATGCTTTAGCGACTTTATCCTCCATGATTGTGGTAAATCATTGGAATGATGTGCCAAAGATTGATGTGATGCGTCTTGATAGACCAGCTCATGTGTTTGTAGTTGAAGAAGTTGTTGATGATAAACCATGGTATTATGATATTAAATGCTTTCTTCAGAATCAAGAGTACCCACTTGGGGCATCCAAAAAGGATAGGAAAACTTTGAGAAGATTGGCTGGTAGTTTCTTCTTGAATGATGATGTGATGTATAAGAGAAATTATGACATGATCTTGCTCAGATGCGTGGATAGACACGAAGCAGATATGTTGATGAAAGAAATCCATGAAGGATCCTTTGGCACCCATGCCAATGGACATGCGATGGCTAAGAAGATGTTAAGGGCAGGTTACTATTGGCTGACAATGGAATCTGACTGTTGTAAATACGTGAAAAAGTGCCATAAATGTCAGATTTATGCTGACAAGATTCATGTGCCTCCAACTCCTCTCAATGTTATCTCTTCTCCATGGCCTTTTTCAATGTGGGGCATTGATATGATTGGAATGATTGAGCCTAAAGCGTCGAACGGACACCGTTTCATATTGGTGGCTATTGACTATTTTACCAAATGGGTTGAAGCGGCATCATATGCAAATGTGACTAAGCAAGTAGTGGTCCGGTTTATCAAGAATCAAATCATCTGTCGGTATGGTGTTCCGAGCAAGATCATCACTGATAATGGGTCAAATTTAAATAACAAGATGATGAAGGAATTATGCGATGAGTTTAAGATTGAGCATCATAATTCTTCTCCTTATAGACCCAAGATGAATGGGGCTGTTGAAGCTGCTAATAAGAATATTAAGAAGATTATTCAAAAGATGGTTGTTACATACAAGGATTGGCATGATATGCTTCCTTTCGCTCTGCATGGGTATCGTACATCTGTTCGCACTTCAACAGGGGCAACCCCTTTTTCTCTTGTTTATAGCATGGAAGCAGTGCTCCCGATAGAGGTTGAAATCCCTTCTATGAGAGTTTTGATGGAAACTGAATTGGCTGAGGCTGAATGGTGTCAAAGTAGATACGACCAGTTGAATCTGATTGAAGAGAAAAGAATGACGGCTTTGTGTCATGGCCAATTATATCAACAAAGAATGAAGAAAGCATTTGATAAGAAGGTTCGACCCCGTGTGTTCAGAGAAGGTGACCTTGTGCTCAAAAAGATCTCGACTTTTACTACTGATTCTAGGGGCAAGTGGACTCCTAATTATGAAGGCCCATATGTTGTTAAGAGAGCCTTCTCTGGCGGTGCATTAATTCTTACAACTATGGATGGAGAAGAGTTCACTCGTCCTGTGAATGCCGATGCAGTCAAGAAATACTTCGCCTAAAAAATAAAAGAACAGCTCGCTAAGTTGAAAACCTGAAAGGGCGGCTTAGGCAAAAATGAGCGTCTCGGTGGATTGAAAACCCGAAAGGGCGGTCCAGGCAAAAATTAGAGACAAAAACAGAAATAATCATCCTGGTAGATTGAAAACCCGAAAGGGAAATCTAGGCAAAAGTTAGGGATCATGGCAAGTAACTGCATCTGGCCAGTCTTGATCGTTTGAAGCAACATTTCCTATCAAAGGTTTTACTTCAAATATTCTCCGCTGAAGTCTCAAGCACAGTTGGAATTCAAAGTTGTTAGGGAGAATAATGGTCATTGTATTTCAATGTAGAACTTTCCATTGTACTTACCATTTTTCAAACTTTGTAATGATCCATGGAGTTACGCCATTTGCGGACTACCATTCTATCAATAGAATTTGGGCCTTTGTCCCTTTGTTTGCAATTCTTATTTTGTTTCTGTTTATAGAATTTCATTTTATTTTTGATGATGATTTTTGAAACAAATGTGAATAATTGATTTAAATTTTGAAAATTATAAAAACATTTTTCTTTGATTTGTGAAAATAAAAGAAAGAATGTCAACAGTAATCCCAAGAATGGTAGAATCTTGAAGCGAAAAGTGTTCTCTTTAGCAGGGTTCTTTCTTGCCTCTCTGGTAGAATTTATTGGCAGCTCCCCAGTAGAGTTGTGTTGATGTTTCCCCATTTGAGCTATATTGAGGTCTCTTCAGTAGAGTTTGCTGATATTCCCTTAGCAGAGTTTTGTTTCTTTGGATAAACCAGACGAGTGTTGAACGGTTTTCCACAGCAAAGTCTTGATTCAAATGATCGGACAGTTGAGAAATTTGAAGACCACTTCTCCTTGATGTTTTTGCCCAGGCGGAGATTTGTCTTTGATGATTCCTAGCGGAGGTTATGCACATTTGCTTTGGATTATTCCCCAAGTAGAGAACAATGTTGAGAAGTGTTGACATAGCAGTCACCTGTCGGGTTTTCACTCACCTTGTGATTGTGTGTTGATTTAAAATCCCCCACAGTTTGACTTTTTGCTATGATGTTAACTTCTTATTCCCCTGGCAGGGTTGGAAAATTTGTGTTGCTATGTTTTTCTCCAACAGTTTTTTTCCTCAAAGCGGAGTTCATATTGTTGTTCCCTCTTGTTGAATTATTAATGGTTGAAGATTGATCTTTGGGGTCTTTTCCCCAAGCAATATCTCTGTTTATTCAGCGAGACTTAAGCCTTGTAGTAGGATTTATTTTCCTTTGATGGCTCTTGTGTATCTCTTGCAGATTTTCTGTTGCTGATCCCCAGCACGATCTCCAATGATATCTTTAACTCGCAGAGATTAGCCGAGTATTTCAGTGGTGTTGTGGTGTTTTGTTCACCCCCTGTTTGCCCTTTTTGTCTGATTTATCAGCATATTCATACTCATTGCATGCGCATTCATTTTGGTTGAGCATAGCATATCTTTGTTGCATTGTGCATCCTTTTTTTTTTTTTTTGGTATTTCCCTTTTCCCGATGTTGTTATCTCGCAGAATACGCGTGTCCTCTCTTCATTAGAATGTCGACCTCTAAGCAGAAAATACCTATCATTTTTAATTCCCCACTGAGTTTATGCCTCGTGGAAGATGTTTTGTTTAGCTTTCTTCCCCAGCTTTTATCTGGATGGAATTGTTCCCCAGTTGAGTTATTTCCTCATTGGGTCGAGTCTTGTTTGACCGTTTCTTTCCAGTTTGTTCCTGGATTGAACTTTGGTCTCTTGCAGCAGTTACTTTGGTTTTCCCTGGGCTGTGAAACCGGGATGACGAGAAGGTATTTTTGAGGATTTATTTTCCTCAGCAGGAATCTGTTATTGATCCCCAATAGAAAGTGAAGATTTGATTCTCCCAGTAGTGTTTTGATAACACTCTCTTGGTAATTACTTATGCAACTTCATGTGGAAGCCTCTTTATTTTGAGCAGCTTGTGTAATATCCAGAAATTTACCTTCTCAATAAATAACATTTCTCTGGCTCATCCTCAACAGAGAAGTTTATTGTGAAGTGATGGATCCTTATCTGATCAGCTTTTCTGTCAATTGGAATTTCTGTGGAATAACTCCCAATAAGAATTTTATTGCATGGTTCAACCTGCTTGTATCTCTTTTAAAGATCCTCGCCAGAGTTGTTAATATCTTTTTCCAACAAATGGTTGTCTCTTTATTTGAGAAGTTTGTTGTGTTTGGAGCTGCTCAGTAACAAGTAGCTAATGATATATCTTTTTCTCCTACCCAGTAACAGGTAGTCGAGTCCGTCCTACCCAGTACCAGGTAGTTGACATGTTGTTTACCCTATCCAGTAGCCGATAGTTTATTATTCTCGCTAAACTACTTAGTAACCGGTAGTTGGCGTTGCTTCTTTTCCTACCCAGTAACAGGTAGTTGATTATATTTCAACAAGTGGATTACTTTTTACCCAGTAACTGGTAATAGGTAATACATTTCTTTGTTTTCTACCCAGTAACTGGTAGATAACAATTCTCTTGTGTTTTTGCACTTATTTTCTACTCAGTAACCGGTAGAAAGTATTTTAACTATTCTCTTCGGTTCGAATATCTTCGCCCAGTAACTGGCAGTTGGTATCTCTTTCCCCATTGAGTCGTTTCCTTTCCCTTATCGGAATAGGATCTTGCTCTTTTGTTTTCTCATGTGGAGTCTCTCTTTTTTTTATCCCGAGCTTTTGTTTGTCTCCTGTGGCATTATTTTCCCACAGAAGTCTTATGTTCGCATATCATTAGCATAATCATATCATTTTGTGGTCTCTTAGGGCTAAAAATTGGGTTAATTGTTATATTTAAGTCTCTTCTATCTAGTCGAGACAAAGATGTCAATCTTCATATCTCCGGATAGAAGAATCTTAAATAGGGGCAGCTGTAATACCCAAATTTTTTACCCCTAAGATCCCACATTTCATTTTGCATATCATTCCACAAACAAGATCGTACTTTTTGGTTTTCTCACTCTTGTGTGTTTCTTACTTGCTTTATGTTTGTTTTTGTTTACTAACCTCTAACCAAAATACTAAAAATATTTTTCAATTTGTTTGTTTCTTCTTCTTCTCTGTGTGTTTAGGATTTTGCAAGGAGATTAATGGCTAGGACATTCATTCAAGTTTAAATCAGATGGACGTTTGACCTCATCTTGGTCAAACTATCAAGGGTTTGCTTCAACTGTGAATTACCCGCGGTGTGTTCTATGAGAAGTTTGGTCCAGAAATCCAGAGAATTACGTCAAAGATCAAAATGGAAGGTGCAAGTAATGTCCTGGTACATGAGTAGTTGTGTTCATTTTTATCAGAGGTGAAGGTGGAGAATAGGGCGTGGAAAGTTGATGCTGGAAGTAGATCTATTGATTTAGAGCTGACTACATTATCAAGTGCCAATCATATCAAAATGACTCCAAGTTGACTAGAGTGCTTCAGTCTTCTCTCAGTGGTCATGGACGTGTATCTCTTATTTGCACGGTAACCCCTTCATCAAGTAGCAGCGAAGAGACACATAATGCATTGAAGTTTGCTCACCGGGCAAAGCACATTGAAATACAGATAGCACAAATATTTCTTTCTTGTCATGCCATTTGCTTGAGAAACTTCTAGTGAAATTACTTCCTGTAGAGTGGCAACATGCTTCATAAGTAAGTTGGACTCCTGGTATTCATGGCCAACCAAGTTTAGAATGGTTGCAACTGCTATGGAATTATCTGAAAGCATATTGTGAGGACCTTTTAATTTTTTCTAAGTGGCCTATATTGCCTGTTGGCAATGATTGCTTGATGCAGTTAACACCAAATTCAAATGTGATAAAAAATGATGGTTGGAGTGAGAAAATATCTTCTTTATTGTTGAAGGTTGGATGTTTATTCTTGAGGCAGCACCTGCAAGTAGAGCACCCTGAATTGGAATGCTTTGTCCAATCACCTACAGCAAGAGGTGTATTAAATGTTTTTCTGGCTATTGCTGGGGAGCCACATAAGATTGAAGGGTCGGAGATAGCAATGCAAGATGACGGGACACAGAATGTGGGTGCTTCTTTGACTAATTCGAATTGTCAATGCAATGGAGCTGCATGTTGCGACTGCTGCATCAGAAGATTGTGAAAGAATGTTGAGAACCGGTGATCGGGTATGCCGAATGGCATATGATAAGAAAAATTTGCTGCTGTATGCCATCATATCAGGTTCTCGAAGACATATTGATCGCCTGCTTAGAGATCAACAGACTCTTTTTAGTTCGATAGAGGATTTCTTGTGGTTCAAATTGTCAACTGTGAGGGACCAACCGGCAATGTCTGTCCAGGAGAACGATCATATTAGGAACATGAAATTGGTGTATGGCAGAAAACTATTGACTCTGAAACATGTCGAAGCAGACAAGAAGATTCTGGTGTAAAATTCTGTGAATCAACTGATGCTGATGATGCTTGGAATAAGAAAATGGAGGCATGTGTTACTCGTAATCTGAAAGTCCGCGGAGATCTCAAGCCTTTTCCACAGAGACTTTATGCCGTCCCTCCTAAAATTGCCAGCGGCTCTGTTCCTGGAATTTCTGTTGAAACATATCATGATGATAACAAAAACTGGAAAAAACATGTACTGCAAGTGTGGCCATTCTGATTATGCTCACCACCTGTTTGATGAAATGCCTAGGAGAAACTTTGTTTTTTGGACTGCTATTATTTCTGTGTTTGCAGAGTGTAACCCTGTGCAAGCTGGACAAACACCGCCACTGTTGCAATACTTTGGAATTCTGTTGACCAGGGGTAAACTGAATGCTTTTGAGTCATTCAAACTCCAGGGCCATATTTCTTTTCCCTTGATTTTGGATGTGTCATTCATGACAACTAGACTAGGAGTAAATATACAGGAAGATGTACAAAGTCCGCCGTTGAATATGCAGTATAACAAAAAAATTCTTTGCCTAACCATAGCAATCTGCAGTCTGATCGAATTCAGTGGCAGACATGAACTTGATGAACTTCCGTGTTCTGGCTCTTCAGAAAGCATTCGCTCAAACACACAGTTGCAATCCATTGACACGGTCAATATTTCTGGTAATTCAATTTCTCAAAACACATGTGTGAATCAACTTGTTTCTGTTGTGGAACACTTTGGAGAAACTAGAGGAGGGCATTACATTGTTTACAGATGTGTGAGATCCGAGTCCTCAGACGTCTCTGGCGATTGCTTCAATCAAAATTCAATGCACTGGTTGTCCAGAGGGCATGGTTGTTGATAATGTTAATTATGGATCCAATGTTCTAGAAGAACCACTGAAAGATATTGTTGAAACTGAAGGAAATGGCTGGCATCAGAGTAACACTGAATGGAGAAATAACACTGATGAAAGTGTGGATGATAATCAGCTCAGATATTTCTATTCAAACTAGTATGCGAGGGATGGCTGCTCGTTGTGAGCTGCGCTTTAGGAAGCAGACCAGTGCAACTATTATCATTCAGAGCCACTGCCGGAAATACTTGGCACAACACCATTTTTTGAACTTAAAGAGGGCAGCAATTGCCACCCAATATGCATGAAGAAGAACTGCAGAGGAATGATCCTTACAGAGTGGAAGACATGGATATGTACTCCAATGTGCTATATTCTAAGGAATGCTTTTCTGCTTTGAGTTACCTTGCCCATAGAGTATTCCTGACTGATAAATATAGACCTGATCATTCTGCTCCTAAAAGCTTGCAATCGCAGCTGAGCTTGAACTCTGGCAGGAAGCCTTTAGATCTGTTGAAGATATACACGGGTTAATGTGCATGATCAAGAAAACACCAAACTCATCCAACTCTAACTTTCTCTCCAATTCGATAACCACCACCACATTTCAAGAAACGATGCAACCTTCTGATCACGATTCTTCTTCGCAACGATATTCTTACAACCCCGCTCTCAACTGGAACCCTCAACTTCACAACTACTTCACCAAAGCTTATGGCTCTGATCGCTTCTCTCGCATCTCCTCCGCTTTAACGCGACCTTCTCGTTACTCGTGTATTCGTGTGAACACTCTTCGATCTAATTGTGATGCTGTTATTGAGAAATTACGTTTGCTCGTAAAGAAATCATCGAATGCTGATGATTGTGAAAATGGTTATGATGCTGTGAATCCTTTGAAGGAGTGTTTGGATTCTGATTCTGGTCCAGTTTTCAAGTGTCAGATTCCTGGACTGGATTATATTGTGTTTGTTTGGGGCTCGGGATCACACCGTGTTGATTATGGTAATATAGCTCCTAAAGAGGTTATTGTTAGTAGGAAATGTGCTGAGGCTGTTCTCCGGGGAGCTCAGGTATATGTTCCTGGTATACTGGCTTGCAGTGCTCATGTGGAGAAAGGAGATACAATTGTCGTCTCTGTTTCTGTCGAGCAGAAGGGTTCAGATGGGAGTTGGAGTGCTGGAATGACGCGTGGTATTGTTCTTCAAGGATCTGAGACAGATCCATATTATCTTGAACGAAATGGGCTATATATTGGCCAAGGAACTGCAATGTTGTCAAGGGCTGGAACGTTCCGTGTTACTCAAGGACTAGGTGCAAGATATATGTTTACCATGGCAATTGGACGCCTTCTTCGTGCCATAACTTTTGCATCTACAATTCTTCCGTCAGCTCGACCTTGGTGTGGTAGTTCTCGGTTCAGAGTTCCTGGATATCCACATCGATGGGCTCAGAAATATTATATGCCATATGCTTCTGATCATAATGCTATCAGCCAGTTGTTAAGGCTTGATCAAGCCTATGTTGACATTGGAAAACCAGTTGGTGACTACCGGCCAGAATGGGGCTTCATGAGCTTTCTGATTGATTTTCTGCGATCAACTGCTTCAGAAGGACCTTCATGGTTCAGTCTGTTGAAGAAAGCTGGAGGTGGCTGCAATGACCTCCTATACAGTGGCCACATGCTTGTTGCTGTACTTACAGCTATGGCTTGGACAGAAGCGTATGGAGGTTTCAGTTCAGCTCTTGTATGGCTTCTTGTAGTTCACAGTGCCCAAAGAGAAGTTCGAGAACGCCATCACTACTCTGTAGACTGCATTGTAGCCATATATGTGGGAATCCTTCTGTGGAAAATGACAGGTTTTATCTGGTCACATGAAGTTAGATCTGGAAATAAGAATCTGGTTAAGTTTGAGAAGATTAAAAGTTAGATCTATCTAGCAAAACTGCTTTCTGTAAAGAGGCTGATCTAAAGTATTATACAAAGACTCGAGATTACACCGATATCCATGTCATTGGGGGTAATATTGCTTATCCAGTTATTAATTCCATCATGTTTCCAAAAACCAATGTGCGTGCTAATGTATGCCAAGTCACAATTACTTGGTTTGGATTTTATCGGATTCGGAAAGGAAGTAATCAAATCATTGATGCTGATTGATCTAGCACTTCCTCAGTACTCATACAAGTCACAGGCAGTCTGGGTTCCTGTGCCACAATCAATAAAAGAAGCAGTGGCCAAGCAAAATTATGATTTCCGAGGAGGCTTGCATGCCGCTTCTCATGCTGTTTTACACGTAGTGCCTTTACATATAATGTGCAACTTGTCCGATTTGGCTCCTGAGTGTCCGAATCCTCATGACAGCCGATATTATCCTGAAAGAATCTTAATATATGATCAACATCCCGGAGGGTCTGGAATTTCAGTACAGGCTCAACCGCACTTCACAAAGTTCCTGGTTGCTGCTCTAGAAGTGCTCACAGGTTGCCGCTGTTCGGCTGAAGTGGGTTGCCCTAATTGTATTCAGAGCTTTGCTTGTCATGAGTATAACGAGGTTTTGCACAAGGAAGCGGCCATTATGATCATCAAGGGTATTCTAGATGCAGAGAACTCTTGGACTAGAGGAATGTGCGTTATGGATGCCGACACGTACATGAGTTAGAGCCCTTGAAGAATTTCTTCAGTATGCTAATTGGCAGAAAGCTCACACCATTTTTTATAACTTCAGTTGCTCATAAGTTATTCTTGCAAGCTAAACACACTGAGATATGGAGGAAGGAGAATTCTCCGAGGCTCGTGAGGATCTTGCTGCATTTGAAAAGGTTATTGAAGTGGTTAAACTTGCAGAGAATCTTCTACACATACAATCCCCTTAAAGCAGATATTGTTTCTGTCGGCCATGTATCAGATTTGCCATCAATTATTGCATCAACACTGAATTTCATACTTGGAGGATATAGAGGTGCATCTTGCTGAGCATGAACATGAGATAATTAAAATGAACTCTAACAGTGAGAAAACTTCAGCAATCATATAACGAGCAGCTCAAGGCCCTGATGGTTCGTATGATATTAAAGACTCACACGACTTTGTCTATGGAGCAATATCGAAAGAATTGTTCATTGGCAATGTTTACTTGAGAGTATACAACGATCAGCCGGACTTCGAAATTAGTGAACCAGAAGCTTTTTGTGTAGCACTAATTGATTTTATATCCTGCCTTCTGCACAATCAATGTGTTGAAGAGCCTAATCATAATGTTGAAGAGACCTCCAGCTTCACCGAGAATTCCGAGCATCTAAATGAGGTTGTTGATGGATCTGTCAATCAACATCAGATCCCGAATAATTCTGGCACAATGTCGGATGAACAATCTCTAGGGAAGGAAGAACCTGAGCTGATTAAAAATCTCCGTGCGGCAATGATCTCTCTTCAGAACCTTCTGACTAGCAATCCAAACTTGGCATCCATATTTTCTAATAAAAACAAGTTGCTACCTCTTTTTGAATGTTTTTCGGTGGCCGAAGCATAGTACTGTGGCAGAATTAGACTGGGCTCAAGCTGCAAATAGATTGATTGAGAAGGTTGAGGACGATGCTGAGCTAATAGAAGTTTCACCAATAATGAAGTCGAGAAGAAGACTTGTCTTGACAACACAGCTTATGCAGCAACTACTTAACCCTCCTCCAGCTGAAGTTCTCTCTGCAAATGTCAAGTTGCATCATGATAGTGTGATTTAGTCTGTTGCTAGATCAGTGCTGGGAGATTGTTGCAGTTCTGTCTCAGTGTGTGGAAGTGATTCGCCAGTGCCAGCGGCTAACAAAAGCCTCCCGCCCAATAAGCTTAAATCATCTGATAAAATTGACCAGTACATTTTGAAAGTGGAAGACTTTTCTGATAGGGTAAGGAAGCTGGAAAATGATATAATGAGATTGGAAAGCAGAGCCTCATTTTTGGACTTAAGAATTGAGTGTCATTTTCTGTCATCAATCAATTGCCAAATTTCAGAGCTACCCGTGCCGGCAGAGATTTCCAAAAAGAAATTAAAATAGGAGCAAAATTTTCTGAGGAGTGTTGTATATATGAAGCAGAGCGAAAACGGCTCGAAATTGAGGTTGAGCTGAGAAAACAATTTGTCACTTATCCAAGCCATATTGCAAGCCATGTGAATATAATATCAGCTGACCCCACAAACCTTCCACATCACCTAAGTGAGCTGAAAGAAAAAATCAAAACGACATGAAAAAAAGCTTCTCAACAGGTCACACATAACTTGCATCCCAAAACGCAGAAAAAAATCTCACAACGGCAAATCATTTTTCACTCACTCTCATCTATAAATACAATTCATCTCTCACTCATTTTCTCAAGCTTTTCAAGCCAAAAAATCTCTGCTGATTTTCTTCCTCAATTCCTCACTACCAGAAAAACCTTCGTTCATTCTCTTCTCATACTTCATTCCACCAAATTAACTTCAAATCAACCTCAAACACAGATCAATTTCGAACCAGAATTCGTTCAGAAGAAGAAGAGAAGCAAGAAGAAGCTTGGATTGATTTCTTACCTGAGTTTGAAGGTAGATTGAGCTTCACCGTCATTTTCGATCCGTTACCTTTTGTTGTGATTCTTTGAATTGTTGGTACCATTGTGAAGAGCTCTTGATTTCGATTGCAACCGCGTATTTTTCGCGTCCCGCCGTTGTGATTTAAGCTAACATCCATGGCCGTGAATGTTTTCGCGTGTGAGAGCTAGAAGAAGAAGATAACTCTGTTTCGTTTTCTCTTTCTGCTTTTCAATATTACTTTTCTTTTATTTGTTTATTTTTATTTTCTTTTTTCATTTCTTTCAGAACTTAACTATGTGGATTTTTCCACATTTTTCTTTTATTATTAAATTTGTATTTTAATTTCATTTTTTGAAAAAAGCTTTTAAAAAATTATTTAAAAATATTTTGATTAAGTGTTGATTGTTTTGGATCTTGATTTTGATAAGATTTCATCAATATCAATGGACTTTGGGTGTTGATTTTATCCACCAAGAGAGGTGATTGATATTGACGATAATTTAATCAATTCGAGATTCAAATTGTGATTTCATTTTCTTTCTTCTTTTTATTTTTGATCGATGAAATCTATGGATCATAGATTGTTGATTATCAAGGTTGATTAATCTTCATTATTTCAAAACTATGGACGAATAATCATTGAGATAATTCTCCTTACTTTGGAATAGTGATAGATTACCTTTGATTAATTGATGAAAAATCTTGATTATGATGAGATCACCACCTCTTTTCTTTTTGTGTGGCATGTTTTAGGAGAGTGATTTATATATCATTTCTCTAACATGTATTAACACTAACATTTTATTGACCGGCCTCAGATAGTCGTGGTTTCTACATAAACCCGATTACGATTGCTTAACATAGCGCTAAATTGTCCCTTAATCGGAAAATGATCATTCGTGGCTCAAACTTACGTTTAAAAGTCCAAGTATGTTTAGTTGCTTGTCTTAACTCCAATACCTATGAAAATCATTGTTAGGAGGCTTTGATTCTATCAATCCTCTAATGAATTTTCATTAATCTTGGTCTAAGTGCAAGAATTAATCATCATTGATCATATGTTCTAACCACTAACCACTAATTCACTAACAATATCCTTGTTTAATTTTGTTTATATTCTCTTCTTACTCTTTATTTTTTACTTTTATGCTTCCATTTTATCATTACATACCATATCTTTGTTTATGTTTATGTCATTTTTCTTTTGTCCACTTGGACCATACTTTGTTCAAAACACTAATAAAGGATAAAACATCTAAAAAATTTGGTGCTATTAATTTTGTGGTTATACTCTTGGACCATTCTTAGACCTTGGACTTCATGGACATTTTGGACTTAGGATTAGGACTTTCTTCCCTATGCTTGGAGAATTTAGAATCTTAGCCTTTATTTGGCTCGATCACTGGCTGATACTTTAAATCGGATGGAATTCTTTTTGCTTGCTTTGGAGTGTGCTACAAGTCGGTTAGATCTTTCTTATCTCTAGCTCTTATTTTGTTTTTTAGGATAGTCACTTCATCTCCTCCCCTTCTTAAATTTTCAAAACTTTCTCCCTTTTTCAAAACCTTCTTGGTTTCAAACTTCAAAACCGCTTTCGCAATAAAACCTTGACTTTCGTCAAGTGATTTTTTAAACTTTGTTTTTCTTAATAAAAGTCAATCAATGTTAATCATGCTTTGACCAATTTCAAAAGACATAAAAAATACAAAAACTCATCAACTCTTTTTGTGCCTTTATGCACTTTTTCACTTTAAAACTTTTCATAAAGTTTAGACATGATTCATTTCTATAGTTGAGATGTAAATCTCCTATTCCCCATATTATTAAGACTGTGACATTTTCCACGTTGATGTTGAGTGATAGTCTTGTTGATAATCCAAGCAAATCCTCCATCTTTATGTGACGCAAATGTTGTCTTAATACTCGGGGGTGGATAGTCGCAGTTTTCTCCTTGAAATGACGACTTGTCTTTACATCTAAAATCAATCAAAACCAACAAAATTTTGTCATTTGTACCACGAACTACGGGGTTTTGATTCCATATTGCACTTTATGGGTACGTAGGCATGAGACGATAAGTCTCTCCAAACACAAAAATATAAAAAATAATTCTCTTCTCATCTCCCCAATCTCTTTTCAAACAAACCATTTTCAAACCAAAAAGCGTAAATATTTCAAAGGGCTCCTATAGAGTACTATAGACGTTTTGGGTGCTAACACCTTCCCATTGCGTAACCAACCCCCTTACCCCGATCTCTGTCTCGTGTTCTTATTTTAGAACTCTTTGGTTTTGTTCGCTCTTTTTCCTTTCCTTTATTTGGATAAAATAAAAGTGCGGTGGCGACTCTTGTTTTCTTTGAGTTAAGTTAGTCAATAACTTACACTCACGATTTTTACCGCTACAACGGTATCTTGCATAAAAAAGTAATATTTCGCGGTAAAAGTTAGGGTTTCGCGGTTTAAAGAAAGATTGCCAAAGTTAGGGTTCGGTGATCGTGTTTCATGCATATGTTCGATCAGCAAGATTCATAAACTAATTAGATGATAAATACATTCACAACATCCTCTCAATGTGATTATCTCTAACTCGCATTGTGAGATTTGTTATTTTGATCCATTGTTGATCTCTCACACAATCTATCAAAATGACAACATTAAAGTTTAACATTTATGTGGACAACTTCATTCATAACTATCTCTAGCTTACAAACAAAGATGGATGAAAACCTAGGTTAAGAGTTGGAAAATATCTCTCGATCATAAACCAACACAAAGAGTTATCAATAAAACAAAGTTTTCACCATACATTCATCATCAAAGAGTTTACAAATGAAGATCAATACATTTACATTCAAAGCTTGATGATCACCTACATCTAACCTTGACAAAAGGAAGTATTTAGCTACTCATTTTCATGGTAGCTTGCGGTAGAAGTTTCAGGAGAAGGTTGATGAACATCTGAGTCGAAGAATCCAACTTGGATGAGAATCCACCTTCTTTTTGGTGGAATGATGTTAAGAGATGAAGAAATGAGTGCAAGAAGAGTTTTTAGGTCACAAAATCACTTTTTAGCAAAAGTAGTAAAAGTTGTGTTTTGTACACAAAAAGTACACTAGCTATTTATAGACAAAGATGGTGGTCTGCCACGCTCGCGACCTTGCTCGCTAAGCGAGCTTCCAGCGAATGTTCGCTACAGCCTCGCTCAGCGAACATGCTAGCGAGGTCTGAAGCAAACATTCTGTTTGGCTTTGCTGCAACTTCGCTCAGCGAACATGCTGGCGAGTTCTTGAGGTATACTTTTGTTTGGCTTCGCTACTTGCTCGCTAGGTGCTCGCCCAGCGAGTGCTTCGCTATCCTCCTCACTACTAGCGAACAATGCCAATGTGCTTCTGCCCAATTCTGGGAGTGTTCGCTAGCTGCTCGCCATGGGCTCGCTTAGCGAACACTCGCTACTGCTTCGCTCAGCGAACATGCTGGCGAACTTGCTATTGCTTTCAACTTTCTTGGTTCCTTTGTCATCTTCCTTGTGCCTTCAAATCCTACTCTTTCATGCTCAAATATTGCACAATAACACACAAATTAAAAGAACCAAGAGTGTTTCACACTATGATGCATATTAGCAAAAACAAGTCGGTTAGAGCATAAATTAGACAAAAACGGAGTGAAAGATACCCAAATTTGATAGCTCAAATAAGCATAATTGGGCGTCTAACAACTCTCCCCAACTAGAATATTGCTTGCCCTCAAGCAAAGTATGCCTCTTGAAGATCTAGAGGATTTGCTTAGAGAAAAAGGATTTTCCGAACTCGAATCACATGGCTCAAAAATAAACGACTCAACCAAACACGTGTTTCCAATGGTTAGAACAACACAATGCACAAGAACTAAAATCTTAAAGCAATACAAAACATTTATCAATTCATAACAGTGCTATCTTGAATGAATCATCCTATCTCTCCTCTTCAAATAAGGATTGAAGAAATTTCGCACATGCAAGCGCGGGGACAATTTCACTCTCCAATAAACAATGCAAAAATCAAATCAATTCATATAATGTCTAGCAATTCTAAATGAAAATGTGGAAGCACGAAGATCACTAAGGTCTTTTCCGGTTGTAGCTTGGCCTGGTTTACAAACAAGGAACATATATAAAGCCATTAAAACAAATTTGTCGATGCAAAAGAGACATTCACTTGTACAACAATTAACACATTCAAACTTCGTTCAATCTTGATACTCATTTGAAACCTTTACAACTCTTGTTCCACAACTCAATTTTTTTCAATATTTTTCTTCCAAGCAAGCATTCATGATTATTCTTTTCTTTTGATCATTTTCTTTCTACACCATGTTCATAAAACAAGTGTTTTTCTTTTTCACAATCCTCTTCGATGCTTGCTTGTTTTTTCATGAGTTGTGGCAAGTTACCCACTTATATATTCGTTCTCCCCAACTTATCTTCTACTTCCTTCAAAAGTGAATGTTCTTTGCTTTTTTCGGTACAAGAACAATAATAAATTTTTTTTTCAGGTTTTCAAGAAAAAAGATTTTTGAAGTCTCGCTTTATTTCAAGCCGAGATTCAACTGTTTAAGCTCAAAGGGGTTCACGAATACTCTCTAAACTCACGGGTAAGTTTGTATTTGGAACTGGTTGTACTCGAAAGAAACAAGTGCCTTGATCATTTCAACTAACTTCCACAAATTCATAATAATAAAAGACAGAACATGAATTAAATGAATCAACACGATTTATCAGAATCCAACATTTAATTACATCATGGAGGTCTCCTCACAATTTGTGGTTCTAAAACCTAAGTGGCTCATTCATTCAATTATGTTGCAAAGAGACAATATTTAATCACAAAAAGAACAAAGTTCCGCATGCATTCTAGAATTCTAACCAAAGGTAACCATGTACCTTAGCTTTAATCGCTTGTTAATTTTTTATCATCGCCATCCAAGCTCGGATGCACCTTCATTGGATACTTCTTTTGGAGAGCAACCAATCTAGAAGGTTTTGACATCAACCAATCCACAAAAAATTATTAAAAACAAAATTAAATGAAAAACTATTAATCATACTGAAATTAAAGAAATAGAAATGTGCCTGGGGGACAAAATACCCCAATAGTACAACCCAAAATATCAGAACAAAATAAAATCCAGAAATCAAAATAAAACAGAACAAAACAGAATCAAAGATCAGTCCTCCTCGGACTCAGACTCATCACTATCATCAACATCATCTTCATCAAAGTCCTCCTCTCCTAATACATCATCATCATCACCCTCATCATCATCAGTCGCCTCAGCAAGGCCACTTGCACCCCCTCCAAAAGTAGGCCTGTCCACAGGCCAGTTCGCGTGCTGAGTAAACTGCTCGCGAGTCATCATGGAGCGCTCGGTGGAAGGGTCTCGGACCTGCAGATGCAAAACCTGTAAAGAATCATGAATATCATACATGGCGTGCTGCTGAGTGGCCATCCAGTCCCATTTGTAGTTGCATACTTGCTGAAGAAAAGGGTCGAACCCTTGAGACAAACCACCGAAACCATCAGCAGTTCCGGTATCACTAGCTGATGCACTACCCCTGTAATTCTTAGGTTTGCAGAACTTGTTCACATACTTGTCATCAACTGCCGGAGGAATCTTCACCATACTCCTAGATGGGAGCTTTAAGCGCAATTGAGAGCATAATGCCTATCGCTACTGCGAAAATCGGCGCCGGCTATGACAGAAGAGTCGCCACCGTGCGTTATTTATCCAAAGGAGGGAAAGGAAACGCCCGAAGTAAACCTAACGCAAAGAGGGAAAGGAATGGTCATCGCAACCAAATCCTGGATTCGGGAGTCGGTTACGCAAGGGGAAGGTATTAGCACCCCTCACGTCCGTCGTACTCGACGGTATCCACGCTTGTTTTCTAGTACGGATTGTTATTCTATCTACACTAAGGGTCAAGGGTTAAAAAGAAAACAAAATGACTCAGCAAAGTATCGCACTTTATGCCTACGTATTCCCGTCTGGAACGAGAAATCAGAGTCAACGTAGTTCGCCTACCTACGGGAAAGGAGGGGAAGGTCGCTCGCTAGGATACAACATCCTATGCCTACATACTTTCATACAGCATGAAAGATAAGAGCAAACGTAGTTCGAGCTACGGAAGACACATATTTGTCTGACTGTTTTTTAGATCCTTCAGAAAAGGTTTTCTTCTAATTAGAAGTCCAAGCGGACAAAAATGACATTTTGATGTTTGTTTTCAGTCTTTTACGCAAGAACTGTCTTTTTATGATGTTCGCAATCTCTATCGCACTAGAGACTATGATCTGAGAGTGACTATGTTGTATGTCACCCTAAGGGTAACACACCAAGCAGTCAGATTACTGAAGAGTGACCCTCCAGCAACCCTTTCTCAAATAGCTTAAGGCTCGTAGCGTACGACATCGATTATCCTTATTACTATTTTTTTTGAATTGTTTTGAGATAGGAGAGAAAAAAGCTCTAAAAAAACCTAGGGTTGAAGAGGAATCAAAACTACCCTAAAGTTGTCATGCATGGATAAAAACCTATTGTCGGTCATATTTCTCTCTTGCACATAGGGAAACAGAGATCCTAGGGGATAAACAGCAAAAGAAACAGATATATACAGCAAGCAGTAAACATGTATGCAATGTAGCAGTACAAGCGAGGCAAGGGAATCCCACTCAACCTCGAACCTGGGAACACAATAGGCAAAGTGAACAGTATTCACTTCAAACCTTTAGGGGCAAGCTGAACAAGCCAACAAACAATACAGCAAAAGAAATAAAACCCAACACCAGCTCTGACAGCAACACCAGCTCCTACAGCAACAACTTTGACAGCTACAGTTGATTAACAGTAAAGAGTTGATAGTAACAAATTCTCCAAGCAAGACCCCTCATCCATCTTGAACAATCTTCAAACTTTAGATAAGCTCCTATCTTCAATAAGCCCCATCTTTAGCAAGCATGAACCTCAACCAGTAAACAGCTTCAACAAAAAGCAGCAAAACCCTAGCTTCAACAGACAACCAGTTTTGACAGGCACTGGTTTCATCTTCACCAATCTTCAATGAACTCTATCTTCAATGCAATCACCCCAGAAGAGAATCAATTATGAAGCTGAAATGTTAAGAGGCTTAGTGACAACCCAAGGAAATCACTAAGATATTAACATAGCAAGTGAAGGGTATCCTCAAGGTTCTACCCAACCAAATCATGCTCTATATCCCTCCTAAGGAGAGATGGAACTTCTTTGGGGGACCTTGTGTCATGGGATGGAATAGAGGCACAAGAAGCTCTCTATGTTTGACAGAAGAAACAAGACTACTCTAATGCTCTTCCTATATATCCTAACTCCTAAGCCTCTGACAAGCCCTCTAACAAAAGAGAAGTCTTCAACTCCAAACTTCTTCAAGCCATCCAAAGCAACTTCATTTGATCTTCAAGTCATCCAAGCAAAGCCCAAGCCAAAAGCACTCCAAAATAGCCCCACACAAGCATAACCAAATCCAATATCCAAAGGAGAACCCCATAATCATCACACAAGTTGCAAAAATCAGATAAAATGCTAAAGCTTATCAGAAAATCCTAGGTAAATTTCTAAGGGAGCCTAACCTTATACCCAATACCCCATAGGAATCCCAAACCCTAGATCAACCATTTAATCCTCAAACTATGCACAACACTACAACTATTTGTCTTGAAACCCTAATTCCAACACCTCTCCTATTCACCTCTCAAACTAACCTAAATTTTATTCACAAAATTGTGATAAAATTTATAAGGGTACATGCTTCCTTAATCTAATCACTCCAACAAGAATCAACTTAAAATCATTCACCAATTAATCACAAGAAAATCAGCAAGAACATGTAGCAAATAGACCAAATTTAAAGAAAATAATAAAATGGAAAAATTAAAATTAAATTGAAAAATGGATAAAAATGGGATTTATTAATTTCATAAAATCACAAATAAATCCAAGATCATGGAGGTATTTTAAAATATTTTTTGGATCAATATTGGATTTATTATGATTTTTAGAAATTAAATGGAATAAAAGAAAATATTAAAAAGAATAAAAGAAATTAAAAACTGGATTAAATGGGAGCCATCATATGGAGAGACTGGTAAGCGCATCTGAGAGTCATGAGCGTGTCCGCATAGGTTGCTGACTGGGAATGACATGGGCTACCACCTCAATTATTGAAACGGGGGGTTTTGGCAATTCGAGGCAATTTCTGAGTTTGAATCGTGGCCCTTGGATACGTGAGGGAGTCAACTAGTCAATGTGATCTGAGGGTTGGGACTTCATCTTCTCCACAAGCTCAGGCGACCTGAGACTATTCTCAGGCGGTGGTTCACGGTGGTTTCCACCGTCTTCTCCGGTGGAGTAGGGGTTACAGGTGACCAAACAAGACAAATCTTATACCAATTCTGACCAGAATTTCACATAGATTCCAAATATAACCTCTAAATCCCCTAGATCCTCATGGATTCTCAAAACCGATTCCTTCTCTAAAATATGTCAAGATTTCAAACAGCTCCATTTGCAAAATTGAAACCCTAGGATTGTTCCTCATTCTTCACTGATCATGATGAACTATCCAACTCAACTTGAAACCTCAAGATCATCCATAACTGTCTCTTAACAGAAATTGTGCATCACACTTAATTGTCTCTAAATGGTTCCAAATCAATCCAGAAACGATCCTTATCATCTCTAGGTCCTAACCACATGGTCAATTCTATCTAATCCTCCCTAGATCATGAGGAATTATGAGAGTTACATACCTGGTAAAACTGGATGAACAGAAGGATGAAACGCTCGATTCAAGCTCCAAAACTTCCCAGAAACGATCAAGAGTGATAATAGAAGCTTTTTGCACACTCAATTTGGCTTGAATCCTCTTGGAACTCAGAACACGATTTCTGTTGAAGCTCTTGAAACCCCAACTGCCATCTCTCTTTCTTGCACGAAAATGGCGCCAAAATGAATCTGAACTCACTCCTCTCAATATATAGAAACTCTCCATGGGCTTTTGAGCCCAGTTTGGAGCCCAATTCAGTGATCCACCATTTCTGATTTTCCTCTTGAAAATGCAATGTACCAGTCACGATTCTGAGCTTCCAACATGCTCTAGAATGTTCTATTCAACTGCAAATTGGTTATGGAGTGTGTTTAGATAGCTAGCTTGGCCTGAAATATTTTGATTCTTGTTTTGGCATTATGACTTATAATGTAAGTAAGCACTTTACAAAGCAAGTCATGGAATTAAGCCTCAATTCAAAAATGTGGAAATGTCATTGTGTTTGAAATGCATTTCCTGATCAATTTGGTATGTCATATGGACTGGTTTGGACCTATGGCTCAAAGATCACAATTTCCCTCTTTGATTCATTTAAAATCCATCCTTATTTTAGGCCATTTTGGATCACTTTGTGAAGCAAGCCATTTCAATCACCCATGACTTCTTATTTGACCTAAAAACATCATTTTAAGCACATCTCATGTTGGACATTTTTTCATTTGAGGAGTGGAAGATAGAGATTTTGACCTATGTTGAAAAATGACCTATAATTCAACTTTCCCAAAATACCCCTGGATTGCCAAGACCATAACTTGAGTTCCACAAATATTCTTGAGGACTTATAGTACTAAAATTAAAGCTAAGATCAAGCCCTACAATTCTTATGTTGGCCAAGAATCCATTTGAAAATTCCTTGATGGGAAAAAGTTGCTTGGAAGTCAAGTGACTTTCACAGATAAATTTCAGTGTCCTCTGGTGACCCATAACTTGCAAGAACCATAACTTGAGTTCTACAAATCTCCTTGAAGACTTATAGTACTAAAATTAAAGCTATTGAGAAGCTATACAAGTTTCATGTTGGCCAAGAATCCATTTGAAACTTGTATTTGGACTTGTGTGGCTTGGAGATCCAGTGCTATACAGGGGATTTTACCCTAGAAACCCTGTCTCAAACACCTCCAACCACTCTTGATTCTCTTGAAATTGGTCTTGACTCATCCATACACATGCTTCAACATCTCAATCCAAGAATTCCATGACCTAGAGCTAGGTCTTGATGCCCTTTCTTTGCTCTCCTTGACCTAGGGTTACCCAGATGAAACCCTACTTGTACACACCTCAACTGTGGTTCTTGACCTTGATAGCATGACTTGTCTAAGCTTCAATATGGCTCCCTAGGCCTCCCATGGGATCCATACACACCTCAAATTCATAATTCCATGCTTCATACCCCATTGATTCCCCTCAATACACCTCAAGTTAGGAGAGAAATCCACTTGTTGACATTCAAATCTCCTCAAAGCTTCAACCCGTTCCTTGATGACTTGGATGTTCTTCAGCTTGAATAAGGCCCCTTGATGTGCTTCTTTAGATAAGGATGGCACTTGATCCCCTGTTAGATGACTTGCTATGTTATGATATGCAAATGATTGGACCATGTACATGATGTGACTATGCAAATGATAATGCAATTGAAACATAAACCAGGTGAAATAGGTTGAGCAAATTTTAGGGTGCAACAGCTGCCCCTATTCAAACGGCTTGGACCCGACTGGGTGAAGAGCGAACGGCCTCCAAACAATCGAGGGTACGAGATGGTTGAATACCAGGAACCCGGAAATTTGCCAACCGCATAAATAAACTGCACAAACTGCTTGGAAAACACCATCCACCAACTGAATCTGGTTGTTACGGCAACCAACTGATCAATCATCTGATATCAAAACCTGATTTCAATGTCAACCGCCTGCGTAACGCCCCAGGTCTTGAACTCCCTCTTGTCAAAACACCCCGCCTTTTGCCCACGTTAAAACTCCGCTGTCTGTTAATACGGAGAAAACAAATTAGCGACCATGCTGGGGATTATTTTCATCAACCCGAAAAAAGATTCTATCATCGCGGGGATAGAACTTTGTCCACATTAGGACTCTACATTCCGTCAACACAGAAAAATCCCGACGAAATCACTGGGGGAACATTTCTGTCTAATCACAGGGAACTCCTCTGCCTATCCCTACAGGAAAATCATCTGCCTATACACAGGAAACCCCATCCGCCTGCTTCATACGGGAAAAGTCATCTGAATAACGTTTCTCTTCCCACCTCTGTAGTAGCCAACTCCGTTGGTCCCAACCCACAAACGGCGTCGAGGAGGACTCTACTGGGGACAGTAACACGAGGAAATCACAGCGACTTCCTTGGGGAAAATACTTTTGTCAAATATCGGAACACAACTCACATACTCTGTCTATCACGGGAGAATCGTCTATCGGGATACCGGAAGGTTCATCCGCCTGCTTCATACGGGAAACTCCATCTGCCTGATTCATACAGGAAAAGGTTCATCCGCCTGCTTCATACGGGAAAACACATCTACCTGATTCTTATAGGAAAGTTCATTCGCCTGCTTCATACGGGAAAATACATCTGCCTGATTCTTACAGGAAAGTTCATCCGCCCGCTTCATACGGGAAAATACATATACCTGATTCTTATAGGAAAGTTCATCCGCCTGCTTCATACGGGAAAATACATCTGCCTGATCCTTACAGGAAAGTTCATCCGCTTGCTTTATACGGGAAAATACATCTGCCTGATCCTTACAGGAAAATTCATCCGCCTGCTTCATACGGGAAAATACATCTGCCTGATCCTTACAGGAAAGTTCATCTGCCTGCTTCATACGGGAAAATTAATTTGGATATAGCTTCTTTGCCTATTCTTTGCAGTAGCTAACTCCACTGGGGATATTCTGAAAATAACTGCCAGACACCCGCTTCGATAACAAGTGACCACTTCTGAACTTTTGACTCATGAAACCCTGCAATGCCGCCGCGACAGCAAACCTGAAGAAAAACACTCCGCTGGTCGGATAAAAGAAGCTTCAGCCAGTAACTCTGTGGGGAATAATAACAAGAACTGTATCATCGCATGTCTCACGGCGAGACCTCGAATATCTGGAAACAGATCTGAGCCGTAACTTCATACTCCTGCTGAGAAACACACCTGAAAGCAAAAGGTTAACCAACCTGATTTATGTTTCAAAATGCGTATGTTTGGCAATGGCGCAATGCTCTATACGACATGGGAATGCTACCCGTTTGTGAGTAGATGCAAACATGATAATGTATGCAAATGCAAATGCAGGTTCAGGCTGCTGGGGAAGGCTCTGACAAGCTTGCTTCAACATGGCTGTTGAGGATAAATACCACCCTGTTGGGGATGAACGGGTATCGCAAAGTATTCTGGAAAAATAAATGCCGGAAATACAACCAACTCTGCCGAGGAGAGATTATACATCGATTTCCACTGGGAGGAAAGAACAACACCTGCTGGGAAGATTAACTCATCTGGGGGAAGAAGCAACCCTTCTGGGAGACCACTGTCTGGGTACAGTTTACAACTCGGAGCTACCACTCCGCTGGGGATAATCATCCTGATGAAAACACGACGACCTACGGGGAGAAAGAAAACCATCCTCGGTGGGGATAATCCTTCTGAACCTACTATGACTTGGTTATGTGTCGCGGAAATCCTCCCAGCTGGGGATTGAACGTGCACATACTCGACTCTCTGGGGAGTATAACTTTTGCATGGGACACTGATCTTGTCTTGCTGAGGATATCCTGTGGACAACTTCCATGAGGATACTCTTCTGAGGAAAACAATCCTTCCTTCGGTAAGGGATAACATCGTCTCAACCTCTGGGGGTGAGGTGCGACCTGCTGGGAAATAAGGTCAAGTCCTTCTTCCAGGGCCTCTGGCTGGGGCCACCATTTTCTGATTGTCTGCCTCAAGGATGAGAACCCTGCAAAACACAAACGAGACAAAACAAAGCTATACAACCAAATCTACTCGGGTTAATATCCATGATATCCCCTCAGTCAATTCGAAGTTTTATCAATCATTGGCAAGGGCCAGCAAAGTTACGCAAATGCGAGTTTATCAAAACATCAGCGTTTTTCACATACAAAACAGTAAAGCACAAACATCAAATACTGAATAACATGTTTTATTGATTGAGCCTGTAAATAGGCGAAGCTTTGTACATCAGATACAACTCCTGAAAAGAGGAAGTTACACACACACACATACAGATATGCACAAAAAGCATAAAAATACAAAACAATATTTGTATACATGTCGGCAACGTGGTGCAGACAAACATCGTGAGCTGATCTTCCTATGACTCGCCTGACTCTGGCGCTTTCCCGGTATTCAATTTTCGGAAAAGATTGTGTTGGATAAACGAACCCTCAGATACTCCCAAGCCACTAAGAAATGTAGTATCAAATCCAGACCGCAGCCATTTGCTTTTTCAATCCCTAACTTTTGCGTGAATCGCCCTTTGCGGGTTTTCAATTCACCGGGATACCCTTTTTTGCCGAAGTCGCCCTTTTCAGGTTTTCAACTTCGCGGGTGTACATCTTTTCAATTTTATCCCTAACTTTTGCCCGAACCTTTTATTCATTTTTTTTCGGTTCGCCAGGATGCCCCATTTTTTCCTGGACTCTCTTTTTACTGTCCAGCGGGTCACTTTCAAGCAAAGTATTTTTTAACTGCGTCCGAATTCACAGGTGACGTAAAGTCTTCACCGTCCATGGTGGACAACAACAAAGCTCCTTCGGAGAAGACTTTTCTAACAACGTAGGGACCTTCGTAATTAGGGGTCCACTTGCCCCTGTGATCCGTTTGTGGCGGGAGAATCCTCTTCAGCACAAGGTCGCCCGTCTGAAAGCTTCGCGGACATATCTTCTTATCGTACGCTTTCTTCATCCGGCTCTGGTATAACCGACCATATGCTAAAGAAGCCAGTCTCTTCTCATCTATTAAACTGAGCTGATTCAGTCTATCTTTAACCCATTCTGCCTCGTCGAGTTGGACATCACGTAAAACCCTTAAGGAAGGAATCTCAACCTCCAACGGTAACACTGCCTCCATTCCGTATACCAATGAAAAAGGGGTTGCCCCGGTTGATGTGCGTACCGTTGTACGATAACCGCGCAAAGCGAAAGGTAGCATCTCGTGCCAGTCCTTATACGTCACAACCATCTTCTGGACAATCTTCTTTATGTTCTTATTGGCCGCTTCAACAACGTCATTCATCTTGGGCCGATAAGGAGAAGAGTTGTGATGTTCAATCTTAAAATTCTGACACAGCTCTTTCATCATTTTGTTATTCAGATTCGAACCGTTGTCGGTGATAATCCGCTCAGGGATTCCATATCTGCAGATAATATCTCGTTTGATAAATATGGCCACCACTTGTTTGGTGACATTAGCATATGATGCTGCTTCCACCCATTTGGTGAAGTAGTCGATCGCCACCAAAATGAACCGGTGTCCATTGGATGTCGTAGGCTCAATCTTGCCGATCATGTCAATCCCCCACATCGAGAAAGGCCACGGTGATGACATCACATTCAGAGGACTTGGGGGTACATGGACCTTGTCCGCATAAATCTGGCATTTATGACACCTCTTTGCAAACTTGACACAGTCTGTTTCCATGGTTAGCCAATAGTAACCTGCCCGCAGCAGTTTTCTCGTCATAGCATGCCCGCCAGCATGTGTACCAAATGTACCCTCATGTATCTCTTCCATGAGCAACTTCGCCTCTTTCTCATCTACACAGCATAGCAACACCGAGTCGTGGTTTCTTTTGTATAGGACACCGTCAGGATTCAGATAGAAATTGCCAGCCAATATCCTGAGAGTCTTCTGATCTCGACTGGATGCCCCAGCCGGATATTCCTTGTTCTTCAGGAAGTTCTGGATGTCAAAGTACCAGGGTTGACCATCGGGAGCTTCATCAATGGCAAATATGAATGCAGGCCTATCAAGCCGAGAGATTACAATCCGGGGAGCCTCGTTCCAGAAGTTAACTTTATCCATTGAAGACAATATCGCCAGGGCGTCAACCATTTGATTTTCTTCTCGCGGCACATGATGCAATTCCACCTTGTCAAAGAAAGGCAACAATCTCCTTGCATAATTCATATATGGTATCAAATTGGGATGACGTGTCTCCCATTCTCCTTTAATCTGATTCACCACTAGAGCTGAGTCTCCGTATACATCCAGATGTTTGATTCGCAAATCAATAGCTTCTTCTAGACCCATGATGCAAGCCTCGTATTCAGCCTCATTATTAGTAACAAGAAAGGTCAACCGGGCAGTAAAGGGGATGTGCGACCACTGAGGAGTGGTGATAATTGCCCCTATTCCGCTACCGTAGGAATTTACAGCTCCGTCAAATATTAACTGCCACTTGGAACCCACCTCTAGTCCTTCGTCTGGAAACGGTTCTTCACAATCTTTCATCTTCAGGTACATGATATCCTCGTCAGGAAAATCAAACCTCATTGATTGGTAGTCCTCAACAGGCTGCTCCGCAAGGTACTCTGACAGACGCTACCTTTAATAGCCTTTTGCGAGACATATTGGATATCGTATTCGGTTAACACCATCTGCCATCGGGCAATTCTTCCGGAGAATGCTTGCTTTTCAAACACATATTTGATTGGATCCATCTTTGGAATTAGCATGGTGGTATGATTCAGCATGTATTGCCTCAAATGTTTGGCGGCCTAGGCTAGTGCGCAACACGTCTTCTCGAGCATTGAGTATCTGGACTCACAGTCGGTAAACTTCTTACTCAAATAGTAGATTGCATGCTCTTTACGTCCGGTCTTGTTGTATTGACCGAGAACACAACCCATACTTTCCTCAAGAACCGTCAAATACATAATCAAAGGTCTCCCGGCCACTGGGGGTATCAAAACAGGAGGTTCCTGCAAGTATTCTTTTATCTTGTCGAACGCCTTTTGACAATTTTCATTCCAGGTCACAACCTGATCCTTTTTCAACAACTTGAATAACAGCTCGCATGTCACAGTTAAGTGAGATATGAACCGGGCGATATAGTTCAACCTCCCTAAAAACCCACACACTTCTTTTTCTGTTTTATGCGTCGGCATTTCTTGTATTGCTTTTATTTTCGCAGGATCAACCTCTATTCCTTTTTCGCTCACGATAAACCCCAGTAGTTTACCCGATCTCACCCCGAAGGTGCACTTGTTAGGGTTTAGTCTCAACCTGAACTTCCTAAGTCTTTTGAACAATTTCAGCAGATTAACCAAATGCTCGTCCTCCATCTGGGATTTGGCAATCATATCATCAACATAAACCTCGATCTCTCTATGCATCATATCATGAAAGAGAGTCGTCATAGCATGTTGATATGTTGCCCCAGCGTTCTTCAATCCGAAGGGCATCACTTTGTAGCAAAATGTTCCCCAAGGAGTAATAAAGGTAGTCTTCTCCGTGTCTTCTGGCACCATTTTGATCTGATTATAGCCTGAGAAGCCATCCATGAAGGAGAATACGGAGAACTGAGCAGTGTTATCAACCAACACATCAATGTGAGGAAGTGGAAAGTCATCTTTCGGGCTCGCCCTGTTCAAATCACGGTAGTCTACACACATTCGCACTTTACCGTCTTTCTTCGGCACTGGCACAATATTAGCGACCCATGAGGGATATTTTGTAACAGCTAGGAAACCAGCATCCCACTATTTTTGAACTTCCTCCTTGATCTTCACAGCCATATCCGGTTTAGTTCTTCGGAGTTTCTGCTTAATAGGCGGACATTCCTCTCGCAGTGGCAGACGGTGAACAACCATATCCGTATCCAACCCAGGCATATCCTCGTACGACCAAGCAAATATATCACTGTACTCTTTGAGCATCTCAACCAACCTTTGCTTGATGTCGCTCTGTAGCGCAGCCCCTATACGGATGTTTCTCACAACCTCTTCCGACCCCAAATTGACAATCTCAATGACTTCCTCATGAGGCAGAATGATTCTTTCCTCTTATTTTAATAACTAGGTCAACTCTTCTGGCACGTCGCCATCTTCGACAACCTCTTCCTTAGTCTGAAATACCGGGTGCTCAAAGTCGAAGTGAGTCATAGGCGGTTCATAGATGTCATCTGAAATAGTAATCCTGCAAAGGAAATGGTTAAATGCTTCAAAACATAGACAAAGCAAAGAAACACATTGCCATTTTATTGTTAAAATAAAACAGGAAAAACAATGATCACAATATTTGGATATGAAAAACGCCTTTATTTCATGATTAAAATAGTGCAATACACATAATCAAGTGGCCCTAAGCAAAGTCACTATGCCCCAGGTAGGACACAGGATTATTCAACAATTAAGAAAACAAATCATTACTATTTAGTTGTCACAGGAACAGTTTCCCGGATAGACCAATTGCAGAGACTTTGTCCTGGCACGCTTGGCTTGATCCACGCATCCATATCACAATTGCTATCTCCATCTTCAGCATCGCAAATAACATTGATAGTCCCGAAGCTCACCCCATTTGGTGTAATGGTTATCGGCCCTCTGAACTTGGGCGCTCCTGAAGAGGCTGTTGACGACGAGGGATGATATCCAAGCCCGAACTTGTCATTCTTCACGGGAATCTCCAACACCTGACCCCAGCCCTTGGTTTTGCCTGCCTGCACTAGAGCTTGAGCCTCTTTGCAGGATGACACTGCCACGTCTGATATTTTACTGGAACCCTGAGCGTTGTCTTTAATTCGCAACCCTTAAAAGGCTTGACACGGTGTCTCGTATATTTCGCCGTCGACCTCGACATATTTAAACGAAGACAGATGGCTAACCAGAATATCTTCTTCTCCACAAACAGTAACGATACTATCCCCAACCATGTACTTCAGCTTTTGGTGCAACGTGGATGTGACAGCCCCGGCAACGTGAATCCATGGGCGCCCAAGAAGGCAACTATACGCTGGCTGGATGTCCATTATATAGAATTCAGTTTCAAATATTTCAGGCCCCACCTACAACGGTAATGTTATTGATCCGAAAACTGACCTCCGTGTTCCATCGAACGCTCTCACCACTAAATCACTGGGCGTGCAGATAATCCCCCTGATATATAACTTCATCATGGCTTTCTTTGGTAGCACATTCAGGGAAGATCCAGTGTCTACTAAAACATGGGACATGACCGTGCCCCGGCATTCTACTGACACATGCAATGCCATATTGTGCTCTCGCCCTCTCGGGGTCAAATCAAAGTCTGTGAAGCCCAGACTGTGCCCCGCATTGACATACGCCATCACCCCTTCTAACTAATTAACAGAAACCTCATGAGGAACGAACGACGTGTCTAGAATCTTCAGCAAAGCGTTCCGATGGGCCTCGGAACATAACAACAATGATAGGATGAAAATTTTTGACGGCGTTTGCTGGAGGTGCTCCACGATTTTGTAATCACTTTTACGAATGAGCCTCATAAACTCCTCCACATCCTTAAGCGAAGTTTCCTTTTCATTCGACTGAGATGGACCACCCTCAGTTACCTTGGCTTTACCCTTGGCTAATCTTTCTGCCTCTACCTCGGGTGACGTGAAGATTCTTCCGCTTCTGGTCATACCCCCTGTTCCGACAACATTATCTACAACCCCAACTGGTTGTCCATTGACTTCAATTTTCTCACCGTCACAATATACCTCCAATCCGTAAGTCCATGGCACTGCTTTAGTACTCTCAAAAGGAACTGGTCCTGCCTTGGTAATTGTGATCGTCGGCCGCCTGGCGAGCGCCGTTATCGTTATTGTTTTCCTCGGAATCGTCACCGTTGCAACATCGTTCTGCTCATCACACAACGCCTCTACAGGCTTTTAAACCGCGGTTCTATCAAATTGCAAGGTACCTTCATCCATCATAGCCTGAATACCCTGCTTCAACTCACTACAACCCTCTGGCTGGGTCCAACAATCCAAGCAAAATTCATCACAACCCGGGAATACACCCCCTTTTAACAACGTGCTTTTAATCTCACCCAATGGTGTCTTCAGCTTATTGACATCCATCACTAGATTCAAATTCTTTTCTGTCAATATGGCATTTGCCCCATGATTGGGCATAGGCTGTTGTACGATATTTGGACCCACCTATCCAAAGTTGATAGCTTTGCTATCCAATAAATCCTAAACTTTGTGTTTAAATGCCTGAAACGCTTCTACATCATGCCCAGGTGCCCCGGAATGGAATTCGCAATGCTTGCTAGCATCATACCCGTAAGGAAGTGCCGACCCCGTAGGCGGTGCCAAATTCCTCTTTTCAACCAAGTTCAACCCTAGCAGGGTCTGGAGGAGTTCTGCATACGTCGAAGGAGGTGCGTCGAACACTCTTTTTGGTCTCGCATTTTGTACCCTTCTCTGACCGGGATTCTGTCCTTGTTGTGGCTGTGGCTGTTGTCGTTGTTGTTGAGGCTGCCCTTGTTGAGGAAAAGGGATAGTGACACTAGCTATCTGCTGAGGCTGAACATACTGATTTCTTCCTCTGCCCCTGCCCCTGCCACCAAACACGGCACTAGTATCACCCTGTCTTCTTCCACCAAATGCTTTTCTGGCACCTCCTGTTGAAGTAGACTCACCTGCTTGGAACCTTCTAATTTTAATCCCATTCTCGATCATCTCCCCCATAAGAATCAAATCTGAGAAACTGCTCAATGACACACTAAACAATTTTTCATAGAACACCCCCGTAAATGTCCCAATGAACATGTCATTCATCTCCCTTTCAATTAAGGGGGGATGCACCCTCGCTGCCATATCGCGCCACCTTTGCGCATACTCTTTAAAACTTTCCCTGTTCTTCTGTGACAAACCCTGCAATTGGACCCGGTTTGGCGCCAGATCGTTGTTATATTTGTAATGTGTCACGAAAGCATCAGCCAACTGCTTCCAGGTTTTGATCTGCGTGGGCTCCAACCCCATATACCATTCAAGTGAAGGTCCTGATAAGCTATCCTGAAAGAAATGCATGAGCATCCTTTCATCATCTGAATACGCGGACATCCTTTTGTAATAAGAGCGAACATGAACATTAGGGCAGGTGTCCCCCTTGTATTTGTCAAAAGCGGGAGCCTTGAATTTCAACGGCACCCTCAGCCCTGGTACCAAGCCCATTGTAGTCATATCCAAACCGGTGGAGTTCTGAATCACTACCCCCTTCATCTGTTCTTCGAGCATTTTGATCCTCTGCACAGGATCAACAGGTCCTTCAAAATCCATGCCTCTTCCAGAAAAGGCGTCCTCCTGGCGGTCTTCACCTCAATTCACATTTTCATTTCCATATCCGTTGTAACCAGTGTTGCGACCAAACCCTTGCTGATTGATCATGGGACCTCGTCCCCCGTTACCGAAACCCTGGTTGACCATAACAGGTTCAAACCCAGTGTTGACAAGAATCACCCCAGCACCATTCATATTACCAAATCCACCATACCCCTGGTTAGCGTTACCAAAACCGTCGTAACCGAAACCCTGAGTGTTGAGGCCGAATTTCCCGTCCTGATTGACGTAATCAAATCCTTGATCATTGTAGCCAAAACTATTGTTGCCAAAACCATTACCGCCATTGTTGTTACCACCACCTTGGTTGGCGTCCCCAAACCCAACATTGTTAACAACAGTCTCATTTTCGTTCCCTGTGTTACCATTGCCAGCGCCAGCGCCATCATTTACAACCACAACAGGTGGGGTCACTACAGGTGGAACCACAGGCGTAGGGGGCCCATCCTCCGGAATAGTTTCAACGTGCGCAGAATTGTGGTCATTGTTGCCATTTCCATTAGTCCGCGTCAGCAGCGGCTGTACCAAAGTATGGAGGCTCTCCTGGCCCTTAGCAATGTTCTCCATTGCTTGCATGAACAGATTCAGCTTCTCGCGGATTTCCTACATCTCAACTTGGACTTGGTCCATGATTCTCTTGCAATTGCTTCAGGTTGAGTAGCGATGGACTCTTTGTTCGTCAATTCTGAAAAACCTGGAGATGCAGGAAATAAGATACAGGTTCAAGAATACCGGTCATGCAATATGAATGCAGATGCAAATGTGTAAACATGCTACAGGTTATATCCCCCCCGATTCTAGTTTCGGAGAGAAGGCCAACACGACAATGGAGTCCCCATCAATCAAGCAAGAAGTCAGAAAACCCTCATATATAAACAAATGCCAAGAGGCTGAGTACAAGAGTACAACTGAATACAGCTGAAGAGACCTCAGCCAACAAGCCTGGCGATGGTCAAAATACAAGTATAGATAACAAAAGCAAGGCAAAGATAACTCAGGACAAGTGGTGCTCTCTGACGTCTTCCAATATCCTCAACGTCTCTGAACGACCCAGTCTGGAGATTAGCTCTTGTATCAGTAAGGCATGCCGCTCGACAGTGGATCTCAGCTTTTTGGCGTCGTCCTTGCAAGTTCCTTTGTCAACACACTCGTCGGGTCTGCATCTCTTGGAGTCGGCCTTTATTTCATAACCTCTCAGCTTCTCGTCAAGGTCTCTTACTCTAAGCTCAACAGCGCTCCTAAGTGATGTCTCTTCAGCAATGTTTGCGTCCTGGGCTCTAATCTGCGCCTCTAGCGTGGCAATCTGCAGCTTCAGTTCATCTTCACGCTCCTTCCGCTTGGTAAGCGTGGCATTCCACAATGCCTTCCACTTGCTGAGGCGGGAATAAGCTTTTCTTAAAAGTTCCTTCTTGGAAGTAAGCATCTTGCTAACACCGTTCAAGTCTATTCCCACTTTTTCTTTCTTGTTGGTCTCTTCCGTCAACTCTGAACCCAACTTATTAATCAACTCAATCTGTTCCCTCACAGTGAAGGTAGCTTCATTCTTCTCATGACGCAACTGGAAGATCTCTTTCTCTAACTCATCGTTGGCTTTCTTCAATTCTTCGTTTTAAGCCAACAATTTGTTATACTTCTCACTTTTTACCGAAGTAGGTACCTCAATCACTGGAAGATACAGAGGTTCCACAGCAGGATATGGCATCAAGGAAATCCTAGCTCTCTCGCGGATCCAAGCCAAATAAGGATCATAAGCTTTGTTGTTGCTCTTACCAAGCAAAGCTTTCCCTCTCCTATGGATGTTAGCCCATGCATGTCTCAAACTGATCAAAACAGCCGCGTCTAATAAGCATGTGAGATACAGAGATTCCTGTATCTCCTTCTCAATAGGAGTGTCCCTCAAAGCATAACCGGACTGTCTTACCAGCAGTGAAGGGTTATAGTTAATACATCCTTTCCGTCCAATCAAAGGGACGTTCGGAAAGCCACTGCAACTATATATAATATCAGTGCCAAGCATGCTCCGATCAAACCAAATGATGTTCTCAGCAGACAGCCCCATCAACCGGGAAGACCAATCCAAAGTATCAACAGCATCAACAAAAGGTCCTGTCTTCGGAAGGTGTCCCTGGAACCACCTGTACAAAAGGGGAAGACAACAGGAAACATTCTTGCCACGACGTTTCTCATTCTTGTAGTGAATGGAATGATAAATATCGCCCAATAGAGTAGGAACTGGATTCTTTGAGACAAGAATCAAGAAAGCATTTAAGTCAACAAAGTCTGGCACATTGGGAAACAAGACAATCCCATAGATGCAGACGGCTAGAATAGCACTGAAGGCAACCCAACATCCACTTTTCGTGCACTGTGTAGCCTTCTCAACCAGGACAGAAAGGTGAAAACCATAAGCTCCGTTCAGCTTGACCAAACCTCCAGGGAACTCAGAAGCGTCTAAACTAACAATCTCCGCAAGTGTAGCCAACTCAGGCTCAGCATCAACATGTATAAAGGGCATCTGGTCTAACACAGGAACTCCCAACATAGCAGAATACTCCTCCAAAGTGGGTGCCAGAATATAGTCGGGGAACAGGAAGCATCTCAGCTGAGGTTCATAAAACTGCATCAAAGTGTACACCCCAGTCGTCTGAAATGCTGAAGGTCTGTACAACAAACTAAGCAATCTCCCATAAGATACTCTGAACTCAGCCTTCATTCTCTCATCTGCTAGAGCAACTAATCCCAGCAAGGAACTGATATCTGGTGAATGCAACCGATAAGCAACCGTCCTCTTCGTGGACTCCATGTCTGGCCAGAAAATACACTAGAATCAGAGGGGAATGATCACACCTGCAACATAAATACACGTTAATAATATGCAAGATGAGTATGCAACAATGCAATATGCAAAAATAATGCAGCGGGGATCAAGTGACATATTGCTGAGGAGATCCATCTATAATATTTATCTTCATAGGCTCACAATACTGCTCAAACCTGGTCTCGACAGACCCAAAACAATGCTCCAGCCTGGTCTCAACAGACCCATGCCAAAGCTCTGATGAAGAAACCCAGGTGACCATACATACTGATCCAATACCGAGAAAACTGGGGGATCTGAAGGTCAAGTTTCCTGCATGCCCCAATCCCTCTCACAGGTAGGTGTCCTATCAATTGATACAAGGTATGGTATCCTATGCGGTCGTTGGCGTCACAGACATTCAAGACCGATGATACGATACCCAGAAGGTGTGGCATCATCCTGTCCTGAAGAGGCCCTCCTCAGCCAACTTCCAATTGATCGGTCCCCAAAGTCGACAATCCTCGGGTCAGATAACTTGTCGAGCCCTAAGGGCCAGGCAAGAAGCATCAAAGAGAATCTCGTCCGAGCGCAGATTTCGCGGCTAGCTGGTGCGAGCTAAGCAAGCAGGCTAACCACTACTCTCTACTTCTAAGTCTAGGTGTAACCTCAAGCCCAGGTCCGGCTTTTCTCTCAACAGATCACCCCTCCCCACAACAGTAATAAGAATATAAGGCTGACAATAAGATGCGGAAATTAAAGACAAAAATGTAAATCCATATAACATCTACGACGGGAAAACAAGCGCTAGGATTGACCCACCTAGGGAACCAAAGTAGTCCCCAGCAGAGTCGCCAGCTGTCGCTACTGCGGAAATCGGCGCCGGCTATGACAGAAGAGTCGCCACCGTGCGTTATTTATCCCAAAGGAGGGAAAGGAAACACCCGAAGTAAACCTAACGCAAAGAGGGAAAGGAATGGTCATCGCAACCAAATCCTGGATTCGGGAGTCGGTTACGCAAGGGGAAGGTATTAGCACCCCTCACGTCCGTCGTACTCGACGGGATCCACGCTTGTTTTCTAGTACGGATTGTTATTCTATCTACACTAAGGGTCAAGGGTTAAAAAGAAAAAAAAATGACTCGGCAAAGTATCGCACTTTATGCCTACGTATTCCTGTCTGGAACGAGAAATCAGAGTCAACGTAGTTCGCCAACCTACGGGAAAGGAGGGGAAGATCGCTCGCTAGGATACGGAATCCTATGCCTACATACTTTCATACAACATGAAAGATCAGAGCAAACGTAGTTCGGGCTACGGAAGACACATATTTGTCTGACTGTTTTTTAGATCCTTCAGAAAAGGTTTTCTTCTAATTAGAAGTCCAAGCAGATAAAAATGACATTTTGATGTTTGTTTTCAGTCTTTTACGCAAGAACTGTCTTTTTATGATGTTCGCAATCTCTGTCGCACTAGAGACTATAATCTGAGAGTGACTATGTTGTATGTCACCCTAAGGGTAACACACCAAGCAGTCAGATTACTGAAGAGTGACCCTCCAGCAACCCTTTCTCAAATAGCTTAAGGCTCGTAGCGTACGACATCGATTATCCTTATTACTATTTTTTTGAATTGTTTTGAGATAGGAGAGAAAGAAGCTCTAAAAAAACCTAGGGTTAAAGAGGAATCAAAACTACCCTAAAGTTATCATGCATGGATAAAAACCTATTGTCGGTCATATTTCTCTCTTGCACAGAGGGAAACAGAGATCCTAGGGGATAAACAGCAAAAGAAACAGATATATACAGCAAGCAGTAAACATGTATGCAATGCAGCAGTACAAGCGAGGCAAGGGAATCCCACTCAACCTCGAACCTGGGAACACAATAGGCAAAGTGAACAGTATTCACTTCAAACCTTTGGGGGCAAGCTGAACAAGCCAACAAACAATACAACAAAAGAAATAAAACCCAACACCAGCTCTGACAGCAACACCAGCTCCTACAGCAACAACTTTGACAGCTACAATTGATTAACAGTAAAGAGTTGATAGTAACAAATTCTCCAAGCAAGACCCCTCATCCATCTTCAACAATCTTAAAACTTTAGATAAGCTCCTATCTTCAATAAGCCCCATCTTTAGCAAGCATGAACCTCAACCAGTAAACAACTTCAACAAAAAGCAGCAAAACCCTAGCTTCAACAGACAACCAGTTTTGACAAGCACTGGTTTCATCTTCACCAATCTTCAATGAACTCCATATTCAATGCAATCACCCCAGAAGAGAATCAATTATGAAGCTGAAATGTTAAGAGGCTTAGTGACAACCCAAGGAAATCACTAAGATATTAACATAGCAAGTGAAGGGTATCCTCAAGGTTCTACCCAACCAAATCATGCTCTACATCCCTCCTAAGGAGAGATGGAACTTCTTTGGGGGACCTTGTGTCATGGGATGGAATAGAGGCACAAGAAGCTCTCTATGTTTGACAGAAGAAACACGACTACTCTAATGCTCTTCCTATATATCCTAACTCCTAAGCCTCTGACAAGCTCTCTAACAAAAGAGAAGTCTTCAACTCCAAGCTTCTTCAAGCCATCCAAAGCAACTTCATTTGATCTTCAAGTCATCCAAGCAAAGCCCAAGCCAAAAGCACTCCAAAATAGCCCCACACAAGCATAACCAAATCCAATATCCAAAGGAGAACCCCATAATCATCACACAAGTTGCAAAAATCAGATAAAATGCTAAAGCTTATCAGAAAATCCTAGGTAAATTTCTAAGGGAACCTAACCCTATACCCAATACCCCATAGGAATTCCAAACCCTAGATCAACCATTTAATCCTCAAACTATGCACAACACTACAACTATTTGTCTTGAAACCCTAATTCCAACACCTCTCCTATTCACCTCTCAAACTAACCTAAATTTTATTCACAAAATTGTGATAAAATTTATAAGGGTACATGCTTCCCTAATCTAATCACTCCAACAAGAATCAACTTAAAATCATTCACCAATTAATCACAAGAAAATCAGCAAGAACATGTAGCAAATAGACCAAATTTAAAGAAAATAATAAAATGGAAAAATTAAAATTAAATTGAAAAATGGATAAAAATGGGATTTATTAATTTCATAAAATCACAAATAAATCCAAGATCATGGAGGTACTTTAAAATATTTTTTGGATCAATATTGGATTTATTATGATTTTTAGAAATTAAATAGAATAAAAGAAAATATTAAAAAGAATAAAAGAAATTAAAAACTGGATTAAATGGGAGCCATCAGATGGAGAGACTGGTAAGCGCATCTGAGAGTCATGAGCGTGTCCACATAGGTTGCTGACTGGGAATGACATGGGCTACCACCTCAATTATTGAAACGGGGCGTTTTGGCAATTGGAGGCAATTTCTGAGTTTGAATCGTGGCCCTTGGATACGTGAGGGAGTCAACTAGTCAATGTGATCTGAGGGTTGGGACTTCATCTTCTCCACAAGCTCAGACGACCTGAGACTATTCTCAGGTGGTGGTTCACGATGGTTTCCACTGTCTTCTCCGGTGGAGTAGGGGTTACAGGTGACCAAACAAGACAAATCTTATACCAATTCTGACCAAAATTTCACATAGATTCCAAATATAACCTCTAAATCCCCTAGATCCTCATGGATTCTCAAAACTGATTCCTTCTCTAAAATATGTCAAGATTTCAAACAGCTTCATTTGCAAAATTGAAACCCTAGGATTGTTCCTCATTCTTCACTGATCATGATGAACTATCCAACTCAACTTGAAACCTCAAGATCATCCATAACCGTCTCTTAACAGAAATTGTGCATCACACTTAATTGTCTCTAAATGGTTCTAAATCAATCCAGAAACGATCCTTATCATCTCTAGGTCCTAACCACATGGTTAATTCTATCTAATCCTCCCTAGATCATGAGGAATTATGAGAGTTACATACCTGGTAAAACTGGATGAACAGAAGGATGAAATGCTCGATTCAAGCTCCAAAACTTCCCAGACACGATCAAGAGTGATAGTAGAAGCTTTTTGCACACTCAATTTGGCTTGAATCCTCTTGGAACTCAGAACACGATTTTTGTTGAAGCTCTTGAAACCCCAACTGCTATCTCTCTTTCTTGCACGAAAATGGCGCCAAAATGAATCTGAACTCACTCCTCTCAATATATAGAAACTCTCCATGGGCTTTTGAGCCCAGTTTGGAGCCCAATTCAGTGATCCATCATTTCTGATTTTCCTCTTGAAAATGAAATGTACCAGTCACGATTCTGAGCTTCCAGCTTGCTCTAGAATGTTCTATTCAACTGCAAATTGGTTATGGAGTGTGTTTAGATAGCTAGCTTGGCCTGAAATGTTTTGATTCTTGTTTTGGCATTGTGACTTGTAATGTAAGTAAGCACTTTACAAAGCAAGTCATGGAATTAAGCCTCAATTCAAAAATGTGGAAATTTCATTGTGTTTGAAATGCATTTCCTGATCAATTTGGTATGTCATATGGACTGGTTTGGACCTATGGCTCAAAGATCACAATTTCCCTCTTTGATTCATTTAAAATCCATCCTTATTTTAGGCCATTTTGGATCACTTTGTGAAGCAATCCATTTCAATCACCCATGACTTCTTATTTGACCTAAAAACATCATTTTAAGCACATCTCATGTTGGACATTTTTTCATTTGAGGAGTGGAAGATAGAGATTTTGACCTATGTTGAAAAATGACCTATAATTCAATTTCCCCAAAATACCCCTGGATTGCCAAGACCATAACTTGAGTTCCAAAAATCTTCTTGAGGACTTATAGTACTCAAATTAAAGATAAGATTAAGCCCTAAAATTCTTATGTTGGCCAAGAATCCATTTGAAAATTCCTTGATGGGCAAAGGTTACTTGGAAGTCAAGTGACTTTCACAGATAAATTTCAGTGTCCTCTGGTGACCCATAACTTGCAAGAACCATAACTTGAGTTTTACAAATCTCCTTGAAGACTTCTAGTACTAAACTTAAAGCTATTGAGAAGCTATACAAGTTTCATGTTGGCCAAGAATCCATTTGAAACTTGTATTTGGACTTGTGTGGCTTGGAGATCCAGTGCTATACAGGGGATTTTACCCTAGGAACCCTGTCTCAAACACCTCCAACCACTCTTGATTCTCTTGAACTTGGTCTTGACTCATCCATACACATGCTTCAACATCTCAATCCATGACTTCCATGACCTAGAGCTAGGTCTTGATGCCCTTTCTTTGCTCTCCTTGACCTAGGGTTACCCAGATGAAACCCTACTTGTACACACCTCAACTGTGGTTCTTGACCTTGATACCATGACTTGTCTAAGCTTCAATATGGCTCCCTAGGCCTCCCATGGGATTTATACACACCTCAAATTCATAATTCCATGCTTCATACCCCATTGATGCCCCTCAATACACCTCAAGTTAGGAGAGAAATCCACTTGTTGACATTCAAATCTCCTCAAAGCTTCAACCCGTTCCTTGATGACTTGGATGTTCTTCAGCTTGAATAAGGCCCCTTGATGTGCTTCTTTAGATAAGGATGGCACTTGATCCCCTGTTAGATGACTTGCTATGTTATGATATGCAAATGATTGGACCATGTACATGATGTGACTATGTAAATGATAATGCAATTGAAACACAAACCAGGTGAAATAGGTTGAGCAAATTTTAGGGTGCAACAGCTGCCCCTATTCAAACGGCTTGGACCCGACTGGGTGAAGAGCGAACGACCTCCAAACAATCGAGGTACGAGATGGTTGAATACCAGGAACCCGAAAATTTGCCAACCGCATAAATAAACTGCACAAACTGCTTGGAAAACACCATCCACCAACTGAATCTGGTTGTTACGGCAACCAACTGATCAATCATCTGATATCAAAACCTGATTTCAATGTCAACCGCTTGCGTAACGCCCCAGGTCTTGAACTCCCTCTTGTCAAAACACCCCGCCTTTTGCCCACGTTAAAACTCCATCGTCTGTTAATACGAAGAAAACAAATTAGCGACCATGTTGGGGATCATTTTCATCAACCCGAAAAAAGATTCTATCATCGCGGGGATAGAACTTTGTCCACATTAGGACTCTACATTCCGTCAACACAGAAAAATCCCGACGACTTCACTGGGGGAACATTTATGTATAATCACAGGGAACTCCTCTGCCTATCCCTACAGGAAAATCATCTGCCTATACACAGGAAACCCCATCCGCCTGCTTCATACGGGAAAAGTCATCTGAATAACGTTTCTCTGCCCACCTCTGCAGTAGCCAACTCCGTTGGTCCCAACCCACAAACAGCGTCGAGGAGGACTCTACTGGGGACAGTAACACGAGGAAATCACGGCGACTTCCTTGGGGAAAATACTTTTGTCAAATATCGGAACACAACTCACATACTCTGTCTATCACGGGAGAATCGTCTATCGAGATACCGGAAGGTTCATCCGCCTGCTTCATACGGGAAACTCCATCTGCCTGATTCATACAGGAAAAGGTTCATCTGCCTGCTTCATACGGGAAAACATATCTACCTGATTCTTATAGGAAAGTTCATCCGCCTGCTTCATACGGGAAAATACATCTGCCTGATTCTTACAGGAAAGTTCATCCGCCTGCTTCATACGGGAAAATACATCTACCTGATTCTTATAGGAAAGTTCATCCGCCTGCTTCATACAGGAAAATACATCTGCCTGATCCTTACAGGAAAGTTCATCCGCCTGCTTTATACGGGAAAATACATCTGCCTGATCCTTATAGGAAAATTCATCCGCCTGCTTCATACGGGAAAATACATCTGCCTGATCCTTACAGGAAAGTTCATCCGCCTGCTTCATACGGGAAAATTAATTTGGATATAGCTTTTTTGCCTATTCTTTGCAGTAGCTAACTCCACTGGGGATATTCTGAAAATAACTGCCCGAAACCCGCTTCGATAACAAGTGACCACTTCTGAACTTTTGATTCATGAAACCCTGCAATGCCGCCGCGACAGCAAACCTGAAGAAAAACACTCCGCTGGTCGGATAAGAGAAGCTTCAGCCACTAACTCTGTGGGGAATAATAACAAGAACTGTATCATCGCATGTCTCACGGCGAGACCTCGAATATCTGGAAACAGATCTGAGCCGTAACTTCATACTCCTGCTGAGAAATACACCTGAAAGCAAAAGGTTAACCAACCTGATTTATGTTTCAAAATGCGTATGTTTGGCAATGGCGCAATGCTCTATATGGCATGGGAATGCTACGCGTTTGTGAGTAGATGCAAACATGATAATGTATGTAAATGCAAATGCAGGTTCAGGCTGCTGGGGAAGGCTCTGACAAGCTTGCTTCAACACGGCTGTTGAGGATAAATACCACCCTGTTGGGGATGAACGGGTATCGCAAAGTATTCTGGAAAAATAAATGCCGGAAATACAACCAACTTTGTCGGGGAGAGATTATACATCGATTTCCACTGGGAGGAAAGAACAACACCTGCTGGGAAGATTAACTCAGCTGGGGGAAGAAGCGACCCTTCTGGGAGACCACTGTCTGGGTACAGTTTACAACTCGGAGCTACCACTCCGCTGGGGATAATCATCCTGATGAAAACACGACGACCTACGGGGAGAAAGAAAACCATCCTCGGTGGGGATAATCCTTCTGAACCTACTATGACTTGGTTATGTGTCGCAGAAATCCTCCCAGCTGGGGATTGAACGTGCACATACTCGACTCTCTGGGGAGTATAACTTTTGCATGGGACACTGATCTTGTCTTGTTGGGGATATCCTATGGACAACTTCCATGAGGATACTCTTCTGGGGAAAACAATCCTTCCTTCGGTAAGGGATAACATCGTCTCAACCTCTGGGGGTGAGGTGCGACCTGTTGGGAAATAAGGTCAAGTCCTTCTTCCAGGGCCTCTGGTTGGGGCCACCATTTTCTGATTGTCCGCCTCAAGGATGAGAACCCTGCAAAACACAAACGAGACAAAACAAAGCTATACAACCAAATCTACTCGGGTTAATATCCATGACATCCCCTCAATCAATTCGAAGTTTTATCAATCATTGGCAAGGGCCAGCAAAGTTACGCAAATGCGATATTATCAAAACATCGGTGTTTTTCACATACAAAACAGTAAAGCACAAACATCAAATACTGAATAACATGTTTTATTGATTTAGCCTGTAAGTAGGCGAAGCTTTGTACATCGGATGCAACTCCTGAAAAGAGGAAGTTACGCGCACACACACATACAGATATGCACAAAAAGCATAAAAATACAAAACAATATTTGTATACATGTCGGCAACGTGGTGCAGACAAACATCATGAGCTAATCCTCCTATGACTCGCCTGACTCTGGCGCTTTCCCGGTATTCAATTTTCGGAAAAGATTGTGTTGGATAAACGAACCCTCAGGTACTCCCAAGCTACTAAGCAATGTAGTATCAAATCCGGACCGCAACCATTTGCTTTTTCAATCCCTAACTTTTGCGTGAATCGCCCTTTGCGGGTTTTCAATTCACCGGGATTCCCTTTTTTGCCGTAGTCGCCCTTTTCAGGTTTTCGACTTCGCGGGTGTACGTATTTTCAATTTTATCCCTAACTTTTGCCCGAACCTTTTATTCATTTTTTTTCGGTTCGCCAGGATGCCCCATTTTTGCCTGGACTCTCTTTTTACTGTCCAGCGGGTCACTTTCAAGCAAAGTATTTTTTAACTGCGGCCGAATTCACAGGCGACGTAAAGTCTTCACCGTCCATGGTGGACAATAACAAAGCTCCTCCGGAGAAGACTTTTCTAACAACGTAGGGACCTTCGTAATTAGGGGTCCACTTGCCCCTGTGATCCGTTTGTGGCGGGATAATCCTCTTCAGCACAAGGTCGCCCGTCTGAAAGCTTCGCGGACATATCTTCTTATCGTACGCTTTCTTCATCCGGCTCTGGTATAACCGACCATATGCTAAAGAAGCCAGTCTCTTCTCATCCATTAAATTGAGCTGATTCAGTCTATCTTTAACCCATTGTGCCTCGTCGAGTTAGACATCACGTAAAACCCTCAAGGAAGGAATCTCAACCTCCAACGGTAACACTGCCTCCATTCCGTATACCAATGAAAAAGGGGTTGCCCCGGTTGATGTTCGTACCGTCGTACGATAACCGTGCAAAGCGAAAGGTAGCATCTTGTGCCAGTCCTTATACGTCACAACCATTTTCTGGACAATCTTCTTTACGTTCTTATTGGCCGCTTCAACAGCGCCATTCATCTTGGGCCGATAAGGAGAAGAGTTGTGATGTTCAATCTTAAAATTCTGACACAACTCTTTCATCATTTTGTTATTCAGATTCGAACCGTTGTCAGTGATAATCCGCTCAGGGATTCCATATCTGCAGATAATATCTCGTTTGATAAATCTGGCCACCACTTGTTTGGTGACATTAGCATATGATGCTGCTTCCACCCATTTGGTGAAGTAGTCGATCGCCACCAAAATGAATCGGTGTCCATTGGATGCCGTAGGCTCAATCTTACCGATCATGTCAATCCCCCACATCGAGAAAGGCCACGGTGATGACATCACATTCAGAGGACTTGGGGGTACATGGACCTTGTCCGCATAAATCTGGCATTTATGACACCTCTTTGCAAACTTAAAACAGTCTGTTTCCATAGTTAGCCAATAGTAACCTGCCCGCAGCAGTTTTCTCGTCATAGCATGCCCACCAGCATGTGTACCAAATGTACCCTCATGTATCTCTTCCATGAGCAACTTCGCCTCTTTCTCATCTACACAGCGTAGCAACACCGAGTCGTGGTTTCTTTTGTATAGCACACCGTCAGGATTCAGATAGAAATTTCCAGCCAATCTCTTGAGAGTCTTCTGATCTCGACTAGATGCCCCAGCCGGATATTCCTTGTTCTTCAGGAAGTTCTGGTTGTCAAAGTACCAGGGTTGACCATCGGGAGCTTCATCAATGGCAAATATGAATGCAGGCCTATCAAGCCGAGAGATTACAATCCGGGGAGCCTCGTTCCAGAAGTTAACTTTATACATTGAAGACAATGTTGCCAGGGCGTCAGCCATTTGATTTTCTGCTTGCGGCACATGATGCAATTCCACCTTGTCAAAGAAAGGCAACAATCTCCTTGCATAATTCATATATGGTATCAAATTGGGCTGACGTGTCTCCCATTCTCTTTTAATCTGATTCACCACTAGAGTTGAGTCTCCGTATACATCCAGATGTTTGATTCGCAAATCAATAGCTTCTTCCAGACCCATGATGCAAGCCTCGTTTTCAGCCTCATTATTAGTAATGGGAAAGGTCAACCGGGCAATAAAGGGGATGTGCGACCCCTGAGGAGTGGTGATAATTGCCCCTATTCCGCTACCGTAGGAATTTACAGCTCCGTCAAATATTAACTGCCACTTGGAACCCACCTCTAGTCCTTCGTCTGGAAACGGTTCTTCACAATCTTTCATCTTCAGGTACATGATATCCTCGTCAGGAAAATCAAACCTCATTGATTGGTAGTCCTCAACAGGAAGCTCCACAAGGTACTCTGACAGGACGCTACCTTTAATAGCCTTTTGCGAGACATATTGGATATCGTATTCGGTTAACACCATCTGCCATCGGGCAATTCTTCCGGAGAGTGCTTGCTTTTCAAACACATATTTGATTGGATCCATCTTTGGAATTAGCATGGTGGTATGATTCAGCATGTATTGCCTCAAACGTTTGGCGGCCCAGGCTAGCGCGCAACACGTCTTCTCGAGCATTGAGTATCTGGACTCACAGTCGGTAAACTTCTTACTCAAATAGTAGATTGCATGCTCTTTACGTCCGGTCTCGTCGTGTTGACCGAGAACACAACCCATACTTTCCTCAAGAACCGTTAAATACATAATCAAAGGTCTCCCGGCCACTGGGGGTATCAAAACAGGAGGTTCCTGCAAGTATTCTTTTATCTTGTCGAACGCCTTTTGACAATTTTCATTCCAGGTCACAACCTGATCCTTTTTCAACAACTTGAATAACGGCTCGCATGTCGCAGTTAAGTGAGATATGAACCGGGCGATATAGTTCAACCTCCCTAAAAACCCATGCACTTCTTTTTCTGTTTTAGGCGTCGTCATTTCTTGTATTACTTTTATTTTCGCAGGATTAACCTCTATTCCTTTTTCGCTCACGATAAACCCCAGTAGTTTACCCGATCTCACCCCGAAGGTGCACTTGTTAGGGTTTAGTCTCAACCTGAACTTCCTAAGTCTTTTGAACAGTTTCAGCAGATTAACCAAATGCTCGTCCTCCATCTGGGATTTGGCAATCATATCATCAACATAAACCTCGATCTCTCTATGCATCATATCATGAAAGAGAGTCGTCATAGCACGTTGATATGTTGCCCCAACGTTCTTCAATCCGAAGGGCATCACTTTGTAGCAAAATGTTCCCCAAGGAGTAATAAAGGTAGTCTTCTCCATGTCTTCTGGCGCCATTTTGATCTGATTATAGCCTGAGAAGCCATCCATGAAGAAGAATACGGAGAACTGAGTAGTGTTATCAACCATCACATCAATGTGAGGAAGTGGAAAGTCATCTTTCGGGCTCGCCCTGTTCAAATCACGGTAGTCTACACACATTCGCACTTTACCGTCTTTCTTCGGCACTGACACAATATTAGCGACCCATGAGGGATATTTTGTAACATCTAGGAAACCAGCATCCCACTGTTTTTGAACTTCCTCCTTGATCTTCACAGCCATATCCGGTCTAGTTCTTCGGAGTTTCTGCTTAATAGGCGGACATTCCTCTCACAGTGGCAGACGGTGAACAACCATATCCGTATCCAACCCAGGCATATCCTCGTACGACCAAGCAAATATATCACTGTACTCTTTGAGCATCTCAACCAACCTTTGCTTGATGTCGCTCTGTAGCGCAGCCCCTATATGGATGTTTCTCACAACCTCTTCTGACCCCAAATTGACAATCTCAATGACTTCCTCATGAGGCATAATGATTCTTTCCTCTTGTTTCAATAACCAGGTCAACTCTTCTGGCACGTCGCCATCTTCGACAACCTCTTCCTCAGTCTGAAATACCGGGTGCTCAAAGTCAAAGTGAGTCATAGGCGGTTCATAGATGTCATCTGAAATAGTAATCCTGCAAAGGAAATGGTTAAATGCTTCAAAACATAGACAAAGCAAAGAAACACATTGCCATTTTATTGTTAAAACAAAACAGGAAAAACAATGATCACAGTATTTGGATATGAAAAACGCCTTTATTTCATGATTAAAACAGTGCAATACACATAATCAAGTGGCCCTAAGCAAAGTCACTATGCCCCCGGGTAGGACACAGGATTATTCAACAATTAAGAAAACAAATCATTATTGTTTAGTTGTCACAGGAACAGTTTCCCGGATAGACCAATTGCAAAGACTTTGTCTTGGCACGCTTGGCTTGATCCACGCATCCATATCACAGTCGCTGGCTTGCTCGCTGAGCAAGCTAGTAGCGAATGCTCGCTATAGGCTCGCCTAGCGAACAAGCTAGCGAGTGCTGCGTATTTTCAAAATGCAGCCACTGTTAGAAACCTGCATTCACAATCAACAAGGTTACCAGAACCATTCCAATATCCAGTAAGTTTATCATGAAAAGCTTAAGACTAACCACACATGCAATTAAATTTATCTCAACATCCATAACATTCCTAATCTGACCTAAATCCTAATTTCTACACATTCAGCAATAGAGAACAAAAGAGAAGAGAATAGAAATCAAACCTGTGGCAGCAGAGAAATTGAGATGACAAGGAATTAGGGTTAGCAAGAATTTGCAGAGGAAAGGGTGTATGCACGGTGAGAGTGAAAGTGAAGTGTGGAAATGTAGTGAAGTTGCAAACAAAAACTGAAATTAGGCCTACACAAGTGGCCCATTAACCAACTTAAAATTGTCTGTTCGCGCACGTTCGCTACGAGCTTGCTCAGCGAACTGCTAGCGAACATTCGCTACATGCTCGTTTAGCGAACGAGCTAGCAAACATGACAGAAGTTTGAAAAAAATAAACTCAACACATCATGCAACTTCAAGGCTCATAAGTTTCATCATAGACACCAAAATACACAGAAAAACAGAAAATACTTACAATGTTGAGGTGCCTCTAAACAAGCGCTTGTTTAATGTCGGATAAACTCGACGGTCCAAGATGTTCACACCGGAACATCCAGAAGAAATCCACAACTTTCTCGGTCCACATGACTGCCAAGATAGATCTTCAAATGCTGGCCATTTACGGTCCAGCTGTCCTTTTTCTCCATATCCTCAATTACAACTGCCCCAAAGGTTTTTACCTCTTTATCGTGGAACGGACCGGACCACTTTGACTTTAATTTTCCAGAGAACAATCTCAACCTGGAATTGAACAATAGTACAAGCTGCCCCGGCGCAAATTCCTTCTCACGGAGCTTCTTATCATGGTATTCCTTGACTTTCTTTTTGTACAACCAACTTGAGTGGTATGCGGCATTGCGCATCTCTTCCAACTCAAGAAGTTGCACCTTCCTCTTTTCACCGGCCAACTCATTATCAAAATTCAAAAATTTTAAGGCCTATTAGGCCTTGTGCTCCATTTCAACCGGCAAATGGCAAGTTTTACCATAAACCAATTGAAACGGAGTTAGCCCAATTGGAGCTTTATAGGCCGTGCGATACGCCCATAGAGCTTCATCCAGTTTTGAGACCAATCCTTCCTAGAGTTCGCCACGGATTTTTCCAAAATTTTCTTAATCTCTCTATTAGAGACCTCAGCTTGACCATTCGCCTGTGGGTGGTACAGAGTTACCACTCTATGCGTTACACCGTAATGTTGTAAAACTTTTTCCAACGATGAATTGCAAAAGTGTGACCCTCCATCACTAATCAACACTCGGGGGGTTCCAAAACGGGAAAAAAAAATTTCTTTAAAAAGTTAATGACCGTTTTAGAATCCGCCCTTGGTGAGGCAATCGCCTCAACCCACTTTGACGCGTAATCAACTGCAACCAACAAGTATTCATTTCCAAAAGAGGGTGGAAATGGTCCGACAAAATCAATACCCCAACAATCAAATAATTCAACCTCTTGAATGTTTTGAATAGGCATCTCATCTCTCTTACCTATTCCACCGCTTCGTTGGAAACTGTCACAACTTTGCGCATGGGTATTTGTGTCTTTAAAAATAGAAGGTCAATAAAATCCCAATTGAAGGACTTTATTTGTCGTTCTAGCCCCATTGAAATGGTCGCCATAAGGCGAGTTGTGACAATGCCATAGAATACTTTGCGCTTCATCACCGGTAACACATCTCCTTAACAAATTATCACCTCCCAGCTTAAACAGATAAGGGTCATCCCACACATAGTACTTGGCATCCGAGAGGAATTTCCTTTTTTGGTTAGGAGTTAGGTCGGGCGGCACAAAACCACTCGCCTTGTGGTTTGCAAAATTCTCAAACCACGACCTTACTTGAACTTTAAAGAGTTTTTCATCAGGAAACTCTTCTCGGATTTCCTTTTCTAAAGTAGTCACCTCCACATTGACAAGGCGAGATAAATGATCTGCTACCAAATTTTCCGACCCTTTTTTATCTTTAATTTCTACATCAAATTCTTGAAACAAAAGGATCCAACGGATAAGCCTTTGCTTTGAATCCGGTTTGGTTAGCAGATATTTTATCGCCGCATGGTCGGTATAAACAATCACTTTAGACCCAATGCGATATGACCTAAATTTTTCAAGTGCATACACTATTGCAAGCAATTCTTTTTCTGTTGTGGCATAATTAATTTGCGCCTCATTAAGAACTTTGCTTTCATAGTGTATAGCATGAAAATTTTTGTCTTTTCGTTGGCCCAACACCACTCCAATAGCATAGTCGCTAGCATCACACATTAACTCAAAATTTAAATTCTAATCCGGAGCAACTATGATTGGAGCGGTAACCAATTTTTGTTTCAAAATCTCAAAAGCTTTTAAACATTCATCAGATAAGAGAAATACCTGGTCCTTGGCCAGCAAGTTACTCAAAGGCCTAGCCACCTTTGAGACATCTTTGATGAATCGCCGGTAGAAACCGACATGCCCAAGAAAGCTCCGGACACCCTTTACGTTAGCTGGAGGAGGCAACTTCTCAATCACATCAACCTTAGCATGATATACTTCGAGCCCTTTTGACGAGACTTTGTGACCGAGAACAATCCCCTCCGTCACCATAAAGTGGCATTTCTCCCAATTTAACACCAAATTGGTCTTCACACACCTTTCCAGCATGGTTTCTAAATTTTCCAAACATAAACCAAAAGAACCACCAAACACCGAAAAGTCATCCATGAAAACTTCCATTGTTTTCTCTATAAGATCGGCAAAAATGGCTTGCATGCATCTTTGAAAAGTTGTCGGCGCATTACACAACCCAAATGGCATTTTGCGGTAAGCGAAGATTCCAAACGGACACGGGAAAGCCGTCTTCTCATGATCGGCCGGGTCAACCGCAATTTGGTTGTACCCGGAATAGCCATCTAGAAAACAATAGAATTGTTGTCCCGAGAGTCTCTCTAACATTTGGTCCATGAACGGAAGTGGGAAGTGGTCTTTCCGAGTTGCGGTATTCAACCACCTGTAGTCAATACACATTCTCCACCCCGTTGCTACCTTTGTTGGGATCAACTCGTCTTTCTCATTACGAATAACAGTAATGCCACCCTTTTTAGAAACCACATGCATCAGACTCACCCAAGGGCTATCCGAGATAGGGTAGATCATTCCCGCATCCAATAATTTGACAACTTCCTAACAACCTCTTTCATTGTAGGATTTAAGCGGCGCTGTGGTTGAGCCACCGGCTTAAAATCCTCCTCCATTAAAATTTTGTGCATGCAATAGGAGGGACTAATTCCTTTGAGATCGGAAAGAGTCCACCCCATCGCTTCTCGATTCTTTTTTAACACATCAATTAAACAGGATTCTTCACTTTTGGACAAAAGGTTGCTTATGATAACTGACTTTTCTTCGGTTTCACCTAGGAATGCATACTTCAAGTTATTTGGTAACTCCTTCAATTCAATTATTGGCTTTTCATCTTCAACCTCCTTTTTCAACACTTCCTCCTCCACTTCCCATGGTTGTAACTCTTTAAGACTATCAAATTCTTTTAAACATTCTTCAAGAGCTTCTTCTTCTTCAAGTGTAAAAACTTCAAAAGAGTCATTAAGATCTAGCTTCATGGGAGTTATGGCATGAACATGTTTGGAAACTTCAAAGGTGGCTTCTTCAATTACATCAACTCGGAAACTATCATGTTTGTCACTTGAGTGCTTCATTGCTTCAAAAAGGTCAAAAGTGACTTCTTCGTTTTGTACCCTCACCTTCATTAAACCGTCGTCTACATCAATCATCATACGAGCGGTTTTTATGAATGGTCTTCCAAGAATTAGCGGTGCATCATCGTCTTCCTCCATATCAATAACAATAAAATCAACCGAAAAGAAAAACTTGTCAACCTTTACCAATACGTCTTGAGCTACTCCCTGAGGGTGAGTAGTAGACTTATTGGCTAAATGCAACTTCATACGGATGACTTTAAGATCAATGTTGCCAAGATTTTTCACAATATATAAGGGTATAAGATTTATGCTTGACCCCAAATCGATTAACCCCTTTCCAACATAAACATCGCCAATGGTAACCGGCAAGGTGACTCGCCCCGGATCAACTTCTTTTCTCGGTAGAGTCCTTTGGATGATGGCACTACAACTCGCATCCAGAACAACTGTTTCCGGCTCCGTATACCTTTGCTTTTTGGTGAGTATGTCCTTCATGAACTTGGCATACTTTGGCATTTGCTCCAAAGCTTCAGCAAACGGGATATTGACCTGAAGTTGTTTAAAGATATCCATGAACCGGGTGTAATACCGTTCATTTTCTCTCCTAGATGGAGCATGAGGATAAGGTAAATTTTAGATCAGAGAAGTGCTCACTACCTCCTTCCTTCTAGAATTTCGCTCTTTTTTCTTCTTCACTTCTTCCACCATAACTTTTTCACTTGTTTTATTTTCAACTTCACCATTTTTCTCATTTTCAACTTCACCATTTTTTTTATTTTCAACTTCAACCAATTTTTCTTTCTTTTCAACCTCCTCATCACTCCACTCTCCAACTTCCCCATCAATTTTTTCTCATCATCCTTTTTCTCAACTTCTCTTTTTTCACTCTCGTCAACCAACTCTTTTCCTCTTCTCGTCCTTATAGCCTTACAATGCTCCTTAGGATTTGTTTGCGTATTTGCCGAGAAAGATGGTCCGGATTGTTGTTCCGCTAATTGCTTAGCAAGTTAACCAACTTGAGTCTCAAGATTTTTAATTGCCGCATCGTTACTTTTTTGATTCGTCATTGACATTTGCATGAATTGCATCAATGTCTCTTCCAATTTTGAAGCTACGACCGGTGGTTGTTGAGTTTGATAGGGATTTTGACAGTTGGAAGAACCACCTCCATAACCTTGGTTATGTTGATAGTTTCCCCTAGGTTGGTACCCTTGGTTGCCTTGATAGTTTTGTTGTTGTGGATTTTGGTGGTGTTGTTGTTGATGTTGTCTTGGTTGATAATTTCTTTAGTTTGCCATGTAATTAACTTCTTCAAATCCTGGAGGTGGACAAAATCCGGTGTCGTGTTCACCTTTTCAAAGTTCACAACAAGCTATTTGTTTAGCTTTTGACGGTTTTTTTAACTCTTTTATTTGTTGAGTTAATAGTTCCACTTGTTGTGAGATAAGCTTGTTTTGTTCAAGAATAGCATCATTTGTCCCTAACTCAAGCACACCCGGTTTTCTTTGAGTTACCCCACGGTTATGATTCCCTTGATGATCATGAAGTGCCATCTTATCAATAATTGCAATGGCATCATCTGCACTTTTTGACATCAAAGAACCTCCCGCCGTAGCATCCAATAAGGTCTTATGAACCGAAAGGAGTCCATTGCGGAAAATATGAACTTGAGTGAGCTCGTCGAAACCGTGTCCCTTGCACTTTCTTAACATAGATTTGTATCACTCCTAGGATTCATTCAGTGATTCATTAGCTCCTTGAGAAAATATCGTAATTGCAGTTTTAGCTTCCATGAATCGGTTATGTGGAAAGAAACGTTCAAGAAACTTCTCCTCTAGAAGATTCCAATCCGTCATGATTGTTGTCGATTGATCAAGGTACCACTCCTTCACTTTCCCAATCAAGGAATGAGGAAATAGTTTCCTAAACAATGACTCTTCGTGAGCTTCTGTTGCTCCCGTTGCGCCAGCAGTCTCATAGAATTTTGTGAGATGGGTGAACGGATCCTCATGGTCTAGTCCCGTGAAAGGATTTTGATAGACTAGAGCTAGGATTCCCGTTTTCATCTCAGCTTGCCTTCCGTTTTGAAGATTCCGTGCGAACTGAGTTGTATGTCTTGGACTGTTTGTGCATGGAGTGGAAACTGAAGGTGGTGGTGGTGGAAGTGCTGCCATAATTGGTGTGAAATATGGTGATGAGTATGGTGTAGAGGAACTTTCTCCTTGCTCTTGTCTTTGCCTAGCTTGTTGCCTCCTCCGTTTTGTTCTGCTGTTCAGTCTCCTTGCGGTTCTCTTGATCTCGGGATCAAAAAGAAGTTGGTCATCAGGAATCTGTCCTCGCATAAAACAAAGGTTGCACACTAAACCAAACAGATTACAAGCACAAGTAAAGAAAATTGAAAGTCAAAAATTCAGCAACTATTGCGATGCTCGCAATATCAATTTACATTCCCCGGCAACGGCGCCATTTTGTTGGTACAGTGGTAAAGTGTCGGGTTTTTGTTATCGTCTCCATAGGGAATATAAGATATTGATGCAGTTCCACATTTGATAAATTTGTAACTTTATAGTAACAAAAGGGGGGTTTTGGTTTTAGTAACGATATCTTGCATAAAAAAGTAATGTTTCGCGGTTTAAAGAAAAATTGCCAAAGTTAGGGTTCGGTGATCGTGTTTTATGCATATGTTCGATCAGCAAGATTCATAAACTCATTAGATGATAAATACATTCACAACATCCTCTCAATGTGATTATTTCTAACTCGCATTGTGAGATTTGTTATTTTGATCCATTGTTGATCTCTCACACAATCTATCAAAATGACAACATTAAAGTTCAACATTTATGTGGACAACTTCATTCATAACTATCTCTAGCTTACAAACAAAGATGGATGAAAACCTAGGTTAAGAGTTGGAAAATATCTCTCGATCATAAATCAACACAAAGAGTTATCGATAAAGCAAAGTTTTCACCATACATTCATCATCAAAGAGTTTACAAATGAAGATCAATACATTTACATTCAAAGCTTGATGATCACCTACATCTAACCTTGACAAAAGGAAGTATTTAGCTACTCATTTTCATGGTAGCTTGCGGTAGAAGTTTCGGGAGAAAATTGATGAACATCCGAGTCGAAGAATCTAACTTGGATGAGAATCCACCTTCTTTTTGGTGGAATGATGTTAAGAGATGAAGAAATGAGTGCAAGAAGAGTTTCTAGGTCACAAAATCACTTTTTAGGAAAATTAGTAAAAGTTGTGTTTTGTCAACAAAAAGTACACTAGCTATTTATAGACAAAGTTGGTGGTCTGCCATGCTCGCGACCTTGCTCGCTAAGCGAGCTTCCAGCAAATATTCGCTACAGCCTCGCTCAGCGAACATGCTAGCGAGGTCTGAAGCAAACATTTTGTTTGGCTTCGCTGCAACTTCGCACAGCGAACATGCTGGCGAGTTCTTGAGGTATACTTCTGTTTGGCTTTGCTACTTGCTCGCCCAGCGAGTGCTTCGCTATCCTCCTCGCTACCAGCGAACAATGCCAATGTGCTTCTGCCCAAGTCTGGGAGTGTTCGCTAGCTGCTCACCATGGGCTCGCTTAGCGAACACTCGCTACTGCTTCACTCAGCGAACATGCTGGCGAACTTGCTATTGCTTTCAACTTTCTTGGTTCCTTTGTCATCTTCCTTGTGCCTTCAAATCCTATTCTTTCATGCTCAAATACTGCACAATAACACACAAATTAAAAGAACCAAGGGTGTTTCAAACTATGATGCATATTAGCAAAAACAAGTCGGTTAGAGCACAAATTAGACAAAAATGGAGTGAAAGATACCCAAATTTGATAGCTCAAATAAGCACAATTGGGCGTCTAACAACTCTCCCCAACTAGAATATTGCTTTTCTATGGTTCTGTGTTTGCGTGTGTGCGCGTGCGTGTTTGTGTGTGTGTGTGCGTGTGTGTGTGTGCCTGCGTGTGTGCGCGTGCGCGTGTGTGTGCGTGTGTGTGCGCGTGCTTGCGTGCGTGTGTAAGCGCATGCGTGTCTGTGTGTATGTGTGTCTGTGCGAGTGCTTGCGTGTGTGTGTGTGTGCGTGCGTGTTTGCGTGTGTATGTGTGTGTGCACGTGTATGTCTCTGTGTGTGTGTGTGTGTGTGTGCGCGTGCGTGTTTGTGTGTGTGTGTATGTATGTGTGTGTGTGAGTGTCTGTGTGTCTATGCGCGCGAGCGCGTGCTTGCGCGAGTGTGTGTGCGCACGCGTGCGTGAGTGCGTGAGTCTCTGTGTGTCTATGTCTGTGTGTGTGCGTGTGCGCGTGCGTGCCTTTATGTGAGCGCGCGCGTGTGTGTGTATGTGCGCGTGCGGGTTTGTGCGCGTGCGTAAGTGTGTGTGCGCGTGTGCGTGCATGTTTGTGCGTGTATGTGCGTGTGTGTGTGTGTATGTGCGTGCGTGCAGGCAAGCGTACGTGCGCGCGTGTGTGTATGCGTGCATGCATGCGTGCGTGCAAATGTGTGAACGCGCGTGTGTGTGTCTCTCTGTGTGTGTGTGTGTGTGCGTGCTTGCGTGCGTGAGTGTGTCTCTGTATGTCTGTGTCTGTGTGTGTGCATGTGTGTATGTGTCAGTGTGTGTGCGTATGAATGTGTGTGTGTGCGCGTGTCTGTGTGTGTGTGCGCGTGTCTGTGTGTGTGTATGTGCGTACCTGCGTGCATGCGTGTGTGTGAGCGTAAGTGCATGCGTGCGTGTCTGTGTGTGTGTGTGTGTGCGAGCGTACGCGTGTGTGCGCCTGTGTGTGTTTGTGTGTATGTGTGTGTGCGCCCGCGTGTGTGTGTTTCTGTTTCTAGGCATGTGCTCGCGCGCGTGCGTGTTTCTCTGCTAGTATGTGTCTGTGTGTGTATGTGGATGTGTGTGTGTGTGTGTGTTTGTCTGTGTGTGTTTATTTGTGGGTGTGTGTGTGTGTCTGTGGGTGTCTGTGTGTGTGCGTGTACGCGTGCATGCGTGAGAGCGTGCTTGTGCGCGCGCGTTCATGCGTGTGTCTCTGCGTGTCTGTGTCTGTGTGTGTGCGTGTGCGTGTCTGTGTGTGCGTGCGTGTAAGCATGCACGTGCGTGTCTGTTTGTGTGCGTGTGTGTATGGGTGCTTCCGTGTGCGTGCGTGCGTGCGTGTGTGTGCGTGGGTGCGTGTTTGTGTGTGTGGGTGTATGCGCGTGCGTGTCTGCCCGTGTTTGTGTGTGTGTGCGTCCGTGTACGCGTGTTTGCGTGCATGTGTGTGCGTGCGTGTGTGTGTGTGTGTGTGCGTGTGTGTGCGTGCATGTTTGTGTGTGTGTGTGTGTGCACGTGCGTGTATGTGTGTGTGAGCGTAAGTGCGCGCGTGCGTGTTGTGTATGTGTGTGAGTGTCTATGTGTCTGTGCGCGCTAGCGTGTACTTGCGTGAATGTGACTGTGCATGCGCGCGTGCATTCGTGTGTCTCTGTGTGTCTGTGTGTGTGTGCGTGCGTGCATGTCTATGTACGCGGGTGCATGCGTGCATGTGAGCGTGCGCGTGTGCGTGTGTGTGTTTGTGTCTGTGTGTGTGCGCCTGTGTGTGTGTGTTTGTGTCTGTGTGTGTGCGCCTGCGTGTGTGTCTGTATATGTGCGTGTGTGTGTGTGTGTGTGTGTGTATATGTGTGTCTGCTTGTCTCTGTGTGTGCGCATGCGTGTCTGTGCATGTGCGTGTGTGTGCGCGTGCTTGTGTATGTGTGTTCGTGCGTGTTTGCGTGTGTGTGCGTGTGTGTGTGCGTGTGAGTGTCTGTGTGTGTGCGTCTGTATACGCGTGCTTGCGTACGTGTGTGTGCGTGCGTGTGTGCATGTTTGTGTGTGTGTGTGCACGCGCGTGTCTCTGTGTGTGTGTGTGTGGGCGTGCTCGCGTGTTTGTGAGTGTGTGTGTGTGTGTGTGTGTGTCTGTGTGTGTAAGTGTCTGTGTGTCTGTAAGCGCACGTGCGTGCATGTGTCTCTGCGTGTCTGTGTGTGTGCGCGTGCGTGTCTGTGCGTATGCGCGTGCGAGTCTGTGCGTGCGTGAGTATGCGTGCATATGTGTTTGCGTGCGTGCGTACGTGTCTGTGTGTGTATGCATACGCGTGCATGTCTGTGTGTGTGTATGTGTATGTGTCTGTGTGTGTCTTTGTATGTGCGTGTGTGCATGTCTGCGTGTGTGTGTGTGTGTGTGTGTGTTTATGTGTCTGTGTCTGTGTGGGTGTGTGCGCGGGTACGTGCGTGGGTGCGTGTATGCGCGCGCGTGTGTCTCTCGTTGTGTGTGTGTGTGTGGGTGGGTGGGCGTGGGTGCGTGAGTGCGTGCATGCGTGCGTTTGTCTTTGCGTGTCTGTACCTGTGTCTGTGTGTGGGCGTGTGTGCATGCGGGTCTGTGTGTGTGCGTCTCTGCGTGACTCTGCGCGTGTGCGTGTATGTGTGTGTGTGCGCGCGCGTGTCTCTGTGTGTGTATGTGTGTGTAAGAGTGTCTGTGTGTCTGCACGCGAGTATGTGCATGCGTGTGTGCACGCACGTGTGCTTGTGTGTGTCTCTGTGTGTCTGTGTCTGTGTGCGTGAGTGTGCGCATGCGTGTGTGTGTGTGCGCGTGTCTGTGTGTGTGTGCGCGCGTGTTTGTGTGTGCGTGCGTGCGCGTGTGCTTGTGTGTGTGCGCGCATGTGTCTTTGTGTGTGAGTGCGTGCGGGGGGTGCAGGCGTGTGTACGCGCGTGCGTTCGTGTGTCTCTGCGTATCTGCGTACGTGCGTGTGCGCGTGCGTGTCTGTGTGTGTGTGTATGTGTGTGTATGTGCGCGTGCATGTGTGTGTGTGTGTGTGTGTGTATGTGTGTGTGTGTGTGTGTGAGTGTTTGTTTGTCTATGCACGCGAGCGCGTGCTTGCGTGAGTGTGTGTGCGCACGCGTGCGTGCATGCGTGAGTCTCTGTGTGTCTATGTCTGTGTGTGTGCGCGTGCGTGCCTTTGTATGAGCGCGCGCGTGCGTGTGTATGTGCGCGTGTGGGTTTGTGCGCGTTCGTAAGTGTGTGTGCGCGTGTGCGTGCGTATTTGTGTGTGTATGCGTGCGTGTGTGTGTGTGTGTGCGTGGGCGCGTGCGTGCAGGCATGCGTACATGCGCGTGTGTGTGTCTGTGCGTGCATGCATGCGTGCGTGCAAATGTATGTACGCGCGCGTGTGTGTCTCTTTGTGTGTGTGCGTGCGCGTGCGTGCATGTGTCTCTGTATGTCTGTGTCTATGTGTGTGTGTGTCAGTGTGTGTGCGTGTGAATGTGTGTGTGTGTGTGTGCGTGTCTGTGTGTGTGTGAGTGTGTGTGTGTGTGTGCGTGTCTGTGTGTGTGTATGTGCGTACCTGCGTGCGTGTGTGTGTGTGTGTGTGAGCGTATGTGCGTGCGTGCGTGCGTGTCTGTGTGTGTGTGTGAGTGTGTGCGAGCGTACGCGTGTGTGCGCCTGTGTGTGTTTGTGTGTGTGTGTGTGTGTGTTTCTATGTCTAGGCATGCGCTCGCGCGCGTGCGTGTTTCTCTGCTAGTCTGTGTCTGTGTCTGTGTCTGTGTCTGTGTCTGTGTGTGTGCGTGGATGTGTGTGTGTGTGTCTGTGTGTGTTTGTTTGTGGGTGTGTGTGTGTGTCTGCGGGTGTCTGTGTGTCTGTGTGTCTGTGTGTGCGTGTACGCGTGTATGCGTGAGAGCGTGCTTGCGCGCGTGCATTCATGCGTGTGTCTCTGCGTGTCTGTGTCTGTGTGTGTGCATGTGCGTGTCTGTGTGTGCGTGTGTGTAAGCGTGCGTGTGCGTGTCTGTTTGTGTGCGTGTGTGTATGCATGCTTCTGTGTGCGTGCGTGCGTGTGTGTGTGTGTGTGGGTGCGTGTTTGCGTGTGTGTGTGTGCGCGTGTGTGTCTGCCCGTGTTTGTGTGTGTGCGTCCGTGTACGCGTGTTTGCGTGCATGTGTGCGTGTGTGTGTGTGTGCGCGTGCGTGCGTGTTTGCGTGTGTGCACGTGCGTGTTTGTGTGTGTGAGCGTAAGTGCGCGCATGCGTGTTGTGTGTGTGTGTGTGTGTGAGAGAGAGAGTGTATATGTGTCTGTGCGCGCTAGCGTGTGCTTGCGTGAATGTGAGTGTGCATGCGCGCGTTCATTCGTGTGTCTCTGCGTGTCTGTGTGTGTGCGTGCGTGCATGTCTATGTACGCGGGTGCATGCGTGCGTGTGAGTGTGCGCGTGTGCGTCTGTGTGTGCGTGTCTGTGTGTGCGCCTGCGTGTGTGTGTGTATGTGCGTGTGTGTGTGTGTATGTGTGTGTCTGCTTATCTGTGTGTGTGCGCGTGCGTGTCTGTGCGTCTGCGTGTGTGTGCTCGTGCTTGTGTATGTGTGTTCGTGCGTGTTTACGTGTGTGTGCGTGTGTGTGTGCGCGTGTGAGTGTCTGTGTCTGTGCGTCTGTATACGCGTGCTTGCGTACGTGTGTGTGTGTGTGTGTGCACGTGCGTGTCTGCGCGCGCGTGTGTGTGTGTATGTGTGTGTGTGTGTGTGTGTGTCTGTGTATGTGTAAGTGTCTGTGTGTCTGTAAGCGCACGTGCGTGCATGTGTCTCTGCGTGTCTGGGTGTGTGCGTGTGCGTGTCTGTGTGTATGCGCGTGCGTGTCTGTGCATGCGTGAGTATGCGTGCGTGCGTGTTTGCGTGCGTGCGTATGTGCCTGTGTGTGTACGCATACGCAGGCATGTCTGTGTGTGTGTATGTGTGTGTGTCTGTGTATGTGCGTGTGTGCTGCCTGTGTGTGTGTGTGTGTATGTGTTTATGTGTCTGTGTCTGTGTGTGTGTGTGCGTGGGTGCGTGCGTGGGTACGTGTGTGGGTGCGTGCGTGGGTGCGTGGATGCGCGTGCGTGTGTCTCTCGTTGTGTGTGTGTGTGGGTGGGCGTGGGTGTGTGAGTGCGTGCATGCGTGCGTTTGTCTCTGCGTGTCTGTGTCTGTGTGTGGGCGTGTGTGCGTGAGAGTCGGTGTGTGTGCGTCTCTGCGTGTCTCTGCGCGTGTGCGTGCATGTGTGTATGCGCGCGCGTGTCTCTCTGTGTGTGTGTGTGTGTGTGTAAGAGTGTTTGTGTGTCTGCATGCGAGTACGTGCGTGCGTGCGTGTGTGCATGCACGCGTGCTTGCGTGTGTCTCTGTGTGTCTGTGTCTGTGTGCGTGCGTGTGTGTGTGTGTGTGTGTGCGTGTCTGTGTATGTGTGTGTGTGCGCGCGCGTGTTTGTGTTTGCGTGTGCGTGTGCTTGTGTGTGTGCACGCATGTGTCTTTGTTTGTGTGCGTGCGGGGGGGGGGGGGGGGGGGTGCATGCGTGTGTACGCGCGTGCGTTCGTGTGTCTCTGCGTATCTGTGTATGTGCGTGTGCGCGTGCGTGTGTTTGTGTGTATGCATGTGTGTGTGTGTGTGTGTGTGTGCGCGTGCATATCTGTGTGTGCGTGTGTGTACACGTGCATGCGTGTGTGTGTGTGCGTGCTTGTGTGTGTGTGTGTGTGTGCATGTGTGTGTGTGTGTGTGCGTGCGTGTCTGTGTGTGTGTGTACCCGCGGGCATACGCGTGCGTGCTGTGTGTCTGTGTGTGTGTGTGTGCGTGTGCGTGTCTTTATGCGTGCGTGTGCGTGTTTGTGTATGTGTGTATGTGCATGTGTGTGTGTGTGTCAGTGAGTCTGTGCGGGCGCGCGTGTGCGTGAGTGCGCGAGCGCGTGAGTGCATCCGTGTGATCGCGCACGCGTGCGTTCGTATGTGTGTGCGCGTGCGTGTGTGTGTGTCTGTATATGCGCGTGCGTGCGTGTGTCTCTGCGTGTCCGTGTCCGTATGTGTGTGTGTGGGCGTGTGCGTGTGCGTGCGTGTCTGTGCATGTGGGTGTGGGTCCGTGTGTGTGTGTGCGTGTGTGCGTACGTGCGTTTGTGTGCGCGTGTTTGCGTGCGCGCATGTCTGTGTGTTTGCGTGTGCATGTGCGCGCGTGCTTGCTTGTGTCTCTGCGTGTCTGTGTCTGAGTGTTTGCGTGTGTGCGTGTGAGTGTGTGCGTGTGCGTATCTGTGCGTGTCTGTGTCTGTGTGCGTGCGTGTGTGTGTGTGTGTGTGTTTGTGCGTGCGTACGTGTGTGCGTGCGTGTGTGTGTTCACGTGCGTGTCTGTATGTGTTTGTGTGTGGGCGTGCTCGCGTGTTTGTGTGTGTGTGTATGCGCGTGTGTGTCTGTGTGTGTGTGTGTGTGTATGTGTGTGTGTGTGTGTGTGTCTGTGTGTGTGAGTGTCTATGTGTCTGTAAGCGCGTGCGTGCCTGCGTGTGTCTCTGCGTGTCTGGTCTGTGTCTATGTGTGTGTGTGTGTGTGCATGTGCGCGTGTGTGTCTGTGTGTGTGCGTGTGTGTGTGTGCGTGCATATCTGTGTGTGTGTGTGTCTGGGCGTGCGTGTGTGTCTGTATATGTACGCGTGCGTGTGCGTGTCTGTGTGTGTCTCTCTGTGTGCGTTCGTGTCTGTGTGTGTGTGTATGTGTGTGTGCGCGTGCATGTATGTATGTGTGTATGTGTGTGCATCTGTGTGTGTGTCTGTATATGCGTATGTTTGTCTGTGCTTGTGTGTGTGTTTGTGTCTGTGTGTCTATGTGTATGTGTGTGTGCGTGGGTACGTGCGCGGATGTGTGTGCGCGCGCGTGTATCTCTGTGTGTGTGCGTGTGTGAGCGCGTACGTGGGTGCGTGCGTGTGTCTGTGTGTATGCGTGTGCGCGTACGTGTCTGTGTGTGTGCGTGTGTGTGTAGGCGCGTGCGTGTCCGTGAGTGTGTGCGCGTATGCGTATGCGTGTGTGTGCGCACGTGTGTGTCTGTATGTGTGTGTATGTGTGTGTGTTTAATTGTCTGTATGTCTGTGCGCCCGTACGTGCGTGCAAGTGTGCATGTCTGTGTTTGTGCATGTCTGTGTTTGTGTGCGTGTGTGTGCGTGTCTGTGTGTGCGCGTGCGTGTCTGTGTTTGTGCGTGTGAGTATGTGTGTGTGTGTGTGTGTGTGTGTGTGTGTGCATGTGCGTGCGTGTCTGTGTGTGCGCGCATGTGTGTGTTTATGTACGTACGTGTGTGAATGTGTGTCTGTTTGAGCGCGTGCGTGCGTGTGTGCGTGTGTGTGTGTGTGCGCGTGCGTTTGTGTGCATGTCTGTGTATGTCCGTGTGAGTTTGTGTGCATGTCTGTGTGTGTGCGTGTGTGTGCGCGTGCGTTTCTGTGCATGTCTGTGTGTGTGTGCATGCGCATGCGTGTGTGTTTGTGCGTGTTTGTGTGTGTGCATGCGTGAGTGCGTGCGTGTTTATGTGTGTGAGTGCGTGCGTGCGCACGTGCGTTTGTGTTGTCTGTGTATGTGTGTGTGTATGTTTATGTGTCTGCGCACGCGCGTGGGTGCATGCTTTTACAGGTGAGCGCACGCGTGCGTGCGTGTGTCTCTGTGTCTGTGTGTACGTGTGCGCGTGCGCGTGCGTGTCTATGTGTGTGCGTGTTTGTGTGTGTGCGCGTGTGTGTTCGTGCGTGTCTGAGTGTGTGCGTGCGTTTGTGTGCGTGACTGCATGGGTGTGCGTGTGTGTATGTAAGTGTGAGCCCGCGCATGCGTGCGTGCATGCTGCGTGTATGTGCCTATGTGTGTGCGTGTGCGTGTCTTTGTGCGTGCGCGTGTGTGTCTGTGTGTGTATGTGTGTGTGTGTGTGTGTGTATGTCTGTGAGTCTGTGCGGGCGTGCGGGTGCCTTCGTGCGTGTGTAGGTGTGCGCGAGGGCGTGCGTGTGTTCGCGTGCGCTTGCTTGCGTATGTGTGTGCACGTGCGTATCTATGTGTGTCTGTGTGTGCGTGTGTCTCTGCGTGTCTGTGTCTGTGTGTGCACGTGTGCGTTTGTGCAAATGCGTGCGCGTGCGTGTCTGTGCGTGTGTGTGTGTGTGTGTGTGTGTCCGTGAGTGCATTTGAATGTGCGTGCGTGCGTGCATGTGCGGGTGCTTGCGTGTGAGCGTGTCTGTGTGTTTGCGCGTGTGTGCACGCGTGTGCTTGCGTGTGTCTATGCGTGTCTGTGTCTGTGTCTGCGTGTTCGTGCGTGCGCGTGCGTTTGTGTGCGTGCGTGCGTGTCTTTGTTTGTGTGTGTGTGTGTGTGTGCGAGTGCTCGTGCGTTTGTGTGATTGAGTGTTTGTGTGTGCGTGCGCGCGTGTCTTTGTGTGTGTGTGTCTTTGTGTGTGTGTGTGAGTGTCTGTGTGCCTGTGCACGCGCGCGTGTGCGTTCTCGTGTCTCTGCGTGTCTGTGACTGAGCGTGTGCGCGTGCGTGTTTGTGTGTGTGCGTGTGTGAGCGTTTGCGCGTGCGTGTCTGTGTGTGTGTTAGTGTGTGTGTACGTGTCTGAGTGTGTGTGCGTGTGTGTGCGTGCGTGCGTGCGTACATGTGTGTGCGTGTGTGTGTGTGTGCGTGCATATGTATATGTATGTGTGTGCATGCATGCGTGGGTGCGTGTCTATGTGTGTGTGTGTGTGCGTGCGTGTGCGTGTGCGTGCGTGTGTGTGTGTCTGTGTGTGTGTGTGTGTGTGTTTGTGTGTCTGTGCTTAAGCGACTGTGTGTGCGTGCATGCGTGCGTGCGTGCATGTGTGTGTGTGTGCGTGCATGGGTGCGTGTCTATGTGTGTGTTTGTGTGTGTGTGTGTATGTGTGCGTGTGTGTATGTGTGCGTGTGTGTATGTGTGTGTATGTTTGTGTGTCTGTGCATTCGCGTGCGTGCTTGCGTTTGTCTCTGTGTGTCTGTGTCTGTGTGTGTGCGTGTGCGCATGCGTGTCTATGTGTGTCCGTGTGTGTGTGTGCGTGCGTGTCTGAGTGTGTGTGTATGCGCGTGCGAGTGTGCCTGCGTGGGAGTGCGCAGGCGTGTGTGTGCGTGCGTGCACACGCGTGCGTGTCGATGTGTGTGTGTGTGTATGCGTGTGTGCATGCGTGTAGGTGTGTGTCTGTGTCTGTGGGTGTACGTGTGCGCGTGCGTGTCTGTGTGTGCGCGTGGGTGTGTGTATGCATGTGGGTCCGTGTGTACGTGAGTGTGTGGGTGCATGTGGATCCGTGCGTGCGTGAGTGTGTGGGTGCTTGCGTGCGTGTCTGTGTGTAACACGTGCACGTGCGTGTCTGTGTGTGTATCTGTGTGTGCGTGCGTGTCTGTGTGTGCGTGTCTGTGTATGTATGTGTGTGTGTATGTGTGTGTATATATGTGTGCGCGTGTGTGTCTGTGTGTGTGTGTGTGTATGTGTGTGTGTCTGTGTGTCTGTGTGTGTGCGTGTGTGCGTGTGTGCGTGCGTGTGTGTCTGTGTGTCTCTGTCTGTGTGCACGTGTGTGTGTGCGCGTGTGTGCGCGTGCGTGTGTGCGTAGTTGGGTGCATGTGCGCGTGCGTGCATGTGTCTCTGTGTCTCTGTGTTTGTGTGTCTGTGTGTATGCGTGTGTGTGTGTCTGTACGCGCGTGTGTGTGTGTGTGTGTTCGCGTACGTGTCTGTGTATGTGAGTATGCATGTGTGCGTGTGTGTGCTTGCGTGAGTGCGTGTGTCCATGCGTCCGTGGGTGTGTGTGTCTATGCGTGTGATCATGCGTGCGTGTGTGCGTGTGTGTGTTTGTGTATCTGTGCACGCGCGTCAGTATGTGTGTGTATGCGTGCGTGCGTGCGTGCATGTGTGTGTGCATGCGTGCGTGGGTGCGTGTCTGTGTGTGTGTGTGTGTGTGTGTGTGTGTGTGTGTGTTTGTGTGTGTTTGCATGTATGCGCGTGTGTATGAGTATGTGTGTGTGTGTGTGTGTTTGTGAGTCTGTGCACGCGTGCGCGTGCGTACGTGTGTCTCTGCGTGTCTGTGCCTGTGTGTCTGCGTGTGTGCATGCGTGTCTATGTGTGTTCGTGTTTGTGTGAGTGTGTGCGCGTGTGTGTTAGTGTGTATGTGTGTGCACGTGCGTGCGTGCGCGTGTGTGTGTATGCACAAGCGCGCGCGTGCGTGCTGCGTTTCTATGTCTGTGTCTGTGTGTGTCCGTGTGCGCGTGTGTATCTGTGTGCGTGTGCGCGTGTGTCTGTGTGTCTCTGTGTGTATGTATATGCGTGTGTGCGTGTGTGTGGTTGTGTTTCTTTGTCTCTGTGTGTGTGTACGTGTGTGTGTGTGTGTGCGCGCGTGTGTCTCTCTGTATGGGTGTGTGTGCGCGCGCGTGTGTCTCTCTGTATGGGTGTGTGTGCGCGAGCGCGTACGTGCGTTTGTTTGTGCGCGCGCGCATGCATGCGTGTTACGCTGCCTGTCTGTGTCTGTGTCTGTGTTTGTGCATGTGCGCGTGCGTGTCTGTATGTGTACGTGTGTGTGTGCGCGTACGTGTTTGTGCGTGTGTGCGTGCGTGTGTGTGCATGGGTGCATGTGTGTGTGCGTGTCTGTGTGTGTGTGTGTGTGTGTGTGTGTGTGTGTGTGTGTGTGTTTGTGTATGTGCGGGTGCGTGCGCGCGTGCGTGTGTGTGTGTGTGTGTTTATGTCTGTGCACGCGCGGCTGTGTGTGCGTGCGCGCTTGCCTGTGTGTGTGCGTGCTTGCGTGCATGTGTGTGTGTGCGTGCATGGGTGCGTGTCTGTGTATGTGTGTGTGTGTCTGTGCAGGCGCGTACGTGTGTGTGACTCTGCGTGTCCGTGTCTGTGTGTGTGCGTGTGCGCATGCGTGTCTATGTGTGTCTGTGTGTGTGCATGCGTGTGTGTGTATCTAGGTGTGTGTGTGTGTGCGTGCGTGCGTGTGAGTGCGTGTGTGTGTGTGTGCATGCGTGTGTGTAGGTGTGTGCGTGCGTGGGTGCGTGTCGGTGTGTGTGTGTGTGTTTGAGTGTGTGTGTGTGTGTGTATGTATGTGTTTGTGAGTCTGTGAACGCGCGCGCGCGTACGTGTGTCTCTGCGTGTCTATGTGTGTGCGTGTGCGCATGCGTGTCTATTTGTGTCCGTGTGTCCGCGTACGTGTTAGAGTGTGTGGGTGTGTGCGCGTGTGCGTGCGTGTGTGTGTGTATGGGTGCGCGCGCGTGCGTGCTACGTTTCTTTGTCTGTCTGTGTCTGTCCGTGTGCGCGTGTGTGTCTGTATGCGTATGCGCGTGTGTCGGTGTGGCTGTGTGTATGCGTGTGTGCATGCGTGTGGGTGTGTGTCTTTGTCTCTGTGTGTATGTATGTGTGTGTGCGTACGTGTGAGTGCGCGCGCGTGTGTCTCTATGTGTGGGTGTTTGTGCGCGAGCGCGTATGTGTGTTTGCGTGTGTGCGCGCGCGTGCATGCTTGTTATGCTGTGTGTCTGTGTCTATGTTTGTGCATGTGCACGTGCGTGTCTGTGTGTGTATGTGTGTGTGTGTGTGCGTACGTGTTTGTGTGTGCGTGCGTGCGTGCGTGTGTGTGCAATCATGCATGTGTGTGTGTGTGTGCGTGCGTGGGTGCGTCTCTGTGTGTTTGTGTGTGTGTGTTTGTGTGTGTGTGGGTGCGTGCGCATGTGCGTGTGTGTTTGTGTGCGCGTGTGTGCGTGCGTGTGTGTGCATGCGTGCATGTGTGTCCATGTGTGTGTGTGCATGTGTGTGTGTGTGTGTGTTTTTGTGTCTGTGCACGCGCGGTTGTGTGTGCGTGCGCGCTTGCCTGCGTGTGCGTGCGTGCGTGCATGTGTGTGTGTGTGCGTACGTGGGTGCATGTCTTTGTGTGTGTTTGCGTGTGTGCGTGCATGCGTGTATGTGTGTGTGTGTGTGTGTGTGTGTGTGTGTGTGCTTGTGTGTCTGTGCAGGCGCGTACGTGCGTGTCTCTGCGTGTCTGTGTCTGTGTGTGTATGCGCATGCATATCTATGTGTGTCTGTGTGTGTGTGCGTGCGTGTCTGAGTGTGTGCGTGTGTGTGCGCGTGTGTGCTTGTGTGCATGCGTGGGTGTGTGTTTGTGTGTGTGGGTGCGCGCGCGCCTGCTTGCTGCTTTTCTGTGTCATTGTTTGTGTGTGTCCGTGTGTGCATGCGTGTTTGTGTGTGCGCGTGTGCGAGTCTATGTGTGTGTGTGTGTGTGTGCGTGTGAGTGTGTGTGTGTCTGTGTCTGTGTTTGTGCGTGTGCGCCTGCGTGACTGTTTATGTGCGTGGGTGTGTGTACGCGCGTGCGTGTTTGTGTGTGCGTGCGTGAGTGTGTGTGTGGGTGCATGCGTGTCTGTGTGTATACGCGTGCGCGCGTGTGTGTGTGTCTCTGTGTGCGTGTGTGTCTCTATGTGCATATTTGTGTGTGTGTGTGTGTATGTGAGTGTGCACGTGCATGTCTTTGTGTGTGTATGTGTGTGTGTCTGTGTCCGTGTGTATGTGCGTGTGTGCGTGTTCGTGCGTGGGTGCGTGTGTGTGTGTGTGTGTGTGCATGCGTGGGTGCGTATGTGCGTGTGTCTCTGCGTGTTTGTGTTTGTGTCTGTATGTGTGCATGTGCGTGTCTGTGTGTGTGTGTGCATGTGTGCGTGCGTGCGTGTCTGTGCGTGTGTGTGCGTGTGTGTACGTGTGCGTGTGTGTGTCTGTACGCGTGCATACGTGCATGTGTGTGTGCGTGGGTGCGTGTCTATGTGTGTGTGTGTGTGTGCGCGAGCGTGTGTGCGTGCGTGCGTGTGTGCGTGTGTGTGTGTGTGTTTGTGTGTCTGTGCACGCGCGTCTGTGTGTGTATGCGTGCGTGCGTGCTTGCATGTGTGTGCATGCGTGCGTAGGTGCCATGTCTGTGGGTGTGAGTGTGTGCGTGCGCACGTGCATGTGTTTGCGTGTGTGTGCGTGTTTGTGAGTCTGTGCACGCGCGCGCGTGCGTGTGTCTCTGTGTGTCTGTGTGTGTGTCTGTGCGTGTGCACATGCGTGTCTATGTGTGTGCGTGTACGTGTGTTCGTGCGTGGGTGCGTGTGTGTGTGTGTGCATGCGTGGGTGCGTATGTGCGTGTGTCTCTGCGTGTCTGTGTTTGTGCGTGTCTGTGTGTGTGTGCATGTGTGCGTGCGTGCGTGTTTGTGCGTGTGTGTGCGTGTGTGTACGCGGGCGTGTGTGTGTCTGTACGCGTGCATACGTGCATGTGTGTGTGTGTGGGTGCGTGTCTATGTGTGCGTGTGTGTGCGCGAGCGTGTGTGCGTGCGTGCGTGTGTGCGTGTGTGTGTGTTTGTGTGTCTGTGCACGCGCGTCTGTGTGTGTATGCGTGCGTGCGTGCTTGCATGTGTGTGCATGCGTGCGTAGGTGCATGTCTGTGGGTGTGAGTGTGTGCGTGCGCACGTGCGTGTGTTTGCGTGTGTGTGCGTGTTTGTGAGTCTGTGCACGCGCGCGCGTGCGTGTGTCTCTGTGTGTCTGTGTGTGTGTCTGTGCGTGTGCACATGCGTGTCTATGTGTGTGCGCGTACGTGTCTGTGTGTGTGCACGTGTGCGCGTACGTATCTGTGTGTGTGTGTGTGTGTGAGTGTGTGTGTGTGTGCGCATACGTGTCTGTGAGTGTGTGCACGTGTGTGCGTGCGTGCGTGCGTACATGCGTGTGTGTGCGTGCATGCGTGTTTGTGTGTGTGTGTGCATGCGTGCGTGCGTGTGTTTGCATGCGTGCGTGCATGTGTGCACGTGTGTGTGCGTGCGTGGGTGCGTGTCTGTGTGCGTGTGTGTGTGTGTGTGTGTGTGTTTGTGCGTGTCTGTGTCTGTGTCTGTGTGTGTGTGCCTGTGCGCATGCGTGTCTATGTGTGTATGTGCGTGCGTGTCTGAGTGTGTGTGTGTGTGTGTGCGCGTGCGTGTGTGCATGCTTGTGAGTGCGTGCGTGGGTGTGTGGGTGTGTGTGTGCACGCGTGCGTGTCAGTGTGTGTGTGTGTGTGTATGCGTGTGTGGATGCGTGTGGGTGTGTGTCTGTGTGTCTGTGTTTGTGGATGTGCGTGTGTGTGCGTGGGTGGGTGGGTGCGCATGTTGTCTGTGTGTGTGCATGCGTGCGTGACTGTATGGATGCGTGTGTGCGTGCATGCGCGCGTGTCTATGTGTATACATGTGCGCGTGCGTGTCTATATGTGTCTCTCTCTCTGTGTGCGTACATGTCTGTGTGTGCGTGTCTGTGTGTGTGCATGTGTGTGTGTATGTGTGTGTGCGCGTGCGTGTCTGTGTGTGTGTATGTGTGTGTGTCTGTGTGTATGTGTGTGTGTGCGTGCGTGTGTGTCTGTGTGTCTTTGTGTGTGTGTATATGTGTGCGTGCGTGGGTGCATGTGTGTGGGTGCGTGTGCGTGTGTGCGTGTGTGAGTGCGTGCGTGCGTGTGTCTCTGCGTGTCCGTGTTTGTGTGTGTGTGTGTGCGTGTGCGTGCGTATGTGTGTATGTGCGTGCGTGTGTGTACGTGCGTGCATGTGTTTGTGCATGCGTTCGTGTGTGTGTGTGTGTGTGTGTGCGCGCGTGCATGCGTGTGTGTGTGTGTGTGTGTGTGTTTGTGTGTCTGTGTGTGTATGCGTGCATGCGTGTGTGTGCGTGGGTGTGTGTCTGTGTGTGTGTGTTTGTTTGTGCTTACGTGCGTGCGTGCGTGTGTTCTGCGTGTCTGTGTCTGTATGTGTGCATGTGCGCATGCGTGTCTATGTGTGTCCGCGTGTGTGTGTGCGTGTGTGCGCGTGCGTGTCAGAGTGTGTATGTGTGTTTGTGTGCGCGAGTGTGTGTGCGTGTGTGCGTGTGTGTGTGTGAGGGTGCACGCGCGCGTGCTTGCCTGCTGCCTTTCTGTGTTTGTGTCTGTGTGTGTCTGTGTGCGCGTGCGTGTCTGTGTGCGTGCGTGTACGTGTCTGTGTGTGTGTGTATGCATGTGGGTGTGTGTCTTTGTCTCTCTGTGTGTGTACGTGTGTGTATGTTCGTGTGTGCGTCTGTGCGCGTGTGTCTCTGCGTGTGGGTGTGTGTGCGCGAGTGCGTACGTGCGTGTGTGTGTGTGTGGCGCGCGTGCGTGTTACGTTGCGTGTCTGTGTCTGTGTCTGTGTTTGTGCATGTGCGCGTGCGTGTCTGTGTGTGTGTGCGTATGTGTATGTGTGTGCGCGTGTGCGCGTGCGTGTGTGTGCGTGCGTGCATGTGTGTGTGTGCGTGCGTGGGTGTGTGTCTGTGTGGGTGTTTGTTTGTGTGTGCATGCATGCGCGCGTACGTGTATGAGTGTGTGTGTGTTTGTGCGTGCGTGCGTGTGTGCATGTGTGTGTATGTGTGTGTGCGTGGGTGCGTGTCTGTATGTGTGTTTGTGTGTGTATGTGTGTGCGTGCGCACATGCGTGTATGTGTGTGTCTGTGCATGTGTGTCTATGTGTGTGTGCGTGCGTGTCTGAGTGTGTGTGTGTGTGTGTGTGTGTGTGCGATTATGTGCATGCTTGCGTGCGTGTGAGTGCGTGCGTGCGTGTGTGTGTGTGTGGGTGTGCGCGCGCCTGCGTGCTGCTTTTCTGTGTCATTGTCTGTATATGTCCGTGTGTGCATGCGTGTTTGTGTGCGTGTCTGTGTGTGTGTATGTGTGTATATGCGTGTGTATGAGTGTGTGTCTGTGTCTGTGTGTATGCGTGTGCGCCTGCGTGTCTGTGTGTGTGCGTGGGTGTGTGTGTGTGTGTGCGCGCTAGCGTGTTTGTGCGTGCGAACGTGAGTATGTGTGTGCGTGCGTGTGTGCGTGCGTGCGTACGTGTCTGTGTGAATACGCGTGCGCATGCGTGTGTGTGTGTCTCTGTGTGTGTGTGTGTGTGTGTGTGTGTGCGTGTCTGTGTGTGCGTGTTTGTGTATGTTTATGTGTGTGTGTGCGCGTGTGTGTCTGTGTATGTGTGTGTGTGTGTGTGTGTGTGTCTGTCCGTGTGTAGTGTGTGTGTGCGTGCGTGCGTGTGTGTCTGCGTGTGTGTGTGTGTCCGTGCGTGCGTGGGTGCGTGTGTGCGTGCGTGTGTGGGTACGTGTGTGCGTGTGTCTCTGCGTGTCTGTGTTTGTGTGTGTGCGTGTGTGTGCATGTGCATGTCTGTGTGTGTGCGTGTGTACGTGCGTGCGTGTCTGTGTGCTCGTGCGTGCGTGCATGCGTGCGTGTTTGTGCATGCGTGCATGCATGTGTGTGTGCGTGTGTGTGTGTATGTGTGTGTGTGTGTGTGTAAGTGTACACGTGTGTGTGTGTGTGTGTGTGTTTGTTTGTCTGTGCAAGCACGTCTGTGTTTGTGTATGCGTGCGTGCGTACGTGCACGTGAGTGTGCGTGCATGGGTGCGTGTCTGTGTGTGTGTGAGTATGTGGGTGCGCACGTGCGTGTGTTTGTGTGTGAGTGTGTGTGTGTGTGTGTGTTTGTGAGTCTGTGCACGCGCGCGCGTGCGTGTGTCTCTGTGTGTCTGTGTCTGTGTGTGTGTGCGTGTACGCATGCGTGTCTATGTGTGTGCGTGTGTGCGTGTGCGTACATGTGCGTACGTGCGTGTGTGTGCGTGCATGCTGGGTGTGTGTCTGTGTGTGTGTGTGAGTGTGTGCGCGTGCGTGCCTTTGTGTGTCTGAGTGTGCGAGTGTGTGTGCGTGCGTGTGTGCGTGTGAGCGCGTGCGTGCGTGGGTGTGTGTGTGCGCGTGGGTGCGCGCGCACGTGCGTGCTGCATTTCTGTGTGTGTCTGTGTCTGTGTGTATGTGCGTGTGTGCGCGTGCATGTCTATGTTTGTGCGTGTGTGCGTGTGTGCGCATGCGTACACGTGCGTGTGTGTGTGCGTGCATGTGTGGGTGCACGTTTGTGTGTGTTTGTGTGCGTGTGTGTGCGCGTGCATGCCTTTGTGTGTCTGAGTGTGTGTGTGTGCGTGTGCGTGCGTGTGTGGGTGTGAGTGCATGCGTGCGTGGGTGTGTGTATTTGTGTGTGGGTGCGCGTGCGTGTGCATGCATGCTGCGTTTCTGTGTCTGTGTCTGAATGTGTCCGTGTGCGCATGCGTGTGGGTTGTGTGCACGTGCGTGTCTATGTGTGTGTGTATGCGTGTGTGCGTCTGTGTGGGTGTGTGTCTGTGTGTGTGAACGTGTGCATGCGTGAGTGTGTGTGCGCGCCCGTGTGTCTCTGTGTGTGTATGTGTGTGAGTGTGTGTGAACGTGTGCGTGCCTTTGCGTGCGTGCGTGTTACTCTGCGTGTCTATGTCTGTGTGTGTGCATGTGTGCGTGCGTTTATGTGTGTGTGCGAGTGTGTGTGTGCGCGTGCGTGTCTGTGTGTGTGTGTGTGCGCGTGCATGCGCGTGCGTGCGTGTGAGTGAGTGTGTGCGTGCATGCGTGTGTGTGTGGGTGCGTGCGTGCGTGTGTTGCACCCCAAAATTTGCCCTCACAATACAAGACTTTGTGTTCTAAGAAGGTTCACAAGGTTCACAAGTTCTCCAACAACTTGCATAACCTTTCATGAAGTTCATAAAGTCCACAAGCTACTTTATGAAGGTTCACAAGGTTCACAAGTCCCACAGTGCTTTCAATACCTTTCATGAGGTTCATGAAGCCCATAGGTTGCTTCTTGAAGGTTCACAAGGTTCACAAACTTCTCAACATCTACAAGACCTTTCATGAGGTTCATGAAGTCCATAGGTTGCTTCTTGAAGGTTCACAAGGTTCACAAAGTTCACAATTGGTCAGAAGAGTTGACAATTCCCTCAGACAATGCACCTCCTAAGCAGTGCATCCAAAACTAGGGTTTTGACTTTAATCAGGCTAAATGGACTTCCAAGACTTCAAGTGAGCTTCATAACATCTTATATGTGTATAAGAACCCCCATGTCAAGTTTCAAGACTTTTCTCAAAAGTTTGCTCAGTCAGATGATCAGATAAGTCAAAAGCAGTCAATGCAGTTAAAAGGTCAAACCGAGGTCAACTGTGGTCAAACCAAAGTCAAACTTCATGATTTTTTTTTGCCAACATCAAAGAGAGGTTGGGTGAGAAATATTATCATAATAACTGTAATACCCCAAATTTTGCCCTAAGATTTGTCGTCGCATTTCATTGCATTTAATCAATTACTAACAAATTTGTGTAGTCGTTTGACTTTTGCAGGTAAATATCATATGGCATGCATTTTTTTTCTAAAAAGTAAAAATGGCACAATTGGCAGGAGGACATGTGTAAGGAGTTATGAGTGTGAGAGGTTGAGAGTTCGAATCTCACCTTTGTCATTTTTTTGTTTTTTATTATTTTTACTCTAAATTTTTCTATCTTTCATAAAAAAAATAACAAAAATAGTTTTTTATTATTATTTAATTATTATTTTCGTATTTTAATTAAATCATTTTTTAAAATATTATTTTTTTCACTTTTTTCTAAATTATTCATAAAAATATCCAAAAAATCATAAAATAAAAAATATTGAAAAAAATTTTGTTCTTTTTATAATATTTTTTATTTTAGGAATCAATAGGATTATTAGTTTTTATTTTAAGTTTATTTTAATTATTTTAAATTATTTAAATTTTATTTTTTCTTAACTAATTATTTAGTTTGGGCTTTAAAATGGGCTTTAGGGACATTATTGACAATTTGGTGTTAACCCTAATTTATTCCCTATATATACATGTGTTGCCTTGTTGGAAAAGAGGAGAGAAGGAAAAAAACCTAAGAGGAGTGAGTGCCGTTATTTAGTTTTCTTCTTCATCCATTACTATTGTTTCTTTTTCTTCATCGTTTACCGTTATTTCTTTTCCTTCATCTATTACTGTTGTTTCTTTTTCTTCATCTTTTACCGTTATTTCTTTTTCTTCATCTATTACCGTTATTTCTTTTTCTCTATCTATTACTGTTACGTTTATCTATATATAATTTTAAATTGTTAGAGTTTATATATATAAGATTTTTGATCGAATTATGTCGATACGATGTTTGCACATTTGTGTGCATGACGCGTGACATTTGTGTTAGTTCGATCTGGTTGCGATGATCGCATTTTTGTGTGAGCAATAATACTATTTTTTGCTTAATTTCTTTTTCTTTGCGATAAATTTTGTTTCGTCCGATTTAGATCTGGTTGCGATGAGCGCATTTCTGCGTTAGCAACATTGTTGGGTTATTTGGCACATTTAAAATTCATTATTGCTTTATTATTATTATTATTATTATTATTATTATTATTATTATTATTATTATTATTATTATTATCATTATTTATTATTATTATCATTATTATCATTATTATTACCATTATTATTATTATTGTTATCATTAATTTATTAAAATTTGTTATAATATAAAAATCTGTTTTTTAAAATAAATAACATTAACATCTTTTCCAAATTAATATGAAAACCTATTATTTTTAAGAAAAACTTTTTTTTAGATAAATTTAAAATAATAACTAAAATTTTTTTTTTAAAATAATAACTAGAACCGTTATTTATTTTATTTTATTATTGTTCAATTCAAATTTCATTATCATATTGTATCTGCTCCTCTCATGTAACCTCGCGAACTTAACAATCGCTCTTTAAATTCTGCCTTTAAATTTCTGCTTGCATGGTTTAAATTATGACATTATCTCTCTGTTTGCATGATTAAATTATCTCACGCGTTTACTATTATTTCTGTCACATTGCACACATCCGAAGGTTAGGTCTAACTGTTTGGCCGCCGCGCCAATAGTCCGTAAAACTTCACACATTCAATTTCAAATCCTCAAAACTACAAACTACAAACCCTAATTTTCACAAATGCCTCGCCGCAGGCAAAATTACTATTTTACCCTTAGCATTAGGTCAAAGAGCCGCCGCGCTCATTTTAGGGTTTCCCGCCGTGGAATCCCTAATTTAACCCTAATTACAACTTAACATTTCAACGTAGAGATTTGGAGTTTCTACACTCCACGTAAGCGTGTCCTTAAGATGCGTTTATTCCCCTTGAGACCTTGACCACAGTCAAGAAGTTTCTAACCTCCCTATTGAGGGGAACTACGATTACTCTGATTCCACTCCCGTAAGGATACGTAGGCACAAGATGCGATGTCTTGCCGAGTAAACTTAGAATTAACCCCCTTTATTATTTATTATTGCTTATTTATATTTTATTTAATTATTTTGCTTATTATTTTGTAATTGTTTCTTGGATGTAAAGTTGTTTAATTATTTAATTATTATTATGGTTAGTAATTAGGGAGTGTAACAACATGTATGTAATATTAAAATAAATTTAGATCACTTTTAAATAATGATAATTAAAATAAACACGTCACACACGTAAGTCGATTTTAATCGCCGTCTCACTTCCTAAGGATATCCCTCAAGTTGCCTACGAATAGTGGTTAAGTGGGGTGTATAAAGCAAGTCCCTCAAATAAAAAAATCATCAAAGTCCCTTATGGTTGCCTTTACGAATCAAGTCCCTTTCGAAAAATGATGATGGTCCCTTATATGTGCTTATTACATCCCACAATGGCCTTCAAAGTCAAATTGTCCCTCACATACCCCTTAACATCCAAAGTAAGGACTACCTACTCCATTATAGTAGGGATAGTCTTACTAAAGGAAAGAATAAAGAATAAGAAAGACCTTTAAACATTAGGGTAGGTTACTCCTAGGTGCTTGCTCACTTCAAAACTTTTTCACACTTAAACAAATTTCCAACAAAATTTTCAAACAAGTTTTTTTCACATCCATACACGGATTATTATTAAACTATTCTGAAATTTTTTACTATTCACACATTACACTTTCAAAACAATTCAAAAGTGAGCTTAAGTACCTAAGAGCCCATGGATAACCATGGATGAAAAGGGTGCTAACACCTTCCCTTTTCATAACCTACCCCCCGGACCCAAAATATTCTCTAAGGTCTTTCCTGTTCTTTTATAACCTTTCCTTATGGATAAAATAAAAGTCGGTGGCGACTCTTGCTATCCGCAACATTGTTTAAAGTCAGTTCTCCCACCGTGTTACAGAACTGGCGACTCTGCTGGGGACCTATTTAAGAGGGGTACCCTTAGGAATTAAGATCACTTTAAATTGTTTGCCTTGTTTGCTTTATTATTATATTGTTGGGGTGCTCTTATGTGTGAAAGGTCCTAACCCGGATCTAGTGTACCTTAGGTAAATGGCAATAGACCAAGGAAACTGTACGACGTATATCGATACGGTTGATCTGGTGGCCATAGTTAGTGCGACTTCTTGGTTGGTGCTTATATTCCTTAAGTCAAGTTGAGGATAATATTGAGGCTGCCATATGTTGTCAATGCACTAACTGACTTTTAGAACCCTAGTTAACTCATCTTGGCCTTTAGAAAGTAGTGAGGTAACCGGCTTTGGTGCAGACTGAAGTTGGTTGACACTCGATACTACGCTCATTGAGATCTTAAACTTGGAGGGTTTTGGTTGGCAAGTAAGTTGCCTTCTGAACAACCACCCTTGTGAAGGATCAATGATATTGAGATCCCTTAGAACCTGGTTACTTTTGTAGGACAGGATGAACCATCTAACTTCAGGGGAGGGTACTTGCCTTTGAACCTCATGCAAGCCTTTAAACCTAGGGCTATGGTGTGACTTGTTTGTGTGTGCCACATGTTTGTGATTGAGCATGACATCATGACATCATCATGCATCATAAGCATATCATTTTCCCTAACCATTTCAAGGACCAAAGGATTTATCTTTGTTCTTTGTTGCAGGTCATGGCTTCTGCTCGTAGAAACACCATCAGGATCAACTTTGTAGGGATACCTGCTAAGCTCAAGGAGTTGGTTTCCCTAGTGCCTGATCATTCCCAGTTCAACAAGAGACATGGTCACTTATTGGATCTAGTTACTTCAGGGTTCAGTGAAGACATGATGAGTGTGCTGTTTCAGTTCTTTGACCCTAAGCACCATTGCTTTACATTTCCTGATTATCAGCTGGTTCCAACCATGGAGGAGTTCTCTAAACTTCTGGGTATACCTGTTCTTGATCAGAAGCCATTCACAGGCTTAGAGAAGGAGCTTAAACCAGAAGTTATTGCTGCAGCTCTACATCTGAAGAAGTCTGACATTGTTCTAGAGACGAGAAGTGGAGTTAAAGGTATTCTTGCCAAGGTATTAGTGGATAAAGCTCAAATGTTCTTGAAGGCTATGAGCTACGAGGCTTTTGAGGAGATCTTAGCCTTATTGATTTATGGCTTAGTGTTGTTCCCCAATCCTGATCAGTTCATAGACGTTCATGCCATCAACATATTCCTGAGTCACAATCCAGTGCCTACCTTACTTGGAGACATCCTACATTCTCTTCACACCCGTACTACAAGGGCAAGAGGAACTTTGATGTGCTGCATACCTTTACTTTCTAGGTGGTTTATTTCTCACCTTCCTCGCTCAATAATGAAGAATGAGCAAGGGTTCAGATGGTCCAAGAGGATCATGTCACTTTCTCACTCAGACATCCATTGGTGCTCCAGATCTATGGAGAATGTCACCATCATTGACCGTTGTGGGGAGTTTCCTAATGTGCCACTTCTAGGCATAAGAGGAGGCATCACCTACAACCCATCTCTAGCTTTACGACAGTTTGGTTACGCCCGGAGCGATGGTCCACATGACATGTTGATTCAGGGCATTGTGTTTGACTACGACAACGATCTTTAGGGTTACCGTCAGAGATTCATACGAGCTTGGGGAAAGGTAAACAGGATTGACAGCAAGACACTGGAGCCTAAGTACACCATTCCTATGGAGGCTTATCTCAGATGGGTACGATTTCGTGCTCAGACACTCATGATGCCATATCCTGCCATCCTACCAGTTACCATGGAACCTGTTGCTGAAGGAGACACAGCTTATACCATCCTTCACCCAGACATGCCTACTGATATGGAAGACTTGCAGAGATCATGGATCCAACTGAAAGAGCAAAGGGATACTTTCGAAGCTCATTACAAAGCAAGCCAAGCAAGGATCCTAGAGCTAACAAAGCTACTTCATGAGGAACGAAACCTCAACTCATACCTCAACACAAAGAGGAAACGTCCATGGGAGACTTAAAACCCCATCTTTTGTACTTATTTCGTTTTCATTTTTTGTAAGCCTAAAAGGCAAAACAAGTCATTACTAATAAAAAGTTACTTTCTCGTTTGTTTAAGCAAATTTAAATCCTGCGGTCCTTGAAAACATTGCATATGCATTCCCATATCATTGCATCACAGGTTTATAATTGTGCACAGGTTTCTCATCTTCTCGCTGTTTATTTCAGCAATGGCTCTTGAACAATCAGTTAAGGATCTCCAGGCACAGAATGCACAGTTCCAAGAGCTGATCCTGAACCTATCCAAGGGGCAGGATGAATTAAAGACACTGCTAGCCAAGAAGACTAAGAAGGCTAGAAGGTCTGTTGGGTTGCTCAACATGGGAAGAAGGTTCAAAGGTCCTGACAAGACCAAGGAACAGGTTGAAGACTATGAATCTGAAGAATCTGAGCAGGAGAGAGGCAGTCTCCACAACACTATAGGGGACTCTGATTCTGAGGCTAACTACTACCATGAGCCTAACGAAGACAAATTCAAGATGCTGGTGGATAGAATGGATGCTATGGAATTACAGAAATCATCTGGGCTGGATTTTGAGGATTTGAGCTTGATATCTGGGGTGGTCATACCCATTGGGTTCAAAGTTCCTACATTTGTTGTCTATGATGGGGTCTCTTGTCCCAAATTGCATCTGAGGTCTTATGTCAGAAGAATTCAACCCCACACTGCTGATAAAAAGTTGTGGATCCATTTCTTTCAAGAGAGTTTATCTGGAGCTCAGCTAGAGTGGTATTATCAGTTGGAGAGTGTCAACATCAGAGATTGGAATGACCTTGCTGAAGCTTTCTACAAGCAGTATCAATACAATGCTGACTTAGCCCCCACTCGCATGCAGCTTCAGAGCATGTCTATGGGTGCCAAAGAAAGCTTTAAGGAGTATGCTCAGAAGTGGAGAGACTTAGCTGGAAGAGTTCAACCCCCTTTGACTGATAGGGAGTTGGTTGATATGTTCATGTGTACGCTGAATGGTCCATTTTACAGTCATCTCATTGGAAGCTCATCATCTGGCTTCACTGAGTTGATCATGACAGGAGAGCGAGTAGAGAATGGTATCAAGAGTGGTAAGATCCAAGTGGGCACTTCTTCATCAGGTGTTGCAAAGAAACCTCCCACTGGGAAGAGAGAATCTAATGCTGTGTATGGTCAACCTGATCGTAACAGAAGGCATCAGTCTGTTAGTGCAGTTCATATTTCAAATCCAACTCCTGCAACAACAGAGCAGCCTCAAGGCAACCAACAGAGGGCTAGAAGACAGTTCACGAAGATCAACATGTCAATGGCTCAGGCATTGCAACACTTGTTGAAAGCTGAACTTATTACCCTGAGGGAGGCCCCTCAGAATCCCAATGTTACCTCTCCCAAGTACAATCCCAATGCACGATGTGCATATCATTCAAACTGTCCAGGACATGATACTAATAACTGCTGGGTCTTGAAGAACAAAATTCAAGATATGATTGATGCTGGAGAAATTGAGTTTGATCCACCAGGTACTCCAAATGTGATTACAGCTCCAATGCCAAATCACGAGAAGACTGTCAACGCCATTGATGAAGATATTGATGAAGATCTGCATGTCTATTCGGTTATGGAGTTGAGCACACCATTGTCTGTTATCAAAAAGAGGTTAGTACAAGCTGGGATCTTTCCAGGTTGTCGTGAAGATTGTTTGTATTGTACCTATAAGCCGGATAGTTGCTTCATTTTGAGAGATGGGATTCAACGTCTCATGGATAAGTATACTATAGTGTTTGAAAGAAGACCAGCATCTGTAGAAAGTATGGTAGATCATCTGACTCAGGGTAAGAAGATTGAAGAGGTTGATATGGTTGACAAAGTACCACTAAGAATCACTTCAAAGGGTCCCATTAAAATCACTCATCAGGGCCCAATCAAGATTACTGCTGAAGGTCCTGTGAAAGTTGTCACTGAAGCCAGAGTAGCTCCTCTGATCATTACCACTCCTGGTCCTATTCCTTATACATCTGACAAAGCTGTGCCTTGGCACTATGGGTCTGATGTTTACATCCATGGTGTCAAACAGGAGCCTTTACCTGATATGCCTGTTGACATTGATAATATTGTTGGATCTAGCAAGATCACTCGTAGTGGAAGAGTCTTCTCTCCTCCAGTTGCTTCTAAGAGTGCAGTTACTCCTGCTGTTACTTCCACCACTGATGCTCGGGGCAAGGGTCCTGTTATTGAGCCTGTATCTACTGATGTGCCAGCTGCTGATGACCTCTCTAAGCAGATGGAAGAAGTATTGAAAATCATTCGCAAGAGTGATTATGATATTGTTGATCAGCTGGGGCATACTCCCTCAAAGATTTCTATGCTCTCCCTGTTATTATGTTCTGAGGCTCATGCCAAGTCATTGATCAAGTTTCTAAAGATGGCTCATGTACCCAGTGCAATTTCTGTGGACCAGTTTGAGAATTGTGTTGCTCACCTGACCTATGACAACGGGTTAGGATTTTCTGATGCTGACTTGACCCCTGCCAAGAGGGATCATAACAGGGCCTTGCATATTTCAATTGAATGCAGGGGCACTACCCTGTCTCATGTGCTGATAGACAATGGTTCCTCTCTGAATGTGTTGCCTAAGGAAGCCCTGAACAAGCTGAGTCCTGAAGATACGGTATTGAAGCCCAGTAATATTGTGGTAAAGGCTTTTGATGGTTCTAGAAGAGTAGTGCATGGGGAAATTGATCTTCCAATCAAGGTTGGCTCTCAGGTGTTCACTGCTACATTCTATGTGATGGATATTCGTCCTTCGTACTCATGTCTGCTTGGTCGTCCCTGGATCCATGGGGCAGGTGCTGTGACCTCCACATTACATCAAAAGTTGAGATATCCGGTGAATGGAAAAGTTGTTACTGTCTTTGGAGAGGAAGAATACTTTGTCAGCCATGTAAACACTTTCAAGTATCTGGAAATAGAAGGTGAATACATTGAAACTCCATGTCAGTCATTTGAAGTGGTTCCCTGGGCTGTTAAGGATTGTGGGACTCCTCCTGCTGTGAAGAAGGTTCCTGTGGTCATCAGAAACCCTCCAACAATGGCAATGGCCTCCCTCAATGATGCAAAAGCTGTGGTGGAAGAAGGTGGTTGTACTATTTGGGGTCAGCTTCCTGATATTCCATACAAGTCTGACAAGTTTGGTTTGGGTTTCACTGCAGAGTCCCAGAAGGCTGTTCGTCGTGCTCGTGCTGTTCGTATCACCAACCAAGGGGTTATCAATGCTGTGGGAGATCAAGATGAAGACTACAACTTGGAGGCATGGATTTTTCCTACTGTGGGTGCTGGACTCAATAATTGGAAAGCTGAAGATGTTATCCCTATCTCCTTTAGTCGGGAGTAAATACTATTACTGTGTTATGTTTTTAAATTTGTACTTTCAAGCCATGTGCCTTACCCGGGGCACAATGGTGTGCTTGTTACGGGTTGTCATTTCATTTGCATACTTCATTCAATAAAATCAGTGGACGTTTCGTTTTCGTAAATATTGTGTTCCTTGTCTTTCTTTTTCTTTTATTTTTGCTTTATCAGCTATGTGTTCTTACACACACCCACGTCACTAAAATGCAGATCCTCATCCACTCTGGATCCAGTTGATAACAGTTCTACTATTGCCAATTACAATTTCGAGAATCCGATCTATCAAACTGAAGACGGAAACGAGGACGATTGTGAAATACCTGTAGAGCTTGCTAGGTTGGTACAACAAGAAGAGAAAGCTATACAGCCACATGAAGAGCCAGTCGAAGTTGTGAATCTGGGAACTGAAGAAAACAGAAAAGAGGTCAAGATAGGGGCTGATTTAAAGGACAGTGTCAAGAGCAGGTTGATTCAGATGCTACGTGACTATGTGGAGATCTTTGCTTGGTCTTATGAAAATATGCCAGGGTTGGATACAGACATTGTGGTTCACCGTTTGCCAGTGAAAGAAGATTGTTGTCCAAAGAAGCAGAAGGTTCGTCGTATGCGTCCTGAAATGTCAGAAAAGATCAAAGCAGAGGTAATGAAACAGTTCAATGCAGGGTTCTTGGCCGTAACTTCTTATCCTCAGTGGGTTGCAAATGTGGTACCAGTTCCTAAGAAAGATGGTAAGGTACGTATGTGTGTAGACTACAGAGATCTGAACAAGGCTAGCCCTAAAGATGACTTTCCACTTACTCATATTGATATTCTGGTAGACAACACTGCTCAGCATAAGGTATTCTCTTTTATGGATGGTTTCTCTGGTTACAATCAAATCAAGATGGCACCTGAAGATATGGAGAAGACTACATTTGTGACACAGTGGGGCACCTTTTGCTATAAGGTAATGCCATTTGGTTTGAAGAATGCAGGGGCAACATATCAGCGTGCTATGGTGGCTTTGTTCCATGATATGATTCATCATGAGATAGAGGTATATGTGGATGATATGATAGCCAGGTCTCAGAATGAAGAACAACATCTTGATCATCTGCACAAGTTGTTTGAGAGGTTGAAGAAATACAGGTTGAGATTAAATCCAAACAAGTGTACTTTTGGAGTTAGATCTGGAAAGCTCCTGGGTTTCATTGTCAGTGGAAAAGGTATTGAAGTGGATCCTGCAAAAGTGAAAGCTATACGAGAGATGCCAGCTCCCCGTACTGAGAAGGAGGTTAGAGGTTTCTTGGGACGATTGAACTACATTGCAAGATTTATTTCCCAATTAACTACCATCTGTGAGCCAATCTTCAAGTTGTTGAAGAAAGATCAGGTGATGGAATGGAATGATGAATGCCAGACTGCCTTTGATGAAATCAAGAGATATTTGCTATAACCTCCAATTTTAATGCCACCAGTTGATGGAAGACCCTTGATTATGTATTTAACAGTATTAGACAACTCAATGGGGTGTGTATTGGGGCAACATGACGAGTCTGGTCGAAAAGAGCAGGCAATATACTACCTTAGCAAAAAGTTTACCGACTGTGAAACAAGATACTCACTGCTCGAGAAAACTTGCTGCGCTTTGGCATGGGCTGCTCGCCGACTAAGACAGTATATGTTGACCCATACTACCTTGTTGATTTCGAAGATGGATCCAATCAAGTACATATTTGAGAGACCTGCTCTCTCCGGAAGAATTGCAAGATGGCAAATGATCTTGACGGAATATGATATACAGTATACTACTCAGAAGGCCATTAAGGGGAGTGTTGTTGCTGATCATTTGGCTCATCAAGCAGTAGATGATTACCAGTCAATGAATTTTGAGTTCCCTGATGAAGACATTATGTCTGTTACCAAAGAACCTGGACAATATGACGGACCTGAACAAGGATCCCGATGGACTATAGTTTTTGATGGTGCCTCCAATGCACATGGTAATGGTGTTGGTGTTGTGATTAGTTCCCCTGAAGGTTGTCATACCCCGATTACTGCCAGACTTTGTTTCTATTGTACCAATAACATGGCTGAGTATGAGGCATGTATCATGGGTATGCAAGTTGCTATTGATATGAAGATTCAGTTCCTTGAGGTGTATGGAGATTCAGCTCTGGTAGTAAGTCAGATTAAAGGAGATTGGGATACAAAGCATGATAATCTCATTCCTTACAGAGAACATGTGTTGTCTTTGATCCCACATTTCAAAGAGATTACTTTTGGACATATTCCACGAAGAGAGAATCAGTTGGCAGACGCATTGGCCACCATGGCATCTATGCTTGAGATCAGCTGGGATGATGAAGCTCCCAAGATTACCATTGATAGATTTGAAAATCCTGCATACTGCAATGAGATTGACACTGAAGGGGCAGAGGAGAAGCCTTGGTTCTATGAAGTGAAAAACTATCTTGAAGCTCAGGAGTTCCCTGAAAGGGCATCTGTCAAAGATAGGAAGTTCCTGAAAAGGTTTTCTGCTAAGTTCTTTCTGAGTAATGGCATTCTGTATAAGCGTAATCATGATTCAACTATGCTTCGTTGTGTGGATAAGAAGGAAGCTACAGAAATTATGGAAGAGATGCATGATGGGACCTTTGGCACTCATTCTAGTGGTCATACCATGGCAAAGAAGATTTTGAGAGCAGGTTACTATTGGTCTACCATGGAAGCTGATTGCTATCAACACTCCAGAACATGTCACAAATGTCAAATCTATGCTGATAAAGTACATGTACCTCCATCTCCATTGAATGTGTTGACTGCTCCTTGGCCCTTTGCCATGTGGGGCATTGATATGATTGGTGAGATCAAGCCTACTGCTTCTAATGGGCATCGTTTCATCCTGGTTGCTATTGATTACTTCACGAAGTGGGTAGAGGCAGCTTCATTTGCATCTGTGACTAAGAATGTTGTGGCTCGGTTCATTAAGAATAATCTCATATGTAGGTATGGTATCCCTGAAAGGATTATCACTGACAATGGCTCTAATCTGAACAACACTATGATTACTGATCTCTGTACGCAGTTCAAGATTAAGCATCACAACTCTTCTCCGTATCGTCCAAAGATGAATGGGGCAGTTGAAGCTGCTAATAAGAACATTAAGAAGATTGTACAGAAGATGACTGTTACTTACAAGGATTGGCACGAGATGTTACCATTTGCTCTGCATGGTTATCGTACTACAATACGTACTTCAACAGGGGCAACCCCATTCTCCTTAGTCTATGGTATGGAAGCAGTTCTGCCTATTGAAGTTCAGATCCCCTCCTTGAGAATTATGAAGGATGCAGGCTTGGATGAAGATGAGTGGATTCAGACTCGACTTGACCAGATAAATTTGATTGATGAGAAAAGGTTAGCAGCAGTTTGTCATGGCCAGATGTACCAGAAACAGATGATCAAAGCTTTTAACAAGAAGGTTAAGCCAAAGGTATATCAGGCTGGTGACTTGGTAATCAAGCGTATCATATTACCACAGGGTGATCCTAGGGGCAAGTGGACTCCAACATATGAGGGACCATTTGTAGTCAAGACAGTGTTCTCAGGAGGTGCCATGATACTGACTACAATGGATGGTGAAGACTTCCCACAACCTGTAAACGCAGACATAGTTAAAAAATACTACGCATAAAAAGAGACCCGCTAGGTTGACAGGCCTAGGCAAAAATAAGGGCATCCCGGCAAACCAAAAGGGTTTGGGCAAAAATTAGGGATATATATATATATAAAAAGATGTACACCCGGCAAGTCGAAAACCTGAAAAGGCGGCTTGGGCAAAAAAGGGTATCCCGGTGGATTGAAAACCTGAAAGGGCAATCCAGGCAAAAGTTAGGGATTAAAGCGTATGACTATGTCTCGTTTGGATCACTCATGAAACGGCAACCAGTTGTACTACTTACTCAAGCTCAAACAGATAAAGCTCAATCCAATCGTTTCCGTCTCAACAGCAAGAAGATGAGATACTTGAGTGGCAATAGTAGAATTGAAACTCAATAGGATTATTTCCCACATAGCTGATTCTTTTTGTAAAACTTCATGACAAAATTCTCTTACTAGGGTTTATGTCTCCTTGTACAAACTTACCCGTGTATGGGTCACTTTTGATATAAATAAATTCCATCTTTTGAATCCAGATTCACTTTTACCCTATTTACATAAGCGGAACGTCCATTGGTTGTGTTTGAATGTATGTATGCCTTTGAATATGATTGATGTTTACCAGAAACGCATGTATGCTTTTAATATGATTGATGTTTACCAGAAATGCATGAAAATGCAGTAATAGTATTTACTAAGGACGAACGAGGGAAGGATTTCAACGAAGCTTCGCCGGTTCATCTTTACAAGACAGTTACAAACCATCAGTAGGACTAATCCATTTTCACAAAGTCTAATCTCCCCTGGAATTTATATCCATCTCTTTTATCCTCATACGGATATACCGGAAATTACTTTCCAATAAGGGCACGATGAACGAAGACGGGATGTTATACTTATCCTACTATCAAACGAAAACGAAGGTTATCTATACCCTACTATCCCCAACAACGGGAGGTTATCTATACCTTGTTATCCCCAACAACGGGAGGTTATCTATACCTTGTTATCCCCAGCAGACGGAGGGTTATATATTCTTCAACAACGAATCAGGATTTATTTTTCTTGGCCAGCAGTTGTTATACAAGGATATCCAGACACTTCCAGCAGTGTCATAGCATACATACATCATTTACATCATACCATAACATATATGTCTATAGTACATTACCTAAGTGCATCATGTCATACATGCATACATAAAGCATAAACTAATGTTGTTATACAGAATGCTACCTTGTTTTCAGGTTAATTATCCAACAAACAATCTTATGATCTTTGGGACTGCTTTATTGTAACCTCAGGGTTACTTTATCCTCCTGATGAGCTTCTTATTACTTTGGGACTGCTTTATTGTAACCTCAGGGTTATTTTATCCTCCTGATAGCCTCTCATGACTTCAAGACTGCTTTAGAGCTACTGATTGCTCTATCCTCCTGAAATCATCCTATTACTTCAAGACTACTTTAGAGCTATTCATTGCTCTATCCTCATGAGGTCATATTACTACTTCAAGACTGCTTTAGAGCTATTCATTGCTCTATCCTCCTGAAGCCATCTAATTATTTCAAGACTGCTTTAGAGTTATCCATTGCTCTATCCTCCTGAAATTACATTATTATTTCAAGACTGCTTTAGAGCTATCCATTGCTCTATCCTCCTGAAATCATTACTTCAAGACTGCTTTAGAGCTATTGATTGCTCTATCCTCCTGAAGACATATCACATTATTATTTCAAGACTGCTTTAGAGCTGTTGATTGCTCTATCCTACTGAAGCCATTCTATTACTTCAAGACTGCTTTAGAGCTATTGATTGCTCTATCCTCCTGAAGCCATTATTACTTCAAGACTGCTTTAGAGCTATTGATTGCTCTATCCTCCTGAGGTCAGATTTATCACTTCAAGACTGCTTTAGGGTTATCATTATTGATTGCTCTATCCTCATGAAGACATGCTGTTACATCAGTATTACTCCAGACTCCTGACAGTTCTCATTATACTACTGAAGAACTTTCCACTAGTGGCATCTTTAAGCCCACTCAATCATGTTCAACCAACCATCAATATCACTCCATGCACTGGTGAGTGCAAATTTTTGGGCTTTTGTGTTCAATCCCCTTCAACCTTCCAGGTTACGACTGACAAATATACCAATCTAACCCCTCAGGTTTCAGAAAATTGAACAGGGGCAGCTGTTGCACCCCAAAATTTGCCCTCACAATACAAGACTTTGTGTTCTAAGAAGGTTCACAAGGTTCACAAGTTCTCCAACAACTTGCATAACCTTTCATGAAGTTCATAAAGTCCACAAGCTACTTTATGAAGGTTCACAAGGTTCACAAGTCCCACAGTGCTTTCAATACCTTTCATGAGGTTCATGAAGCCCATAGGTTGCTTCTTGAAGGTTCACAAGGTTCACAAACTTCTCAACATCTACAAGACCTTTCATGAGGTTCATGAAGTCCATAGGTTGCTTCTTGAAGGTTCACAAGGTTCACAAAGTTCACAATTGGTCAGAAGAGTTGACAATTCCCTCAGACAATGCACCTCCTAAGCAGTGCATCCAAAACTAGGGTTTTGACTTTAATCAGGCTAAATGGACTTCCAAGACTTCAAGTGAGCTTCATAACATCTTATATGTGTATAAGAACCCCCATGTCAAGTTTCAAGACTTTTCTCAAAAGTTTGCTCAGTCAGATGATCAGATAAGTCAAAAGCAGTCAATGCAGTTAAAAGGTCAAACTGAGGTCAACTGTGGTCAAACCAAAGTCAAACTTCATGATTTTTTTTTGCCAACATCAAAGAGAGGTTGGGTGAGAAATATTATCATAATAACTGTAATACCCCAAATTTTGCCCTAAGATTTGTCGTCGCATTTCATTGCATTTAATCAATTACTAACAAATTTGTGTAGTCGTTTGACTTTTGCAGGTAAATATCATATGGCATGCATTTTTTTTCTAAAAAGTAAAAATGGCACAATTGGCAGGAGGACATGTGTAAGGAGTTATGAGTGTGAGAGGTTGAGAGTTCGAATCTCACCTTTGTCATTTTTTTTGTTTTTTATTATTTTTACTCTAAATTTTTCTATCTTTCATAAAAAAAAATAACAAAAATAGTTTTTTATTATTATTTAATTATTATTTTCGTATTTTAATTAAATCATTTTTTAAAATATTATTTTTTTCACTTTTTTCTAAATTATTCATAAAAATATCCAAAAAATCATAAAATAAAAAATATTGAAAAAAATTTTGTTCTTTTTATAATATTTTTTATTTTAGGAATCAATAGGATTATTAGTTTTTATTTTAAGTTTATTTTAATTATTTTAAATTATTTAAATTTTATTTTTTCTTAACTAATTATTTAGTTTGGGCTTTAAAATGGGCTTTAGGGACATTATTGACAATTTGGTGTTAACCCTAATTTATTCCCTATATATACATGTGTTGCCTTGTTGGAAAAGAGGAGAGAAGGAAAAAAACCTAAGAGGAGTGAGTGCCGTTTGCCGTTATTTAGTTTTCTTCTTCATCCATTACTATTGTTTCTTTTTCTTCATCGTTTACCGTTATTTCTTTTCCTTCATCTATTACTGTTGTTTCTTTTTCTTCATCTTTTACCGTTATTTCTTTTTCTTCATCTATTACCGTTATTTCTTTTTCTCTATCTATTACTGTTACGTTTATCTATATATAATTTTAAATTGTTAGAGTTTATATATATAAGATTTTTGATCGAATTATGTCGATACGATGTTTGCACATTTGTGTGCATGACGCGTGACATTTGTGTTAGTTCGATCTGGTTGCGATGATCGCATTTTTGTGTGAGCAATAATACTATTTTTTGCTTAATTTCTTTTTCTTTGCGATAAATTTTGTTTCGTCCGATTTAGATCTGGTTGCGATGAGCGCATTTCTGCGTTAGCAACATTGTTGGGTTATTTGGCACATTTAAAATTCATTATTGCTTTATTATTATTATTATTATTATTATTATTATTATTATTATTATTATTATTATTATTATTATTATTATTATTATTATTATTATTATTATTATTATTATCATTATTTATTATTATTATCATTATTATCATTATTATTACCATTATTATTATTATTGTTATCATTAATTTATTAAAATTTGTTATAATATAAAAATCTGTTTTTTAAAATAAATAACATTAACATCTTTTCCAAATTAATATGAAAACCTATTATTTTTAAGAAAAACTTTTTTTTAGATAAATTTAAAATAATAACTAAATTTTTTTTTTTAAAATAATAACTAGAACCGTTATTTATTTTATTTTATTATTGTTCAATTCAAATTTCATTATCATATTGTATCTGCTCCTCTCATGTAACCTCGCGAACTTAACAATCGCTCTTTAAATTCTGCCTTTAAATTTCTGCTTGCATGGTTTAAATTATGACATTATCTCTCTGTTTGCATGATTCAATTATCTCACGCGTTTACTATTATTTCTGTCACATTGCACACATCCGAAGGTTAGGTCTAACTGTTTGGCCGCCGCGCCAATAGTCCGTAAAACTTCACACATTCAATTTCAAATCCTCAAAACTACAAACTACAAACCCTAATTTTCACAAATGCCTCGCCGCAGGCAAAATTACTATTTTACCCTTAGCATTAGGTCAAAGAGCCGCCGCGCTCATTTTAGGGTTTCCCGCCGTGGAATCCCTAATTTAACCCTAATTACAACTTAACATTTCAACGTAGAGATTTGGAGTTTCTACACTCCACGTAAGCGTGTCCTTAAGATGCGTTTATTCCCCTTGAGACCTTGACCACAGTCAAGAAGTTTCTAACCTCCCTATTGAGGGGAACTACGATTACTCTGATTCCACTCCCGTAAGGATACGTAGGCACAAGATGCGATGTCTTGCCGAGTAAACTTAGAATTAACCCCCTTTATTATTTATTATTGCTTATTTATATTTTATTTAATTATTTTGCTTATTATTTTGTAATTGTTTCTTGGATGTAAAGTTGTTTAATTATTTAATTATTATTATGGTTAGTAATTAGGGAGTGTAACAACATGTATGTAATATTAAAATAAATTTAGATCACTTTTAAATAAAGATAATTAAAATAAACACGTCACACACGTAAGTCGATTTTAATCGCCGTCTCACTTCCTAAGGATATCCCTCAAGTTGCCTACGAATAGTGGTTAAGTGGGGTGTATAAAGCAAGTCCCTCAAATAAAAAAATCATCAAAGTCCCTTATGGTTGCCTTTACGAATCAAGTCCCTTTCGAAAAATGATGATGGTCCCTTATATGTGCTTATTACATCCCACAATGGCCTTCAAAGTCAAATTGTCCCTCACATACCCCTTAACATCCAAAGTAAGGACTACCTACTCCATTATAGTAGGGATAGTCTTACTAAAGGAAAGAATAAAGAATAAGAAAGACCTTTAAACATTAGGGTAGGTTACTCCTAGGT